>OX638143.1:8952882-10152882 GCA_951805005.1 Othius punctulatus
ATAATCTTTATTAGCCTATTCACCGGAGTAGAGTAGCTAGGAGAGTTCATGGACAAATCCCCATAAGAATTAACATAGGGGTCCAAATTTACATATTACACCCCCTCCTATATATACATATAGGAGGGGGTGTAATACAAGGTGTAATACTTATATGTATACAAGAATATACTAGAATAATCGAGAATAAGCAAGAATAAACAAGAAAAACAACAACAACAAATATTGTTTTTTCTTTTTTTTTCTTGTTTATTCTAGATTATTCTGGTTTATTTTTGTTTATTCTTGTAACCTATGTATACAAGAATATACTAGAATAATCGAGAATACGCAAGAATAAACAAGAAAAACAACAACAACAAATATTGTTTTTTTCTTTTTTTTTCTTGTTTGTTGTTGTTAATTCTAGATTATTCTGGTTTATTTTTGTTTATTCTTGTATCCTGACGAAGGAGGCTGTAAATTTAGACCCCTATGTTAATTTATATGGGAATTTGTCCCCGAACTCCCCTAGTTATTCTACTCACCGGCTCTGTCTTTTTGGCTACTACACATAGTGTTCAGTTAAGGCTGTGACTTTTAATCAATATAGTTAATTCTCTCGCAGTGGTTATTAAATTTAATTGGTAACGATTTACGTAAGCCAGTTTATAAAATGGGCGACTCCTGAGATTCGCGGATCATATTGTACGGGGCTTAACGTAATGAATCGCGTAACATTACAGCACTGGCAGGCAGTCAGGTAAAGCATTAATTAAACGGCAGGGATGGTGTTACCGTGGCATTAAGAACTTCCAGTTTTCTTATCCTCGCGTATCCGTTTTCGTCCTGGCGGTTAACGCCGAATGCAGGACTTGAGGTGTAATTTATCGGGCCCCTTAATTAATATTTGGTTACCGTAATTATTGTTGTGTACATCTGCTCGCGTTAAGACCGGCTGATTTAGTGGTTAGGTGCTGCAGCCCGGAGGAATGTTACATTTGCATGCGGTGAAGTTCGCCCCTTTTTGCGCGCAAGTTCGGGAACTAGATGGAAATTATGGTGAAGACAGGGGCAGCATTTTATTCCCGTGTTTACCGTACAAATTTCTTTGGGGCGCCCCACTTGTTACGAAGACGCGCAGAAAAAAGGGGCGCGCAGTTATTAAATCTCTGCGTTATTAAATTTTATGTACCCGCATGTGTGCGGGGGCGAACATATTTCCACGGGGGTGAAATTCGGGCAGGAAATCGAAGTGGAGGGCATAACTCACCGCGGGTAGCAGTTACAAGTGTAACCCCCCTCGCGCCCGGAAGTTCACCTCTGCCGCGCGTCCACTTATTCCCTAGGGCTATAATTCCGGGCGAATATTATTAAATTCGCCCGGACGCGCTTCCGCGTCCCGTAACTCACCGGAAACGGCGCTAAAGGGGTGGCGGAAAGCAGCGGACGGGGAAAATCAATTCCGCCGGCGACAAATTCAAGATGGGCGCACGTGGGAGTTTAAAAATTCAGTCGCCGCCACTCGGGGGCGGTTTGGAAATTAGGGACCCATTAGGGTGTGCCGGGGTGGGCCAGGATTCCATCCCCGGCGGCAATTCCGGGAGACGTGAGGCCATCAGGGGCGCTGCGCCTCGGCGCCGCTCGCGTTTCATCCCCCAACCGGGAATCGACACCCTGCCCATAAATATTTATACCAACACTCCACGGTTTTGATAAAAATTTGATAGGCAACGGAATTTTCAGGCGACACCATCGAAGCTCATGCATAGCTCTGCAGCAAACGTAAAAAGCTGCATATGTTGTAAATTGCACAAATATGTTTGCAGAAATTATCAGAAAGTACTACTCAAAACTGTAATGAAAACTGTAAATAAGCAATATGCAAAAAATATCAGAAGTTTGCCACTTAAAACTCTGGATATCAAAATACTAGACTTAACAGAAATAATTCTAAATTTTCAGTAAATCTGGAAAAACCTAACAAAACCCAATAGAGACTGAAGAAACCAAAAAGCAAGAAATTTAAAAAAAAAACATAAACCACATTTACAAATAAATAGGTATATAATGAAAAACCTAACAAAACCCAATAGAGACTGAAGAAACCAAAAAGCGAGAAAATTTAAAAAAAAACATAAACCACATTTACAAATAAATAGGTATATAATTTACACCAAAATCCATAAATTGCTGAGAAAATTTTGCCAACATTTCTAGAACGTGCCATCAAAAGATGTAAGTCAATAATTTCAATCATAATATCAAAAGCAGTTGATAAATTTCAAAAATTGCAAGCTTTGTGAAACCCATTAAAGTGGAAAAGTTTATTGAAGTTGCAGAAATATTGTTCGCATTATCATAATTATTATCAAAATATACAAATAAATATCAAAAAAAAAGCTTTGTAGCAATCGTAAAAAGCTGCATATGTTGTAAATTGCACAAAAAGGTTTGCAACGTGCAGAAATTATCAGAAAGTACAACTAAAAACTGTAATGAAAACTGCAAATAAGCAAAAATTGCACAAAAATATTGCAATACGCAAAAAATATCAGAAGTTTGCCACTAATAACTCTGGATATCAAAATACTAGACGTTACAGAAATAATTCTACATTTTCAGTAAATCTGGAAAAACCTAACCAAACCCAATGCGAAGAAACCAAAATGCGAGAAAATTTAAAAAAAAAAACATAAAAGACATTTACAAATAAATAGGTATATAATTTCCACCAAAATCCACAAATTGTTGAGAAAATTTTGCCAACATTTCTAGAACGTGCCATTAAAAGATGTAAGTCCATAATTTCAATCACAATATCAAAAGCAGCTGATAAATTTCAAAAATTGCAAGCTTCCTGAAACCCATTAAAGTGGAAAACGAGATAAGTTTATTGAAGTTGCAGAAATATTGTTCACATTATCTTATGCACATATGATCTTAAATCTGGAAAAACCTAACAAATCCAATAGTGACCGAAGAAACCAAAAAGCGAGAAAATTAAAAAAAAACATAAACCACATTTACAAATAAATAAGTATATAATTTAAACCTAAATCCATAAATTGTTGAGAAAATTTTGCCAACATTTCTTGAACGTGCAATCAAAAGATGTAAGTCCATAATTTCAATCACAATATCAAAAGCAGTTGATAAATTTCAAAAATTGCAAGCTTTCTGAAACCCATTAAGGTGGAAAACGAGATAAGTTTATTGAAGTTGCAGAAATATTGTTCACATTATCATAATTATTATCAAAATATACAAATAAATATAAAAAAAAAAGTTTGACAAGCTACGGAATTTTCAGGCGACACCATCAAAGCTCATCGCTCTGCAGTAATCGTAAAATGCTGCATATGTTTTAAGTTGCACAAAAATGTTTGCAACGTCCAGAAATTATCAGAAAGTACAACAAAAAACAATGCAATGAAAACTGCAAATAAGCAAAAATTGCACAAAAATATAGCAATATGCAAAAAAAAACAGAAGTGTGCCACTAAAAACTCTGGATATCAAAATACTAGACGTTACAGAAATAATTCTTAATTTTCAGTAAATCCGGAAAAACCTAACAAAATCCAATAAAGACTGAAGAAACCAAAAAGCGAGAAAATTATAAAAAAACATAAACCACATTTACAAATAAATAGGTATTTCAGTTTAACCAAAGTCCATAAATTGTTGAGAAAATTGTGCCAACATTTCTAGAACGTGCAATCAAAAGATGTCCGCCCATAATTTCAATCACAATATCAAAAGCAGTTGATAAATTTCAAAAATTGCAAGCTTCCTGAAACCCATTAAAGTGGAAAACGAGATAAGTTTATTGAAGTTGCAGAAATATTGTTCACATTATCATAATTATTATTATTTATACGAAGTCATAAATTTGCTGGATGATTACAATTTCTATTAAATAAAACGATGTAATTGCAGTACAATATTTATATAATGTAGCTATTCAAAGTTAGTTTAAAATTTAATGTGCTTAAGAAGAAATTTGTGCCAATTTCATAAGAAAATCACACGATAGTGCTTGCCTAATCAATGCATTGTGACACTATAAATTGCCTATACACTTTGAATGTTTATATTTTAAAATAGTGCTTGCCTAATCATTACATCCTTACACCAAAAGTTGCCTATATACTATAAATGTAAAGCCCTTTTTATATTTCAAAAACTGTATTTATATATAACTGTAATTATATATATACATAATTTATTAATAATAATCGCTTATAACATTAATTTAACAATGATAATGATGATAGAATTATTGTACTTGTAACCACCCATCCACCCTTTCAGTTTTACTTGTAAGATGATTAAAACTATTGTTATAATTATTGTAGAAAATGATACTTTCTAAATTTGACTGTATATGCATTTTCATTTGTAGGGTGGTGGGCATAATATAATCATCCTCCAATTTGATACAGAAGCAATAAAAATCCTAATTTTATTGACACGAAGTCATAAATTTGCTGGATGATTAAAGTTTGCATTAAATAAGATGTTATAATTGTAACCATACATTTTTGTTAATTATTTCTATTCGCTTATGTCATTGATTTAACGATGATTGGCATTGAGGACTGGTAGAATTAATGGGATGATTGTACTTGTGCCGCACCCACTCATCATTCCAGTTTTAGTTGTGAGATGATCTAAACTATTGTTATAATGATTGTAGAAAATGATACGTTGTAAAATTTACTTTACATGCATTTACATTTGGAAGGTGGGTGGATGGGCACACTATAGTCATCCTCTAATTTTATACAGAAACAATAAAAATCATTCTTTTGTTGATACGATGTCATTTATTTACTGGATGATTAAAATTTGCATTAAATGAGACGTTGTAATTGCAGCACAAAATTTACATATATTCAAAGTTAGTTTAGGTTTTAATGTGCTTAAGAACAAATTTGTGAAAATTTCATAAGAAAATCACTAGATAGTGCTTGCCTAAACAATGCATTGTGACACTATAAGTTGCCTATATACTTTAAATGTAAAGCACTTTTACAATTTTAAAAACGTATTTATATTTATATATTATTATATATAATATATATTATTATTTATATATAAAATTGTTTAATAAGAACTGCTTATGACATTAATTTAACAATGATTGATATTGAAGACTGGTGGAATTGATGGGATTATTGTACTTGTAACCACCCATCCACCCTTCCAGTTTTACTTGTAAGATGATTTAAACTATTGCTATAATGATTGTAGATCACTATAATCATTCTCTTATTTGATACCGAAACAATAAAAATAAACATCTATCTAAATTTAAATATAATTTCCAATATTTACAATGAAATCAAATCAAAAGATATACATAGTAAAATTACACATATCAAGCCTCTGATGATGGTTTAATGAAGCAACCGAAATTAGTAAGGCAAAATAAAAATAAATAAATAATAAAATAAAATAAAAAATATCTTTACCAGTAATTACAAACTAATACCTTCAATAAAACTTATGATTTTTTTATACGAACTCATAAATTTGCTAGGTGATTAAAATTTATATTAAATAAGGCGATGTAATTGCAGCACAAAGTTTAAATAATGTAGTTTATTCAATGTTAGTTTAGGTTTTAATGTGCTTAAGAAGAAATTTGTCCCTATTTCATAATAAAATCACAAGATGGTGCTTGCCTAATCCATGCATTGTGGCACTAAAAGTTGCCTGTATACTTTGAATGTTTATATTTTGAAATAGGTCTTGCCTATTCATTAGACCCTTACACAAAAAGTTGCCTATATACTTTGAATGTAAAGCACTTTTAAAATTATCAAAAATATCTTCACTTATCATTAATTGATAATTATATTAATCTAATTAATGGAATTACTGCTAGTAATTGTTGGAATTAATTAAATTACTGCTGGTAATTATAGAAATTACCGCTGATTCAAGATATTACTAAGAATTACTAAGAATTTTGAGATATGTTAGTAAGATTATTAAGTATTTTCAGATATTTTGGCAATATTATTTCATTCTTCAAATTAGAAATAATCTTTACAAAAATATAAACACATTGACAAAATTACTAAGAAATTTAATATATTTTAGCTAAATTGATATCTATTTTCACTCATGCTGACAAATTTAACGTTAATTTTATGAGAATTTACCAAAATTAGCAGTGCATATGCCAAAATGTCTTCACTTTGCATTAAATATTGGAATTCCTGCTGGTAATTTTTTGAATTACTGCTAATAATTGTTAGAATTACTGCTAGTAATTATTGGATTTACTGCTGGGCTAAGATATTACTAAGAATTTCTGAAAATTTTCAAACGTGTTAGTAAACTTATGTAGTATTCTCAGATATTTTAGCAATTTTATACCATTCTTCAAATTGGAAGTAATTTTTGAAAATTCATAGACACATTGACCAAATAATTAAGAAGTTTTATACATTTTAGCTAAATTAATCTCAATTTTCACTCATGTTGACAAATTTATTGTCAATTTTGTACTTTATTCCAAGTTAGTTAAGGTCTCAATGTGCTTAAGAAGAAATTTGTGCCAATTTCATAAGAATATAATAAGATAGTGCTTGCCTAATCGATGCATTATGACAGTAAAAGTTGCCTATAAACTTTGAATGTTTATATTTTAAAATAGTGCTTGCCTATTCATTAGACCCACACACAAAAAGTTGCCTATATACTTTGCATGTAAACCACTTTTAAAATATTCAAAATTATCTTCACTTATTATTAATTGTTGGATATATTAATCTAATTAATGAAATTACTGCTAGTAATTGTTGGAATTATTTGAATTACTGCTGATAATTATTGAAATTACTGCTGAGTCATGATATTACTAAGAATTACTACGAATTTTGAGATATGTTGGTAAGATTATTAAGTATTTTCAAATATTTTAGCAATATTTTCTCATTCTTCAGATTAGAAATCGCTTTTGCATAATTATAGACACATTGACAACATTACTAAGAAGTTTAATACGTTTTAGCTAAATTGATATCAATTTTCACTGATGCTGACAAATTTAATGTTAATTTTATGAGAATTTGCCAAAATTTGCAGTGTGTATGCCAAAATTTCTCCACTTATCATTAATTGTTGGATATAAAAATCTAATTAATGAAATTACTGCTAGTAATTGTTGGAGTTACTGCTGAGCCAAAATATTACTAAGAATTACTAAGAATTTTGAGATATGTTAGTAACATTATTTAGTATTTTCCGATATTTTTGCATTTTTATCACATACTTTAAATCAGTAATAATTTTTGCAAAAATATAGACACATTGACAAAATAATTAAGAAATGTTGATAAATGTAACGTTAATTTTATTAGGATTAGCCAAAATGTGCAGTGTTTATGCTCAAATTTCTTCCCTTAGTATTAATTGTTGGAATTACTGCTAGTAATTATTTCAATTACTGCTGGTAATTATTGGAATTATTGCTGAGTCAAGATATTATTGAGAATTTTGAGATATGTTGGTAAGATTATTTAGTATTTTCAGATATTTTGGCAATAATATCTCATTCTTCAAATTAGATATCATTTTTGCACAATTATAGACACATTGACAAAATTACTAATAAGTTTAATACATTTTAGCTAATTTGATGTCAATTTTCACCCATGCTGATAAATTTATCGCCAATTTTACGAGAATTTGCCAAAATTTGCAGTGCATATGCCAAAATTTCTTCACTTGGGATTCAATATTGGAATTACTGCTGGTAATTTTTGGAATTACTGCCAGTAATTGTTTGAAATACTGCTAGTAATTATTGGATTTACTGCTGGGCCAATATATTACTAAGAATTTTTGAAAATTTTCAAGCGTGTCATAAAATTATGTAGTATTCTCAGATATTTTAGCAATATTATCCCATTCTTCAAATTAGAAGTAATTTTTGCAAACTTATAGACACATTGACCAAATAATTAAGAAGTTTAATACATTTTAGCTAAATTAATGTCAATTTGCACTTATGCTGATAAATTCATCGTCAATTTTATGAGAATGTATCAAAATTTGCAGTTTATACACCAACATTTCTTCACTTACCATTAATTGTTGGATATATTAATTTAATTGTTGGAATTACTGCTAGTAATT
The DNA here is from genome assembly GCA_951805005.1 of Othius punctulatus. Taxonomy (NCBI): domain Eukaryota; kingdom Metazoa; phylum Arthropoda; class Insecta; order Coleoptera; family Staphylinidae; genus Othius; species Othius punctulatus. The sequence continues at coordinate 8,961,019 of OX638143.1, forward strand.
GTTGAAATTACTGCTGAGCCTAGATATTACTAAGAATTTTTAAAAGTATTCAAGTATGTTTGTAAGATTATTTAGTGTTTTCTGATATTTTGGTAATATTATCTCATTCTTTAAATTAGAAATATTTTTAAAAAAATTATAGTTACATTGAAAAAAAAATACTAAGAAGTTTAATACATTTTAGCTAAATTGATGTCAATTTTCACTCATGCTGACAAATTTAACGTTAATTTAATGAGAATTTGCCAAAGTTTGCAGTTTGTATGCCAAAATTTCTTCACTTACCATTAATTGTTGGATATATTAATCTAATTAATGAAATTACTACTAGTAATTGTTGGAATTATTGCTGATCTAAGATATCAATAAGAATTTGTAAAAGTATTCAAGTATGTTAGTAAGATTATTTAGTATTTTCTCATATTTTGGCAATATTATCTCATTCTTCAAATTAGAAATAATGTTTACAAAATTATAGACACATTGACAAGATTTCTAAGAAGTTTTATACATTTTAGCTAAATTGATGTCAATTTTCACCCATGCTGATAAATTCATCGCCAAATTTACGAGAATTTGCCAAAATTTGCAGTGCATATGACAAAATTTCTTCACTTTGCATTAAATATTGGACTTTCTGCTGGTTATTTTTGAATTACTGCTAGTAATTGTTGGAATTACTGCAATTTTCACTCACACTGACAAATTTATCGTTAATTTTATAAGAATTTGCCAAAATTTGCAGTGTGTATGCCAAATTTTCTTCACTTATCAATAATTGTTGGATATATTAATCTAATTAATGGAATTACTGCTAGTAATTGTTGGAATTACTGCTGAGGCAAGATATCACGAAGAACTCAAGTTATGTTACATTATAATATGTGTACTGAAAGCTACCATTATATTTCTATTCACGTTTTACGTTTGCAAGATAATATATTAATTCATCAAGCTTTGTATTAAAATAATTTTACATGAAATTAGTTTTGGAAAGCAAATTATACGTCCAACTTGTTCGTGTTTTCGTGGCATTTTAAATTAGCAAATTTTACTTCGTTGACATTGAGACGTGAAGTTTTTAAACAAATTTTAATTGAAAACTGGAGCAAAACGAAAATATTATTCAATCAATTTAATTCTTGGTTCATGAATAACTTTTCAATATCTCCGAAGCACGAATAATTAATTTGTATTGTGTTTGATATTTACATCAATCTAAATTTCGTAAAAACGTGATTGTCCATAACAGCTATAAAAAAATGCCAAAATATCTATTAAAAATATAAGATATCTACAAATTTTTGTTAAAATTTCTTGAAAAACTAGTAATATTTTAAATATAAGCACTTCCCCGTTTGGTTTATGAGATTGTAGTTAAAATTTTACTATTTTTTTAAGAAATATTGGCGAAATTTTTCATTTAAAATGCCACGCAAACACAAACAAGTTGAACGTATAATTTGCTCTCCAAAACTAATTTCAGGTAAAATTATTTTAATATAGAGCTTGATGAATTAATATATGATCTTGCTAACGTAAAACGTAATAATAATAATAATAATTTATTTATGCACGTTGCTGTAATTATACAGATGTGATAGGTCAAAAATATGTACAGTCATGCTCACATAAATCTAGTAATAATATATTGACATTGCTATTGTTGTGATTATTGTATATTTATGTGAGCATGACTGTACATAACATACAAAGAACATAAAACACAAAATTCATACAAAAACAGATTAGTGATAAATGCACAAATATACAGTTCAACATATCAACACAAAAACTCACTGAGAGAATATTTTAATGTGATGATAATAATAATAAGTAATTTATTCACTTACCTGTTTTTACAGATGATATGATGATAGTGCTGTAATTATACAGATGTGATAGGTCAAAACCTATGTACAGTCATGCTCACATAAATCTAGTATGATTATATATTGACATTGCTATATAAAATTGCTATTTTTGTGATTATTGTATATTTATGTGAGCATGACTGTACATAACATACAAAGAACATAAAATACAAAATTCATACAAAAACAGATTAGTGACAAATGCACAAATATATAGTTCAACATGTCAACACAAAAACTCACTGCAGAATAATATAATGTGATGATAATAATAATAAGTAATTTATTCACTTAGCTGTTTTTACAGATAAGTCAGTCAATGAGAAACAAAATACAGATAACCAAAAATACTATAACACACTATTACATACAGAAATAGTAGTAGTAGTTTGTAAATAGTATGTTAGTACATACTTACAGAAATAAATACATGGTACACATTATGACATAACAGTTTTAAACATGAAAATAATTATAGGACATCACATATGAATTCAGTTATACTATCATACTCTTTGTATATCAAAAATTGTTTTAACATGTAATAAATAAACACTGATAATAGTAATTGTTATAGAAACCATTTTTATTGACTGAATAGTCGAAGTTGGGTTCGAGTGTTAGTATAAAATAAGTTTGTTTAAAACCAATTTCAGTAGTGATAGAAAAGGGTACTGTGGCTCGTGTTAGAATCAAAATTATAATTAAAAGTTATGAGTTTAGTCAATTTAACATGTTAAACATTGCAGTAAACAAATTACTAACTTAAACCGAATTAAAACTTCTCATTGGGGTCAAATAATAATTTAATAACGAGTCCTCACCTCTGGCCACCACCAAAACCAATAACATTTCCTTCAATTAAATCCCGATTTTACGGGGTGCAATTAAACCAGCATCCCCAATAGCCAGCCAAGCAAACTGCACCACCAATCGATCGGTTCGCGAACACAAGAACTCGCAGACAAACTTCGCGAAGTTTCCTGCTAATAAATCCCATCGTGTTTCGAGTAATTTGGGGCAATATAAATATAATTTCGGGGTGGAAAAGCTGCTGCGAAAAAATTATCCTGCTGCTTCCTGCAGGAATGGGCAGCGCCTGCAGGAAAATCGATACCCTGGCGAGGAGGTTTAAACGTTAATCGAATTGGAATTATTTTTGTGTCGCGGCTTGTTGGAAGTTAGTTTATTGTGGTTGGAAAAAGTGTGTGCGCGTTTTTGTTTTCCGGGAAAAACTTTCTTGCTGGACGAATGGCGTATTATGTATGAATTGGAATTATTTTTCTGTCGCGGGAAGTTAGAAGTTAGTTTATTGCGGTTTGAAAAAATATGGGCCCTTTTTGTTGCCACAAAGAACATTTCCCTGGATGAATGACGTATTACGTATGACATGCAAGGGATTTTATATTATTGGAAGTTTCAATTTCAAAATTGATAATTGTATTAGTGTTATATTTGGAAGATTGACTGCAATAATTAAGTGTGAGAGAAGTATACGAATAGCCGAGATAACAGGTGTATTGCATATAAAACAGCATCAGCATCACATTCGAATTTCAGATACATTTATGTCCTCAATGCATCTCATATTCGAATGTGATATTGCCAAGAAACGTATATGTTACAATAACGTATCTGTACAAATTGAATACTGCGAAAATATTAAGTATTTTACACGTGTTTGCACTACGCGATTATGGTAATTTGTACCATTTTTACGTTATCATACGAACTGCAAACATCATTATTCCACCTCGAAAAACTTTCGTTTCGGTTTGTCTACAAAATTGGTAACATAATTCGGTATCTGAAATGAAACAATAAACCCAAAGAAGTGCTAATAGTGCCTTATCAGCGTGATTTGTAGATAATTAATGCATAATTACACTATCTAAGTGGCAGTACTTATGTACACGTTTAACCTGTTAAATAATTGTTAAATAACCATAATATTGCCACAAATTCATAAAAACATGTTAAAATATCACTTCCCTTGCACGTATGTACGTGAAATCACCTAATTGGCGCCGATATATGCATTAAAACCGATAATTACAATTATATTTGAATTATTTTTACGTCGGGGCGACACCTGGCGGCAATCGGTCGAAACAGCGGTCGCCTGATTCTCGCGCTATTATTTTAATTAAACATCCAATCAAAATTTTCTTCAAATAAAATCGATAGCCCTCGTCCTCCTGAATCCGACTCTGTACCGGTATGCTCTGTAGCTCCACAAACAACCGAGAAAATGGCGAAACAAAATCGCCATTTTTGAACTTAAATTCATAATTTCTCGAAAAGTAATTTTTTTTTCGAGGAACTTTTCGGACCCGAAATTTGCCTTATCATCATGAATCGAATGCAGCAAAAATTTTGCCGAAATTCGAAAGTTGGTGTTCATGTCCCAAAATTTCTGAAGGTTAACCCCTTTGGATTTTTAAGGAAATTTTGAGGTAAAAATTTTTGAGCTGAGATAGCAGTTCGATAGATTTTTGCCTCCTGAGTCCGAATCTGCAAGCAAAAATTGGCGCAGACGCCTAATAACGCCAAAAAATATTATTTTCGAAATCGCAAAATTTTTGAAAATGCGTTTTTTGGCAAAACTAAATTAGGGGATCGATAGATTTTTGCCTTCTGAATCCGAATCTGCAATTATTTTTGCTCTCAGTTAAGTATTAACGTCAAAAACAGCAAAATACGGAGCTGTGATTTTTTCGAACCCAACACTGTTGGGACCGTTGCAGATAATTTATACCACTGGGTTGATAGAATAAGTGCTGCTGAGTCCGAATCTGCCGTTTGTTTTGCTGCACGTTGGATAATAACTTAATAAACTGCAAATTACAAAATAATTCAAATTTTGCGTCATCTTGCGGCCATTGCCTGAACTCGTTAGTCAGCCACCTCGATAATTTTTTAATTACTGTTCAGCGGTACTCAAAATCAATGTTAATGAACACTTCACTCATAATCATGGCCTATTTATGTATTTAGTAGAGAATTTAATGCGTATTTCAATTAATAGCAAGTTATCCTAACTGTAGCCATCTAACGGAGCAATGACAAAGTTTCAGCCAAAGTGACAGCAGCTGTCACTTAGACCCCTTATATTCCAGCAACCCAATATACTTGTTGTTATTTTCTGCGTTAAAATATTATCAGGAGGTTATTTTTTAATTGAAATAACGCTAATAGGACAGTGATTACACTCTAAATACGGTTTAATAATTAAGCTAAGTTAGTTTTTTAAACTGGAGAGTGACCTGCACTTTGCATTCCATATCAAACAGGCTAAACGAGGCGAGATGATGGTGATCATTGGTGTCCACCTCGCTGTGTGCAGGTTATTTTTTAATTGTAATTACTGGTAATTACACCAAGAGGACAATGGTTAGGACAGTGACAGGACACGTTGTATAAGACATAATTAGTAATTTAACTTTTTAAACAGGAGAGGGACCGCACATGGCGTACCACATGAATCAGTCTAAACAAGGCAGAACGAGGCAGACCAAACGATGACAACGATTTTCAGTATACTACACAGAAGATGCTGGATGTAGCTTATATTATCACATATTATACCCTTTGTTAACAAATATTAAACGGCAAATGAAATGTGAGACAGAGTAATTGGATTGGCAACAATTTTAAGTGTACTACGTACCAAGTACAACATAATTCATAATTTGTGCAATTGTTAAAAGCTAAGTACACACGGTGACACTTATGTCGACACTAAGTGTCGAAGGCGTCCACAAGAGACGCAATTTCTAGTGCCTAGACCAGTGTCCTGATGCGGTGTCGCAATGTGAGTGTCTGTTGTGTCCACACTCGATATTGTATTGTCACGATACTATCGTGTCGTCTTCATATTAATAGTATTGAATTGCACGTGTGGTGTGGTCCACACTACTATATTGAATTATCGAAAAACGTCGAGCAGCAGCAGTTGTTGCATCAAGCATATTAATTAAAAAATCCAGAAGGAAAAACAGATCAGTTTGGTTTAAAGACTCGATAAGAAGGAGAGAAGAAAATGGAATTTACAGCCAATTATTAATGGAACTTATGCTAAGTACACACGGTGACACTTTAGTGTCGACACCGAGTGTATACACCTAGTGTCCTCGTGTATACGGCAGTGTATCAGGTTGCGACACTAGTGTAAGTGTCGCAGTGTACCCCATGTATACAGGTGGTGCCTTGTGTCCCGACGGATGAATTGAGTGTCTCGCAGTCGCGACACTTTTAGCTAGAGCAGAGTGGTTGTTCAGATATTTTTGCAATTAAAATGTCGGAAACTGCAGCACGAGTTTGGACAAGAAATGAGATAAAATCATTAATTAGTTACCTAGAGGAATTGCAATCGTAATTATTGGAGAAACTTTGTGCAAAATAAATTCGAAGTCTTTGGTATCAAACGAATACATTTTTTGCAGATTTCAGGGTCTTCGTTCTTAAGTTCCATTAATAATTGGCTGTAAATTCCCTTTTATTATCTCCTTCATGTCCAGTCTTTAAACCAAACTGATCTGTTTGTACTTCTGGATTTTTTTAATTAATATGCATGATGCAACTACTGCTGCTGCTCGACGTTTGTCCATAATTCAATATAGTAGTGTAGACCACACCAGATGTTCAATTCAAGACTATAAATATGAAGACGACACGATAGTGTCACGACACTACAATATCCAGTGTGGACACACCAGACACTCGTATCGTGACACCGCATCAGGACACTGGTCTAGACACTACAAAGTGCGTCTTGTGTGGACGCCGTTGACACTTAGTTTCGACATAAGTGTCACCGTGTGTACTTAGCTTTAGGAACGAAGACTCTGTAATCTACAAAAGAAACATTCGTATGAAACACGAAGACTTCGAATTTATTTTGCACAAAGTTTCTCCAATAATTACAATTGCAATTCGTCTAGGTAACTAATTAATGATTTTATCTCATCTATTGTTCAAACACGTGCTGTAGTTTTCGACAGTTTAATTGCAATAATATCTGAACTACCGCTCTCCTCTAGTTAAAAGTGTTGCGACTGCGAGACACTCAATTCAACCGTCGGGACACAAGACACTACCCGTACACACTAGGTACTCTGCGACACTTACACGAGTGTTGCAACCAGATACACTGCCGTATACACGATGTCGATACTAAAGTGTGTACTTACCATTAGGATCGAAGACTCTGTAATCTACAAAAGAAATATTCGTATGAAACACGAAGACTTCGAATTTATTTTGCACAAAGTTTCTCCAATAATTACAATTGCAATTCGTCTAGGTAACTAATTAATGATTTTATCTCATCTATTGTTCGAACACGTGCTGTAGTTGTCGACAGTTTAATTGCAATAATATCTGAACAACTGCTCTCCTCTAGTTAAAAGTGTCGCGACTGCGAGACACTCAATTCAATCATCGGGACACAGGGCACTACCCGTACACACGAGGTACACTGCGACACTTTCACTAGTGTCGCAACCAGATACACTGCCGTATACACTAGGACCCTCAGTGTCGACACTAAAGTGTCACCGTGTGTACTTAGCATAATAGTGCATATCTCATAAATTGTGCCAAATATTATATTCTCATAGTTTCTGCTCCGGCTCTAGCTCCTTCGGCCCTGTCTTGCATATTTGCTGCCTGAATTAAAACGGATTAAACATTGGTTCTTGCGTTGGACACCAATATCACAATCATCTCGCCTCGTTTAGCCTGTTTGATATGGAATGGAAAGTGCAGGTCACTCTCCAGTTTAAAAAACTAACTTAGCTTAATTATTAAACTGTATTTAGAGTGTAATCACAGTCCTATTAGCGTTATTTCAATTAAAAAATAACCTCCAGATAATATTTTAACGTAGAAAATAACAACAAGTATATTGGGTTGCAGGAATATAAGGGGTCTAAGTGACAGCTACTGTCACTTTGGCTGGAACTTTGGTCTATATCCGTTAGATGGCTACAGTTAGTATAACTTGCTATTAATTGAAATACGCATTAAATTCTCTACTAAATACTTAAATAAGCCTTGATTATGAGTGTAGTGTTCATTAACATTGATTTTAAGTACCTATGAACAGTAATTAAAAATTTATCGAGGTGGCTGACTAACGAGTTCAGGCAATGGCCGCAAGATGACGCAAAATTTGAATTATTTTGTAATTTGCAGTTTATTAAGTTATTATTCAACGTGCAGCAAAGCAAACGGCAGATTCAGACTCAGCAGCAGTTATTCTATTAATCCAGTAGTATAAATTATCCGCAACGGTCCCAACAGTGTTGGGTTCGAAAAAATCACAACTCCGTTTTTTGCTGTTTTTGACGTTAATACTTATCTGAGAGCAAAAATAATTGCAGATTCGGATTCAGAAGGCAAAAATCTATCGATCCCCTAATTTAGTTTTGCCAAAAAACGCATTTTCAAAAAATTTGCGATTTCGAAAATAATTATTTCTGGCGTTATTAGGCGTCTGCGCCAATTTTTGCTTGCAGATTCGGACTCAGGAGGCAAAAATCTATCGAACTGCTATCTCAGCTCAAAAATTTTTACCTCAAAATTTCCTTAAAAATCCAAAGGGTTAACCTTCAGAAATTTTGGGACATAAACACCAACTTTCGAATTTCGGCAACATTTTTGCAGCATTCGGTTCGTGATTTTAAGGCAGATTTCGGGTGCGAAAAGTTCCTCGAAAAAAAAATTACTTTTCGAGAAATTTTGAATTTAAGTTCAAAAATGGCGATTTTGTTTCGCCATTTTCTCGGTTATTTGTGGAGCCACATAGCAAACAAATACAGATTCGGAATCAGGAGGACGAGGGCTATCGATTTTATTTGAAGATAATTTTGATTAGATGCTTAATTAAAATAATAGCGCCAGAATCTGGGGAGCGCTCTTTCGTTCAATTGCCGCTAGGTGTCGCCCCGACCTAAAAATAATTCAAATATAATTGTAATTATCGGTTTCATTGCATTTATCGGCGCTAATTACGCGGTTAAACCTGCATACGTGCTAGGAAAGTGATATTTTAACTAGTTTTTACGAATTTGCGGCGATATTATGGTTATTTAACAATTATTAAACAGGTTTAACTTGTACTTAATTACTGCCACTTCGATAGAGCAATTATGCATTAATTATCAACAAAACACGCTGCTAAGGCAAATTTAGTACTTCTATGGGTTTATTGTTTCATTTAAGATACCGAATTATGTTACCTATTTTGTAGGTGAGCCAAAATAAATTTTAATTAAGGAGGAATCATTTTGCCTGCAGTACATAATATGATAAAGTAAAACTGGCTACTACTGTAATATTTAGCACTGTTACTAGTTTTTAAAGAATTCTTGAAAAATTGGTGAAATAATTTAATATACCAATATTAGAATATTGCATCGTGTAGAGATAACGTTTTTATTTTGCATTTTGTATTTTGTCTGGAAGGTTATTATTAAATCTTTTCGTGGGGGAAGTTTGGGACGGCCAAAGTATGCATCAAAATTTATTATAATCAATTTACATTCCAGCTTCTTGGGTCGGCCTTCACTCACAGGCCCTTCCTCGCGTGGAAACACGACACGTAACACACTTAAAATTGAGCCCCCCGTTTGCCTTTTACCTAGTTAACTCTCGGCGTGCATAAAACAGGAATTTGTTTAACCCCGGAAGGGCGTAAAAATCAATCGCCAATTCACCAGGCCCGCCTCGAGGAGCGATTCTTCATTTTACGGCCGTTATTTTTAGGGGTGAAACCGCCAGCGCGTGAATTTAACTTATTAACTCGCAAATCAAACTTTCCGCCCCACAATTCGTGAAGCTGGGGGCGCCCCAGATCCCAATTAATGTCGCCCTCTTCACCACCATTAGCGGGGCGCTTTTTAACGGGCCGCCCCAAACAAATCGGCGGGTTGATAAATATAAATTGCTGGCCGCAAATTAATTTGCGCCTATAGATATACGCAATTATTTCAGCGGGTCTCTTGTGGGTTGTGGGCCTTTGTTGTAAAAATCGGGGGTGGTTAATTAGGGTTGTGGTGCTCTGGCGGGGTGCGATGCATATTTCATGCACGCCGTGTCGGATCCAGCCCGGCTTTTGCCGCTGCCAGACACCCCCAGGTCCTCGTTATTTTTAAACTGATTAAGCCGGAAAAATTAAGTTTGCCAATTTATTGCATTAGTTTCAAAAGTTTGAATTAACCACCCAAGCAAATGTTGAAACCGTTACATAATTTTATAGTGTTTTAAACATACTAAATCCCATCAAATTTGCCAATACATAAGACACATTTAATGTAATGATTTTTCCCAAAAATAATCATTGTGACACTCACATTTTTTTCACCTAAACATCAGTAGTTTTTTTATAATATTTTTTATATTTCATGACATAGCAACTGGAACTTCTACAGTCTTAAAAGTATCGACTTGCAAGAGTGGTAGTTTTGTCATTATTTTAATATGTCGTAATTATATACAGAAATAGTTATAATAATGCAAATAATAGTAATGATAATAATTGTAGTAATAAATGCTTAGATATTAGTGTTGGTGAATAATTTCCCACAGCACAACTGTGAAACTTTGTTACAAAATAATAATAACAATATGAACTTATCTAGGGTTATTTATCTTGGCAAAATTACTATCAATTTGCAAACATGTTGCCAAAGTTACCGCCCATAAAGTCATTTGGTAGTAAGTTTAGCACACTATTTTAAAAAATGGTGGTATTGTTGGTAAAATGTCAAAATTTGCAGAAATTATGACAAACTCTCATAAAATTGGCTGTAAATTTAACAACCTGCGTGAAAATTGACAGAACTTTAATATGTTTTGGCTAAATTATTATAAATTGTCAAAACATTGCCAAATTTACTGCTAATTTTATGCATGTCATAATTCATTGTTATAATTACAGCAAAGTAAAAGAAAAATTGCAGAAATTAGGACAAACTCTAATCAAGTTGGCTGTAAATTTAGCAACCTGTGTGAAAATTGACAGAAGTATAATATGTTTTGACTTAATTATTGTAAATTTTCAAAATTTTACCAAATTTACTGCTAATTTTATGCATGTCATAATTTATTGTTATAATTACTGCAAAGTGAAAATAACATTAGTCATTTTATAAATATTTAATGTAATGAATTTTCCTAAAACAAAACACTGTGAGAGTAACATATTTTTTACTTTATTTTACATAAAATACCTCTAATTTGAAAAGAAAATACTGCCAAAATATATGAAAATACTAATTAATCTTACTAATATATCCGAAAATACTTAGTAATTTTGCAACGATTACTGCTAAGTGAATAAATGTTGGCATATTTGTATGTTGTACTGCATATTTTAGACGTTTTGGGTATTGGCAATAATTTTAATAAACTATCTAAAAAGGGGCAGTAAATTTAGCAATATATGAAAAAATGTGTAGCAATTACTTCAAATTGGCAGTGGTTTTAGCAAGATGTTTGAAAAATATCGTTAATTATGCTGAAATATCTTAAAATTGATAGTAACTTCAGTATAACGTCCCAAAATTATTATTAATTTAAGCAGCACATTTTCAAATGGCAAGTAATTAAGCCAAAACCTTAACTTTTGTCAAGCTTTAAAATTGACAATTATGTTATAGTAAGGGTGCCCAAGTGGTATGCATTTTATTATAATGCCCATAAATTGTCACTAATTTTATTAAAATTTCCACAAATTATTAGTAATTTCTTCAAATTGGCACTAATTATAGCAAAGTGTCTGAAAATTGTTATTATTCTTTCCAAATTATCTAAAAATTGAAAGTAATAATGCCAAAATGTAGTAACTTCAGTATAACGTCCGAAAATTATTGTTAATTTAAGCAGCACATTTGCAAACGCAAAGAAAAAAAAATCGCAAAAATTTCTTAAAATTAACAATTATGTCACGAAAACATCATAAAATTGACAGTGCGTATGCCCTAGTAGTATGAGTTTTAGCAAAATGTCCAAAAATTGACAGTAATTTTATTAAAATGTACAGAAATTAGTAGTAATTGCTTAAAGTTGGAACTGATTATGGCAATATGTTTGAAAATTGTTGTTAATGTTTCCAAAATATCTGAAAATTGAAAGATTTATGCCAAAATGTCTTTAAATTCACAGTTATTTCACCAAAATATCATAAAATTGGCAGTAAGTATGCCTAACTGGTATGAATTTTATTAAAATGCCAATAAATTCGCAGTAATTTTAATAAAATGTCCATAAATTATTAGGAATTGCTTCAAATTGGCTCTGATTATAGCAATATGTCCGAAAGCTGTTATTATGTTTCCAAATTATCTTAAAATTGAAAGTAATAATGCCAAAATGTAGTAACTTCAGTAAAACGTCCGAAAATTATTATTATTTTAAGCAGTTCATTTGCAAATTGCAAGTAATTAGGATAAAACTTCTTAAAATTGACCGTTATGTCACCAAAATATCATAAAATTGGCAGTACGTATGCCCACGTAGTATGAATTTTAGTAAAATGTCCAAAGATTGGCAGTAATTTTATTAAAAGGTACAAAAATTAGTAGTAATTGCTTTAAGTTGGCACTGATTATAGCAGTATGTTAGAAAATTGTTGTTAGTGTTTCCAAAATAACTGAAAATTTAAAGTATTTATGCCAAAATGTAGTAACTTCAGTAAAACGTCCGAAAATTATTATTATTTTAAACAGCTCATTTGCAAATTGCAAATAATTAGAATAAAACTTCTTAAAATTGACCGTTATGCACCAAAATATCATAAAATTGATAGTACGTATGCCCAAGTGGTATGAATTTTAGTAAAATGTCCAAAAATTGACAGTAATTTTATTAACATGTTCATAAATTAGTAGTAATTGCTTCAAGTTGGCACTGATTATAGCAATATGTCTGAAAATTGTTGTTAGTGTTTCCAAAATATCTGAAAATTGAAAGTATTTATGCCAAAATGTAGTAACTTCAGTATAACGCCCGAAAATAATTATTAATTTAAGCAGCACATTAGCAGATGGCAAGTAACTATGCCAAAACTTCTTAAAATTGACTGTTATGTCACTAAAATATCATAAAATTGGCAGTACGAATGCCCAAGTGGTATGAATTTTATTAAAATGCCCATAAATTGGCACTAATTTTAATAAAATGTCCATAAATTATTAGTAATTGCTTCAATTTGGCACTGATTATAGCAAAATGTCTGAGAATTGTTATTAATGTTTCCAAATTATCTAAAAATTGAAAGTAATAATGCCAAAATGTAGTAACTTCAGTATAACGTCCGAAAATTATTGTTAATTTAAGCAGCACATTTGCAATTGGCAAGTAATTACGCCAAAATAGCTCCCAATGTTTGATAAATGTTGATGTCCCAATGTTGATAAAAAACCATATAATTAATTTTTCTATCATTAATCACTGGTGCTATTTTTACAAAATTATTAAAAATTTCATACATTTTGAATGTTTGAAACTTGGGAGTAAATATGTGATACTTAAAATTAAAAGTAAATTTTGACAAACTTACAAACTAAGTTTTAGGATGTTTTCCAAATAGCTCCAAGTTTCGGACATGTTTTCAAAATACTGTCATTTTTTGATGAGGTTTTCTTTTACTAGCAATGATTATAGCATAATCTCTGAGAAGAAAAATGACAGCAGTTATAAAATTAATAGTAACTTAGCCAAACATTTTGAATATTAATTAATATTTTGCCAAAATATTGTTTAATTGTACGTAATTATCCCAAAATTACGAATAATTTCTGTGATTGGTAGTAATTTTAACAAACTGTCTTGAAATTGGCAGTAATTTTTGCATTTGTATTGCCGTGCAATAATTTTGTAGAAATATCTGAAAATTGCAGATAATTATGCCAAAATGTTTTAACATTTGCACTAATTTTCCTAAAATGTATTAAAATTTGTAGTAAATTCCATAAAATGTCTTAAAATTTGCATTAATAAGTATCTTAAAATATGAAGTATTCTTGCAAAAATAACTGAAATTAGCAGTAATTATACTAAAGTGTTTTGTATTGCAATACATTTGAGAAATTATCAGCTGTTATTAAATAAATAATACTAATAATAATAATATAATAATATATTTTTATTCGGTTATACCACCACATGTACACTGCTACTGCTACTATAATATATATTATATTCTAAATATATATATATATATATATATATATATATATATATATATATATATATATATATATATGTATATATATATTTATAGATATAATTATGTATAGTATAGATACGATTAAATAAATAAATAAATAATTACCCCACGCACATAAAATGACATTACATAAAGCTTAACTGACATCGTCAAGAAGAAATATGTAGTAGTTAAAAGCACTTTTATCTGCTAATACATAGTATTAGTAAATAAACAGTATTTTGGGCAATTTTTTTTAGTATTGCTTGTAATTTTAACAAAATATCTGAAAATTCTATGTAAGTTTTCTGAAACACTTGAAACTTGAAACACAAATCCTTATAGGCAATCTTGTATCTTATAGGTACTTGCAAAATGTTTTAAAATAAAAATTGGCAGTATTTTCTCTAAAGTGTCTTAAAATTGGTAGTACTAATTTCTATAAAATGTCTTATAATTAGCATTCATAAATCAGGTTTCAGATATTTTGACGAAATATCTGAAAATTCTATGTGAGTTTGCTGAAACACTTGAAAAATATTTATAGTAGATATTCTTATATCTTATAGGTAAGTGCAAAATAATTTAAAATTGGCAGAAATTTCTCTAAAGTGTCTTAAAATTGGTAGTACTTTCTTCAAAATGTCTTATAATTAGCATTCATAAATCAGGTTTCAGATATTTTGACAAAATATTAAAAATTATATGTCAGTTTGCTGAAAAACTTCAAAAATCTTTATAGGTAATCTTATATCTTATAGGTATGTGCAAAATGTTTTAAAATTGGCAGTAATTTCTCTAAAGTGTCTTAAAATTGGTAGTATTTTCTATAAAGGTTTCAGATATTTTGACAAAATATCTGAAAATTCTATGTCAGTTTGCTGAAATACATGAAAAATCTTTATAGGTAATCTTATATTTTATAGGTAAGTCCAAAATGTTTTAAAATTTGCAGTAATTTGACTAAAGTGTCTTAAAAGTGGTAGTACTTTCTATAAATTGTCTTATTATTAGCATTTATAAATCAGTATCTAAAAAAATTAAGTATTGTTGGAAAATGTCTGAAATTGGCAGTAATTATTACAAACTGTCTTAAATCTGTGAGTAATTCTCCCTTGATCAATACTGACACTCTGTCAAATTTTCAGAACAATTAGTTTCAGGTATACTGTACACTAATCTAATATCAAATTTGCAAATTATAAATTTTCAGAAATTTCAGTAATAAGTTAGCTATACTTGTTAATGCAGAAAGATATGTGTTTGATTTTTTCCCTTATTTATAACTGAAAGTTTGTTCAAATTTTCAGTAGAAGTAGTTTTAGGTGTAGTGTATACGAATATAATAACAAATTAGCAAATAATTTTTTTTCAGAAATTTCAGTAATAGCTGGTCCATACTTGTCAATTCAGAAAGTTATATGTTCGATTTTCTCCCTTATTTAATACTGAAACTTTGTCAAATTTTCAGAAAAAATAGTTTCAGGTGTACTGTATATGAATCTAATATCAAATTTGCAAATAATAAATTTTCAGAAATTTCAGTAATAGCTAACTCATTCTTGTCAATGCAGAAAGTTATATGTTTGATTTTCTCCCTTATTTAATACTGAAACTTTATCAAATTTTCAGCAGAATTAGTTTTAGGTGTATTGTACATGTATCTAGTATCAAATTTGCAAACAATAAATTTTCAGAAATTTCAGTAATATGTAACTCATACTTGTCAATGCAGAAAGTTATATGTTTGAATTTCTCCCTTATTTAATACTAAAACTTTGTCAAATTTTCAGCAGGATTAGTTTCAGGTGTACAGTATACGAATATTATATCAAATTTGTAAATAATAAATTTTCAGGAATTTCAGTAATAACTAACCCATACTTGTCAAGGCAGAAACTTATATGTTTGATTTTCTCCCTTATATAATACTGAAACTTTGTCAAATTTTGAGGAGAATTAGTTTCAGGTGTACTGTATACGAATCTAGTATCAAATTTGCAAGTACTAAATTTTCAGAAATTTCAGTAATAGCTAACCCATACTTGTCAATGCAGCAAGTTATATGTTTGAGTTTCTCCCTTATTTAGTAATGAAACTTTATCAAATTTTCAGCAGAATTACTTTTAGGTGTATTGTACATGTATCTGGTATCAAATTTGCAAACAATAAATTTTCAGAATTTCAGTAATATCTAACTCATACTTGTCAATGCAGAAAGTTATATGTTTGAATTTCTCCCTTATTTAATACTAAAACTTTGTCAAATTTTCAGTAAGATTAGTTTCAGGTGTACAGTACACGAATCTAATATCAAATTTGCAAATAATTAATTTTTAGAAATTTCAGTAATAGCCAACCCATACCTGTCAATGCAGAAAGTTATATGTTTGATTTTCTCCCTTATTTAATACTGAAACTTTGTCAATTTTTTAGGAGAATTAGAATTAGGTGTACTGAGTACGAATCTAGTATCAAATTTGCAAGTACTAAATTTTCAGAAGTTTCAGTAATAGGTAACCCATGCTTGTCAATGCAGCAAGTTATATGTTTGAGTTTCTCCCTTATTTAATTATGAATCTTTGCCAAATTTTCAGGAAAATTTATTTTAGGTGTACTGTATACGAATCTAATATGCTATTAATAAAGTTTCAATAGGTAAGTGCAAAATGTTTTAAAATTGGCAGCAATTTCCCTAAAGTGTCTTAAAATTGGGAGTAATTTCTATAAAATGTCTAATAATTAGCATTCATAAATCAGATTTCAGATTTCAGATATTTTGACAAAATATCTGAAAATTCTATGTAAGTTTGCTGAAACACTTAAAAAATCTTTATAGATAATCTTATATCTTATACGTTAGTGCTAAATCTTTTAAAAGTGGCAGTAATTTCCCTAAAGTGTCTTAAAATTCTTAGAAGTTTCTATAAAATGTCTTATAATTAGCATTCATAAATCAGGTTTCAAATATTTTGACAAAATATCTGAAAATTCTATGTCAGTTTGCTGAAACACTTGCAAAAATATTTATAAATAATCTTATATTTTATAGGTAAGTGCAAAATGTTTTAAAATTGGCTGTAATTTTCCTAAAGTCTCTTAAAATTGATTGTACTTTCTATAAAATGTCTTATAATTGACATTCATAAATCAGTATCTAAAAATATTAAGTATTGTTGGAAAAATGTCTGAAATTGGCAGTAATTATTACTAACTGTCTTAAATCTGGGAGTAATTCTGGCAAAGTCTATAAATTTTATAGTAATTTTGCCAAAATATCTGAATATTATTCATAAGTTTGCTGAAATATATGAAAATTCTTAATAATTTGGGTGAAAATGTCTGAAAGTCTACAGTAGGTGTACCAAAAATGTCTAAATTTTCTCTGAAACATCTGTAAATTCTTATTAATTTGGCAAGAAAGAGGAAATGTCTGAAAGTCTACAGTAAGTATGACAAAAATATCAAAATATTCTCTGAAATATGTGAAAATTCTTAATTATTTGGCAACAAAGTGGAAATGTCTGAAAGTCTACAGTAAGTATGCCAAAAATGTCTAAATATTCTCAGTGACTCTGCCAAAGTAACTGAAAATTGCAAATTTTCTTATGGCATTCTTTGGCCAATCTTGCCAAAATGTCATAGAATTTTAAGTTATTTTGATTACATTTCTAAAATTGAAAATAAGAGAGCAGCATAAATTGCTGTTTTAAAACTCGCAAGTCATTTTATGAAAATACTTTAAATCTTTAATGTTGATAAAATCATGTTTTATATTTTTTTACATATTATGTAGAACTAGTAACATCTACTACAATTCAAGCATTGCATCTTACTATGTATATTATGAGTTGTGTCAAACTTTGTTCTCAGCACCAAATAAACATTTATAATTAGAATTATAAAACAGTATAAAACTGTAAAACAGTTTTATATTTTTTGTTTACATATTATGTAGAACTAGCAACATCTGCTACAATTCAAGCATTACATCTTACTATGAATATTATGAGTTGTGTGAAACTTTGTTCTTAGAACCAAATAAACATTTATAATTAGAATTGTAATAACGGTAGTTTAAAAATTGTCAGTAGTTGTGCCAAAATTTATAGTAGACAAGTAATGGTTTTTGTATGCCACACTTTGTGGAAATTGCCAAGACAACATTATCCCAATAACTTCCTGACTGGCGTTCTTGTACAAAGCTGCTACGCTCGCCAATCTCATCTCCTGCCGCCGTTTCCTTCTTTAAAGTGTCACCGAGGGCGGTAATTGCTCCGCCAGCTGCCGATTTAATTAAGACGTTTCTTCCGCCGAACCACGAAGTGGGTCACACATAGTCAGGGCCCCCCGTCGGTGGGGGTGGCTGGCCTAATGGTGGCGGGCGCAAAGTGAGATGATCGCGCGCCGCACCCCCACGAAGAAGACGCCGCGCCGCCCCCGCAGGACGCCGGGGCCGGAGCCCGAGGAGCGCCTAATGGAACGAGCGTGAGGCGGCCATTATGCTCTGCTACGTAAGTCTTTTTTACTCCTAATATCGAGGGGGGCACTTGGCGGGGCTCCTTTTAATTCCAGCCGCCCCCAAGGCGGCGGCGGCAACCTGGATGCATGCGAGTGCCCCGCCGGCCCCAATTGCTCGGTTTCCACGTTTTTACCGCGTCTCGCGCAATTAAGCCCCTTTATAATCGCCACAATGCGAGCGCAAATTAAG
Organism: Othius punctulatus; assembly: GCA_951805005.1. NCBI lineage: Eukaryota > Metazoa > Arthropoda > Insecta > Coleoptera > Staphylinidae > Othius > Othius punctulatus. The sequence continues at coordinate 8,979,818 of OX638143.1, forward strand.
TGGAGCAAATGGGGTTGAGTGGGGCAATTATTATTACAGCCGGTGCAATAATAAACGCTGCAAGCAGCAAACGTGCAATAAGAATCCTTGAATTTTTATATTTACGTAACAAGGTGTGCACTGGGATACGTGTAGCTACTGATAATAGCCTGTAAATCCTGATACTTCTGCAACATCTCCGAAGCTATTATTTTATGATTTGACCCAATTCCGCTCGGCTCCTCATCCCCCATGAGTCATGATGATAATACGAATAATGGAAAACTATTTGTTACACTCGCTTGGTACGGTTCTAGATTTTCTTTCATATTGCGAATGAAAGAAAGCAGCTTCCAGATGAACGTAATGTTTTTGTGTTATAACTGAATACCAAACTTTCTAGGCTAGTGTGGATGTAGATTAGGAGCCAAATCGCTTCGATGAACCAATTCAAATGATTGCAAGGGAACTTGATATAACTTGCAAGGTCCTTACAATAACGAGTTCTCGTATTTCGAGATGTGCAAAAAATGTAACAGTTTTAGTATGATAGTAGATATATCGTACGTGTACTTACAAATGAGATCAAATAAAAATGTTTCCATTCAAATGTATCATTGCTACGATTAACTGCTATTAAATTAAAATAATTATAATGGTAATTACTCTAGAAATATACCATATATATCAAGTAAAACTTGATTCATCCTAATAAGCCAAACTAAAAAGTGCAAAGTAAAAAGTTTTGACTCTTTAATTACCAACAAAAGCCAATATAGATGATAAATATTCTGACATGAAATGTCTTATATGTAAGGCTCCATAAAATATGTCAAAATATTTAAAATTTGCAGTAAGTTTACCAAGATGTTTTAAGAGGGCAGTAATTATGCTGAAATGTCTTATAATGTGAAGTATGTTCCACTTAAGAGTATTAATTTCACCAAACTGTCTGAGAATTGGCAGTAATTTTACCAAAATGTCAAAAAATAAGTAGAAATTACTTCAAGTTATCAATGATAATAGCAAAATGATTATAGAAAATAGAAAATCAAAGTTACTGTTGAAATAATATTAAAAATTGATAGTAAATATGTCATAATGTTTAATATTTGCAGCAATTTTGCCAAAATGTTTCAAAACTGGCAATAAGTTGTCAATGATAATAACAAAATTATTATTAAAAATAGAAAATCTAAGTGTATGTTGCCATAACAGTAAAAGTTGCTAGTAAATATGTCATAATGTTTAAAATTTGCAGTAATTTTGCAAAAATGTTTCAAAAAGGGCAGTAATTATGCTGAAATGGCTTATATTGTGAAGTATGTTCCACTGAAGAGTATTAATTTCAGCAAAATGTCAGAGAATTGGTAGTAATTTTACCAAAATACCAAAAGATAAGTAGAATTGACTTTCAAGTTGTCAATGATAATAGCAAAATGGTTATAGGAAATAGAAAATCAAAGTTACTGTTGCTATAATTTTTAAAAATTGCATCTCAAAATGTTTAAAGTTTGCAGTAATATTGCCAAACTGTTTCAAAATAGGGAGTAATTATGCTGAAATGTCTTATAATGTGTAGTACATATATTCCACTTAAGAGCATTCATTTCAGCAAAATGTCTGAGAATTGGCAGTAATTTTACCAAAATGTCAAAAAATAAGTAGAATATACTTCAAGTTATCAATGAAAATAGCAAAATGATTATATAAAATACAAAATCTAAGTCAGTCTCTTGCTATAATATTTAAAAATTGCATGTCAAAATGTTTAAATTTGCAGTAATATTGCCAAAATGTTTCAAAATTGGCAGTAATTATGTTGAAATGTCTTATAATATCAAGTAAGTTCCACGGAAGAGTATTAATGTCAGCAAAATGTCAGAGAATTGGCAGTAATTTTACCAAAATGTCAAAAAATGAGTAGAAATTACTTAAAGTTGTCAATGATAATAGCAAAATAATTATGGAAAATTGATAATCAAAGTTACTGTTGCCATAATATTTAAAAATTGCGTGTCAAAATGTGTAGAGTTTGCAGTAATATTGCCAAAATGTTTTATAATAGGCAGTAATTATGCTGAAATGTCTTATATTGTGAAATATGTTTTACTTAAGTGTATTAATTTCAGCAAAATGTCTGAGAATTGGCAGTAATTTTTCCAAAATGTCAAAAATGAGTAGAAATTACTTCAAGTTGTCAATGATAATAACAAAATGATTATAGAAAATAGAAAATCAAAGTTACTGTTGCCATAATATTTAAAAATTGCATGTTAAAATGTTAACAGTTTGCAGTAATATTGCCTAAATGTTTCAAAAAGGGCCGTAATTATGCAGGAATGTCTTATAATGGGAAGTATGTTCCACTTAAGAATATTATTTTCAGTGAAATTTTTGAGAATTGGCAGTAATTTTACCAAAGTGTCAAAAAATGAGTAGAAATTTCTTCAGTTGTCAATGATAATAGCAACATGATTATAGAAAATAGAAAATCAAAGTTACTGTTGCCATAATATCTAAAAAGTGGATGTCAAAATATTTAAAATTTGCAGTGATTTTACCAAAATGTTTCAAAAAAGGCAGTAATCATGCTGAAATAACTTGTAATGTGAAGTATGTTCCACTTAAGAGTATTAATTTCAGCAAAATATCTGAGAATTGGCAGTAATTTTACCAAGATGTCAAAAAATGAATAGAAATGACTTCAAGTTGTCAATGATAATAGCAAAATGATTATAAAAACTTGAAAATCAATGTGACTGTTGCCATAATATTTAAAAAATGCATGTCAAAATGTTTAAAATTTGCAGTGATTTTACCAAAATGTTTCAAAAAGGGCAGAAATAATGCTGAAATGTCATATAATGTCAAGTATGGACGTAATATTTCTAGCAGTAATTATGGTAACCAGTTTTAAAAATGGTAGTATTGTGGGCATACTGTCTTAACAATGTTAATATAATTTGCTACAGCGTTTGCAAAATGCATGAATATTCTGTAATTTTGACAAATATTTAAAAAAAGTTTGCATTAATTGCTGCTAAATTGGCACAATTTCTCCAAACATTTTCGAAATTGGCAGTAATTATACCAAACTGTCTCCAAATTAGCAGTGATTTTAGTAAAATTAATTAAATTCTCAATATTTTTGTTAAAATAGAATATGCCAATGTTTTAAAATGTAAAATATTGTTGGAAAAAATTCTGAATATTATGAGTAGCAGTGTTTATGACAAACTGCTTAAAAATTTAAGATTATTAGATGAAAAAAAATTATACTTGAAAATATTTCTATTCATGTAAAGTAATAAAAAAAGAATCATGAAACTATTTGTTTTTGCTCACACATTCTGAAAGCAAAAAGTCGATACCGGTGTTATTTTTTTCTCAAAATCTCGAACAATGTCGAAAAATCTTTGAAATCATAGAGAAATTTCTAGAAATCTTAGTAATTCTACTTAGACTCTATTTAGAAATGACTAAGTAGATGTGACATAGACCCGTATCTATAGTGCGTACTTGAGCATGAGTTTGAGTATATTTATTCGTATATTTGCGTATATTTAGTTGTGTTTGGTGCATAAACGTTTAGAGAGAATACGCAACCAAATATACGACTTGAGTCGAATTCGTACTCAATACGTACTATAGATACGTGCTTTAGGCCCATATCTATAGCCCGTCCGTGAGCTTGAGTTCAACTCAAATCGTATATTTGGTTGCGTATTTTCTATAAAGGTTTATGCACTAAACGCAACCAAATATACGACTTGAGTAGAACTCAAGCTCAAGTAAGGATTACAGATACAGGCTTAAATCTCCTAACTTTCAAGAGAGATTAATTTGTTGGCTTTCTTGGCAACTATTTCCTTGATTAAACTGATCCTATGAAAAACCTTGTATAAGCACTCCCAATAATGATTGTGCCAAGCAAACGCCGATTTTGTAAGGGAAAAGCAGATTCGAGTCCCATCCCTTATATATTTGCGATAAAACGTCAATTTCTTCCAACTTACGTATTCACGAGATGGCGTGCTTTTTGTGCATGCAAACCTCCTTTTAAATCCCATCCCTAGCCACGGTTTTTTTATACGTATAAATGACGACTTTTCAGTCGTCCGAGATAAACTCGGCACGATTTTTTACTTAAAAGCAGGGCGCGATCGCGAATGCAAAGTGGGTGTTGGTTTTAGTCGATTTACGAGCGAAACAAATCCAGTAAATCGCTTTCAAGAGCACCACGGTTGAACCTGGGGGTCAGCTTTATCAACCCCCCGGAAATACCTGCCCCCCGATGATTCATGGGGGCAAACTTGGGCCTTTGATAAATAAAAACAGGATGTCGCCAGTCCACCGGACTCGCTCCACTGGCGGCTCTGAAAGCTCAAGTTCGGCGGATTAATTTATGCAGAAGGGGGATGATGACTCCGGGACGCGCTCGAAGGGGCGTCTAACTCGTCCCGCATTGTTTTCCGCCAAGGGGTGATTTATGCTCCCCGGCAGGAAGTCTTCCGTCGAGGGCGTCCTGGAATTTATCGCGAATTCATTAAGGTGTTTAGAGGAGACGTTGAAGGGTCTAGGGGATGATGGACGGCTTAAAGACGACAGTTTTGTGCGTTACATCGAAGGGTAACCTACATTTTTGTGTAATCCGAAGTTACATGACTACGGAATTCCAATTATACCATTTCATTTACAGTTATGAAATTACAAATTAATATGGCCTTACTTGTAATGCAGATGGGTTTTTATCATAACATAATATATTGGAATTAAACATTATCACTAATTCGAAAATTATAATAACAAATATTCTCACTGCAACACAATCGCGTCAAACTTGGTACCCACGGCGACACCAATAATGACATAATGGTGACATAATGGATGATATTATTAATATAACATTATTCAGATTTATATATTCGTTATAAATATGAAGTTAAATTTATATTAACAAAAACGCGGTTTTGTCCTATAAATCCATCTTAATGTCTACCGAAAACTTATATTCACCACCTTAAAGTAATAACTGGTAAGTAGAATTTCACACCCTTCTAAACGCTGTCGCAACTTCTGACGTTCCACAAAACTTCGCAAAGTCGTGTGGGAATTCTTCTCCAAACATAAATTGAAATGTTTATGCAAATATGGAGCTATTGGCATGTAAGTAATTCATATTCAAGACTTCGGCGTTCTTACCCTACTTCCGAACCGAGCAATAAATATATTGAATTTAAATAATATAAATAAATTATGCAATCTTTTACTCTACTGGTGTCACAGTTATGGTTGCAATATTTTCCAGCACATAAAAATATTAATTACTGTACTCAGTTATTTGGAATTAAGTGTGTGAATGGTATGTAAGGTACTTTAAAATTATCGAAATATAAAATTATACATTATCTTTAGGAGGTGCGTAAACTGATAGGCTGCCATCGCGTCAGATATATCAAAGATGTAAATTTATACGCTCATTCGCTGCAACAATGGCTTTCAAAATACATGTCAGTAACATGAAATATGTAAATTTATACAAGGCGCCCGTTGGCTGTATCAATAGCACATTTCAAAACGAATACTTTTTGAGAAAATGTGATCTCTAAATTCATTATCTGTACTCATTTGCATGTATTCAAAAGTTTGTTGAAATTTTAATTGACAAATAAAACTAAGAGATTCAAATGTTATTGTACAGTCGTGCTCACATAAATCTAGTACAAACATATTGACATTGCTATATAAAATTGCTATTGTAACCTAATTTCTTGTATTAGATTTATGTAAGCATGACTGTACATTAACATTTGAATCGCTCTTAGATTAATTTGTCAATTAAAATTTCAACAAACTTTTGCATACATACATACATACATACATACATACATACATACATACATACATACATACATACATACATACATACATACATACATACATACATACATACATACATACATACATACATACATACATACATACATACATACATACATACATACATACATACATACATACATACATACATAATCCAACTCTCTTTTACCCTATGGATGTTGAAGTTACAATGCTTTTGCAATTTTTAGAAAGTTTACAAAGTGAGTTTTACTCATTTTATGTGTTCAAATTATAAATTTACTCCGGCACAATAAAATCCTCAAGTTGCTCGCTCCATTCGCACCAAACTCACATCGTGATTAACTCATCCACGTTTTCCATTTGCAGTGAAAACGGCCGAAGTTTACAGCCAAACTCGTGCCATTACATTTTTAAATTACTGCCCCGCTCCGGTGCTTCCGGAGCGGAGTGTAAATAAGACTACGGCCGGTGTTTGCCCGGAGACTAAATAATCCGGGGAATTACGCATGGGGATTTCTTGATATTTATGCATGGCTGCTATCGATTCGCAAATGTATCCAGACAACCCAAACAGACACCGCAAACACGGTCATTCCGTGCGCACTGCAAAAACCGTTTTATGCTAATCCGCTGTTTGTTTATCGGGGCAAATATGATTCGCGTGATTAATGGCGAGATTCGATTCGCGAGGGATACGTGGAAAAATGGACTTTTTTTCGGCGATAAGTCGCTGATCAATGGCAGGCATGTACAGCGTAAATAAAAATATCACAATGTGGAAATCCGCGAGTAAACCGTGGATTTAATGACGACCATCAATCATTAATTTAAATATTGAGGACTGGGGCAACCTTATCTTTGATAATTCACAAAACGTATCTAATACTACAGCCAACGGGAACACATTAGTCGTTGCGAATCAGTAAAATGTTAAAAAATTAGTAGCCTTTTTACCAATATGCCCAAAATTTAGAAGCAATTATTTCTTTAAATTGGCAGCGAGAGAAATAAGAATAAAATACAGGCCATGGAGATGAAATTCTTAAGAAGAGTACAACGAGTGACGAGAAGAGACAAGATGAAAAGTACCAAAATAAGAGAAGAACTTGGCATAGAATCGGTGGGTGAATTCGTTGAACAGAGAAAACTGCAATGGTGAGGACATCTGGGAAACGAAGACCAAAAGAGGCATAGGATAGTGCAATAGCAATAGTGCAAAGTGTAAGTTTCCATTTAATACTTTCCTGCTAATACAGTACTGCTAAATCCTATTTTTTTAAGAAAAGCAAATTATTTAATTGAAACAACTAAAATTTGTAAGTTTCTATTTAATACTTCACTGCTAATACATGATACTATCGCAAAATCCTGTTTTTTTTAACAAAAGCAAATTATATAATTGACACAACTAAAATTTGACGATTTGACAAGGCCAAAACGTAATTATTAATATTGGCGATAAATTCGTTTCGTTTCTTCAAGATTGCAAGAATATTGCGAAATACTCGGTAGAGCAATAATTGTTGTCGTTAACATACTTCTATAACAGAAGTTTTACATATTTTAGCAACAAAGATATATCAGCATTTCAGTAAAACGTAACTTATTATTTGGAAGTCCAAATATATTCAACTCATATCTATTTTTACATCACTAAATACCCTGCCAATTTTTGAAAAAATCTCAATCAAGGACAACACATCATGTAAATTTTGAAAAATTCAAAAAATTAAACAATTAAAAATACAAGAATGTCCTGATATATTTTTTAACATAACTATGCAAATGATTGGTGACTTTTCGAAAAATGACCAATTAAGAGTTACAGTAGTCTTCGCAATTTTGGTGGTAACAATAAAAATTGTTGCATGATCATTGAAATTTCCGCAGTAATAATTGAAATTTTGGAAAATAATTCAAATCTGGTCGAAAGAATTGAAAACTTGTGAGAAATAACCAACAAATTATAGTAATCTCTGATATTTTTACAACAATAATTAAAAGTTTTTCATAATAATTGAAAGTTTGGCAGAATAATTGAAAATTTGGGAGAAATAATCACAATTTTAAAAGTAAGCATTAAAATTTGGCAGTGCTAAACGAAAATTATAAAGTAAACATTGAAATTTTGTCAGAATAATTTAAAATTTGTGTGAAGTAATTATTATTAATAACAGAAACAACAGAATAATAGTAATAACAGAAATTTGACAGTAACAATGAAAATTTTGACATAATTAATTTTGACGATAAATTCGTTTAGTATCTTCAAAATTGCAAGAATATTGCGAAATACTCCGTAGAGCAATAATTGTTGTCGTTAAGATATTTCTATAACATAAGTGTTACATATTTTAGCAACCAAGATATATAAGAATTTCAATATAACGTAACTTATTATTTGGAAGCCCAAATATATTCAACTCATATCTATTTTTACATCACTAAATACCATGCCAATTTTTGAAAAAATCTCAATCAAGGACAACACATCATGCAAATTTTAAAAAATTCAAAAAATAAAACAATTAGAAATACAAGAATGTCCTGATATTTTTTTTAACTTAACTAAGCAAATGATAGGTGAGTTTTCGAAATATGACCAATTATGAGTTACAGCAGCCTTCGCAATTTTGATGGTAACAATCAAAATTGTTGCATGATCATTGAAATTTCCGCAGTAATAATTGAAATTTTGGAAAATAATTTAAATCTGGTCGAAATAGTTGAAAACTTGTGTGAAATAACCAACAAATTATAGTAATATTTGATATTTTTACTACAATAATTAAAAGTCTGGCATAATAATTAAAAGTTTGGTAGAATAATCAAAAATTTGGGAGAAATAATCACAATTTTAAAAGTAAGCATTAAAATTTGGCAGTGCTAAACAAAAGTTATAAAGAAAACATTGAAATATTCCCTAAATAATATAAAATTTGTGTGAAATAACCAACAAATTATAGTAATCTGTGATATTGTTACAACAATAATTAAAGGTTTGGGACAATAATTGAAAGTTTGGCAGAATAATTGAAAATTTGGGAGATAAAATCACAATTTTAAAAATAAGCATTAAAATTTGGCAGTGCTAAACGAAAATTATAAAGTAAACATTGAAATTTTGTCAGAATAATTTAAAATTTGTGTGAAGTAATTATTATTAATAACAGAAACAACAGAATAATAGTAATAACAGAAATTTGACAGTAACAATGAAAATTTTGACATAATTAATTTTGACGATAAATTCGTTTAGTATCTTCAAAATTGCAAGAATATTGCGAAATACTCCGTAGAGCAATAATTGTTGTCGTTAAGATATTTCTATAACATAAGTGTTACATATTTTAGCAACCAAGATATATAAGAATTTCATTATAACGTAACTTATTATTTGGAAGCCCAAATATATTCAACTCATATCTATTTTTACATCACTAAATACCCTGCCAATTTTTGAAAAAATCTCAATCAAGGACAACACATCATGCAAATTTTGAAAAATTCAAAAAATAAAACAATTAGAAATACAAGAATGTCCTGATATTTTTTTTAACATAACTAAGCAAATGATAGGTGAGTTTTCGAAATATGACCAATTATGAGTTACAGCAGCCTTCGCAATTTTGATGGTAACAATAAAAATTGTTGCATGATCATTGCAATTTCCGCAGTAATAATTGAAATTTTGGAAAATAATTTAAATATGGTCGAAATACTTGAAAACTTGTAAGATATAACCAACAAATTATAGTAATATTTGATATTTTTACTACAGTAATTAAAAGTTTGGCATAATAATTGAAAGTTTGGCAGAATAATTGAAAATTTGAGAGAAATAATCACAATTTTAAAAGTAAGCATTAAAATTTGGCAGTGCTAAACGAAAATTATAAAGTAAACATTGAAATTTTGTCAGAATAATATAAAATTTGTGTGAAATAACCAACAAATTATACTAATCTTTTATATTTTTACAACAATAATTAAAAGTTTGGCATGATAATTGAAAGTTTGGCAGAATAATTGAAAATTTGGGAGAAATAATCACAATTTTAAAAGTAAGCATTAAAATTTGGCAGTGCTAAACGAAAATTATAAAGTAAACATTGAAATTTTGTCAGAATAATATAACCAACAAATTATAGTAATCTTTGATATTTTTACAACAATAAATAAAAGTTTGGCATAATAATTGAAAGTTTGGCAGATTAATTGAAAATTTTGGAGATATAATCACAATTTTAAAATTAAGCATTAAAATTTGACAGTGCTAAACTAAAATTATAAAGCAAACATTGAAATTTTGTCAGAATAATATAAAATTTGTGTGAAATAACCAACTAATTATACTAATCTTTTATATTTTTACAACAATAATTAAAAGTTTGGCATGATAATTGAAAGTTTGGCAGAATAATTGAAAATTTGGGAGAAATAATCACAATTTTAAAAGTAAGCATTAAAATTTGGCAGTGCTAAACGAAAATTATAAAGTAAACATTGAAATTTTGTCAGAATAATATAAAATTTGTGTGAAATAACCAACAAATTATACTAATCTTTTATATTTTTACAACAATAATTAAAAGTTTGGCATGATAATTGAAAGTTTGGCAGAATAATTGAAAATTTGGGAGAAATAATCACAATTTTAAAAGTAAGCATTAAAATTTGGCAGTGCTAAACGAAAATTATAAAGTAAACATTGAAATTTTGTCAGAATAATATAACCAACAAATTATAGTAATCTTTGATATTTTTACAACAATAAATAAAAGTTTGGCATAATAATTGAAAGTTTGGCAGATTAATTGAAAATTTTGGAGATATAATCACAATTTTAAAATTAAGCATTAAAATTTGACAGTGCTAAACTAAAATTATAAAGCAAACATTGAAATTTTGTCAGAATAATATAAAATTTGTGTGAAATAACCAACTAATTATAGTAATCTTTGATATTTTTACAACAATAATTAAAAGTTTGGCATAATAATTGAAAGTTTGGCAGAATAATTGAAAATTTGAGAGAAATAATCACAATTTTAAAAGTAAGCAATAAAATTTGGCAGTGCTAAACGAAAATTAGAAAGTAAACATTGAAATTTTGTCCGAATAATATAAAATTTGTGTGAAATAACCAACAAATTATAGTAATCTTTGATATTTTTACAACAATAATTAAAAGTTTGGAATAATAATTGAAAGTTTGGCAGAATAATTGAAAATTTGGGAGAAACAATCACAATTTTAAAAGTAAGCATTAAAATTTGGCAGTGCTAAACGAAAATTATAAATAAACGTTGAAATTTTGTCAACGTAATATAAAATTTGTGTGAAATAACCAACAAATTATAGTAATCTGTGATATTTTTACAACAATAATTAAAAGTTTGGCATTATAATTTAAAGTTTGACAGAATAATTGAAAATTTGGGAGAACTAATCACAATTTTAAAAGTAAGCATTAAAATTTGGCAGTGCTAAACGAAAATTATAAAGTAAACATTGAAATTTTGTCTGAATAATATAAAATTTGTGTGAAATAACCAACAAATTATAGTAATCTTGGATATTTTTACTACAATAATTAAAAGTTTGGAATAATAATTGAAAGTTTGGCAGAATAATTGAAAATTTGGGAGAAACAATCATAATTTTAAAAGTAAGCATTAAAATTTGGCAGTGCCAAACGAAAATTATAAAGTAAACATTGAAGTTTTGTCAGAATAATATAAAATTTGTGTGAAATAACCAATAAATTATAGTAATCTTTAATATTTTTACTACAATAATTAAAAGTTTGGCATAATAATTGAAAGTTTGGCAGAATAATTGAAAATTTGAGAGAAATAATCACAATTTTAAAAGTAAGCATTAAAATTTGGCAGTGCTAAACGAAAACTATAAAGTAAACATTGAAATTTTGTCAGAATAATATGAAATTTGTATAAAATAACCAACAAATTATAGTAATCTTTGATATTTTTACAACAATAAATAAAAGTTTGGCATAATAATTGAAAGTTTGGCAGAATAATTGAAAATTTGGGAGAAATAATCACAATTTTAAAAGTAAGCATTAAAATTTGGCAGTGCTGAACGAAAATTATAAAGTAAACATTAAAATTTTGTCAGAATAATTTAAAATTTGTGTGAAATAATTATTATTTTAGCATAATAATTGCAAATTTGTGACAAATAATTAAACTACTTCCAGTAGTAACAGAAATTTGACAGTAACAATGAAAATTTTGACATAATTATTGATAATTTCATGGTAGTTTCTGAAAAATACTTTACTAATCATAGAAATTTTAACAGTAACAATGAAATTTTTTGCATGAGCATTGATTATTATAAGGTAATGATAGAAATTTTTGACCGAATTAAAAATTCAGATAGCAATCATTGAAATTTTTACAGTAATAATTGAAAATTATGAAAATAATTGAAATTTGCTCGAAATTTTAAAAATAATTGAAATTTGGGGAAAAGAACTGAAAACTTCTGAGAAATAACTAATAAATTGTAGTAATAATTCATATTTTGAGAGTAATAACCAAAATTTTGGCATAATAATTGAAAGTTTGACAAAATAATTAAATATTATTGAAATGTGGCCAAATTAATTGACAACTTATGAGAAATAACTAATAAATTATAGTAATCATTGATATTTTGACAACAATACTAAACCATACTAAATTAAATCATACTAAACAATAATTATGAAGTAAACATTGAAATTTTGACAGAATGATTGAAAATTTGTGTGACATAATTAATATTTTGATAGACAATTAAAAATTTGTGGGAAATAATTAAAATATCGACAGCAATTATTGAAATTTTCACAGTAATTCTAGAAATTTTGGAAAATAATTGAATTGTGGTCTAATTAACAGAACAGAATTGATAGTTTCTGAAAAATACTTTACTAACCACAGAAATGTTTACAGTAATTATTGAAAATTATGAAAATAATTGAAATATGGTCGAAATTTTGGCAAATAATTGAAATTTGGTGAAAATGATTGAAAATTTGTGATAAATAACTAATAAATCGTAGTAATCATTGATATTTTGAGAAGAATAATTAAAAAATTTGCATAATAATTAAAAGTTTGACAAACTAGCAGAAAATATGTGATAAATGATTACAATTTTAAAAGTACTCATTAAAATTTGGCGGTGCTCAACAATAGTTATCAAGTAAACGTTGAAATTTTGACCAAATGATTGAAAATTTGTGTGAAATAATTAAAATTTTGACAGGAAATTAAAAATTTGCGAGAAATAACTAAATTTTTCACAGTAATTATTTAAATTTTCATAGTAACACAAGAAATTTTAGAAAATAATTGAAATCTGGTCGAATTAATTGACAAATTATGAGAAATAACTAATAGACTCTAGTAATCATTCATATTTTGACAACAATAATTAAAATTTTGGCAAAATAATTAAAATTTTGACAAAATAATAGAAAATATGTGATAAATAATTACAATTTCGAATGTAGTCATTAAAATTTGGCGGTACTAAGCAATAATTATGAAGTAAACGTTGAAATGTTTGCAGAGTGATTGAAAATTTGTGTGAAATGATTAAAATTTTGACAGACAATTAAAAATTTGTGTGAAATAATTAAAATTTTGACAGACAATTAAAAAATTGTGAGAAATAATTAAAATTTTGACAATAATTATTGAAATTTTCAAGTAATAATTAAAAATTTGTGGGATATAATTAAAATTTTGACAATAATTATTGAAATTTTCAAGTAATAATTATAATTTTGGAAAATAATTGAAATATAATCAAACTAATTGATAACTTAAGGGAAATAGCTAATAAATTGTAGTAATCATTGATATTTTGACAGTAATAACTAAAATTTTTCAATAATAATTGAAAGTTTGACAGGATATTTGAAAATTTGTAAGAAATAATTGAACAATTTACAGTAATTACAGAAATTTTGACAGTAACAATGACATTTTTTGCATGATCATTGAATATTTTGAGGAAAGCATTGATATTTTTGACGACATTAAAAACTTATGAGAAATTTTGGATGAATAGATAATCGATTTGATATCTATTTTATTTTTTTATTTTATTTTTATTTATTCATCATTTGGGCTACATTACAATAATACTAATGGTACAGTCATCATTTACAATAATTAAAAGTGATTTTGCAATTTTCAAAAACTATAAGCTTCCAATTGATATTGTAAAATATAATATTGTTGAAAAATCGTGCTTTTTTTACAAACGTAAATTATTTACTTATAACGACTAAAATTTAATGTTTTCAAGAGTAACAACGTAAGCGTTTTTGTCTTTTACTTTGAACATAACTGCGTTCTGCTCTCCAGATTTCATCTTAACAAAATTTAAAATCCGGATGCTCCCAATGATCTGAATACCATCAAATTTAATAAACAATCTAAAACTGTCGTAAATAATGCCACATAAAATTATTTTACGACGAGGTCAAACTGGGAATTGTGCTCATAAAACTAGCTAATGCTAGACTTCATTTACTACTTTCCATTATTAATCGCCGAGATAAAAGCACTCACCAAAAGCTATATTTAATCTTGGCAATTAAAAATATGTCACGATTCTCGTGATATTGCGGCAAGTCCGTCTTCATAAAAGCTGGATTAACTGGTAACGACAATAAGCTCACATGGGCAATAAAGAAAATGCCATAACTCCGGCAATTGCAGCAATAAACGCAGCAACGATTTGAGCAGCACAAATATTGCAGTTATTATTGCACCAGGATTGGCTCATAAATGACAGAAATTTGCGTAATTCTCTGTAAATATTGTTGTCATTTGTTTATTTAACGATGGCCAATTTCTGCTGCAATGACAAATTACCATCGCTAAGAAGCGACCTTCGACACTCAAAAAGCCTTCATATATTTCGCTTTATTTATAACAAGTTATTTACTTGCACGCACAATTTTACAGTACACGAGATTGCCAGCTTCAGTACCAAAGTACCAAATGACCAGAGGTACAAAAGGGACCGAAAATACCAAAGGAACCACAAGTACCAAAGGACTAAAAGTACCAAAGGGGCACAATACACGAGATTCAAGCTTCAGTGCCTAAGGACGAAACGACTAAACGTACCAAAAGTACCAATGGGATCAAAAGTACCAAAGGAACAACAACCTTCGCCACGTTCCACGTCATTTTTTCCTCGTTCACAATTTAACAGTACACGAGATTGCCAGCTTCAGTGCCAAAGGATTAAAGGACTAAAGGTGCCAAATGCACCAATGGGATCAAAAGTACCAAAGCAACCAAAAGTACGAAAGGAACCGCAACCTCGTTCTAGGTCATTCCTTCCTCGTTTACAATTTAACAGTACACGAGATTACCAGCTTCAGTACCAAATGACGAAAGAACCAAAGCACCAATGAGGCTAAAAGTACCAATGGAACCAAAACTACCAAAGTGACTAAATGAGCCAAAGGAACTACTACCTTCACCTCATTCCACGTCATTATTTCCTTGTTTACAATTTCACAGCACACGAGATTACCAGCTTCAGTGCCAAAGGATTAAAGGACTAAAGGTACCAAATGCACCAACGGGATCAAAAGTACCAAAGCAACCGAAAGTACGAAAGGAACCGCAACCTTCGCCTCGTTCTACGTCATTCCTTCCTCGTTTACAATTTAACAGTACACGAGATTACCAGCCTCAGTACCAAAGAACGAAAGAACCAAAGCACCCATGAGGCCAAAAGTACCAATGGAACCAAAACTACTAAAGTGACTAAATGAACCACAGAAACTACAACCTTCGCCTCGTACCACGTCATTCCTTCCTCGTTTACAATTTAACAGTACACGAGATTGCCAGCTTCAGTACTAAAGGACGAAAGGACTAAAGGAACCAAACGTACCAATGGGACCAAAAGTATCAAAGGAACTAAAAGTACCAAAGGAACAACAACCTTCACCTCATTCCACGTCATTCTTTCCTTGTTCACTATTTAACAGTACACCAGATTGCCAGCTTCAGTACTAAAGGGCGAAATTACTAAAGAAACCAAACCTACCAATGGCAACAAAAGTATCAAAGGGACTAAAAGTACCAAAGGAACAACAACCTTCAGCTCGTTCCATGTCATTCTTTACTTGTTCACAATTTAACAGTACACAAGATTGCCAGCTTCAGTACTAAAGGACGAAAGGACTAAAGGAACCAAACGTACCAATGGAAACAAAAGTATTAAAGGGACTAAAAGTACCAAAGGAACAACAACCTTCACCTCATTCCACGTAATTCTTTCCTTTTTCACAATTTAACTGTACACGAGATTACCAGCTTCAGTACCAAAGGACAAAAGAACCAAAGCACCAATGAGGCCAAAAGTACCAATGGAACCAAAACTACCAAAGTGACTTAATGAACCAAAGGAACTACAACCTTTGCCTCGTTCCACGTCATTCCTTCCTCGTTTACAATTTAACAGTACACGAGATTGCCAGCTTCAGTACTAAAGGGCGAAAGGACTAAAGGAACCAAACGTACCAATGGGAACAAAAGTATCAAAGTAACTAAAAGTACCAAAGGAACAACAACCTTCACCTCATTCCACGTCATTTTTTCCTTGTTCACAATTTAACAGTACACGAGATTGCCAGCTTCGGTACCAAAGGACGAAAGGACTATAGGTACCAAAAGCACCAATGGAACCAAAAGTACCAAACGAACCAAAATAATCATAGGAACTTTGGAAGTGGAAATTTCCTCTTTTTGTTAGGTTCTTTGGTACTGCCTAGTTCCACGTTTCTTTGGGGTCTTTTTCACTTGCTTCTTCCAGGTCCGTATCTATAGTCTATGGATTACAGAAAATTTAAATCGCTTGGCAGAATACTAAACAATTGAAATATTTATCCTGTATTTGTGTCTCTTGTGAACCCGAAGAGTTTATTTTTTGCAGTTTCTGTTTTTAGTTATTTTCAGTTGCGTCTTGCTATATTAAATTATAATATTTGCTAGGATTCTGCTGCACATTTTTTACATTTACTCCATTAGCGAGAACAACGGCATGAACTATATTAAAATTACATAATCCAGACGAGGTGAATGCTCTTTCCTACTGTCATAAGCGCCCTTAGTGTGAATTATAGAAGGCTGACAATAAAAAGAATTGCATTCAATTTGAACAATCCGAAGAGGCAAAAGTGCTCACTGATGTCTACATCCTCTACAAACTCCCATGCTGACAGCTCATTTATTTGAATTACAGCACGTTGTATATTCTAAATTTTATAATTCAAATTTAAATATTTGGTTACGTAAGAATTACCATTCGTATCTTATAACTTACAGCATATTATAATGGCAAACAAGTAAGACAGCTTCTCCAACTAAATTACAGAAATTGCTTTAGATAAGCCATGAGTGGAGCACACAGAACAAACAAATGCAAACACAAAAGGAGCAAATAAACCCGCAAAATAGATACATAAATTACGACAAGTCGTCTTACTTCAAAAGAAAATTTTCTTTCAGAAGAAAACAAATTAATTATACTGCTGGGCGGAAAGCTCACTTACGATTAGTTCCTTTTTATGCGAAAAGACATTTATTATCCAGCGCATTATTGAACGCGCTGCGATAATAAAATAACAGTTTATATACAAGCTGATGATTAATATATGTGAACTATGAAACCTTTATGGCGCGAGGCACTGATTTTTTTTATTACAAGTATGTTTAAGGAAAATGCGAGGCAAATGAAAACCTTAAAAGTGCCATAAAAAATGCTTCGAACGGAACCTTGCTTTACAAGGTTCTGTCAATAATTGTTAATTGAATCAAAATATTTCGTTGTAAGTTTAATGTAGAAAAAGTATTAATGAACTTCTAGTCACGAAGAAAACTCATTCTGGTATCCTGACAATAAATAATGAATGAAAAGTAAAATATATAGGTATATACTGATAAAACTAATGACTGATAATTGCCCATAGGATAATTCCTTAAAAGAAATTCGTTTAAGATATTTCTAAAACTAATAAATTGTAAGATATTTGCCACAAAAAAAGTAAATCAAACTCAAACAAAACAAAACTCAACTCAAAAAGTACCTGTAATCAATGTTTAGAAAATATTCTCTATATCCTCGTTCGTTAAACGTTTTTTACAGATACGTTGTTAATTAATGAATTAATTAATTAAATGTGGCGCAATTAAAAAAAAAACATCTCGGGATACCTTTGTTATTAAGAGATGTTTGCCTCGGCACAAAAAAAAAGTTTAATTACACTGAAACCCGTGGAAATGAAGCGCACAAAGGGATGAGAGACAGTGGATTTCAATGTACGTATTTATGAAAGCAATGCTTTTACCCGCGATGAGTGTTTCATTAATAACTTGGCGCAGATTAGCAATTTTCATCAAAGCGGAGGACTATCAGCACAATTGATGATTAGATATTATTTAAATTGCAGGGCATTAATTTTTTCATTCATAATGTAAGATATGCACGCTTGGAAAGGCGAAATTGCTACGACTAATTATCTGAGATTTAGTAACGTTATGAAAATAATAATTGTGAGGATTAATAATTAAGTTTTAATAAATTAAAAAAAAAAAATAGATTTAGCCTATGATCTCAAATTTTATTCATTAAACATTATTTCATAAAAACTGAGTAAATACTGATATATTTATTTATTAACATATTTAACAATAACAATTTTATATATTGTATTTTATAATATATAAATATTTAATATATCGAGTAATATTTATAAAATATCTTATTAATATTGTTGTAGTTGTAGTTGTAGTAATATTGTAGTATTGTTGTAGTTGTTTTATGAGATATAATTATTTTAAATGTGGGCAGAATTTGCTTAAGTAACACCGATATTCATTCTTACTTAAAATTGCATATCTCGAGAAATATCATATTTTAAATATCAGAAAGACACACAAATAACTTCTAAAATCAAATATTGTCACGAAAATTGAAAAATCTCAAGACTCACTTATTGGATATAAGTTTAATTACACATGTTTAATAGTGCTATATCACGCAATATCAGTAATAAATTTCATTAATATTGCTATGGTGGTTTTGGAGATTTCGCTACTTAAATATGAGACTAATAAAAAAATGACTAATGACTTAAATTGCATATCTCGAGAATCTATCATTGGATATGAATTAAATTCTGCAGTCTAATCACATGTATATCATGAAATATCAGCATTAAATCAAATTTATATTCACACAGTGATTATAATAATAATTTTATATAAGCCTAATTGCAGACATACTATAAGTCTAAAATGGCGAATATTTAAGCAAAATTTGGAATAACTTGAGCCTCTCATTGGATATTAATTAAATTCCGTACTTCATATACTAGTATATCATTTAATATTAGTATAAAAATGCATTGTTGTTAATGAGCTGGTTCTTGAGATATCCTTCTTTCGATATCAGACATATAAATAATTTTCAAAATCAAATATTTTCCAAAATTGTAATATCTCAAAACACACTTGGATTTAAATTTAATTATACACGTTCAATACTTGTATATTACGTAATATCAGCAAAAAAAATGCATTCATATTGATACAGTGGTTCTTGAGATATCATTCTTTCAATATGAAAAAGACACATAAATTACTTTCAACATTAAATATTTTCCAAAATTTAAATAACTCAAGACACACTTATTGGATATAAATTTAATTGTATACGTTAAATACTGGTATATTGTGATTTATGAGTAATAAATTTCATTCATATTCACACGGTAATTTTTGAGATATCGTTACTTAAATTGGAAACGCTGAAAATATCCCACAAATATCGATTATATCAAATAAAAATTAAAATATTCAAAGAATCCTTCATTGGATATTAATGAAATTATATGTAGTATATACCAATATATCATGTAATATCAGTAATAAATTGCATTTTTATTGTTACATTAGTTCTTGAAATATCATATTTTAAATATCAGAAAGACACACAAATAACTTCCAAATTCAAATATTGTCACGAAAATTTAAATATCTCAAGAATCCCTCATTGGATTTTAATGAAATTACATATAGTATATGCAAATATATCATGTAATAAGCAAAATAAATGTCATGCTGATTGATACGCTAGTTCTTGAAATATCATTATTTCAACATCAGAAAGATACATAAATAACTTTTAAAATCAAATAGTGTCACCAAATTTCAAGTATCTCAGGACTCACTTATTAGATATAAATTTAATTACACTTGTTCAATACTGGTATATCACGCAATATCAGTAATAAATTACATTTATATTGATACGGTAGTTTTTGAGATTTTGTTACTTAAATATGTGACTAATTGGATACACTTAAAATATCCTTCATTACGTACCTGTATATCAAATGATATCAAACAAAAATTAAAATATCTGAAGAATCCCTCATTGGATATTAATGAAATTTTAAATAGTATATACAAATATATCATGTAATCAGAGAAATAAGTTTCATGCTGATTGATACGCTAGTTCTTGAAATATGATTATTTCAACATCAGAAAGATACATAAATAACTTTTAAGATCAAATAGTGTCACCAAAATTCAAGTATCTCAGGACTCACTTATTAGATATAAATTTAATTACACTTGTTCAATACTGGTATATCACGCAATATCAGTAATAAATTACATTTATATTGATACAGTGGTTTTTAAGATTTCGTTGCTTAAATATGTAACTAATTGGAAACACTTAAAATATCCTTCATTACGTACCTGTATATCAAATAATATCAAACAAAAATTAAAATAACTAAAGAATCCCTCATTGGATATTAATGAAATTACATATGGTATATTCAAATATATCATGTAATAAGCGAAATAAATTTCATGCTGATTGATACGCTAGTTCTTGAAATATGATTATTTCAACATCAGAAAGATACATAAATAACTTTTAAGATCAAATAGTGTCACCAAAATTCAAGTATCTCAGGACTCACTTATTAGATATTAATTTAATTACACTTGTTCAATACTGGTATATCACGCAATATCAGTAATAAATTACATTTATATTGATACAGTGGTTTTTGAGATTTCGTTGCCTAAATATGTGACTAATTGGAAACACTTAAAATATCCTTCATTACGTACCTGTATATCAAATGATATCAAACAAAAATTAAAATATCTGAAGAATCCCTCATTGGATATTAATGAAATTTTAAATAGTATATACAAATATATCATGTAATCAGAGAAATAAGTTTCATGCTGATTGATACGCTAGTTCTTGAAATATGATTATTTCAACATCAGAAAGATACATAAATAACTTTTAAGATCAAATAGTGTCACCAAAATTCATGTATCTCAGGACTCACTTATTAGATATAAATTTAATTACACTTGTTCAATACTGGTATATCACGCAATATCAGTAATAAATTACATTTATAATGATACAATGGTTTTTTAGATTTCGTTGCTTAAATATGTGACTAATTGAAAACATTTAAAATATCCCTCATTAGGTACCTCTATATCAAATGATATCAACCAAAAATTAAAATATCTAAAGAATCCCTCATTGGATATTAATGAAATTACAAATAGTATATGCAAATATAACATGTAATAAGCGAAATAAATTTCATGCTGATTGATACGCTGGTTCTTGAAATATCATTATTTCAACATCAGAAAGACACATAAATAACTTTTAAGATCAAATAGTGTCACCAAAAGTATATCAGGACTCACTTATTAGATATAAATTTAATCACACTTGTTCAATACTGCTATATCACGCAATATCAGTAATAAATTACATTTATATTGGTGGTTTTTGAGATTTCGTTGCTTAAATATGTGACTAATTGGAAACACTTAAAATATCCCTCATTAGGTACCTCTATATCAAATGATATCAAACAAAAATTAAAATATCCAAAGAATCCTTCATTGAATGTTTATAAAATTTTATGTAGTATATACTAGTATATCATGTAACATCAGAAATACATTGCATTTTGATTGATATGCTACTTATTGAAATATCTGAAAAATACATTAATAAAGTCTTTCAAAGAAATTGCCACTTTATTTAACAGAAAGACTAACACTAATTTTTTTTTTAATTATGCATGAAGCGATCTTTATTGGTCTATCGATCTTACAATTATTTTTCGAAAAATTGGTTTTCGTTAAACTTGCTATCGTTTCTTTATTGAACTTACCATGCATTTTCCAAGATTCACTTCCGGAGTATTCGTTTTGGCAGACTTTCATTTTGAAAAATTTTCATTTTTGAATTAATAGGTTTCGAAGCATTCGTAGATTAGCAGAACACATACGCAATAATCCTTAATTGTTTTCAATGCCCTTTTGAGATGAAGTCGTGTTTTCAATGCCCTTTTGAAACGGAGTGGTACAAAATTTTCAATCTGGTCGTTTCCCAGCCCCGATATTGCCGGTGTAGGCAAACTGATCTATCGATTCCTTCTGCGGTGATGTCGATTTCAGGCACAAAAGAGCAGCCCGGGATTACCCCGTTTAAGCGTCTCATTACCCTTTCCTGGCTCTGTCCTAGTCCCCAACGGAATCGATAATTGCTTTGGTGGAGCTAATTACCTCCGCGGGTGGGAAAATGGCGCCAAATTAGATTGTTAGGCAAGAAAGTCTTAAATTGTAATACATAAACCCCGAGGATGATACTTTGTAGCGTTAATGTGAGTTAAAGTAGGTTAAAGTAGGCAGAATGGGTTAGTTTACACATGTTAACGTTATTGGCTGTAACTGTTACTCAGTTTTATAACATTCAGCTGTTTGGAGACATGAAACAGGAGCTGAGTTTGTGATTTATGCGATTTATATAAAAACGCTTACGTTTTTACTCTTGAAAACATTAAATTTTAGTCTTTACAAGTAAATAACAATCTTGAAAATGAAAAAAAGACATAGAATTGTCCCAAAAAGTCATAAACAATTTAATTATGTACTTAAAAATGATGGTGGCGTGTTTAAATCTACCAAACGTCACAAATTTAGTTTCGATTATATCAATAATATTCTTTTTAAATTAAATTTAAAGTTAATGGTGATTTAACTTACCATTTCTAATAGACCCCATCGCCCTAACTCCCGACTGGGTATGTGTCCGTCCATCAGGGGATTGGGTATAGTCCTGGGAAGCATTCGTTTCATGACAGTGATCGCATTACATGCGGGATGTGATCGGGAGCAGTTTGGGGTTAATGGTGTTTTGACCTACTATTTGCAATAGGCCCTACTCCCCTAACCCCCGGCCGGGCATGTCCTCGTTCTTCAGGGTGATTTTGAGTAGTTCTGAGGGTGCATTCGTTGCGTGGCAGACTTCATTAATTCGTCCTTTTGGGGGGTTGTTACTGAGCCAAAGCTCACGAACCATTTTTGAGCCGCTTCAGCCAAGGCAATTGGGGATTGTACCGAACATGTAAGTATTTAAATTTTAATTACAACGTTTTCTAAGCGAAAAAGTTGTAATTAAATCAAAACGTTGTGAAGCAGAATTAGAGCACAGGCACGGGGTATAAAAATATTTTCAAATCAGAGCCGTGTTATTTAGGGTGAATGCGGTTCTAATTGAATCATAACCCAGCCGAGGGGGCATAACGAAAATTCCGAACGTACGTACACCGCAAACAAGCGTGTTTCAGGTTTTCGTTTTTCCGCTGTCGTCGTTTCTGATGTGCGCTGAAATTCAAATGTGCTTCGTTTTTCCTCTGTGATCGCGTAAATCCACGTTAGCGCAGTGCGCCGCGTGTAAAGGTGAAACATCTGCGCCGTGGGAAATTGAAATGGAAACGCGGAAATTTTTCCAGCGGGAAAACCTCTTAATTAGCCGCGGAAATGTCGGAGCCGGTTCATTGCGAATGTGGGGCGCGTCCTCGCGGAGCACGTCCACCGCAATATAGGGGCGGCGCTGATGTACTGCTGCGGAGCCCCCCAACCCCCACCGTGACATGTGTTGTTCCCGAATTTATAAACGTTTCGCGTGACATAGGGGTGAGCTGGGGGCGGAATTTCAATGGGGCCCCGGAAAGATTCAATCCGCGATGTTAATTAAAATCGACGCTCTGAATAAATTATGGCCCTAGTGATTAAAAGGGGCGCTTATTAAATTCCCCGTCCGGCCCGGAATTAACGAAACCCGCGGAAAAAGCGCGCCCCGATGTAACCACCACCCCTCTGACGTGTAAAACACCCCCTGCATAATGCAGCGAACGTGTCGTGACGGGGGCGCAAACAGGAATCTGCGTAATGGAATAACGCCCCTGTTGCTTCCGACGTGATGCGCCGGCTCTTTTGTTGGAATTCGCGCCCTAATTGGGGCCCGGCTGCATTTTCTGAATGGGGCCTGCGAAACGCGAAAAGAGGATTGCCACAGAGCCCGCAGACAATGCGGACAACTAACGAGAAACCGCGCAATAAAGAGAAACTGCAATAACGCCGTCGGAGGCGAACTCACCGCCATAATTGTCTGATTAATACACACAACTAATTAGGACCTAATAGTACAGGCACTAAATTAATTGGGCCACTGAATTACACATGCAATTGAACCCCACCGGCTTGACGCAGGGCATTTAATCACCGATTGTCGAGCAATCACGAGAAATAATTTTATGTACGAGCATTGCATCTGCAATCCGCATAAAACTATTTATAAATCAATATATGATTTGCATAGATTGCCATTAATATCTACTTAATAATAATATTCGCGACTACTCAAAATCACCCTGGAGCATGAGCATATGCCTGGTCAGGGGTTAGAAAAATAGGGCCTATTGCAAATAGTAGGTAAAATTGGAAACCGTCCCGGATCACATCCCGCATGTAATGCCATTACTGCTATGTAACGAATGCTCCCCAAAACTATTCACAATCCCCTGAAGGACGGACATATGCGACTACTCAAAATCACCCTGGAGCACGAGCCGGAATTTGTATTCAGTTTTATTTGTCTCTTGATAATGGTCGTGACACCGAAACAATTTTAGAGTTTTTCTATTAAAAAAAAAGTGAAACTTATCCAAGTTCTTTATTTATGCTATTTTAAAAACATATTTTGGATAATCATTGTCTTTTTATAATATTTGAAAAACGTAAAACACACCAGTTATAAAAAAAATATGTACGATATGTATAAGCATTGCCTTTGAACAATGTTATATATAAAAAAAACAAAAGCACACCAATTAGAAGGAAAAATACACGTGCCTCCATACAAACACACATCTCTTCATGTACCAACGCATCCTCCAGCCCAACACAACTATTCCATGCTAATTCCGGTACTTTGAAGCGCGCGCTGTTTCATTCCGCGCAAACACAATTCCGCAAACTAACAATTTTCTGGCGTGTTAATATTTACCCGATCCAGCATTTGCGCGGCTGGAAATTTGCTGCCAGATGTTTGCTGGAATTTCGTTTGCCCCCAGAATTATTCAAGATCGGCTGATTTATTCATCGCGTAAAACTGTAATTCGGTTAGAAATTTGCGGCAGTTGTATTGAATTATGCGCGTGCACTCAATTAATATGATTAACTGCAGCGTTTGCGATCCGTAATTGTTGGTGTTTTAGTTGTGGCGTTTTGGCGGACTGGCAATTGAGGCGCTCATAAAATGTTTCGTTATTAATGATGCAAATACAGATTCGGGATTCATATTTAAACAGTAAGTAATATTTGGTTAAACGAAATGCAGAAAGAGTTATTTATTTGAGTTAAGGTTAAATTTCTTCACATGAGTACTCCATTTCTCACTTTTATTTAAGGACAGTTCTCCTTCACATGAGTATTCCAGTTCTTAGTTTCATGTAAGGACACTTCTCCTTCACATGAGTACTCCATTTCTCACTTGAATGTAAGGACACTTCTCCTCCACATGAGTACTCCAGATTTCATCATCATGTAAGGACACTTCTCCTTCACATGAGTACTACAGTTCTCACTTTCATATAAGTACACTTCTCCTTCACATGAGTACCGTAGATATAAACGACGTACGGATACACACATCTCCTTAATATGAGTACCGTAGTTGTATAGGACGCAAGGATACACACATCTCCTTAATCTAAGTACCGTAGGTATAAAAGCTGTAAGGATTCACATCTCTCCTTTAAGTGAGTAACGTAGTTCAGAATTCAGATCTTCATTTCTCATTATTATGTAAGGACACTTATCCTTCACATGAGTACTCCATTTCTCACTTGCATATAAGGACACTTTTCCTCCACATGAGTACTCCAGTTGTCACCATCATGTAAGGACACTTCACCTTCACATGAATACTACAGTTCTCACTTTCATATAAGGACACTTCTCCTTCACATGAGTACCGTTGATATAAACGACGTAAGGATACACACATCTCCTTAATATGAGTACCGTAGTTGTATAGGACGCAAGGATACACACATCTCCTTAATCTAAGTACCGTAGTTATAAAAGCTGTAAGGATCCACACCTCTCCTTTAAGTGAGTAACGTAGTTCAGAATTCAGATATTCATTTCTCATTATCATGTAAGGACACTTATCCTTCACATGAGTACTATAATTCTCACTTTCATATAAGGACACTTCTCCTTCACATGAGTACCGTAGATATAAACGACGTACGGATACACACGTCTCCTTAATATGAGTACCGTAGTTGTATAGGACGCAAGGATACACACATCTCCTTAATCTAAGTACCGTAGTTATAAAAACTGTAAGGATCCACATCTCTCCTTTAAGTGAGTAACGTAGTTCAGAATTCAGTTCTTCATTTCTCATTATTATGTAAGGACACTTATCCTTCACATGAGTACTCCATTTCTCACTTGAATGTCAGGACACTTCTCCTCCACATGAGTACTTTAGATTTCACCTTCATGTAAGGACACTTCTCCTTCACATGAGTACTATAGTTCTCACTTTCATATAAGGACACTTCTCCTTTACATGAGTACCGTAGATATAAACGACGTACGGTTACACACATCTCCTTAATATGAGTACCGTAGTTGTATAGGACGCAAGGATACACACATCTCCTTAATCTAAGTACCGTAGTTATAAAAGCTGTAAGGATCCACATCTAACCTTTAAGTGAGTAACGTAGTTCAGAATTCAGATCTTCATTTCTCATTATCATGTAAGGACACTTATCCTTCACATGAGTACTATAGTTCTCACTTTCATATAAGGACACTTCTCCTTCACATGAGTACCGTAGATATAAACGACGTACGAATACACACATCTCCTTAATATGAGTACCGTAGTTGTATAGGACGCAAGGATACACACATCTCCTTAATCTAAGTACCGTAGTTATAAAAGCTGTAAGGATCCACATCTCTCCTTTAAGTGAGTAACGTAGTTCAGAATTCAGATCTTCATTTCTCATTATTATGTACGGACACTTATCCTTCACATGAGTACTTTATTTCTCACTTGAATGTGAGGACACTTCTCCTCCACATGAGTACTTTAGATTTCACCATCGTGTAAGGACACTTCTCCTTCACATGAGTACTATAGTTCTCACTTTCATATAAGGACACTTCTCCTTCACATGAGTACCGTAGATATAAACGACGTACGGATACACACATCTCCTTAATATGAGTACCGTAGTTGTATAGGACACAAGGATACACACATCTCCTTAATCTAAGTACCGTAGTTATAAAAGCTGTAAGGATCCACATCTCTCCTTTAAGTGAGTAACGTAGTTCAGAATTCAGATCTTCATTTCTCATTACTATGTAAGGACACTTATCCTTCACATGAGTACTCCATTTCTCACTTGAATGTGAGGACACTTCTCCTCCACATGAGTACTCCAGATTTCACCATTATGTAAGGACACTTCTCCTTCACATGAGTACTACAGTTCTCACTTTCATATAAGGACACTTCTCCTTGACATGAGTCCCGTAGATATAAACGACGTACGGATATACACATCTCCTTAATATGAGTACCGTAGTTGTATAGGACGCAAGGATACACACATCTCCTTAATCTAAGTACCGTAGTTATAAAAGCTGTAAGGATCCACATCTCTCCTTTAAGTGAGTAACGTAGTTCAGAATTCAGATCTTCATTTCTCATTATTATGTAAGGACACTTATCCTTCACATGAGTACTCCATTTCTCACTTGAATGTGAGGACACTTCTCCTCCACATGAGTACTTTAGATTTCACCATCATGTAAGGACACTTCTCCTTCACATGAGTACTACAGTTCTCACTTTCATATAAGGACACCTCTCCTTCACATGAGTACCGTAGATATAAACGACGTAAGGATACACACATCTCCTTAATATGAGTACCGTAGTTGTATAGGACGTAAGGATACACACATCTCCTTAATCTAAGTACCGTAGTTATAAAAGCTGTAAGGATCCACATCTCTCCTTTAAGTGAGTAACGTAGTTCAGAATTCAGATCTTTATTTCTCATTATCATGTAAGGACACTTATCCTTCACATGAGTACTCCATTTCTCACTTGCATGTGAGGACACTTCTCCTCCACATGAGTACTCCAGATTTCACTATCATGTAAGGACACTTCTCCTTCACATGAGTACTACAGTTCTCACTTTCATATAAGGACACTTCTCCTTCACATGAGTACCGTAGATATAAACAACGTAAGGATACACACATATCCTTAATACAAGTACCGTAGTTGTATAGGACGTAAGGATACACACATCTCCTTAATCTGAGTACCGTAGTTATAAAGGACGTAAGGATGCACATCTCTCCTTAATGTGAGTAACGTAGTTCAGAATTCAGATCTGAATTTATTTATCCTGAAAATAAAGGAGATGACTAGTCCTATAAAATACTGCTACATTGCGACAATAGTCGTCTTCCAGGATCCACTATCGGGATTAGATTTCCCATTTCTGGATGCTCTCCTGAATCCATAGTCTACCAATTTTAACGCCTCATTTGTAGAAATAACAAGGCAAGTGTTAGGTTACATAGGAGATCAAGAACATGTATGCAGGAGAGATCAAGGTTTCGTTAAATTTATTGAAAGGAGATAAATATTTATTTGAAATTGTTTCAAGACACACGAAGAAATATTTGGGAGATTTTCAGAGGATAGAAATAATTTTTCAGGACAGAAAATCACGTTTTTGCTATGTTTAAATATGTACTTAATGAACCGAGTAGTAATTTAAATTTCAGCTAATAATTCATGGAAATTTTCGATTTTTGAGATCTCCAATCTCACCTTTTTTATTGGCTGCAAAAATTTTCATGGATAACAAGAGCTGAAATTTATATGATCACTCGGTATTTTTGAAGACATTTCTATAAGTTATTCGTATACCTATAGGAATATAAAATAATTAATGTTATAATAATTAATATGTAACATAGGAATACAAAATGAATTTCTATTAGATTTAGGATTTTTAATCTTTTTTGTAAATATCCACTGAAAGGGGGGCCCTTCTAAAGATTTATAATGGAAAACAATTTAATTGTGAAACAATTATTTATTGAAGAAATAAGTTAAATTATAAAATAAAGTCTAAATTATTTCGTTTTACTCATTTTTTTTAAATTTTATCATTTAATTTACTGAAAACTAAATTAAGTCTGAATTGTATTGCAAAAATTGGGCCAAAATGAGAAACTATCGCAAAAAATCCAAAACATTATCCTAAAAACATACCTAGGAGATTATACAAAAACAAATGCAAGTTAATATAGCCAAACCCCTAGAGGATTTTGTTGCAACCATTCTGGTCTGAAATTTCTTCTTGCATTGTGATTTTAAGAAAATCGAGAAATTTGCATAAACTTATGTATGAAATCTAGAAATTTGCATGAACATATCAAGAAAATCCCGAAATATTTAAGAAATTTGGAAATTTGGAAGTCGTTACATTGTCAACAATGAGATATTTATCGAGTTTTTGCAAAGTTCGAGATTTCTTAAATATTTTAACAAAAATTTCTAATGCATTGACAAAAATTATAGATATTTTAAAAAAATCGCGAAAATTTCTAGATTTCGTAAATATTTTAACAAAAATTTCTAGATTTCCTAAATATGTTCATGCACATTTCTAGATTTCCTACAAACTTTCATGAAATATTATACATTTCCTTAAAATGTTGATGCATATTTATAGACTCCCTAACAATTTCAATGATTATTAATTGATTTGAGGTTTCCTAATATCGTATGTTCATTAAAATTGACTTATAGGAAATTTCCCAAATATTTCAATTAAAATTTCTGTTTTTTTTCAATATTTTCATGCAAATTTCTAGATCTCCTAAATAAGTTCATGCAAATTCCTAGATTTCCTTAATATATTCATGAAAGATTATCGATACCTTAAAAAAATTGCGAAAATTTATAGATTTCGTAAATATTTTCACGAAAATTTGAAGATTTCCTTAAGCAACTTTGACAACGCATTGACAAAGATTTCCTAAACAACTTTGACAACTGATTGATAAAAATTTCCTTAAACAACTTTGACAATTGTAAATACTTTAAAAAAATCGCGAAAATTTATAGATTTCGTAAATATTTTAACAAAAATTTCTAGATTTCCTAAATATGTTCATGCACATTTCTAGATTTCCTACAAACTTTCATGAAATATTATACATTTCCTTAAATGTTGATGCATATTTATAGACTCCCTAACAATTTCAATGATTATTAATTGATTGGAGGTTTCCTAATATTATATGTTCATTAAAATTGACTTATAGGAAATTTCCCAAATATTTCAATTAAAATTTCTGGATTTTTTCAATATTTTCATGCAAATTTCTATATCTTCTAAACAAGTTCATGCAAATTGCTAGATTTCCTTAATATATTCATGAAAAATTATAGATACCTTAAAAAAATCGCGAAAATTTATAGATTTCGTAAATATGTTCACGAAAATTTTAAGATTTCCTTAAGCAACTTTGACAATGCATTGACAAAGATTTCCTAAACAACTTTGACTACTGATTGATAAAAATTTCCTTAAACAACTTTGACAATTATAGGTACCTTAAAAAAATCGCGAAAATTTATAGATTTCGTAAATATTTGCACGAAAATTTTAAGATTTCCTTAAGCAACCTTGACAACGCATTGAGAAAGATTTCCTAAATAACTTTGACTACTGATTGATCAAAATTTCCTTAAACAACTTTGACAATTATAGGTACCTTAAGAAAATCGCGAAAATTTTAAGATTTCGTAAATATTTTAACAAAAATTTCTAGATTTCCTAAATATGTTCATTTCCATTTCCAGATTTCCTACAAACTTTCATGAAATATTATACATTTCCTTAAAATGTTGATGAATATTTATAGACTCTCTAACAATTTCAATGATTATTAATTGATTGGAAGTTTCCTAATATCATATGTTCATTAAAATTGACTTATAGGAAATTTCCCAAATATTTAAATTGAAATTTATGATTTTTTTCAGTATCTTCATGCAAATTTCTGGATCACCTAAATAAGTTCATGCAAATTTCTAGATTTCCTTAATATATTCATGAAAAAATAAAGCTACCTTAAAGAAATCGCGAAAATTTATAGATTTCGTAAATATTTTCACGAACATTTTAAGATTTCCTTAAGAAACTTTGACAACGCATTGACAAAGATTTCCTAAACAACTTTGACAACTGATTGACAAAAATTTTCTTAAACAACTTTGACAATTATAGATACCATAAAAAAATCGCGAAAATTTATAGATTTCGTAAATATTTTCACGAAAATTTTAAGACATTTAACCTTAAGCAACTTTGACAACGCATTGACAAAGATTTCCTAAACAACTTTTACAACTGATTGACAAAAATTTCCTTAAACAACTTTGACAAAGGATTGACAAACATTTCCTTTAACCACGTTGACAACTGATGGACAAAAATTTTCCTAAACAACTTTGACAACTGATTGAAAAGGTTTCTTTGGGCAAATTTGACAACTGATTGACAAAATTAACACCACTGAAATATGTTTTTTCATATTTCGATAAATCTTTTGAGTTTCCATCACACCTTTGAAGTCTCAGATTTTTGTCCTTCACATAGTGACGTGCAAAAAGGAAATGGCTAAGAAAATTGTATGTTATGTAATGAAATATGTACATGCACATTCCTACAGATTTTCATGAAATATAAAAGATTTCCTTAAAATGTTCATGAATATATTTACACTCCCTAACAATTTCAATGATTATTAATTTATTGGAGGTTTGCTAATATCGCATTTTCATTAAAATTGACTTATTGGAAGTTTTAAGATTTCCCAAATATTTAAATGAAAATTTCTGTATTTTTTCAAAATTTTCATGCAAATTTCTCGGTCTCCTAAGTAAGTTCATGCAAATTTCTAGATTTCCTTAATATATTCATGGAAAATTATAGATACCTTAAAACAATTCACACAAATTTATAGATTTCGTAAATATTTTCATGAAAATTTAAAGATTTCCTTTGACAACGCATTGACAAATATTTTCATAACACCTTTGACAACTGATTGACAAAAATTTCCTTAAACAACTTTGACAACGGATTGACAAATATTTCCTTAAACAACTTTGACAACGATTGACAAAAATTTCCTTAAACAATTTTGACAACTGATTGAAAAGGTTTCCATAAGCAAATTTGACAACTGATTGACAATATTAATAGATTTTGCGGTTGTACTTAATTATTGAATGGAAAATTTCAATGCAAATGACTAGAATAAAATGAGCTGTATGAAGTTAATAAAAATGTAAATTAATTATTAGCATATGATAAAGTGCAATATTTTGTATAAAGATTTTGTTGAATGCAAAATAATAATAATTTTACACGTAATAATTTATAGATTTCGCAAATATTTTCACGAATATTTGAAGATTTCCTTAAACAACTTTGAAAGATTTCCTGAATAACTTTGACAACTGATTGACAAATATTTCCTTAAACAACTTTGACAACGGATTGACAAATATTTCCTTAAACAACTTTGACAACTAATTGACAAAAATTTCCTTAAACAACTTTGATAACCAATTGAAAATGTTTGTTTGGGCAAATTTGACAACTGATTGACAAAATTAATAATACTGATTTTTTTTTTCATATTTCGATAAATCTTTTGATTTGTCATCAAACTTTTGAAGTCTTACATTTTTCTCCTTGAGTCACGTGCAAAAGGGAAAAGGCTTAGAAAATTGTACTAGTTTAAAAGAAAATATTTTACAAATAAAAAACAACTACTAATTTTGTTGCATGCAAAATAGTAATAAATTTACACGTAATAATTTATAGATTTCGTAAATATTTTCACGAAAATTTAAACATTTCCTTAAACAACTTTGACGACGGATTGACAAAGATTTCCTTAACAACTTTGACAACTGATTGACAAAAATTTCCTTAAACAACT
Source organism: Othius punctulatus (assembly GCA_951805005.1). NCBI lineage: Eukaryota > Metazoa > Arthropoda > Insecta > Coleoptera > Staphylinidae > Othius > Othius punctulatus. The sequence goes on from OX638143.1 coordinate 9,013,213, forward strand.
TTGACTACGGATTGACAAGGATTTCATTAACAACTTTGACAACTGATTGATAATAATTTCCTTAAATAACTTTGACTACGGATTGACAAGAATTTCCTTAACAACTTTGACAACTGATTGACAATAATTTCCTTAAACAACTTTGACTATGGATTGACAAGGATTTCCTTAACGACTTTGACAACTGATTGACAAAAAATTGAACTAAAACAATATTACTTTATATTGTGACATGCAAAAGGGAAAAGGCTTAGAAAAGTGTACTATTTTATAAGCAAATATTTGCGAAAAATAAAATTAAACATTTATCAACTGTATTTTGTATTGTTTTCTCTTTTTTTTATTTATCAACTGGTTACATGCGATCATTCGAGTTAACCTTATGTCAGATCAGGTTCAACTAATATTTGAGTTTAACCCTGAGTTATAACGTATAACCGCGAGTTAATATTTAACTTCCGTTTGTGCAACCACCCATTAGAGTTAATAACCTTTAAAAGAGAGTACATCTAAATACTAATGTACCTGTATTATGTTGTGAAACCTTAGAATTCTGGCGTACAACAGTACATAATGTTCAGCTTTCATAAGTGCACATTCCATTAAAGAAAATGGGCAACAAAGAGTAGACTCAAGCTTGCAATAACCCCACACAATAATCACCAGAGGTAAATTAACAATGTGCGCATTACCTGCAAAAGCCCTGAACCAATTAATTGGATGCTGGAGGCGAGACGATTAACTTGGAAAATAAGCGGATTGTATGAAATGCTGATAGATTAAAATTATTTGCACAATGCAAATAGTAATTACAGTTTTAATATTAACATATAGTTTTATTCTATTTACTAGATCTACTATTTTCTATTTACAGTCTATCAATTTGAACAATTGAATTATTATTATGAATATTATGAATTATGAATTATTAATTTAATTGAGAAGAAATTTCATGAAAATATGGAATTTTTACGCTGCTCAAGATGGTCTTATCTGAGTCTTATTTTATGGGTAGTTACTTTCCACGTACAGCCACGGACTTTAAGAATGATGGGGGCGTCCGTTCGAGCAGACTGCTAGCCTTGTCTTGTCCGCACGGAATGGGCACTGTAGACAAGGATAGAAAACTGCTCGGACGTCATTCTTACAGTCCGTGGCTGTACACGATTTTGCCAATTCTGCTATTATAGTTCGATTAAATAATAATATGATGCATATTTCGATGAAATAATAAAATTGAATAATGGATGCATATTTCGATCAAATAATAAAATTCAATGTAAAGCATTTCAGCAAAAAATTAGTTTCGATTAATGTTTGAAATTTGTTTGTACCTACCCCTTGGGGCATCAAGCTGTCAGGCGTTAATAAACAATTAATTTTACACGCTACATTAATTGCTAAATAGTTCACGTTAACACGCAACTGCGTCCAATTATAATTCATGAAACATGCTCGGCTCGCGCAATTTTCGTCATGTACAGCGTTTTTAATCGGGTTCATTAAACCCGCCAATTACGCTGAATAATTTAATTCTATTAGCAACGTAATTAAAACAGCTTTATTTCGGCACTTTTGTAATTGCCAATGGAACAAAACGTAGTTCTAATTGGGCCGTTTCAAGGCACGTGGCGTCAATTTTGCACGCCAATTGTGAAAATTGCGGTGAAAAAAACGGCCATGTAATTCATGCAAATTTCTGATATTTCGAGTTAACAGCAGCCATATCATTTGACCGCGTTTAGAGCCATAAATCGGCGGTTTAATTAAAAATATGCAAATGCTCGACGCGGCGCTGTCAAATTTCATCGGGAAATCATCGGCGGCTTTTCCCCAGGACAATCAAAAATTCATGACCTCGGGTTTTCCGGTCAGCTTCAGCTTTCCGTTTTCAGATATCGACTACCAAACCAGAGCTAGATTAAGCCGGAAATGCTATATTGATGTTTATGCAATGTAAAATAACTGTAATATTCTCACAAACTTTTAAACTCGTGTTCAAGCATCACTTCAATTTTGCAATTTCAATAATCAAATTTGCTATTTTCAATTTTGCTTTTTCAATTATATTTATTTTGGCATTTCAATAATTTTTATACATTTTTAAATGAAACTGTTTCAAAAATTGTATACACCAAATTTGCTATTTTCAATTTTGCTATTTCAATTATCTTTATTTAGGTATTTCAATAATTTTTATACAGTTTTAAATGAAACGGTTCCAAAAATTGCATAAACGTTCCTTGAAAGCAACCATTTCAAAACAGCTTCCACTTCCACGTAAACTGAAATGTCATTTACGTGGAGGTGGAAGCTGTTTTGAAATGGTGATAAACAATATGAACAATAAAATATTTCATGATATGCAAATCAGGCAGGAAAGTTTTCAGTGCTTCAAAATAATAACATGTACAATGGGCATAATTAAGTGGACGAACTTATTACTCAAAAGCTGCAAATTGCGAAACTTTTACGTGACTAGAAACGCAATACATTACGTCTGCATGAACCCAAACTATTGCATTAATACACAAAGTTTCGCTGCAAAACTGTTGCAACGAATTATTTCTGAAATACACGGTTAATGGCACCTGGCAATGCAAAACTTTACCAGAGTTATTCGCGTTCGAATAGAAATTATCTAAGCGTTTTAATAAACGTGATATTTAAAGGCAGCTATTGCACAAGATGCAACAAAAACGGCAAGATTGAGGCGCTGAAATCCAATAGACGTGGCGTTATTTGTTGGCTTATTTTTATATCGTATTCATAAGTTTTCCTCTCTTACTGCACCAATTTCTTTCATATTATGTCTGCACGCTCGGAGCATATAAATGAACTACTCTCGCATATTGCAGAATTGAAGTGAATATAGATGAGCAATTTATCGTAACGTGGAGGATTGAAAATATAACGAATTGGATACGGCATATGCAAGGTGTTAAAAAAAATAAGTAGATGTATTCATACATTTCTTAAAGTTGTTGGAAATTTCAAGATATTTTGGCATAATTAGTTGCAATGTTATAAATTTCAGGATATTTTTGCAAAAATATCAACTGTTCTGAGACATTGTTCTATAACAATAGAATTATAATAGAATAATATAATATAATAGAATTCTATAATATCATTCTATTTTCTTGCAAAACTGCTTGGAATTTTTAGATATTTTGCAAAATATACTTATAATTTTCAGATTTCACAGGTTTGGCAAAAGTACAGTTAATGTTCATCCATTTTACCAAACCACCGGCAATTTTTAACACAGATTATCATTATTAATGCAAATTTTGAGACAATTTCCAATAATATTGGCAATGTTTGATGACAAAAATATATTTGTTGTTGAAAATCATTTATTTACATTTAGGCGAAATGACTGTCAATTTTAAAACTTTTTAGCATTATTATTCCCAATGCTCTGATATTTTAGTAAAATTTGTCACAATTTTCCGACATTTTGCTAAATTTACTGCAAATTTGAAAACAAATTATTATAAATGTTATTAGTTTTCGATATATTGCTAATATCGCTGCTGATTTCTAAAGAGTCCTAAATTTTCAATAATCATTGCACTAAAATACATATTTATCTTTTAATTAGCAGTTTTTCTTGCAAAAATACATAGAATTGTTAGATTTTTTGCAAAATTTGGTTAGAATTTTCAGATTCAACAGGTTAGATAAAAGTACAGTTAATGTTCATCCATTTTACCAAACCACCGGAAATTTTCAACACATATTATCATTATTAATGCCAATTTTGAGACACTTTCCAGTAATATTGGCAATGTTTGATGACAAAAATATATCTGTTGTTGAAAATCATTTATTTACATTTAGGCGAAATGACTGTCAATTTTAAAACATTTTGGCATTATTATTCGCAATGCTCTGATATTTTAGTAAAATTTGTCACAATTTTCAGACATTTTGCTAAATTTACTGCAAATTTGAAGACAAATTATTATAACTGTTATTAATTTTCGATATATTGCTAATATCACTGCTGATTTCTAAAAAGTCCTAAATTTGAAATAATCATTGCACTAAAATACATATTTATATTTTAATTAGCAGTTTTTCTTGAAAAAATACATAGAATTGTTAGATATTTTGCAAAACTTAGTTAGAATTTTCAGATTCAACAGGTTTGATAAAAGTACATTGGGCAGAAGTATTGAAAATTTGATAGTTCTAGTTTAAAATTTGCAATTGTGGTAGAAAGTTTCAAAAGGTTGAACAGTTGGAGTTTAAAATTTGGCAGATTTAGCAGCCGCAGTTGAAAATCTGACAGGGTTTAACGCTTTTCGATTGAAACATGGATATAGTTTGACATTTGCAGTTGATAATTTAAAAATTATACTTGAATTTTGAGTAATTTGGCATTTAGAGCTCAAAAATGACAACATTTGAACATTTAACAGTTGCAGTTACACATTGGGCAGTAGTATTGAAAATTTGATAGTTCTAGTTTAAAATTTACAACTGTGGTAGAATATTTGAAAAGGTGGGACAGTTGGTGTTTAAAATTTGTCAAATTTAGCAGCTGCAGTTGAAAATCTGACAGGACTTAACACTTTGCGGTTGAAACATGGATATAGTTTGACATTTGCAGTTGATAATTTGACAAGTGTACTTGAATTTTGAGTTTTTTGGTATTTAGAGCTCAAAAATGACAGCATTTGAACGTTTGACAGTTGCAGTTACACATTGCGCAGTAGTATTGAAAATTTGATAGTTCTAGTTTAAAATTTGCAATTGTGGTAGAAAGTTTCAAAAGGTTGGACAGTTGGTATTTAAAATTTGGCAGATTTAGCAGCTACAGTTGAAAATCTGACGGGGCTTAATACTTTATGAAAGTATGCGGTTGAAACAAGGATAGAGTTTGACATTTGCCGTTGATAATTTGACAGTTGTACTTAAATTTGGAGGTTTTGACAATTTGGCAGTTGAATATCTGACAGCCTTTGACAATTGCAGTTAAATAATTGGCAGCTGTATTGAAAATTTAATTAATATTACAGAAAATTTGATTAGAATTGCTGAAATTCTGAAAGAAAAATTCCGAATGAAAGTTTTTAATGTTCGTGTTGAAATTCTGAGAGGATTTTTCAGTTTCAGTTGAAAATTTGTTAGATGTTGATAATGAGAGTTGAAAAAGCCAGGCTTTGAAAATTATAGTTATAAATTTTACGGTTTTTGATAGTTCAATTGAAAGTATGTCACTTTTTGATACTAGTTGAAACTTCTAGCAGTTGCAGTTAAAAATTGCACAGTTGTATTTTAGATGACGTTAAAAATTTGACAGTTGCAGTTTAAAAATTGACAGTTCATGACAGTTTTACTTGAAATTTGAGTTTTTGACAGTTGCAGTTGAAAAATACGATTGCCTTAGATAGTTGCAGTTAAAAATTTGAAAGTAGTAGTTGAGTTTTTTCTAAGTGAAGCTAAAAATCTAACTCATTTAGGCTTCGTTGAAAATTTGAGAGGCTTGAACAGTTGGAGTTGAAATTTGACAGTTTTTGGAAGTTAAACTCGACAAACATTTTGACAGTTTATGACAGTACGTATTAAGGCAGTTCATGCTGAAATTCTGACAAGTTTTTAATGTTCGTGTTGAAATTCTGAGAGGGTTTTACAGTTTCAGTTGAACATTTGTCAGATTTTGACAATGGGAGCTGAAAATGCCAGGTTTTGAAAATTATAGTCGAAAATTTTACGGTTTTTGACCGTTCAATTAAAAGTATGAGACTCTTTGATATCAGTTGAAACTTTTATCAGTCGCAGTTAAAAATTGCAAAGTTTCATTTTAGATGACGTTAAAAATTTGAAAGTTGTAGTTTAAAAATTGTCAGTTCATGACAGTTGTACTTGAAATTTGAGTTTTTGACAGTTGCAGTTGAAAAATACGACCGCCTTTGACAGTTGCAGCTAAAATTTTGAAAGTAATAGTTGAAAATTTTACCGTTTTTTCTAAGTGAAGTTAAAAATCTAACTCATTTAGGCGTAGATGTAAATTTGACAGGCTTGGGTAGTTGGAGATGACAGTTTATGGAAGTTGAACTTGACAAACATTGCGGCAGTTTATGACAGTATATATTATGGCAGTTCTTGCTGAAATTCTGACAAGTTTTTAATGTTCGTGTTGAAATTCTGAGAGGGTTTTACAGTTTCAGTTGAAAATTTGTCAGATTTTGATAATGAGCGTTGAAAATGCCAGGTTTTGAAAATTATAGTTGAACATTTTACGGTTTTTGACAGTTCAATTGAAAGTATGTCACTTTGTGATACTAGTTGAAACTTTTAGTAGTTGCTGTTAAAAATTGCACAGTTTTATTTTAGATGACGTTAAAAATTTGACAGTTGCAGTATAAAAATTGACAGTTCATAACAGTTGTACTAGAAATTTGAGTTTTTGGAAGTTGCAGTTGAGAAATACGAGTGCTTTGAAAGTTGCAGTTAAAAGATAGTTGAAGTTGGGATTTTTCCAAAAATTTGCCGCCCCTGGATTTTTCCACCCTGGGCTACAGCCCTCATAGCCCCCCACCCCTAAATCCGCCACTGAGACAGCCAATTAATTAAAATTCAAGCAGGAAACGGTACATTCCGCGAATCTGTTGAGCTTTGAGCCGAGCTAACGGTGTCAGCGGCGGCAGTTAATTAAACCTCCCTCGGCGCTGCTTAAATGGGGAGGTAAGAAATCGAAGACCCCAGCTGCGCCGTGTAGCAGGATTAATATCCGCCGTGAGATCCTGCACGGGATGCGAGGGGGAGACCGTCGAAATTATACGGTCACCTCGCCCATCCATCCATCTCCGGAGGAAACGTGCCCATGCTGGGGTAATTTTAGTGGAGGCGCCGCTCCATTACTCATCCGCCGCCCCCGCAGGCAGTGACAGTTAAACACTACCATTTATATTAGCGTTTGACGGTTCAAATAAAAGAACGCTCGTCGGCTGAGCCGCGGATATTACCGCTATTATTTCTCTAGGGCATTAATTTGAAAAAACGGGATAGTTCACGTGGAGCAGCGGGGATTTGTGTAACTCACAATGGGCACTCGGGGACAAGTAGGACGCAGCAAGTATTAAAATTTGCATTTCGAGTGCACTCCGCCGAGGACATAATGAAAAATGTTTACAGTGAAGCCGCTTTCCGAGGGTAGCCGTGACGTTTCATTAAGTTGCATCTACTTTTTGCTACAAGTTGCTTAATACATCTGCCCTAGAGACTTAATTCAGGTATTACTAACGCTCTGTATTACTACAGCGCATACAAGAAAGAAATATAATTAATATTACATACAATACAATAATACACAATAATACACAATAATACACAATATTAATACAATAATAATACAATATTAATGAAGTTGGGAAATTTGTAACTAATGAGTTAGTTTTTCTTTCTTGCAAACTGTTACGAATTTTATGTTTTGTTCTCTTAGGATCTTCCTTAATATAAGTTTGTAGAATATTTGGATGGGAATAGGTGTACTTGCCATGTTCAGTTTTGTAATGGTTTCATCCATTTTCAATTGGTATCCAAAGGATGAAACCATAACAAAAATAATATAATTATTATAGCACACTGCTCACAAGTTAATGCATGTCGGATTGTGTCGCTTTCGGCCCCCATTAATTACTGTTTATGTGCCGTGGTGATAAATAATTTACGCCCCCGCGGGCCGTTATGGGACACGCTGCAGATTCGGATGTGTCGTAAATTGTCGGTGTTCAAATTGATAAAAGGCGGACCCCTAAATCGCACGGGTCGCTTCCAATTACATTCACTCCCGGGAAATTGCGATGACTGGTTGTGATTGCAATTCGAACACCCGCACATCAATAACGGAGGTTATAAACACACGAACGCAGAGGAGGGAAAAAATAACTCACGAATCGTATCTAGCCAGAGATAATTACGCGTCAGCATTTTTCCAGCCGATTTTCCGCAGATATCATCCCGTGATTAAGTTTGCTTAACAAACCAGGCGCTTTTCTGGAGGCCCTGGATCCGCTTTAGTGAATTACGCCCCGTGATCCCGGGATAACGGCTTAATTTTTGATAATAGAAACCGCACGTTTGGGCGCAAATCTCCTGCTTCGCAGGGGATCATCGGCGTTACTCTCTTATTTATTGCACGGGATGCGAGAAACGAGCGTGAGATATTTACGGGATGATTCTGGGTGGAGTCATGTACACGTTTCGCCCTGTAACGTGCGCGTTTTACGAGGTGCGCGTTATAGGTTTTATTGCCCTGGGTTATAACTGATGCCGGTTCATAAGCCCTTAAAATTTGCCAAAGTGCAATATTCGAATCGTGCTGCAATTTGCGAGGGGTTCATAAGTCCTTCAAATTTGCGCACTATTCGAATCGTGCTGCAATTTGCAAGAGGTTCGTAAGTCCTTCATATTTGCGCAATATCCGAATCGTGCTGCAATTTTCGAGAGTGGCCCAAACTAAACTTCACTGGATGCATTGTCTAGCAGCGGCCGTGCTGACAGATATTCGCGATTTATTCGCACCTCGTGGGACCTTACTCCTTTACTTTGTGTTGTCATCAATTTGAATGCCAAACATATATTCTCAGGAAAATACGGTGTAAAATGTAGGGAAACGGAAAATTTTTCGCAAAATACATTTGCCTTGAAATTTCGTGAAATTTTTTTTTGTTCGGAAAAATCTGAAAAAAATCACACAGACTATTTATGACCAAACAAAACGCGTATAGTGGTTTATTTATTAGAAAAAAAAAAAATTCTCCCACTTTAGGTCGTTCCAAAGAGCACCGATTCCTTTACACAGGCTCTTATGGGATCGGAATAGTGCCAGCTGTCCCTGCCGCAGGTTTCGGAGGTGCGCTCAGTTTATCACCAATATCTCAGCTCTCAGAGGTGTCAGATAATTTTCGCTTACACCATTCTACTCAGGAATAAAGTAGGATTATTACCTCCAAATTTGAAAACAATCCCTAAAGAGATAGCCCGTCAGCGTCGCTCAAAAGTCCGACGAGTTTTCGAGCCTCAAAATGAAATGTCCACTTTGCGAGCGTATTGTCAAAAAAAGAATTTTTTTATAGCGCTCAAATTTACGCACCTTATTCTCATATTCATTGCGAACATTTTGGTATAAGGTGAAGTTATTCGGCGATTTTGGGTTTTCACCAAAAATCGACGTTTTTCCAACAAATGAAATTTGAATTTGCCTTGAAATTTCGTGATTTTTTTTTGTTCAGAAAAATCTGAAAAAAATTACACAGACTATTTTTGACCAAACAAAACGCGTGGAGTGGTTTGTTTTGAGAGAAAAAAAATGTTTCTCCCACTTTAGGTCGTTCCAAAGAGCACCGTTTCCTTTACACAGGCCCTTATGGGATCGGAATAGTGCCAGCTGTCCCTGCCGCAGGTTTCGGAGGTGCGCTCAGTTTATCACCAATATCTCAGCTCTCCGAGGTGTCAGATAATATTTGCTTACACCATTCTACTCAGAAATAATGTAGGATTATTACCTCTAAATTTAAAGAAAATCCATACAGAGATAGCCCGTCAGCGTGGCTCAAAAGTCCGACGAGTTTCGGAGGCTCAAAATGAAATGTTCACTTTGCTAGCGTATTGTCAAAAATTTTATATTTTTATAGCGCTAAAATTTACACACCTAATTCTCCCATTCATTGCGAACATTTTGGTATAAGGTGAAGTTATTTGGCGATTTTTGAGTTTTCACCAAAAATCGACGTTTTTACATACATTTGAAATTTCGTGAAATTTTTTTTTGTTCAGAAAAATCTGAAAAAAATCACACAGACTATTTATGACAAAAAAAAACGCGTGCAGTGGTTTTTTTTTAAAGAAAAAAATATTTCTCCCACTTTAGGTCGTTGCAAAGAGCACCGATTCCTTTACACAGGCTCTTATGGGATCGGAATAGTGCCAGCTGTCCCTGCCGCAGGTTTCGGAGGTGCGCTCAGTTTATCACCAATATCTCAGCTCTCAGAGGTGTCAGATAATTTTCGCTTACACCATTCTACTCAGGAATAATGTAGGATTATTACCTCTAAATTTGAAAAAAATCTATAAAGAGATGGCCCGCCAGCGTCGCTCAAAAGTCCGACGAGTTTCGGAGGCTCAAAATAAAATGTTCACTTTGCGAGCGTATTGTCAAAAAAATAATTTTTTTATAGCGCTCAAATTTACGCACCTTATTCTCCCATTCATTGCGAACATTTTGGTATAAGGTGAAGTTATTTGGCGATTTTTGAGTTTTCGCCAAAAATTGACTATACTTTTTTTTGCGCTCAGTTTATCAGCAATATCTCAAAATTGGCATTAAAATAATAATCTTGTGGTAGTTTGGTAAAATGGATAATTTGGAAAATTAATTGTTCTTTTGTCAAACCTGTTAAATCTGAGAATTATAAGTAATTTTTGCAAAATTTCTAAAAGTTCTAAGTATTAATGCAAGAAAAATTGCTAATTCAAAGATAATAATTTTGTTTCAAATTAGCAGTGAATTTAGCAAAATATGACACCATTGCAAATAATAATGCCAAAATGTTTTAAAATTAACAGTCATTTCGCCTACGTGTAAATAATTGATTTTTAACAACAAATCTATTTTTGTCATCAAATATTGCCAATACTATTGGCAAGTTGTGTCAAAATTGGCATTAATAATGATAATCTGTGTTTAAAATTGCCGGTGGTTTGGTAAAATGAATGAAAATGAACTGTACTTTTATCAAACCTGTTGAATCTGAAAATTCTAACTAAGTTTTGCAAAATATCTAACAATTCTAAGTATTTTTGCAAGAAAAACTGCTAATTAAAAGATAAATATGTATTTTAGTGCAATGATTATTGCAAATTTAGGACTTTTTAGAAATCAGCAGTCATATTAGCAATATATCGAAAATGAATAACAGTAATAATAATTTGTCTTCAAATTTGCAGTAAATTTAGCAAAATGTCTGAAAATTGTGACAAATTTTACTAAAATATCAGAGCATTGCGAATAATAATGCCAAAATGTTTTAAAATAGACAGTCATTTCGCCTAAATGTAAATAAATGATTTTCAACAACAGATATATTTTTGTCATCAAACATTGCCAATATTATTGGAAATTGTTTCAAAATTTGCATTAATAATGATAATACGTATTAAAAATTGCCGGTGGTTTGGTAAAATGGATGAACATTAACTCAATGTGTAACTGCAACTGTCAAACGTTCAAATGTTCTCATTTTTGAGCTCTAAATACCAAAAAACTCAAAATTCAAGTATAATTCTCAAATTATCAACTGCAAATGTCAAACTATATACATGTTTCAACCGCAAAGTGTTAAGCCCTATCAGATTTTCAAGTCCAGCTGCTAAATCTAACAAATTTTAAACTCCAACTGTCCAACCTTTTCAAATTTTCTACCACAATTGCAAATTTTTAACAAGAACTATCAAATTTTCAATACTACTGCCCAATATGTAACTGCAACTATCAAACGTTCAAATGTTGTCATTTTTGAGCTCTAAATACCAAAAAACTCAAACTTCAAGTATAATTGTCAAATTATCAACTGCAAATGTCAAACTATCTCCATGTTTCAACCGCAAAGTGTTAAACCCTGTCAGATTTTCAACTGCAGCTGCTAAATCTGCCAAATTTTATACTCCAACTGTCTAACCTTTTCAAATTTTCTACCACAATTGCAAATTTTTAACTAGATCTATCAAATTTTCAATAGTACTGCCCAATGTGTAACTGCAACTGTCAAACGTTCAAATGTTGTCATTTTTGAGCTCTAAATACCTAAAAACTCAAAATTCAAGTATAATTGTCAAATTATCAACTGCAAATGTCAAACTATATCCATGTTTCAACCGCAAAGTATTAAGTCCTGTCAGATTTTCAACTGCAGCTGCTAAATTTGACAAATTTTAAACACCAACTGTCCAACCTTTTCAAATTTTTTACCACAGTTGCAAATTTTAAACTAGAACTATCTAATTTTCAATACTACTACCCAGTGTTTAACTGCAACTGTCAAATGTTCAAATGTTGTCGTTTTGGACCTCTAACTACCAAAAAACTCAAAATTCAGCGGCAAATGTAATAAATAATTCAAAAACTGACAAGTTTTCAGCTGCAACTGTCGAATTTTCGACTTCCACTAGAAGATACTGTCAAATTTTTAACGATAGTTATATTTTCACGACTAGCAAAATTATTTTCACTATAACATGAGCTTTGATTGATCGATGTGGCTTTTATTTGTTGAAAATTCATAATTACTTTCCCAAAAATATTATAAAATTAACAGTAAGTATTCCCAAGTGCCTGTCAGAATTTCAGCCACAACTGCCAAAATATGTATTGTCATAAACTGTCGAAATGTTTGTCGAGTTCAATTTCCATGAACTATCAAATTTCAACTCCAATTGCACAAGCCTGTCAAATTTTCAAGTGAGCCAAAAAGTGTTATATTTTTAACTTCAACTAGAAAAACTGCCACATTTTCAAATACTACTTCCAAATGTTTAACTACAACTGTCAAAAACTGAAATATTTTTAACTAGAACTATCAAATTTTCAATACTGCTGCCAAATGTCTAACTGCAATTGTCAAAGGCTGTCAGATATTCAACTGCCACATTGTCAAAACCTCAAATTTCAAGTACAACTGTTTTGAGACATTGTTCTATAACACTTTATAATAGAATTATATCCGAATAATATAATATGTATATTAGAATTCTATAATATCATTCTATAATTTCTGCCAATTTGAAGTAATAACTTTGGGCATATTGGTAAAAATACTACTACTTTTTGAACTTTTTTTTGTAAAAATACTGCCTATTTTTGGACATTTTAGTGACTTGGGTATAATTACTGCCAATTTTATGATATTTTGGCGAAATAACAGTCTATGTTAAGGCAGTTTGGCATTAAACTTGCAATCTTTAGATATTTTGGTAAAATTGATTACAATTTTTAGACTATTTACTGAAATAACTCCGAGTTAGAAGAGAGTTTATCATAATTACTGTTAATTTAGTTGATGATCTGTTAATATCTTAATGTTAAATTTAAGCACCGGTTTAGCGGTGGTTCAATATTAGTAACCTTAGTAACTATTTGAAATACACCGCTAAAACACCGTTAAACTACGGTTTAAACTTTTATGAATAACGCTGTAAGTCTTTAAATTAGCATTTTGTTTAAAATTACTAATTATTGCAACAATACTTCATATTTTGATACAAGTTTTTAATGTTCGTATTGAAATTCTAAGAGAATTTTACAGTTTCAGTTGAAAATTTGTCAGATTTTGACAATGAGAGTTGAAAATGCTAGGTTTGAAAATTATAGTTGAAAATTTTACGGTTTTTGACAGTTCAATTGAAAGTATGTCAGTTTGTGATAATAGTTGAAACTATTAGTAGTTGCTGTTATAAAATGCACAGTTTTACATTAGATGACGTTAAAAATTAGACAGTTGCAGTTTAAAAATTGATAGTTTATGACAGTTGTACTTGAAATTTGAGTTTTTGACAGTTACAGTTGAAAAATACGACTGCCTTTGATAGTTGCAGTTAAAAATTAGAAAGTAGTAGTTGAAAATTTTACAGTTTTTTCTAAGTGAAGTTAAAAATCAAACTCATTTAGGTTTAGTTGAAAATTTGACAGGCTTGGGCAGTTGGAGTTGAAATTTGATAGTTTATGGAAGTTGAACTCGACAAACATTTCGACAGTTTATAACAATACATATTATGGCAGTTTTTGCTGAAATACTGACAGGTTTTTAATGTTAATGTTGAAATTCTGAGAGGATTTTACAGTTTCAGTTGATAATTTGTCAGATTTTGACATTGAGAGTTGAAAATGCCAGGTTTTCAAAATTATAGTTGAAAATTTTAATAATAATTTGAATCAAATTTTCAATACTGCTGCCAATTATTTAACTGCAATTGTCAAAGGCTGTCAGATATTCGACTGCCAAATTGTCAAAACCTCAAATTTAAGTACAACTGTCAAATTATCAACTGCAAATGTCAAACTTCATCCATATTTCAACCGCAAAGTGTTAAACCCTGTCAGATTTTCAACTGTGGCTGTTAAATCTGCCAAATTTTATACTCCAACTGTCCCTTTTCAAATTTTCAAATTTTCTACCACAATTGCCAATTTTAAACTAGAACTATCAAATTTTCAATACTACTGCTCAATGTGTAACTGCAACTGTCAAATGTTCAAATGTTGTCATTTTTGAGCTCTAACTACCAAAAAACTCAAAATTCAAGTACACTTGTCAAATTATCAATTGCAAATGTCAAACTATATCCATGTTTCAACCGCAAAGTGTTAAACCTTCTCAGATTTTCAACTGCGGCTGCTAAATCTGCCAAATTTTAAACTCCAACTGTCCAACCTTTTGAAATTTTCTACCACAATTGCAAATTTTAAACTAGAACTATCAAATTTTCAATACTACTGCCCAATGTGTAACTGCAACTGTCAAACGTTCAAATGTTGTCATTTTTGAGCTCTAAATACCTAAAAACTCAAAATTCAAGTACACTTGTCAAATTATCAACTGCAAATGTCAAACTATATCCATGTTTCAACCGCAAAGTGTTAAACCTTCTCAGATTTTCAACTGGGGCTGCTAAATCTGCCAAATTTTAAACTCCAACTGTCCAACCTTTTGAAATTTTCTACCACAATTGCAAATTTTTAACTAGAACTATCAAATTTTCAATACTACTGCCCAATGTTTAACTGCAACTGTCAAACGTTCAAATGTTGTCATTTTTGAGCTCTAAATACCAAAAAACTCAAAATTCAAGTATAATTGTCAAATTATCAACTGCAAATGTCAAACTCTATCCATGTTTCAACCGCAAAGTATTAAGCCCTGTCAGATTTTCAACTGTAACTGCTAAATCTGACAAATTTTAAACTCCAACTGTCCAACCTTTTGAAATTTTCTACCACAATTGCAAATTTTAAACTAGAACTATCAAATTTTCAATACTACTGCCCAATGTGTAACTGCAACTGTCAAACGTTCAAATGTTGTCATTTTTGAGCTCTAAATACCTAAAAACTCAAAATTCAAGTACACTTGTCAAATTATCAACTGCAAATGTCAAACTATATCCATGTTTCAACCGCAAAGTGTTAAACCTTCTCAGATTTTCAACTGCGGCTGCTAAATCTGCCAAATTTTAAACTCCAACTGTCCAACCTTTTGAAATTTTCTACCACAATTGCAAATTTTTAACTAGAACTATCAAATTTTCAATACTACTGCCCAATGTTTAACTGCAACTGTCAAACGTTCAAATGTTGTCATTTTTGAGCTCTAAATACCAAAAAACTCAAAATTCAAGTATAATTGTCAAATTATCAACTGCAAATGTCAAACTCTATCCATGTTTCAACCGCAAAGTATTAAGCCCTGTCAGATTTTCAACTGTAACTGCTAAATCTGACAAATTTTAAACTCCAACTGTCCAACCTTTTGAAATTTTCTACCACAATTGCAAATTTTAAACTAGAACTATCAAATTTTCAATACTACTGCCCAATGTGTAACTGCAACTGTCAAACGTTCAAATGTTGTCATTTTTGAGCTCTAAATACCAAAAAACTCAAAATTCAAGTATAATTGTCAAATTATCAACTGCAAATGTCAAAATATAGCCATGTTTCAGCCGCAAAGTGTTAAACCTTCTCAGATTTTCAACTGTAACTGCTAAATCTGACAAATTTTAAACTCCAACTGTCCAACCTTTTGAAATTTTCTACTACAATTGCAAATTTTAAACTAGAACTATCAAATTTTCAATACTACTGCCCAATGTGTAACTGCAACTGTCAAACGTTCAAATGTTGTCATTTTTGAGCTCTAAATACCAAAAAACTCAAAATTCAAGTATATTTGTCAAATTATCAACTGCAAATGTCAAAATATAGCCATGTTTCAGCCGCAAAGTGTTAAACCTTCTCAGATTTTCAACTGTAACTGCTAAATCTGACAAATTTTAAACTCCAACTGTCCAACCTTTTGAAATTTTCTACCACAATTGCAAATTTTAAACTAGAACTATCAAATTTTCAATACTACTGCCCATTGTGTAACTGCAACTGTCAAACGTTCAAATGTTGTCATTTTTGAGCTCTAAATACCAAAAAACTCAAAATTCAAGTATAATTGTCAAATTATCAACTGCAAATGTCAAACTACATCCATGTTTCAACCGCAAAGTGTTAAACCCTGTCAGATTTTCAACTGCGGCTGCTAAATCTGCCAAATTTTGAACTCCAACTGTTCAACCTTTTCAAATTTTCTACCACAACTGCAAATTTTAAACAAAACTATCAAATTTTCAATACTCCTGCCCAATGTGTAACTGCAACTGTCAAATGTTCAAATGTTGTCATTTTTGAGCTTCAACTACCAAAAAAATTAATTCAAGTGCAAATGTAATAAATACCTCATAAACTGACAATCTTAATGTTCTTAATTTGTATTTAAGTCCCTTGTGCTACACTTTGTCGAAAGCTTGCGCTACATCAAGAAATATAGTAGAGCAAAACTGTTGTTCTTTCAATGACTTTTGAATTACGTCTATTATTCTATGGACTAGATCTACAGTTGAATGAGATTCTCTGAAACCAAACTGAATAATTTCTTCACCTGAAGAAGCCACAGTTTGGCGAAACAATTGTCGTGAACAATAAAAACAAATTTTGAAATTTTAAAAAAAGTGCGTAACTTTATTTCATACATTAGTGATGTTCTGGTATAATGTTTTTGCCTTCGATAATTGGTTTTATTCTTTTAAGCAGTATTTTTTCGAACAGTTTCGAGATTACAGGTAATAACGAGACTGGTCTGTAAGAAGAAACTTTATTTGGTGGTTTTCCAGGTTTGGGAATCATTATCACTTCTACTACTTTCCATATATTAGGTACATATTTTAATCTTAAAGATGCATTAATAAGATATGTAAGAGCCGGAAAGACCGCATATGGGGTCGATAGCCCAATAAAGATCGATTATATATATATATATATATATATGTTTGAACATGTTCCGGGTCTTTGAACTTCCGTGTATTGTTTTGTGTGTCCTGAAAAGGACCCGGACCCGGAAACAGACCAATCTCAAAGACCAGGAACATGTTCAAACACATGTCGTCCGTGAAAACATACACATGAACATATATATATATATATATATAAGATATGTAAGTTTTACGATTGCTTTACGAGGTAGTTGTTTGAGAATTTCGCCAGTAATTAAATCAAATCCTGGAGCTTTCTTAGTGTTTTTATTTCCATTGTAATTTCTTATGTGGTGGAGAGTCTAATTTCACCTTCTTCCTGGGTAATATTTTCCGAGTCTAGTATGGCTTCATTCGGTTGGAAAGTCCTTTCAAGATATTTGGCAAATCTATTAGCCTTTTGAGTATTGCTTTTTGTCTCTGTCCCATCTGCACTTCTAATGGGAGAATTCTGCAAGAATTTCTCTTAAATCTCTTTAATCTCTTAGTTGGTTTGCAAAGTGAATGATCAGTTTTACTGTAATTTGATAGTCCAATTAAATATTCAATAATAGAGTCATTTTTAATTTTTTTAATATTTCTTTTCAGTTGTTTTCTTGAGTTATTTACTCTAGTTTTATCTGCTGGGCATCTAGATTGATGCCAGATTCTTCTTAGCCTTCTCTTTTCGGAAATAAGGGTTCGAATTTCTTTGGGGTAATTGTTATGTTTTGTTCGTGGGGTAATAGTGTGTAATAGGAGTGTTATCCCATGTAGCTTGTTAGATATTGTTGCGAATTCTCGCAGCGTCCCGGTTGTGGAACGCCCTGTTGGGTCTGAATTTGTTCTGAGCCCCTGCAAACTAGTGGGTTAGGAGAATGAAACACCCCGTGTTGTCCGTATGTTTATTCTGACCTATCACTCTCAGGCCGTACAGGAGACTGTCGATTGCGTGTTACATGTGGCGACCTCCTTGCCGTGCGCACAAAATAAAAAGGGGGGGGCATGCGAATTTGGTTGCATACATTTGGGTCGAAATGGTTGCGAACAGATATTATCAACAAATGTTTCCGCTTTATTGTCTAGCTGGTCTTTGTTTCTTATTGAGGATGACAAATTGATAGTGTCTTCAAGTTGATGTTTAAATCTCTGGCAGTCAGCTAATCTGTTAGTCAATCTAGCAGGTAATGTTTAAGTAAATTAAAAATTTACCACCTCCTTGATGGTTCTATTGTCAGTAAGAATAGGTGTTTGATTGTTGTTGAGTGTTCAGAAAAACACTTTTAAGGATGTAAGCTGACTCGACTCGAGCGGGGAGACTCAATCGCCCCCTTCAGAGGGAGTGCTCTGAAACAGACTAGTTTCGCCCCTGGAGTGTATACAATTTTTTTTTTTTTGATTTTTGAAAAGAATGGAACAAAACATGTCCAAAAACAATAGGTACTTACATATTTGCGAAGTGCTACATGATAACAAACTACCGTTATGATGGCATCACATTGAAACTTTTTTTGACGATGGCTGTGTCCAACTGTTCAGCAGAAAGGTCGTTTTCAGTATGGAACAAAATAAAAAAATATACAAGCTCGGAAGAATAATCTTCCGGGCGGGTTTATTCACACCCTTATTTATGTGGGTTCTGAACCGCTGGAGGTGATTACGTAACCTCCGGACCAGAGAACGTTTCGGGCCATTAAATATTGACTGTTTGGGTACTCGATAAATCTGGGTTTCCTAACTTCCTGTGTGCAAATGTTGTAGGCTGTTCACGTATTGTAGCAGGATTCATTTTGTTCTTCTGTGTTTTACAGGCACTCCTGCAGGCGCACGATGTCGTGGCGCACGAGATCTACGGCGAAGACGCGATGCGGGTTACACCGCCGCCCCTCCTGCCGTACCTCAACGGCGGCGACGACCTGGACGGCCCCAACGGCGAGGTGGAAATGGAGAACGTGACCAGAGTGCGCCTTGTACAGTTCCAGAAAAACACAGATGAGCCTATGGTAATAACTCGCAGCGTAATTAATTCCGGGCGGGTCCCAATTAGACCCGCTTTATTGCTTCTTTATCTTCCTCCCCGTATGAATTATTTATCCGCCCGGACAATAACACTCGTTTAGCTTGATTAGCGGCACATTGTTCGCCCCCTTCATTGACCCACATACACTTCCACGGGGATTTCACGTGCACGTCTGTTACAGGGAATAACCCTGAAGATGAATGAAGATGGCAAGTGCATCGTGGCAAGGATAATGCACGGCGGGATGATCCATAGACAGGCGACGCTCCACGTGGGCGACGAAATTAGGGAAATTAACGGAATACCTGTCATGAATCAGTCCGTGAACACGCTTCAGAAAATCCTCGTGAGTATTACTAGGTGTAGATTACTTTCAATTCGCCAGATGGTGATTTAATGGGCACAGCGGAGCTGCTGAGCTTCCACGTTAATGGAAGCCTTTCGGCAATTAACGGGGGAGGGCTTCTCTGCTCGTTACCTTTCCCCATCTTCATCTCCCCTTACCTAAGCAAATTGCCTGCTTAAATGGGCAAGAACATTTTTGTTTGGACGAGAAAATCTAAACATCTAAACATCTTAAGATCTAAACCCAGCTAGGGACTAAAAGTTAATTTGTTTTAAAAACAAATGATAATTTGTTTTAAAAACAAATGAAAATGTTCATAAAAACAAAAGATTTCATTACCCTACACCTGAGAGTGCATATACATAGTTTCGTTAAATGATAATGTGTTTTAAAAACAAATGATAATTTGTTCTACACCTGAGAGTGCATAAACATACTTTCGTTAAACGATAATGTGTTTTAAAAACAAATGATAATTTGTTTATTGATAACTAAAACAAATAATTTCGTTTATGATAAATGATAATGTTCGTAAAATACCCACGAAGAACTTTTCGTGTGAAAATGACAATAATTCCAAATTTTTTTTAGGGATTTTTATAATTCCTGATTTTTTTTACAATATCAAGTGCCTTTATAGGATTTCCAGTACAACAAACTATCCTACATCATAAAATTGACAAAACTTGCAATTTTCGAGAAGAGGATAAAAGCT
Organism: Othius punctulatus; assembly: GCA_951805005.1. NCBI lineage: Eukaryota > Metazoa > Arthropoda > Insecta > Coleoptera > Staphylinidae > Othius > Othius punctulatus. The sequence goes on from OX638143.1 coordinate 9,033,358, forward strand.
CAGCTCTTAGAGATACTATTGTCTCTATAAAAGCTGAGTGCAGACAAAAAGCACCCAATACCATTATCCTGAAAGTAGCCTAAAAGCAACTTTTCCGAATTTTATGTACAACAAACCATCCGAGAACATAAAATCGACAAAACTGGCAATTTTCAGGAAGAAGATAAAAGCTCATCTCTTAGAGAAACTATTATCTCTCTAAGACCTGAATGTTGACAAAAAGCATCCAATACCAAATAATTTGGTTTATAATAAATGATATTTTTCGAAAAATACCCACGAAGAGCTTTTTGTGTGAGAATGACATTAATTCCTTTTTTTTAAATTTTTTTATAATTCCTGATTATTTTTACAATATCATGTGCCTTTTTAGGATTTCCAGTACAACAAACTATCCTACAACATAAAATCGACAAAACTTGCAATTTTCAAGAAGAGGATAAAAGCTCAGCTCTTAGAGATACTATTGTCTCTATAAAAGCTGAGTGCAGACAAGAAGTACCCAATACCATTCTCCCGAAAGTAGCCTAAAAACAACTTTTCCGAATTGTTTGTACAACAAACCATCCGAGAACATAAAATCGACAAAACTGGCAATTTTCAGGAAGAAGATAAAAGCTCATCTCTTAGAGAAACTATTATCTCTCTAAGACCTGAATGTTGACAAAAAGCATCCACTACCAAATAATTTGATTTATAATAAATGATAATTTTCGGAAAATACCCACGAAGAGCTTTTTGGGCGAAAATGACAATAATTCCAATTTTTTTTAACGATTTTTATATTTCCTGTTTTTTTTTTACTATATCAAGTGCCTTTTTAGGATTTCCAGTACAATAAACTATCCTACATCATAAAATCGACAAAAATTGCAATTTTCAAGAAGTGGATAAAAGCTCAGCTCTTAGAGAGACAATTGTCTATCTAAAAGCTGAGTCCAGACAAGAAGTACCCAATACCAGTCTCCCGAAAGTAGCCCAAAGGCAACTTTTCCAAATTTTCTGTACACCAAACCATCCGAGGACATAAAATCGACATAACTGGCAATTTTTAAGAAGGTGTTAAAAGCTCATCTCTTAGAGAGACTATTATCTCTCTAAGGCCTGAATGTGATGATATGTGATATGACCTGATATGTGACCTGAATGACAAATAGCATCCAATACCATTATTTCGAAAGCAGTCCAAAGGCAGCTATTTGAGGCGTAGAGTTAACTTTTCTATTAAATAGCAACTTTCTAAGTAATGTGCTAAGCCAGAGAAATAAAAATTGCTACTGTGTGCGAGGACGTGACTTGTAAGTTCTTGATGGGCATGGAGATTATATTTTAGATATTTTAAATTTGGTTCAGGTTAAGAGCAATAGTTTTGCTAAACGTTTTGTGGTATTTTATAACAATTGTTATTTGCTTGCAATTTTTTTAAAAGATTTTCCAATTCAAATTCAAATTTTATGAAATATAGATAAATATTGATGTCGATATCCACGAAAATCTATAGAGTGCCTTAAATTTCAATGAAAATCAATCAAATATCCATCTCAATATATGTATACATATTCATTTCCATATACATCTCAAGTATCCACGAAAATCTATAAAACATCTTAAATTTCAATAAAAGTCAATTAAAATATCTGAGATATAGACGAAAATGCAATAAATATCTCACTTATCTTTGATTATATAATAATTGTCTTAAATATCGACATTTTAATTTATCACTGACAATTTCTTAAATTTAAAAGAAAATTTATTGACTACGATGAAAAATCTCCACGAAAATCTGCGAAATATATCCTGTCTATGAAATATTTCATTCTTTCATTTAGAATATTATAGCTCTTTCAGCATCTCATGAAGTTTTGGTAAACTTTTCTTGGATTTCTGTTCCAAATTTTATTTATTTTCGGCATTTTGTAATATTTTAATTGTCGTTTTTGAATTTTCTAGAGTTTAACTGAAATTTTCTTTAATCTTTAATGTATTACTATAATTTTTCCAAAATTTTCTAATACTCTTAAATGAAAATTTTATGACATATCGATAAACATCTACATTAAACATGTCAAAAATCCTTGAAAATCTATAAAAAAAAACAATGAAAATCAATCAAAATATCTGATTAATAGACGAAAATGCAATAAATATCTCATATATCTTTGAAAATTCATTAAATGTCTTAAATATCGACATCTTAATTTATCACTGACAATTTCACAAATTTAAATGAAAGTTCGTTGACTCTGCAACGAAAAATCTCTTCGAAAATCTGCGAAATATATCCAATATCCATTAAAAGTCTATGAAATATCTCATCGTTTCATTTACAATATTATTGCCCTTTCAGCATGTCATGAAGTATTGATAAGAGATGTGGATTTTAGATTTTGGATTAATTACAATGATTTTTTAGAAATTTTTTCATTTCCTGATGTTTTTACAATGCCTTTTCAGCATTTTATGAAGTTTTGGTAAACCTTTCCTGGATTTCTGTTCCAATTTTAATTTGATTTCGACATTTTGTAATATATTAATTGTGGTTTTAGATTTTTCTAGATTTTCGATAAATTTCAATGATTTGTCAGGAAATTTTATATTTCCTTATGTTCGTTGCTTTTTGCAATACATTGCATTGTATCATTGACTGTTCAGCATTTCATGAAGTTTTGATAAACTTTTCTTGCATTTTTGTTCCAATTTTTATTTATTTACAGCATTTTGTAATATTTTAATTATAATTTTAATATTTTCTAAAGTATACCTGAAATTTTCTTCAATCTAGAATGTATTACTATAATTTTTGAATATTCTCTTGTAGAATTTTTGTGAGCAGACTTCACAAGTTTATAGATTTTGGATTAATTTTAATGATTTTTTTAGGAATTTTTACATTTCCTGATGCTTTCACAATGCCTTTTTAGCATTTTATAAAGTTTTGGTAAACTTTTCTTGGGCTTCTGTTCCAATTTACATTTATTTTCGACATTTTGTATTATTTTAATTGTGGTTATAGAATTTTCTTGATTTTGGATAAATTTCAATGATTTGTCAGGAAATTTTATATTTCCTTATGTTCGTTGCTTTTTGCAATACATTGCATTGTATCATTGACTGTTCAGCATTTCATGAAGTTTTGATAAACTTTTCTTGCATTTTTGTTCCAATTTTTATTTATTTACAGCATTTTGTAATATTTTAATTATAATTTTAATATTTTCTAAAGTATACCAGAAATTTTCTTCAATCTAGAATGTATTACTATAATTTTTGAATATTCTCTTGTAGAATTTATGTGAGCAGACTTCACAACTTTATAGATTTTGAATTAATTTTAATGATTTTTTAGGAATTTTTACATTTCCTGATGTTTCTTCAATGCCTTTTCAGCATTTTATGAAGTTTTGGTTAACTTTTCTTGGATTTTTGTTCCAATTTTTATTTATTTGTCACATTTCTTAATATTTTAATAATCATTTAAGAATTTTCTTGAGTATAACTGAACTTTTCTTTAATCTCTAATGTATTACTATATTTTTTTAATACTGTCTTGTCGAATTTGTAGGAGCAGACATTTCAACTTTATAGATTTTGGATTAAATTCTATGATTTTTTAGGAAATTTTATATATTCTTATGTTTTTACACTATCATTGCCTTTTCAGCATTTCATGAAGTTTTGGCAAACTTTTCTAGGATTTTTGTTCCAATTTTTATCAATTTTCAACATTATGTAATATTTTAATTATCGTTTTAAAAATTTCTAGAGTTAAACTCAAATTTTCTTTCTTCTTTGACGTATTACTACATTTTTTAAAATATAGAATGTCTTCTCAAAATGTCTTGTAAAAATTTTTATGTGCAGACATTGCAACTTTATAGATTTTGGATAAATTTCAATGATTTCTTAGGAGTTTTTATATTTCCTGATGTGTTTACAATATCTCTTCAGCATTTAATGAAGTTTTAGTAAAGTTTTCGTGGATTTTCGTTCCAATTTTTCTTTGTTTCTGCATTATTCAAATATTTTAATCATATAAATGTATAAATTTGAATGAATTTTGATTGGTTTTTATGATTCCTGATTTAATTTAGTACATCAATTGTTTTTTTTCAGACTTTTACAATATCAATTGCCATTTCATCATTTCCTGAAGTTTCGGTAAACATTTCGTGGATTTTTGTTCCAATTTAGCTTTGTTTCCAAAATTTTCAAATATTTTCATCGTTTAAATGTATATTTTTGAACAAAATTTCAATGATTTTTATTATTGCTAATTTTATTTACAAACATCAATGGCTTGTTTTAGGACTTTTACAATATCAAGTGCCTTTTTAGCATTTCCTGAATTTTTTCTGGACTTTCTGTCAATTTATGTTTCAATTTTTATTTCTTTCCGAAATTCTTTAATACTGCAATCGTCTATTTAGAATTTTCTATAGTGTAGAGTGTAAACTGAAATGTTCTATAATCTTTATGTGCTACTATGATTTTTAATACTGCCTTGTCTAATATTTATATGACATCGCAACTTTACAGATTTTGCAAAAAAAAATCAATGAATTTTCATTAAATTTTATATTTCCTGATGTTTTTCCAATATCATGTTGCCATATCAGCATTTCATGAAGTTTGTTTAAACTTTTCGTGGATTTTTGTTCCAATTTTGCTTTGTTTTCGACATTTTCAAATATTTTAATCATATAAATGTATAAATTTGATTGAATTTTTAAGGATTGCCTTTTAAAGACTTTTATAGTATCAATTACCTCTTCTACATTTCCTCAAGTTTTTCTGGACTTTCTGTGAATTTATGTTTCGATTTTGTTTTATTTCTTATATTTTATAATACTCCAATCATCTATTTAGAATTTTCGAGAGTGTAATTAGAAATTACATGAACTTGTTGTGCAGATATGTGCAGATATGTGCAGAATTTCAATGAATTTTCAGGGATATTAATAATTCCTAATTATTTTTGAAAAACGTTTGGATTACTTGTGTTCCTTTTTGATATTGTTTTGTTTTTGGTACATTGTTATGTGCCATTATGATTTGTGTGTATGTTATGTAGCTTTTTATGCTAATAAATATTCTAATTATATTATTATTCTTAATATATAAATTGCCTCATTAGGGTTTTTGACCTTTTTCTGAACTTTCTGTGGATGTATGTTCCGTTTTTTTTTAATTTCTAAAGGTTTCTAATATTTTAATTTTTTTATTTTATAATTGACCATAATTCTCTAATATTTAAATAATTTATCAAATATTTGTCTGCAGGTGTTTTAATTTTAACTAATTTCCCAAAAATTCTTGATTTATTTTATTTGTTTTAATTGTCTTTGCTATGTCTTAGAAATTTTCACGAAATTATACTAATTTCTGAGGATATTCGGTATTTTTACTGCTGAGCTGTATGGCACTTAAGTTTGCTCGTGCTGTAAACTACTTACTCATAAATTTTCTTTTTACGTATGTGTTGTATAAAATACTATTATATTTGTTTAATTAGAAGCGATTTCCCATTTCACTGTGACAGAATTTTTTGTGACAGAAAAGTTTTAGTGACACAATTACACGCCAAAAATGGTTTTATAAACTTTGCAATTTATTTCGCATTTTGTACTTTGAAGTGTAGGTAGCATAAACATTTACGTGAACATTCCAAAACTTGCGTAACTTTAAATTCATGCGACAGCGTGATTTAGGTATCTTTTCGATATCACGTCCTTAGTTATTTATTTAAAAACACGGAGGAAACGTGTGCCAAACTTTAGGGCCCCCAACTTTCTCTTTTGTGATGTACAAATAACGCGGCAGGTAAACTTTATCCGCGCGATCAATGGAATCCACTCGTGCCATAGTGGCGCGCTTTATAAAGCAATAACAGGCTGCCCCCGGGGGCACAAAGCGTTTTTGTGCGGTGCCCCCACACTTCTCCGATTGCGGACCAAGTTGCCCCCGGGGGGCCGAGGAATTTCTGCATATTATGGGGCCCGGATGGCGCGCAAATATCGATCAGTCGTTCCCTTCATAATCGCCCTCGAGGAGCGGCGAAATGTAATTTGCCCGTTTTGCAGTTTTCCCAGCAATTTAATTACCAGGGCCCCCTTTTTGCAGGAATCGCGACCCGTTCGACCGAAATCATTTGATTGGTGGCTCCTCAGGTCGCCGGGAAATATGAGGGGGCTTCTTACGGAAGAGTGGATGGCGAATTTGCGGCGTCTGATGTTTTTACAGCCAATACTCATTGAAATTGGTGAAAGCCAATATCTCGATGCTGTTTTTGTTTATTTGCTTCTATTGATAGCAAGGACTCTTCCTCACGAATTATTTAATTGATCGATTGTAGTTGATCAACAAAAGTTGAATGCAAACTATAGTGAGAATCTTTGTTTCAAACGAGTTGATCAACTTCAAACAGTAGCTTTCATTCAAATTTTGTTGATTGGATTGATAGGAATATTTGCCTGTATGGATGTAACACTACACGAAATCGCCTTCTCTAAGTCCTCTTCTAATTATCTCTCCTGAGAAGTTTAAACATTTGTACTTTTGGTTATAGTTTCGTTCGAAGAGGTAATTAAAAGCGCACTGGCTAATTGACGAATTCATAGTTACCATTGCCACTTTAATTCGGGCAAATTCAGCCATTCCTTTGGCAATCAGATTAATTGACGCCGCATTTAATCACCGATTCGTGTTGAATTAACACCCGAACTGGTAATACACCAGTCACTGCTCGCGTGCAAACACGCTGCACTTAATCTCGCCCAATGCCCAAATGCATTAATCACTTCCGTGCCTATAATTCATCCTGAAAAACGAAACAAGAGTGATGATAATGGCAGGCTTATCAAAAGGAATGATAAAAATCTGATGTGTGCTGCAAACGTCTTTCTCCAGATGTTCCTTTATATGAAAAATTAATAATAAATAGTAGTATAGGGACGCCTGGGCCCAGCTTACTTTTGATCTGATGAAAATGAAAATCTTGATGAAAATCTGATGGGTTACAAACGAATTTCACCAGATGTTCCTTCATATGAAAAATTAATAATACATAAGTAGCATAGAAACGTTCTCAAAAGTGGCTCATTCTCAAATAATTTTCTGAGGCATTACCTTCAGGTATGCTGTACACGAATCGGGCATAAAGTTTTCAAATTATCCATCATATAAATTTTCAGAAAATTCGCAGACTTATAATCGACACTTTTAAACTCGGAAAGTTAACTATTCGATTTTCTCGCTTATTTAGGACATACTGGTTTTCAATTTTTCTCAGGAATTACCTTCAGGCATACTGTATACGAATCTGGTATAAAATTATCAAATTATCCTTCAAATAAATTTTCAGAAAATTTTCAGACTTATAATCGACACTTGTCAACTCGGAAAGTTAACTATTCCATTTTCTCACTTATTTAAGACATACTAGTTTTCACATTTTCTGAGAAATTACCTTCAGGCATACTGTACACGAATCTGGTATAAAATTGTTAAGTTATCCATCAGATACATTTTCAGAAAATTTGAAGACTTATAATCCATACTTGTCAACTCGGAAAATTAACTATTCAATTTTCTCACTTATATTTAAGACATACAAGTTTTCAATTTTTCCGAGGAATTACCTTCAAGCATACTGTACACGAATCTGGTATAAAATATTCAAATTATCCATCAGATAAATTTTCAGAAATTTTGCAGACTTATAATCGACACTTGTCAACTCTGAAAGTTAACTATTCGATTTTCTCACTTATTTGAGACATAAAAGTTTTCAAATTTTCTGAGGAATTACCTTTAGGTATATTGTTCACGAATTTGGCATAAAATTTTCAAATTGATTATCAAATAAATTTTCAGAAAATTCATAGACTTATAATCGACACTTGTCAACTCGGAAAGTTAACTATTCGATTTTCTTACTTATTTAAGACATATCACTTTTTAAGTTTTCTACGGAATTACCGTTAGGCACACTGTACACGAATCTGGCATAAATTTTTCAAAATATCCATCAGATAAATTTTCAGCAAATTCGCAGACTAATAATCGAAACTTGTTAACTCGGAAAATGAACTATTCGATTTTCTTACTTATTTCAGACATACTAGTTTTCAAATTTTCTAAGAAATTATCTTCAGGCATACTGTACACGACTCTCGCATAAAAAAATTAAATTATCCATCAGATAAATTTTGAGAAAATTCGCAGACACTTGTCAACTTGGAAAGTTAACTATTCGATATTATCACTTATTTTAAACATACCAGTTTTCATTTTTTTTGAGAAATTACCTTTAGGCATACTGTACACGAATCTGGTATAAAATTTTCAAAGTATTAATCAATACATTTTCAGAAAATTTGCAGACTTATAATCGACATTGGCGAACTCGGAAAGTTAACTGTTCGATTTTCTCAGTTATTTAAAACGTTCTAGTTTTCAAATTTTCTGAGGAATACCTTTAGGCATACTATACACAAATCTGGCATAAAGTTTTCAAATTATCCATCAGATACATTTTCAGAAAATTCGCAAACTTTTAATCGACACAGGCCAACTCTGAAAGTTAACCATTCGATTTTCTTACTTATTTACGACATACCAGTTTTCATGTTTTCTGAGGAATTACCATTAGGCATACTGTACATGAATCTGATATAAAATTTTCAAATTATCCATCAGATAAATTTTCAGAAAATTCGGAGGCTTATAATCGACACTTAATTCTACGATTTTCTCACTTAATTAATACAGGCTAGTCTTCAAATTTTCTAAGGAATTGCCTTCAGGCATACTGTACACGAATCTGGCATTAAAATTTTCCAATTATCCATCTGTCAAATTTTCAGATAATTCGCAGACTTATAATCGACACTTGTCAACTCGGAAAGATATTTATTCCATTTTCTCACTTATTTCAGACATACCAACTTTCAAATTTTCTGACGAATTACCTTCAGGTATACTGTATACGAATCTGGCATTAAATTTTTCAGTTATCCATGAGATAAATTTTCAGAAAATTCGCAGACTTATATTCGACACTGTGCAAGTCAGAAAGTTAACTATTCCATTTTCTCACTTACTTGAGACATACCAGTTTTCAATTTTTTAGAAATTATCTTCCGGCATACTGTACACGAATCTGGTATAAAATTTACAAATTATTTTTTATATAAATTTTCAGAAGATACTTCTCACTTATCTTTAAGATAGCCCAGCCTTCGAATTTTCTGAGGAATTACCTTTAGGTATACTGTACACGAATCTGGCATAAAATTTTCCATTTATCCATCAGATAAATTTTCAGAAAATTCGCAGACTTATAATCGATACTGGCCAACTCGGAAAGTTAACTATTCGATTTACTCACTTATTTACGACATACTAGTTTTCAAATTTTCCGAGGACTTATCTTCAGGTATACTGTATACGAATCTGGTATAAAATTTTCAAATTATTTATCAGATAAATTTTCAGAAAATTCGCAGTCTTATAATCGACACTTGTCAACATGGAAATATAACTATTCGATTTTCTCCCTTATTTAAGACATACCAGTTTTCAAATTTTCTGAGGAATTACCTTCAGGCATACTGTACTCGAATCTGATATAAAATTTTCTCATTATATATCAGATAAATTTTCAGAAAATTCGCATACTTATAATCAATACTTGTCAATCTGGAAAGTTAACTATTCGATTTTCTCACTTATTTGAGGCATACCAGTCTTCAAATTTTCTGAGGAATTACCTTCAGGTATACTGTACACTAATCTAGTTTAAAATTTTCAAATTATCCATTAGATAAATTTTCAGAAGATATTTCTTATTTATCTTAAAGATAGCCCTCAAGATAGTATTCAAATTTTCTGAGGAATTACCTTTAGGCATACTGCATACTAATCTAGTATAAAAAATTTAAATTATCCATCAGATAAATTTTCAGAAAATTTGTAGATTTATAATAGACACTTGTCAATTTGGAAAGTTAACTATTCGATTTTTTCACTTATTTAAGAGATACCAGTTTTCAAATTTTCTAAGAAATTACCTTCAGGCATACTGTACACGAATATGGTATAAAATTTTCAAATTATCCATTAGATAAATTTTCAGAAAATTCGCAGACTTATAATCGACAGTTGTCAACTCGGAAACTTAACTATTCAATTTTTTCACTTATTTATGATTTACTAGTTTTTAAATTTTCTGAGGAGTTTACTTCAGGCATAGTGTACACGAATCTAGCATAAAATTTTCAAATTATATATCAGATAAATTTTCAGAAAATTCGCAGACTTATAATCGACACTGGTCAACTCGAAAAGTTAACTGTTCGATTTTCTCACTTATTTGAGACGCACGAGTCTTTAAATTTTCTAAGGAATTATCTTCAGGCATACTGTACACGAATCTGGCATAAAATTTTCAAAATATCCATCAGATAAATTTTCAGCAAATTCGCAGACTTATAATCGAAACTTGTTAACTCGGAAAATGAACTATTCTATTTTCTTACTTATTTCAGACATTTCAAATTTTCAAAGAAATTATCTTCAGGCATACTGTACACGAATCTGGCATAAAATTTTCAAATTATTGATCAGATAAACATTCAGAAAATTTGCAGACTTATAATGGACACTTGTCAACTCGGAAAGTTAACTATTAGATTTTCTCACTTATGTCAGGCATACTAGTTTTCAAATTTTCTGAGGAATTACCTTTAGGCATACTGTATATAAATATGGCATAAAATTTTAAAATTATCCATCAGATAAATTTTCAGAAATATAGCAGACTTATAATCGACACTAGTCAACTCGGAAAGTTAACTATTTAATTTACTCATTTATTTAAGACATACTAGTATTTAAATTTACTAAAGAATTACCTTCAGGCATATTGTATACGAATCTGGCATAAAATTTTCAAATTATCCATCAGATAAATTTTCTGAAAATTTGCAGGTTTATAATAGACACTTGTCAATTCAGAAAATTAACTATTCGATTTTTTTCACTAATTTAAGACATACTAGTCTTCAAATTTTCTAAGGAATTATCTGCAGGTATACTGTATACGAATTAGGTAGGTCAACTCGGAAAGTTAACTATTTGATGCTCTCATTTATTTAAGACATACAAGTTCTTAAATTTTCTGAGGATTTACCTTATGGCATATTGTACACAAATCTAGCATAAAATTTTAAAATTATCCATCAGATAAATTTTCAGAAAATTCGCGGGCTTTAGTCTACACTCTCCAACTCGGAAAGTTAACTATTTGATTTTCTCACTTATTCAAGACATACCAGTCTTCATATTGCCTGAGGAGTTATCTTCAGGTATACTGTGCACGAATCTGGCATAAAATTTTCAAATTGTCCATCAAATAAATATTCAGAAAATTCGCAGACTTATAGACGACTCTTGTCAACTCGGAAAGTTAACTATTCATTTTTCTCGCGTATTTAAGACACAAAAGGTTTCAAACTTTCCGAGGAATTAGGTTCAGGCATACTGCATGCGAATCTGGCATAAAATTTTCCAATTATTTATCAGATAAATTTTCAGAAAATTAGCAGACTTATAATCGACACTTGTCAACTCGGAAAGTTAACTATTAGATTTTCTCACTTATTTAAGACATAAAAATTATCAAATTTTCTGAGGAATTACCTTCAGGTATAATGTATACGAATCTGGCATATAATTTTCAAATTATCTATCAGATAAATTTTCAGAAAATTCGCAGACTTATTATCGATACTGGCCAACTCGAAAAATTAACTATTCCATTTTCTCACTTATTTACGACTAACCTGTTTTCAAATTTTCTGAGGAATTACCTTCAGGTATACTATGCACTAATCTGGCATTAAATATTCAAAATATCCATTAGATAAATTTTCAGAAAATTTGCAGATTAATAATCGAAACTTGTCAACTCGGAAACTTAACTATTCGATTTTCTTAATTATTTAAGACATACCAGTTTTCACATTTTCCGAGGAATTACCTGCAGGCATACTGTACACGAATATGGCATTAGATTTTCCAGTTATCCATCAGATAAATTTTCAGAAAATTCGCAGACTTATAATCGATACTGGCCAACTCGAAAAATTAACTATTCCATTTTCTCACTTATTTACGACTTACCAGTTTTCAAATTTTCAGGCATACTGTACACGAATCTGGTATAAAATTTTCAAATTATCCATCAGATAAGTTTTCAGAAAATTCGCCGACTTATAATCGAAACTTGTTAACTCGGAAAGTTAACTATTCAATTTTCTCACTTATTTAAGACATACCAGTTTTCAAATTTTCTGAGGAACTATCTTTAAGCATACTGTACAGAAATCAGGTATCAAATTTTCAATTTATCCATTAGATAAATTTTTAGAAAATTTGCAGGTTTATAATACACTTGTCAACTCGGAAAGTTAACTATTTGATTTTCTCACTTATTTGAGACATACCAGTTTTAAAATTTTCTGAGGAATTACCTTCAGGTATACTGTACACGCATTTGTCATAAAATTTTCAGATAATCCATCAAATATATTTTTAGAAAATTCGCAGACTTATAATCGATACTTGTCAACTGGGAAAGTTAACTATTCGATTTTCTCACTTATTTTAGACATACAAGTGTTCAATTTTTTTGAGGAATTACCTGCATGCATACTGTACGCGAATCAGGAATAAAATTTTCAACTTATCCATCAGATAAATTTTCAGAAAATTCGCAGCCTTATAATCGACACTTGCCAACTCGGAAAATTAGCTTTTCGATTTTCTCACTTATTTAAACCGTAACAGTCTTCAAGTTTTCTGAGAAGCTACCTTAAGGCATACTATATACAAATCTGAGATAAAATTTTCAAATTATCCATCAGATAAATTTTCAGAAAATTCGCAGATTAATAATCGACACTTGTCAACTCGGAAAGTTAATTGTTCGATTTTCTCACTTATTTAGGGCAGGTTAGCCTTTTAAATTTTCTGAGGAATTACCTTCAGGAATACTGTACACGAATCTGGTATAAAATTTTCAAATTATCTATCAGATAAATTTTCAGAAAATTCGCTGGCTTTAAGCGACACTGGCCAACTCGAAGAGTTACCTATTCGATTTTCTCACGTATTTAGGACATACCGGTTTTTAAATTTTTGGAGGAATTACCTTCAGGCATACTGTACACGAATTTGGCATAAAAAAATTAAATTATTTATCAGATAAATTTTCAGAAAATTTGCAGAACTTTCCAAATCGGAAAGTTAACTATGCGATTTTCTCAGTTATTTAAGACATACCAGTTTTTAAATTTTCTGAGGAATTACCTTCAGGTATACTGTACACGAATCTAGCATAAAATTTTCCAATTATCCATCAGATAAATTTTCAGAAAATTCGCAGACTTATAATCGACACTGATCAACACGGAAACGATTTTCTCACTCAAGGCAATTGATTTATATAAAAAATAGGAATTTAGTGATAGGAAAATTAGGAATTTATAGAAATTGAGGGATAATTAGTAATTTAAAAGCCCTGAAAAGAGTTAATTAATTTCTTTTTAATACAAATGTTAACTTTTGGCCTGAAGCTGGGTTTAGTGGTTTCGATTTTCTCATCAACACAAAAATGATCTTACCCATTCTTACCAAACTTTGGGAAATCCTGAAACGGCAATTGATAGTATAAAAAAAAGGAGTTTTTGAAAACTTGCTCCAGAAATGAAAACTGCAGATATTTTTCATTTGCACCGAAAATCTTCTTCTTGGATGTATTTAAAAAAATCTCATTTATTGGTTTTTAAAACAAATTAATTTTTGGTCTGCAGCTGAAATATAAATAAATAATAAATAAAATCATCAAAAAGGTGTTTTTAAAACATATTAATTTTTGGTCTCCAGCTGAAACAAACATAATAAAAAAAATCTACAAAGAGGCAATAACAATAAAAAAAAATCAAGGATAATGAATTGTACCTTGGATAAATTTTGTAAAACTGAACGCACAACTTGCATTTGTGTCTACCTAAGTGGTTAAAATACTAGCTTTAATGTAGGAAAATATCCAAATGGGACTCTTCGCTTTAAAAATTTCGAGTGCATCCTGTGCGGCCGTAAATCCGGTATGCGCGCAATAATTCCGGCAGTAAATTAAAAACTTCCGGTCTAGCCGAGGCCGCCCATTAATATTTCCGGCCTCCGCCCCCTGCTGCCACCCCCGGGCGGCTTGGCGCGGATAATGTGATACACCCACCTGAATAAGCGCCACTTAATCCCCCCACGAATCCTAGCCTCATAATCTGAATTTATGCCCTAGCTGCGCCCGATAAATCCCCAGCATCCGCCGGAAGTTACACTAATCACCCATCGATTTCTTTTGTGTTGCAGAGGGAAGCCAGAGGCTCCGTTACGTTTAAGATAGTACCCTCATACAGAAGTGCCCCACCCCCGTGCGAGGTAAGTCTCCTCAAAGCAGGCCTCCTGCAATCGCTCCGAACAGTTTGAGAAGTTGCCGGTGGAATCCACGAATTGATAAAGCAGATGCACTGGCGAGGAGCGTCTCGGAAGCTGCACTTGATTAATTAAAATCTTAATCAATTACAGCCCTCGGGGAGTAATGCATCAGCATTAGTTTAGATTCTGACTCGTGATGTGTCTCACTTTGCGAAGATCTCTAACTGTACCTCACATTATGAAGACATCTACGTGCCTTATTTTACGAAATGTGTCTCACTTTGCGAATATCTCTAAGTGTATCTCACTTTACGAAGATTCCCTTAATTTACGAAGATCTTTAAAAGCATACTTGCCAGTGCATTCAGCTTCATGCGTCACTTGCGCGGTCGTGACTCTTTTTCTCTGCCCGCCTCTATTTTTCTCACGTGTGGAATAAAAGGAACATAAGATTGCCCCCCCCCCCCCCCCCCCTGCCAAGCCGGCACGAGTGCACCACCCCCACCCTTGTCTGTTTATTAATTATACACACACACCTTTTCTTATACTTCTCTTTGATTTCTCTCTTTCCGTTTGTTTCTCACGAGTCTCGGCTCTTATCCGTAGCATCCCTCAGTGTGCCCCCCACCCCCCTAAAAGTAGCCTGTCATCGTTGTTTGTATACTTTAAGCACATCTCATCACACCAGATATGATTTCTTGTGCCCTTTTTTGTGTGTCTCGATCACCGTTTGACTAATTAGCGATACTCTCCAACTCACGTCTGAATTTTTTATTACAAGCCCATTTTTTGTAGTCTGTACTTGTACTTTCTTTCAACATTTTTTGTGTGTTTTTATTGTGTACGTAGAAACATCTTTCGTTTACTCTTTCAGCCGCCAGCAAGTCAAAGCAATACTAATTTCACCCAACATATGACTCGCAAATAATATATCATTCATACTAACAATTAAAACATTCATTAGTTCATGAATCTGTACAGGAAAATATTGTTCTGAGTATAAAAACAGATTTAACTCGATTAATTTATTAATTCATGAATCTGTACAACAAATTTTCTTCTGAATATAACAACAGATTTAACTAGATTTAAGTATTGCCTTAACATCCATCATGTGATTTACAATTTGACCATCTTCTCCTAACAGCACTGAACTAAAGAGACCTACCAGTGAAGACATATGAAGAAGTTGTCATAAAACATCTTTATAGGATCTTAAACAATTTGAAACAAAATAGCAATTCGTAAAACTGATGTGGGGTAGTGAGTTAAGGCTCCGACTGGTAAAAAATCGTGACTTCTAGGTCCAAATAATAAGATTATTCAACCAATTAGCTCTTAGTCAGTCAGCCAGAAACTATATCTGGTTGTAGAACTTCGAATAATGGCATGGTTTTGTTGATGATAGTAAGAAATTGGTCATAAGACAGACAACCATACGAAAACAGACTGTCAGCCAGAAACCATATCTGGTTGTAGAGCTACGAATAATGGCATGGTTTTGTTGATGATAGTAAGAAATTGGTCATAAAACAGACAACCATACGAAAACAGACTGTCAGCCAGAAACCATATCTGGTTGTAGAGTACGAATAATGGCATGGTTTTATTGATGATAGTAAGAAATTGGTCACAAGACAGACAACAATACGAAAACAGACTGTCAGCCAGAAACCATATCTGGTTGTACGAATAATGGCATGGTTTTGTTGATGATAGTAAGAAATTGGTCATAAGACAGACAACCATACGAAAACAGACTGTCAGCCAGAAACCATATCTGGTTGTAGAGCTACGAATAATGGCATGGTTTTGTTGATGATTGTAAGAAATTGGTCATAAGACAGACAACCATACGAAAAGAAACTGTCAGCCAGAAACCATATCTGGTTGTAGAGCTACGAATAATGGCATGGTTTTCTTGATGATAGTAAGAAATTGGTCATAAGATAGAGCACCATACGAAAACAGACTAACTTAAGACCTAAACAAAAGTTCAGATATCTTCCAAGATTAATTCATACTGAAGCAAATTTTGTATTTTCTCTATTTCTTAAAGTTTAACGAAGATGTATGTAAGACATATTTCACAAATCTTCCAAAGTGTACATAAAATTATAATTTTGTACAATTCTTCTACAAATACTAACATTTTAGATTTTTTTCTAAAGTTACCTCAATTTTGCCAATATACCATATTTTTCCTATTTTATATGTTTATAAAAATGTCATGTATTGTATTTAAAAAAATCTGCAAACATATAATCAAAAATTTGACAGTAATCATTCAAATGTGACATTTTAATTCAGTTTTTAACTGAAATTATTAAAGATTTGACATTTTGACTACAAATAATGGCATGGTTTCGATGATGATCGTAAAAAAATGGTCATAAGACAGACTGCCATACGAAAACAGACTATCTTAGGACCCAAACAAAAGTTCAGATGGCTTCCAAGATTAATTCATACAGAAGCAAATTTTGTATTTGCTCTATTTCTTAAAGTTTAACGAAGATGTAATGTAAGACATATTTCACAAATCTTCCAAAGGATACATAAAATTATAATTTTGTACAATTCTTCTACAAATACCAAGATTTTAGATTTTTTTCTAAAGTTACCTCAATTTTGCCAATTTAGCATATTTTTCCTATTTTATATGTTTATAAAAATGTGACATTTTAATTCAGTTTTTAACTGAAATTATTAAAGATTTGACATTTTGACTCCAAATAATGGCATGGTTTCGATGCTGATCGTAAAAAAGTGGTCATAAGACAGACTGCCATACTAAAACAGACTAACTTAGGACCCAAGCAAAAGTTCAGATGGCTTCCAAGATTAATTCATACTGAAGCAAATTTTGTATTTTCACTATTTCTTAAAGTTTAACGAGACATATTTCACAAATCTTTCAAAGTGTACATAAAATTATAATTATGTACAATTCTTTTACAAATTGTTCTAAAGTTAACTAAATTTTGCGAATTTATCATATTTTTCCTATTTTATATGTATATAAAAAATATCATGTATCGTATTTATATATAATCAAAAAATTGACAGTAGTCATTCAAATGTGACATTTTAATTGAGTTTTTATCAGAAATTATTGAAGATTTAAGAGTGACCATTTCAATGTTTATAGAGTAATTAAAAGTTTGGCATAAACTGAATATTTTGCCATTCAAACTTGACATATTAATTGCGGTTTTGACAGAAATTGAAATTGTGACAGAACATTTGGCAATTAATTTTGGACAATTCTTCTACAAATACCAAGATTTTAGATTTATTTTTAATGTTAACTCAATTTTGCCAATTTTGCATTTTTCATATTTTATATGTTTATTGAAAATATCATGTATCGTATTTATAAAATTCTACAAACATATAATCAAAAATTTGACAGTAATCATTCAAATGTGACATTTGAATTGAGTTTTTGACAGTAATTATTGAAGATTTTTCAGTGACCATTTCAATTTTTATGGAGTAATTGAAACTTTGACATAAACTGCATATTTTTCCATTAAAATTTAATGTATTCATTGAGGTTTTGACACAAATTGAAATTATAACAGAATATTTGGCAGTTCGATAGTAATACTTGACATCTCGATAAAAATCATTGCAATTTTATTACACTAGATTGCAAATTTGACAGTAATTATCAAAATTTGACATATTAATTGAGATTTTGACACAAATCATTGAAAATTTTACAATAACCATTGAAATTATTACTGACATATAAAAAACTTTTGAGACATATTATTGAATTGTGACAGAATATTTGGAAGTTTGAGTTTTGACATCTTGATAAAAAATATTAAAATTCTAATACACCTAATTAAAAATTTGACAGTAATCATTCAACGTTGACATATTATCCGAGTTTTTGACAGAAATATTTGAAAATTTAATAGTAACCTATAAAATTGAGATAGAGTAATTGAAATTTTGACAGAAACTGAATATTTTTTATAATAATAAATTGTTTTGATACTTTTTTGTTTGATATACTGCAATTACTTGATTAAGACAAATAGATATAGCATACTTCTTCCAATAAATAGTCAATATGGACAGCTATCATTAAAATATTGTTTTTTTTTTGTAGTAATCATTGAAGGGTTGTCAAAAATCATCTGACATTTTGACAGATATTGTTGAAAATGTAACAGAATATTTGAATATTCGACAGTAATAATTGACAACTTGATAAAAATCATTGCAATTTTAATACATATAATTGAAAACTTGACAGTAATCATTCAAATTTTATTTAATTATATAATAATAAGGTTGTGATAAAAATAATAGAATTTTGACAGTAACCATTTAAGTTTAGATAGAGAAATTGAAAGTTTGACATAAACTGAATATTTAATTATATTAAAAAGAATTTTGATGTTATTCTTTTTAATACTGCTTTAACTTTAACTAATACAATTAGTCGTAACAGTAGAAAAAGACGAGAATTTGACATTGAACGGAAAACTGAGTCTTTTGTTGCGTATCTATGACATTTGATACTAATCATTGACAGATATTACTGAAATTTTGGCAGAATATTTGGAAGTCCAACAGTTTTGACATCTTAATAAAAAATGTTGAAATTATAATACAGCTATTTAAAAATTTGAAGAATAATTTAAAGTTTATATATATCAACGAAGTTTTTGATAGAAATCATTGAAATTGTAAAACAAATATACTTAAAAATTTGAGAGTAATCATTCAAATTTTATTTAATTATATAGTAATTAAGTTTTTGACAAAAATAATTGAATTTTGACATTAACCATTTAAGTTTCGATAGAGTAATTGAAAGTATGACATAAACTGAATATTTAATTATATTAAAAAAAGTTTTGATGTTATTCTTTTTTAATACTGCTTTAACTTTAACTAAAACAATTAGTCGTAGCAGTAGAAAAAGACGAGAATTTGCTATTGAACGGAAAACTGAGTCTTTTCTTGCGTATCTATGACATTTGATACTAATCAATGACAGATATTACTGAAATTGTGGCAGAATATTTGGAAGTCCAGCAGTTTTGACATCTTTATAAAAAATGTTGAAATTATAATACAGATATTTAAAAATTTGAAGAATAATTTAAAGTTTATATATATATATCAACGAAGTTTTTGATAGAAATCATTGAAATTGTAAAATAAATATACTTGTAAATTTGGCAGAAATCATCAAATTTGACATATTAATTGAGGTTTTGGTAGAAATATTGAAACTTTGACAGTAACTATTGAGATTTTGACAGAGTAATGGAAAGTTTGACAGAAATTGTATATTTAGATATATGTACTTATGTTAATACATACATATTTTTTTTACAAACTTAGATGCTTTCTAATTGTTATCCTAACTTGTCCCAAAATTGTCCCACAATTGAATCAACTTAAATTTATTTTGACAATTTATAGTAATCACTGACAGATATTACTGAAATTGTGGCAGATTATTTGGAAGTCCGACAGTTTTGCCATCTTGATAAAAAAATATTGAAATTATAATACATATATTTAAAAATTTGACAGTAATCATTTAAAGTTTATATATTAACGAAGTTTTTGACAGACATCATTGAAATTATTATACATATACTTGAAAATTTGGAAGTAATCATTCAAATTTGACATATTAATTGAGGTTTTGGCAGAAATATTGAAACTTTGATAGTAACTATTTATATTTTGGCAGAGTAATAGAAAGTTTGACAGAAATTGAATTCTCAATTACGTGAACTTATGTTAATATTTGTTAAAATTTTGTACAAACTTTAGATTCTTTCTAATTGTTAACCTAACTTGTCCTAAAATTATCCCACAATTGAATCAACTTATATTTATTTTTCTGATTTATAAGGTTGAATTATAATGTTATTCAAATATTTCGACAAACTTTGAATTTCAGCTTATTTTGCGTTTCTGTATTTAATTGACGTAATTATTCTATATCGTTTCTGTTTAATAATGATTGATATCCATTACATTATCCATTAATAATGATTAATATCCATTATCCATAAATTCATCAATTTTCTGTAAATGCAAACTTTTTAGTAGGTTTTTAAACGTATCCATAACAATAAATTTTGCATTTTTTTCTTCACTATTATAAGGTTTAATGAAAACGTTATCAAAATTTGCGAATGAACTTCGTCCACCAAAATTTAATGTTGCCATAAATAAAAGTTTACTCTACTTGATAATTACGTATAATAGCCTGCTAGACGAACTAATAAAGCAGATGCACTGGCGAGGATTTCGGGAGCATCTTGGAAGCTGCACTTGATTAATTAAAACCTTAATAAATTACGGCTCAAGAGAGTAATACATCAGCATTAGTTTAGATTTTGATGTGTCTCACTTTGCGGAAATCTCCAAGTGCACACTTGCCAGTTCGTTCGCTCTGGATGAGTTATGAATTATGGAAACAAAATTCCATAAATTGTAGTTCACATATAAAAACAGACCTCAAACTTTTTACACATAAATCGCATTTTAAACGCATTAAAATGTAGAATAAATTGTACAGAAATTAGAATTAGCGTTACATAGTTAAATTAAAATGTATTCAAACTCGTCAGTCAGAAATACGGGCAGTAATATGAATTACCGCGTTTCCCTTTTGAGGCGAAAAAACATAAATTCAGGACTTCAGTAAAAATTGCGTGAGCTGTTAAATTTATTTGCATTAATTAAAATTCATCGGCTGACGCAGTTACTCGTTACACGATTTTGTCGGTATGAATATTTTTGGGCCAATTGCTGCCATCAATACGTAATTTTGCATCGTTTTTTATTTTGTTATTAAAAATTCGATGAGGTATTTAATTGATAATCAATCATGTTTGATCATGGTGGCTAAAACCACTTCAATTTTAAAAAAACAAATGCATATTTAAAGAAATTAAGTCAATTGCTGCCAACAATACGTAATTTTGCATCGTGTTGTAGTGTTGTTCAAAGTTTCGATGAGGCATTTAATTGATAATCAAACATGTGGATGTTTGTGGCTAAAACCTCTTAAATTTTGAAAAACATATATAAATTATAAAATATTACCTAAATAAAAAATCTAGTCGATTATCAACAATTATAATCGATCAAAAATTGAAACAATCGACTTTGCATTTTGTTTTTGTTATTTCATGAGGTTTCGAATACAATATAGAATGATATTATTATTAAATTTCGATTCATTATTATTATTTTTGTATGCACGTTGTATGCAGTTTTAATATAACTGCAGCTGCGGCCTTATTTGAGTAAAAGTATTGCAGACGTTGAATATTTATGTTAAATGTAAAAGCCGTACTGCTTCACTTATTGCATAATCCTGCGAAATCCTGAAATCGTAACAGACATGTTAATGCGTTGCTCGACACAGTCGAGATTTATAAAATTCTTTAATTCTTTATTTTGTGCCTAACTTTTACATTTCCTTTTTCGTGTAAGGAATAAACATTCCAATTATAAAACCTTCTAGTTTTTATTTTAGCTGCATCTATTTTCATGGTTGCACTTTCGACAAAAAATTATGAATGCCATAAGCTAATTTATATTTCGCCATAAGTCTATTCATAAATACATGAAAGTAAAGAGTTTTCAGCATTTTTTTATTAGTATTAAAAATTACTTAATTGGCTATAAGTTTTATTTGTTGTGCGTCTCTTAATATAAACGTAAAACGTGTTTAGCAGAATTTCTTGGTTTAAAAACTACTTAATAGACTAAAAGGTTTGTATTTGCTATGTATCTATAAGCACAAAAGCAAAAAGTTTTCAGCAAAACTTCTTTATTTAGTCTACTGATTCTACCAATACCATATTAATTCAATGGGCGAGAAACGTTTTGCCTACGTGCATTTGCGAAATTTAATCAAACAGCAATTAGCAGCAAATTTATTAAACACCAATTTGCTGCTAATTCATTAAGCAGGTAAGAAACACCTGTAATTAAATTGCGCCTCTAATTTGCTCGAAAAACGGTTTAACGCAGCACCGAATCGCCCGACCCAAATTCGCAAGATAAATCTAGACGAAACGAGGTCGAAAACCAATGCTTAATAATTATAATTATAACTAAACTAATTTAACTTCGACAAACTACGCAAAAGTAATTCCAGTGTTTGGACTCGTCCTAAAGCCACATAGCCTGCACACGCCTCATCGAAACAATCTTCTGGCTGCGGCTAATTCGCCCGAATAAAATGTGTTATTGAAATGGTGGCTGAAGCAAGCAATTAAGAGTCCCGTGGAAAATTTATGCGATACGTTGAAGTGCATGGCACTTCGTTATACGCGGAACTTGTTGAATTGCAAATGTGATTTCATAAGCGAGTCGCAAACACGAACTGAAATTGCAATGCCAGCTATTTATTAAAGTTGTTTGTGGAAGGCCCAGGCTCTACGAGATTTACAATGTCAATTCAATTAAATCAACGTAAATTGAAATTTTAAAATAGTTGAAAATATCTGGAAATAAATTTATGTCGAACTTGAGCTTGTTCTGCACATTCATAAATACATATAAGTGTATAATAGCAACTTATATAATATGGCTTATAGTTCAGACAGCATTGTTTTTAAGCATAAATTTCATTGGGTTTAAAAACGTTAAATTTTCACTCCTTGAAGTGTACAAGTACAATATCTAATGAAGTGTGAGAGAAGCTTATTAATGAAAAAAAAAATTGGTATTAATTACTCTACAGTAGTAGGGAAATAAAATAGATGTTGAGAGGTGAGTTCCCATAAGGATTAACTTGCATTTGACAAGAAAGATTATTTTATTGTTAATCTTACAATTTAACTTTTTCGGAAATTTGGCTTAATAAATAAAAAATGTGTGGAAGGCCCAGGCTCTATGAGATTTACAACCTCAATTCAAATAAATAAATAAATAGATAAATAAATAATAGAAGACACCAGAAAGTACTTAAAATAACAAATAACAAATAATAATAAAAAATATCTAGTAACATGGATAAAATACTAACAATAATGAATATTCCAGTACGCCTAATCTGATAAAAATGGTATACAAACATTAACATTAAAAAAACTACAACAGAACAACATATAAATTTCATAAAGATATGCGAAAACGACAAACTTACGCCAATATTCATATACTACAAATTCCCAAGATTCATTAACAAATACTTCTACAAATTTACAAATTAAAAGAAATAAATTAAACAAGCCACAACATAATCACTATCCTAACCTAGACAATGTCAAAACAAAAATTCAACTAAATATCAACATTCTAGAAAATCGTATAGACAAGAAAAATCTGGAAATAGTCACGAAAGAAGCTAAAATACATTATAAGAGAATTATTGAAGAAAAACAACTTAAGTAGAATAACAAGATTAAGCAACTAAGAAACAAGAAAAAAAACATAATAAATAATAAACTATATATCACAATATATCACGTTATATCAATATAAGAAAAACAAATTAAACTAAAATTGTACAGATAAGAAAAATCTGAAAATAATCATGAAAGAAGCTAAAATACATTATAAGAGAATTATTGAAGAAAAACAACTAAAGAAGAATAACAAGATCAAACATCTAAGGAACAAGAAAGAAATCATAATAAATAATAAACTAAATATCACAAGTTAATTCAATACAAGAAACACAAATGAAACTAAAATAAACAATCTTTCAAACAACATTTTCGATAACAATGATTTTAAATAAAGGACACACATACACACTACCAATATCAAAAATTATCCTACAATTACTTGCAATAGAGCTAGGTGCAGCTTTAATACAATATCCAGAAGAAGAAAACTTTAAAGGAGAATGTATAAAAATATTAAAAGAAATAGAAAAGAACACAAAAACAAATCAAATAAAAACTTTATAAACAAAAATCAACACTTAAAAATCAAAGGGATGAAATCAAAAGAAACAATTTAATAATAGTAACAGCAGATAAAAATGTAGGATTAGTTATTCTTAACAAAGAAAACTATAACAGAAACAGAAAATATTTTGTATTGTTTTTTTACTGTTTTTTCTTCTTTATTGGAGTACTTACTGGTAGTATTTAAATATAAAGATGTTTTGTTGTTAGTACAAATAAGACTGTAGTATCTGTACTAACAACAAACACCATTTTCGATAACAATGAATTAAAATTTTAAATAAAGGACACAAATTCACACTACCAATAACAAAAATTATCCTACCATTACTTGTAATAGAGCTAGATGTAGTTTTAAAACAACATCCAGAAGAAGAAAAATTTAAAGGAGAATGTATAAAAATATTAAAAAAGAAACAGAAAAGAACACAAAAACAAATCAAATAAAAACTTTATAAACAAAAATCAACTCTTAAAAATGTAAAGCATAAAATCAATAGCAACAATTTAATAATAGTAACAGCAGATACAAATGATAGATTAGTTATAGAAAACTATAACAAAAACAGAAAATATTTTGTATTGTTTTTTATTGTTTTTTATTCTTTTTTTTCTTTTTAATTAGAGTACTTACTGGTAGTATATAAATATTTAACAAAAATTGTTGTTCGTACAAATTAGACTATCTATTTTTTTTTTCTTGATAATGGTCGTGAGACCGAAACAATTGCAGAGTTTTTCTGTTAAAAATTTGTGAAACTTAACCAAATGCTTTATTTATACCAATTTCACCAAGTATTAACCACCGATTTATACAATCAAATGTTTTGTTGTTTTTATTATTTTCAATATTTCTTCTTCACCTTACTAGACTAGTGAGCCATATTCAGAGGTGTTATTCTACAATATCTATATTTAATATATAGAATACTTAACATATAGAAAATATATTACTTAAATATAAGTTTATGTTTTATGTGGTGTATGTGTATTTTAATTTAAATTTACTTACTTTTTTAAGTACAATATATATGATATTACATCAAATTTTTAGTTATGTAGTTTATATAGTATTATATATAATATATATAATATATAATATATAGTATTATATAGTTTTATAGTTTTGACTTTTAGTTATTTACTTGGATGAAACTATAACAAAAAACAGAAAAAATTATAAACAAATGCAATTTCACAGTAATTATAAAAAACCAAATAACTGCTTTCATAAATAAAACAAAAACTATAATTCAAAATTCAAAAGATATAATAGAAAAATATTCAAACAATACTAAAAACATAAACCCAATGAATCCTAAATTATACGGATAACCAAAATTACATGAACCAGACATACGCATTAGACCAATAATTACATCTACCAACTAATCAACATATAACATATCTAAACTAATAAATAACATCATAAACTATAAACTTAGACACAGAATTAAAAACAGAAACGAGCTAATTGAACAACACAAAACTGCACTACATTACACTACATTACACTACATTACATTAAACTGCATTACACTACATTACATTACACTACATTACACTATATTAACAACACAAAACTACTTCAAAATTATACTTTAGCATCTTTTAACCTAACCTAACCTTACCTAACCTAAGTAACCAACCTTTGTACACATATACCAATACCAGAAACCCTTACTTACACACATAACATCATTAAAAAACACATACCAAACACAAAAGACACCACAGTTATATTGAACTTACTAAAACTCACAACAGAACAAAATTTTTGCATGTTTAACAATAAATATTATAAAATGAACAACGGAATTCCAATGGATAATATTAAGAGAATTGTTAATATTAACAGTTATTTAATAAAAAAATAATTATTAACAATACTAATTAGTGGAATACTATCAAATATATTTCTTGACCATCTAGAATCTAGTATTAATAATGACAATAACCCTTTAAATAAATATATAACCATGTGGAAAAGATATATAGATGATATATTTATTATGTGGTCAAACAACAATGTATACAAAATCACAGATCTGTACTCTGTTCCATTTTTTTAAACTATTATCTGTGGTTTCATTTTATAAAGTTTCATACATGAATACCAACAAAAATGATCTAATAGTAAAAAAAATATTAAATGTCAGATTTCTAACAAGGTCACCTAATTCGTATATTAAAATAATTAAATTATTGCTTCAATGACTAAAATACCAACAAAAACGAAATTTTGTTAGAAATTACACAAATTTTAACAATTTACTTACATACAATTTAATTTTTCATTTTATTTCAGAATATTACGAGTCATAATTGAAATAGACTAATGATAAACACAATTGAAAAAAATTACACTAATCATTGAAACTTTAATAGTGGATAATTATTAAAACTTTTACAGCTTCTCGTAATATATAATCAATCTTTATTAGACTAATTAGGCGAAACTAGTCGGGATAAATAAATAAATTAATACTGGATGTCACCAGAAAGTGCTTAAAATAGCAAATAATAATCCAAAATATCTGGTAACATGGATAAAATACTAACAAAAATTAAATTTTATCAAAGAATTATACCAATTTTAACAATTTATTTACTTCTAATATAATTTTTCATTTTATTTTAGAATATTATAAGTCATAATTGAAATTTTGACATACTAATGATATATACAGTTGAAAATTTTTACAGTTGTCATTGAAACTTTAATGCTACATAATTATTAAAAATTTCACAGCTTCTTGTAATATATAAACGATCTTTATTAGGCTTATTAGGCTGAATTTTAAGCCGAAACTTGTCGGGATAAATAAATTAATTAATACTAGAAGTTTCCTGAAAGTACTTAAAATAACAAATAATAATCAAAAATATCTGGTAACATGGATAAAGTACTAACAAAACTAAAATTTTGTTAGAAATAATACAAATTGTAACAATTTACTTACATACAATTTAATTTTTCATTTTATTTTAGAATATTATGAGTCATAATTGAAATTTTGACTGACTAATGATATACAAAGTTGACAATTTTTACAGTCATCATTCATCATCTGATATAATGTTTCATTTTATTTCAGAATATTATGAGTAATCATTGAAATTTGGACAGAATACTGATATACACAGTTGCAAAATTCTACAGTAATCATTGAAACTTGTATGGTACATAATTATTAAAAAATTTACAGCTTCTTATAATACATAAACGATCTTTATTAGACTTGTTAGGCTCAATTTTAAGCCGAAACTAATCGGGATAAATAAATACATAAATACCAGAAGATACCAGAAAGTGCTTAAAATAACAAATAATAAACAAAAATATCTGGTAACGTGAATAAAATACTAACAAAAATGAAATTTTGTTAAAAAATAATACAAATTTTAACAATTTATTTACATCTAATATAATGTTTCATTTTATTTCAGAATATGAGTAATCATTGAAATTTTGACCAATAAATGATATACACAGTTGAAAATTTTTACAGTAATCATTGAAACTTTAATGGTACATAATTATAAAAAAATTTACAGCTTCTTGTAATATATAAACGATCTTTATTAGATTTATTAGACACAATTTAAAGCCGAAACTAGACGAGATAAATAAATAAATAGTGGAAAATATCAGAAAGTACTTAGAATAACTAATTATAATCAAAAATATCTGGTTACATCTATAAAATACTAACTAAAACACTAACAAAATAAAATACTAATAATAAAAAAATTAACAATTTACTTACATACAGCTTAATTTTTCATTTTATTTCTGAATATTATGAGTCATAATTGAAATTTTGACAGACTAATGATGTACACAGTTGAAAAATTTTACAGTTATCATTGAAACTTTAATGCTACATAATTATTAAAAAAAAATCAGCTTCTTGTAATATATAAACGATCTTTATTAGACTTATTAGGCTCAATTTTATGCCGGAACAAGTCGGGATAAATAAATAAATAAATATTAGAAGATACCAGAAATACTTAAAATGACAAATAATAATCAAAAATATCTGGTAATATGGATAAAATACTAACAAAAATGAAATTTTGTTACAAACAATACATATTTTAACAATTTATTTACATACAATTCAATTTTTCGTTTTATTTCAGAATATTACGAGTCATAATTGAAATTTTGACAGAATAATGATATCCAAAGTTGACAATTTTTACAGAAATCATTCATCATCTAATATAATGTTTTATTTTATTTCAGAATATTATGAGTAATCATTGAAATTTTGACAGAATAATGATATACACAGTTTAAAAATTTTATCAGTAATCATTGAAACTTTAATGCTACATAATTATTAAAAAATTTACGGCTTCTTGTAATATATAAACAATCTTTATTAGACTTATTAGGCTGAATTTTAAGCCGAAACTAGTCGGGATAGATAAATAAATAAACACTACAAGATACCATAAAATACTTAAAATAACAAATAACAAATAATAATTAAAAATATCTGGTGGCATGGATAAAATACTAACAAAAATGAAATTTTGTTAGAAATAATACAAATTTTAACATTGTATTTACATACAACTTATTTTTTCATTTTATTTCAGAATATTATGTTCAATTTAATTTTTCGTTTTATTTTAGAATATAAGTAATCATTAAAATTTTGATAAACAAATGATATACGCAGTTGAAAAATTTTGCAGTTATCATTGAAACTTTAATGCTACATAATTATTAATATTTTTACAGCTTCTTGTAATATATAAACGATCTTTATTAGACTTATTAGGCTGAATTTTAAGCCGAAACTAGTCAGGATAAATAAATAAATAAATACTAGAAGATACCAGAAAGTACTTAAAATGACAAATAATAATCAAAAATATTTGGTAATATGGATAAAATACTAACAAAAATTAAATTTTGTTAGAAATAATACAAATTTTAACAATCTATTTACACACAATTTAATTTTTCATTTCATTTCAGAATATTGGAGTCATGATTGAAATTTTACAGAATAATGATATCCAAAGTTGACAATTTTTATAGTAAGCATTCATCATCTAATATAATGTTTCATTTTATTTCAGAATATTATGAGTAATCATTGAAATTTTGACAGAATAATAATATACACAGTTGCAAAATTTTACAGCAATCATTGAAACTTTAATGCTACACAATTATTAAAAATTTTACAGCTTCTTGTAATATATAAACAATCTTTATTAGACTTATTATGCTTAATTTTAAGCCGAAACTAGTCGGGATAGCTATATAAATAAATACTAGAAGATACCAGAAAGTACTTAAAATAACAAATAACAAATAATAATCAAAAATATCTGGCGACACGGATAAAATACCAACAAAAATGAAATTTTGTTAGAAATAATACAAATTTTAACAATCTATTTACACACAATTTAATTTTGCATTTCATTTCAGAATATTGGAGTCATAATTGAAATTTTGACAGAATAATGATATCCAAAGTTGACAATTTTTATAGTAATCATTTATCATCTAATATAATGTTTCATTTTATTTCAGAATATTATGACTAATCATTGAAATTTTGACAGAATAATGATATACACATTGCAAAATTTTACAGCAATCATTGGAAATTTAA
Organism: Othius punctulatus; assembly: GCA_951805005.1. Taxonomy (NCBI): domain Eukaryota; kingdom Metazoa; phylum Arthropoda; class Insecta; order Coleoptera; family Staphylinidae; genus Othius; species Othius punctulatus. The sequence goes on from OX638143.1 coordinate 9,063,431, forward strand.
TGCTACATAATTATTAAAAAAATTACAGCTTCTTGTAATATATAAACAATCTTTATTCGACTTATTAGGCTTAATTTTATGCCCAAACAAGTCGGGATAAATAAATATATAAATACCAGAAGAAACCAGAAAGTGCTTAAAATGACAAATAATAATCCAAAATATCTAGTAACATGGATAAAATACTAACAAAAATGAAATTTTGTTAGAAATAATACAAATTTTAACAATCTATTTACACACAATTTAATTTTGCATTTCATTTCAGAATATTGGAGTCATAATTGAAATTTTGACAGAATAATGATATCCAAAGTTGACAATTTTTATAGTAATCATTTATCATCTAATATAATGTTTCATTTTATTTCAGAATATTATTAGTAATCATTGAAATTTTGACATAATAATGATATACACAGTTGCAAAATTTTACAGCAATCATTCAAACTTTAATGCTACATAATTATTAAAAAATTTACATCTTCTTGTAATATATAAACAATTTTTATTAGACTTATTTGGCTGAATTTTAAGCCGAAACTAGTGGGGATAGATAAATAAATAAATACTACAAGATACCATAAAGTACTTAAAATAACAAATAATAATTAAAAATATCTGGTGACATAGATAAAATACTAACAAAAATGAAATTTTATTAGAAATATTACAAATTTTAACAATTTATTTACATACAACTTATTTTTTCATTTTATTTCAGAATATTATAAGTCATTATTGAAATTTTGACAGAACAATGATATACACATTTGAAAAATTTAATAATATCAATTGAAACTCTTATAGTATATTATTATCAAAATTTGTACAGTTTCCTGTAATATATATATATATATATATATATATATATATATATATATATATATTTATATACACGATCTCTATTAGGCTATCTATCTCATATAGGTTAATATATAAGAAGTATATGATTGAACGTTGAGGCTCAGTTGTATTATTATTATTTATCCTGGTTCAGTTACTAAGGATACAATTGAGACGTATAGAATCAAAACTCATAATATCCAAAATCATTTTTATCTGCTTTTATTATTAAAATGCTTTATAAAAAAGGGTTTTGTTTTAAATTTCACAATTCATTTTGTAGAGCTAACAGGATGTAAAAATTAATTCGGGGTAATAGATTGTCGAGTAAAGCGATTTTTGGTTTATTCCAAAAATTTCGGTATTTGGATATTGAGAATTTTGATTCTGTCCGACTCAATTGTATTAACAATTATATCCTAGGTAACTGAACCATGGTCAAGGATAATTTCCGATCGTACAACTGAGCTCAAATCATTTTAGCGTTTATAAAGCTTTAAATATAAGAGTAAAAGTGAAATATTTGTAGTCTTCTACAATAATTCTACGTCTACTGCGTCTAATTTTCTAGTATAAGATACATAAAGCAGGTACATTTTTAATGATTACAGGTATAAATAAAATATACAAATATGACAAATATTTTAGCATAAATTTGTATTGGAATTGAAAGTATGGGATGAAATATTATGACGGAATGCTATGAATAAATCAATTGCTACGAAAGTTGGGATTGGTGGAGCCCCTCGTCTGGTGAAAAATTGATAACCCGAATGCAGACTTTCAATTTCACTTCTTTTTGCGTTGAGGCTCGTGGGGCTGAATATTTGCTCAGCCACAGCGTAGTTTTATTAATTCCTGCTGCAGCAGCCTCAAACATTTCTGTACCTCTTGTCTCTCTGTGTCTGTAATTTAGCATCGTGTCCGCCTGGCGGATTAACTACGGCCCCCCTTATTTCCTTCTGTTCCACCGAGTCGAGAGCAACTCGAGGGCGTCGCGTGATTGTGTTACCTCGCATTTTTGTTCCCTTTTGTGTTGCGTCGATACACCCACTATCACGAATAAGCCCAAACTTGCGTGTGTCTCTAACACTGATGTTGAAACTTCTGTTCTCGGTTTGTGGCCGTAGCTATTCCGGATTAAACCGCTACCAGTTTTAGTAAGTACCCACTATCTGGTTCTGGTGTGATGTGCTTACCCGTTGGATAAACCGTTTATATATGAGCGGGATTGTGGAGAGGAGCTTGTGGTCTGTTGCATGGTTTTAGTGACCGAATACTGTTCGGTTTGGAATCATGTAAGGGCGGTCCATCAGGAGCGACTTCTTGTGGGTTGGGGGGCGAATGGGTAGAGGAGCACGCTTGGTTTGTGTACGAGGGTAGTTTTATTTTAGACGAGCCCATTTGCGCGGGGGGTTAACGTGCATGTGCTTGGTACTTTGTGGAGGTGCGATGGGCATGCCGTGTAGCGCTCCACTTCCGGTTGTTGATGGGGTTGTTCTTGCAGATTTTCGTGCGCGCTCAATTCGATTACGATCCTCTGGAGGACGAGCTCATACCCTGCGCCCAGGCCGGCATCGCCTTCAAAACCGGCGACATCCTACAGGTAACGCGAAACCCTCGCCCTGCCATCAATAACCATCCATCAATTTACGTTCCAGATCATCAGCAAGGACGACCATCACTGGTGGCAGGCCAGGAAGGATAACTCGGCGGGGTCGGCAGGACTCATCCCGTCGCCAGAGCTCCAGGAATGGCGGGCAGCCTGTGCCGCCATGGAAAAAACCAAACAGGAACAAGGTACGCATACCCCCCACACCGGAAGTCCACCCCCAACACCGCCACCCCCCAAACGCCCACGCGACCCCCCCCCCATTTAACACGGCGAGCGGGGTGCCCCCCCCCCCCCCACGTTTATTTTCATTGCTTTTTTCCAGCAGTTCATAAAATAAATGTCACAGAAATTAAACGGTTTTGGTATCTTTTTCTGTGTTCACGTGTACGCGTTTCGATGAATACACACGGGAAATTGAAAAGCCTCGCGTTTAAATAAGCACCTCCGCGTCATTAATTAACGCCCCCAATTTAATTGATTGCCCTTCTCGACGTTTCGTTCCATTTGTGCGAACCATCTCCAATTCTAGCAAATCCGATGATGATATGTTAAACACCTTTGTGAGCAAAAAATATAGCGCCCCTTCATATTTTTGCGTTCAGTTTCCCTAGTTATTGATAAATAACTAAATAAAAAGTACCCTGATTAATGATAAACAGAATCTGATATTGATAAATAACTAGATAAAAAGTACCCTGATTAATGATAAACAGAATCTGATATTGATAAATAACTAGATAAAAAGTACCCTGATTAATGATAAACAGAATCTGATATTGATAAATAACTAGATAAAAAGTACCCTGATTAATGATAAACAGAATCTGATATTGATAAATAACTAGATAAAAAGTACCCTGATTAATGATAAACAGAATCTGATATTGATAAATAACTAGATAAAAAGTACCCTGATTAATGATAAACAGAATCTGATATTGATAAATAACTAGATAAAAAGTACCCTGATTAATGATAAACAGAATCTGATATTGATAAATAACTAGATAAAAAGTACCCTGATTAATGATAAACAGAATCTGATATTGATAAATAACTAGATAAAAAGTACCCTGATTCATGATAAACAGAATCTGATATTGATAAATAACTAGATAAAAAGTACCCTGATTAATGATAAACAGAATCTGATATTGATAAATAACTAGATAAAAAGTACCCTGATTAATGATAAACAGAATCTGATATTGATAAATAACTAGATAAAAAGTACCCTGATTAATGATAAACAGAATTTGATATTGATAAATAACTAGATAAAAAGTACCCTGATTAATGATAAACAAAATCTGACATAAGTAAATTATATTTGTTTAACATAAATTGTATTTTCCTTAAACTAAAATTAGATTTTGTTAGCACAGAAATCAATTTCTGCAAATTTTTGCGATTTTTCAAGTAATCTCACTCGAACTAATTCTAAAGTTTAGTTGTTAAACGGCTAAAAGTTCTAGACATCAATTTTTAAATCAATTTTTGGAAAATGTCTATTAATTTTGAGAAATGTAAATTAATATTGAATACAGCACAAAACAATCTATACTAATCTAAAATTTTGTCATTGTCTAAACTTATAGACATCAATTTTATTTTATTTGGCCGTATTTTAGGCGCTTAAATAAGCAATAAACATTTCATCAATATTGCACATAATTTTGCAATTTCTTCAAATTTAACAGACACCAATTTTCGCAAATGTTTGTCAATTTTCAAGTAATTTTGCTTAAACTAATTAAAAAATTTAGTTAATAAATGGGTGATCTACTAGACATCAATTTTTAAACCAAGTATTGACACATGTCTATTTATTTTAGGAAATTTAAATTAATATTGAATACAATTTGAAAACAATCAAACTAATTTCAAATTTTGTCAATGTCTGAACTTATTGACATCAATTTTATTTTATTTTGGTGAATTTTAGGGACTTTAAAAAAACATCGCATCAATATTGAACATAATTTTGCAATTTCTTAATATTTAACAGACACAAATTTTTGCAAATTTTTGCCAATTTGCAAGTGATATTACTCAAACTTATTCTAAATTTTAGTTAATAAACGGTTGAAGTACTGGACATCAATTTTTAAACCAATTTTTTGCACATGTCTATTATTTTTAGGAAATTTAAATTAATATTCAATACAATTTGAAAATAATCAAACGAATTTCAAATTTCGTCAATGTCTGAACTTATTGACTTCAATTTTATTTTATTTAGGTGAATTTTAGGGACTTTAAAAAAACATGGCAGCAATATTGAACATAATTTTGGAATTTTTTAAAAATTAACTGACTTCAATTTCTGCAAATTTCACTCGAACTAATTCGAAATTTTAGTTTAAAAATTGCTGAAGTTCTAGACATCAATTTTAATATCAACTTTTAGCAAATGTCTATTAATTTTAGGAAATTTAAATTAATATTGAATACAATTTGAAAACAATCAAACTAATTTCAAATTTCGTCAATGTCTAAACTTATTGACATCAATTTTATTTTATTTGGGTGAATTTTAGGGACTTTAAAAAAACATGGCATCAGTATTGAACATAATTTTGGAATTTCTTAAAAATTAACTGACATCAATTTCTGCAAATTTCACTCGAACTAGTTCGAAATTTTAGTTAAAAAAATACTGAAGTTTTAGACATCAATTTTAATATCAACTTTTAGCAAATGTCTATTAATTTTAGGAAATTTAAATTAATATTGAATTCAACAATCAAACTTATTTAAAATTTTGTCACTGTATAAACTTATTGACATTAATTTTATTTTATTTGAGCGAATTTTAGGCACTTTAAAGAAACATTGCATTACTAGGTATTGAGCATAATTTTTGGACTTCATAAAAAATTACAGGTATCAATTTATGCGATTTTTCAGGTAATCTCACTCAAACTAACTCGAAATTATAGTTAATATGACATCAATTTCTGCAAATTTCACTCGAACTAATTCGAAATTTTAATCAAAAAATTGCTGAAGTTCTAGACATCAATTTTTATATCAACTTTTAGCAAATGTCTATTAATTTTAGGAAATTTAAATTAATATTGAATACAACAATCAAACTAATTTAAAATTTTGTCATTGTATAAACTTATTGGCATTAATTTTATTTTATTTGAGCGAATTTTAGGCACTTTAAAGAAACATTGCATTACTAGGTATTGAGCATAATTTTTGGACTTCATAAAAAATTACAGGTATCAATTTATGCGATTTTTCAGGTAATCTCACTCAAACTAACTCGAAATTATAGTTAATATGACATCAATTTCTGCAAATTTCACTCGAACTAATTCGAAATTTTAATCAAAAAATTGCTGAAGTTCTAGACATCAATTTTTATATCAACTTTTAGCAAATGTCTATTAATTTTAGGAAATTTAAATTAATATTGAATACAGCAATAAAACTAATTTAAAATTTTGTCATTGTATAAACTTATTGACATTAATTTTATTTTATTTGAGCGAATTTTAGGCACTCTAAAGAAACGTTGCATTAATAGGTATTGAACATAGTTTTTGGACTTCATAAAAAATTGCATGCATCAATTTATGCAAATTTTTGCGATTTTTCAGGTAATCTCACTCAAACTAACTTGAATTATAGTTAATAAATGGCTGAAGTTCTAAACATCAATAATTAAATTAATTTTTAGCAGATGTCTATTAATTTTAGGATATTTTTTATTGATATTGAATACAATTTGAAAGCAATCAGACTAATTTAAAATTTTGTCATTATCTAAACTTTAATTTAATTTTATATAACCGACTTTTAATCTCGTTACAAAAGTACAGCATCACTATTAAATATAATTTAGGAACTTCTTAAACTGGCTGAAATTTCACTCTGTAACTTAATAATTTTTTGACCGAATAATTTTTAAGTTAAATTAGCCATTGTAACGGTTTCTAATTTTTCTTTTTCGAAACTGCATAATTTTGTACATTTTTTTATAAACAGTTATGACTTTGGAACTAAATTTAAAATATTAGTAAATACTAAAGATTAAAAATATATTACTGTTATTACAAGGCCCAATTTTATAGAATAAAATTTTGCTTTTGGAGGATTGACCGTTTGATTTTCGAATTTTTGAAACTTCTTGCAATTTTTTTTAAATATTTTAATCTTATTTCAATTGACTGCTTGAATTTGGAATTTTACAATTTCTGAGTGCCATTTCACTGTACAGATTTTTACAATTTTTATGTTACATTTTGCATTTTGATGGATTAAATTAATTTAAAAGTTAGTCATTGTCTTAACTTATTGACATCAATTTTATTTTATTGGTGCGAATTTTAGGCACTTAAAAAAACTTTGCAATATTGAACATAATTTTGGAACTTCTTAAAAATTTATAGGCATCAATTTCTGCAAATTTTTGCGATTTTTCAAGTAATCTCACTCGAACTAACTCGAAATTTTGGTTAATAAATGGCGGAAGTTCTAGAAATCAATAATTAAATCAATTTATGGCAAATATCAATAAATATTATTAAATTTAAATGAATATTGTATACAATTTAAAAACAATGAATGTAATTTAAAATTTTGTTATTGTCTAAAGTTTCATTTTATTTTATTTAGGCGAATTTTAGGCACTTAAGAAACATTGCATCAATATTAAACATCATTTTGGAATTTCTTTAATTGGCTGAAATTTCACTCTAAAAGTTTGTATATTTTTTTACTTATATTTGCTTTTTACTTGGTTTCTAATATTTCTTTTCGAAAATGCACAATTTTGCCCATTTTTAAATTAAGCTTTAACTTGCAAACTTACAAATTTCTCAGTTAAGATTCTATTTTAGATTAAAGATCTATAATTGTTATTACAAGACAAAATTTTAAAGAATACATTTCGGCATTTGGAGGATTGACAGCTAGATTTTAGATTTTTGAAACAGAATTTTAAAGAATAAATTTCGGCATTTGGAAGATTGACAGCTAGATTTTGGAATTTTGAAACTTCTGGATATATTTTTTTAAATTTTCATCTTATTTATATTGACTTCTTGAATTTGGAAGTTTGCAATTTCTGAGTGCCATTTCACTATACAGGTTTTTACAATTTTTTGTTACATTTTGATGGATGAAAACAGCAATTTTATATAATTTGAGCCAATTTTAATCACGTAAAAAAACATTGAATCAATATTGAACATAATTATGGAATTTCTTTTATGGAATTTGAAACTGGCGGAAATTTCATTGTGTAAGTTTGTATCATTTTTAAGTTGCATTTGCCATTTTAATGGTTTCTAATTTTTTTTTTCGAAAATGCATAATTTTGCACATGTTTGATAAATTATGATTTCCAAACTTACAAATTTCTCAGTTAAGATTATATTTTAGATTAAAAATCTATGATAGTTATTACAAGACAGAATTTTAAAGAATAAATTTCGAAATTTTGAGAATTGGCAGCTTGATGTTGGAAATTTGAAACTGCTGGCTATTTTTTTTTTTTAATTTTTATAGCTTATTTAAATTGACTGCTTGAATTTGGAATTCTGCAATTTCTGAGTGCCATTTCACTATACAGGTTTTTACAATTTTTATGTTTGCATTTTGCATTTTGATGGATCAAACTAATTTACAATTTCGTCAATGTCTAAACTTATTGACATCAGTTTTATTTTATTTGGACGAATTTTGGGCACTTTAAAAATACACTACATTAATATTGAACATAATTTTGGAATGTCTTTAACTGGCTGAATTTCACTCTATAAGTTTGTATCATCTTGAAGTTGCATTTGCCATTTTATGGGTTTCTAATTTTTTTTTTTCGAAAAAGCACAATTTTGCCCATTTTTTAAAACAAATTTTAACTTGCAAACTTACAAATTTCTCAGTTATGATTCTGCTATTCTTCATTTGCCATTTCAACGGTTTCTAATTTTTCTTTTTCGAAAATGCACAATTTTGCAATTTTTTAAATAAATTTTGACTTGCAAACTTACAAATTTCTCAGTTAAGATTCTATTTTAGATTAAAAAAATATTACTGTTATTACAAGACCCAATTTAAAACTTTGGCTTTTGGAGGTTTGACAGCTTGATTTTGGAGTTTTTAAACTTCTGGCTGATTTTTTTAATATTTCTATCTTATTTAAGTTGATTGCTTGAATTTGGAATTTTTGCAATTTCTGCGTGCCATTTCACTACGCAGGTTTTTGTAATTTTTATGTTATATTTGCTATTTTAATAAATTCGGATTGTTTTGGTTTACAAAAACTGAATAGTTTTGAGTTTTCAATATTTTTTTTACTATTGGTAAAGATCTATTGTTCTTGATCCTAATATTGATCTTAATTTTGATATTAATCTATTGATATTATTTTATTCTTTTACCTGACTATTTTCGGTTTTTTTAAACTTTATCTTTAGAGTCATGATATGTAATTCATTATCTTATTTTAATGATATAATATAATAACAAATATTTATGAACAAAATAAGACTTTTGAAATAATAATTTCAAATTCCTATAACTACCTATTATATTCCTATATAATAAATGATAGAATTTATTTCAAATTGTACAAAATTGATGCCGAAAATTTAACAAAAATGGCAAATTTTACAAGTACAAATTATATGTGATAAGTCAATCAATATTAGTAGAATCAATTTTACATTTTTTTCTTCTGCTTTATAAGGTTTACTAAAAATTTAAACGTACAAAAATAAAAAATAAAAGTAAAAACGTGTCAAAAAAAATCGTTACAGGTAATAATAAGCTTATCCTTACAGCGTAATTTATTTCGATGTATAAATTTTACGAAACTCCAAAAGTTGAGTCTTTGTATAAAATAATATGCTATGTATTGAGGGACTGAGGTACTACCCTTAATCCCTAGTGACATCTGTAGCCCGAGATGAAGTCGAAAAAATATTATTTTTTTAACTAAATTTTTCATCAGAAGTATACTTATAATCTTATACTTATAATATAATTACTTGCACAGACTTTCATGCTGAACCAGCGAAAATTTTCTGCTGAAATTTATCATATAAAATAATCGTTTAATATAGAAAACTATGTATTTTTATTCAAGGAAATATTTTTGAACTGACGACATATTAATATGACAATCCAAGATTTTATAAAACTGAACTCTGCGCCCTTCATGTATGCATGTATGGCTTCTAGCCTACATAATACATAGACATCGCAATGTTGCCCGTGAGGGGCAACATATTTTACATTTAAATCCGACCGCCGCGGGGCGCACGAGCACCCCCGCAAATGGACGCATTTCCGCTAGATAAGGACGGGTAGTTTAAGTTTTTTGAATAGCCGCATTTTTTTGTGGCGCAGTTTGCGCACGAGGCGAAGCACCAGATAAAGGTAAATGAATGCTTGATATAAGGCAGAATGATGGGCCTCGACGTACTACACGCGGATTACACGGATGTCTAGCGAAAACGCTTATTATGATGATACAGCCTGGATTTTGTTACTTGCGAAACTCGTAACATCTTTACAGTAATAAAGTAGTAATACTTTAAAGTATTATTGTATAAAATATCTAAAACAATGATTTACAAGTAATAATGTATATCTTTTGAGGTTGTAAGTATTTAATATGCTAAATTATAGATTATAATTTCAGTATGAATATCCAAGCCCGGCGCCTCCACCATAATGTAAATGGGCTGCATGGAGTTTATTACAACAACAATTAATTATTAATAATTATACAACGAAACACTACTATAAAATGATTATGTTGCATGCAAAATACTAATAAATTATTTTGCGCAATACTATAAAATTAAATAAAAAACGTTAAACCCGGCGCCTCCACCATTTTGAAAATCCGTTTTGTTTGTGCTATAAGCGAATACATTTTACAACTGTGTATCCCAAATTGAAAATAAGTTAACTACGTGATTGGTGTATCATGAAAAAAGGTTGAATTTCATTTGTAGAGGTTTAAAATTAATATTTTCAATCAATAAATCATGATTGAAAAAAATATCAAAAATCAATGGTTTAAAAAAATCACATAAATCATGATTTCATTGATTTTTTTAATATTTCTTATTAGTTTTTGCCAGGGTAGATGTGATTTTAGACATCTTTACATATGTGTCAATGCCATATGGTGCCAATAAATGCAATATGAAAATGTAATAAATACCATTATGATGCCAATAAATAAATTTGCTGCAAATATATTAACAATACGAAAAAAATGAGTTTATCTATTTCGAAACTGAACTGATGCAAATCTACTAATTTATAATTATTTCGGGTCATTTCAAAATATATTTGTTCTGGGGCTGGCGAATTAAAATTATGCAAATCAGCGACATTTACATATTTTTGACAGCCTAATTAGTTATTCATGCAATTTGAAACTGAGCTCGAAGTTTTACATATTTTACAGTAAATGTATTAATCCAAATCCCTTTCAGATCTTTTAGCCTATAAGCTACCTACAAAACTATTACCAATGCAAATAATTCACAATTTACATATTACTGAAATTTATCTACGGTAATTATGTAAGTGCAAATAATGAATTAGCAAAGCAAAAAGACCACAGGTTGATAAAATATTGTTACTTCTACTGAGGGTTGGAATAAATCATGATTCTAAAAAAAAACGAAAATTAATGATTTTTTTAAATCAAATAAAACATAATTTATTTGATTTTTTTTTTAAATTTAAATCCTTAAGTTAATTTTAAGTCAATAGATTTTTCTAAATTCAAATCCAAATGTGTTCTCACCATTGACACAGTTATTACATACAATTTTCATTCTGCAAATTTTTCGAAAATTCTTAAAATATCTAAACATTTTTAAATTTTATCAAAATTTCTTATTACTAGGATTAGTTCAATTTTCTACGATTTTCAATATTGTTAAAATTTCTACAGATTTCGTAATAGTTATCGAGATTTCTAAACGTTTTTTCTAAATTCAAATCCAAATTTGTTCACATCATTAACACAATTATTCCATATTTTTTTTATTATGCAAATTTTTCGATATTTCTTAAAATATCTAAACATTTCTAATATTTATCAATATTTTTCATTACTAGGATTTGTAAAAATTTCTCATTTCTAAGATATTTCAATATTGTTCAAATTTTTACAGATTTCACAATAGTTATCGAGATTTCTCAAGATTTTTTTTTAATTTAAATCCTTAAGTTAATTTTATGTCCATAGATTTTTCTAATTTCAAATCCAAATGTGTTCACACCAATGACACAGTTATTACATACAATTTTCATTCTGCAAATTTTTCGACAATTCTTAAAATATCTAAACATTTTAAAATTTTATCAAAATTTCTTATTACTAAAATTAGTTCAATTTTCTACGATTTTCAATATTGTTCAAATTTCTACAGATTTCGTAATAGCTATCGAGATTTCTAAACGTTTTTTCTAAATTCAAATCCAAATTTGTTCACATCATTAACACAATTATTCCATAATTTTTCATTCTGCAAATTTTTCGATAATTCTTAAAATATCTAAACATTTCTTAATTTTATCAGTACTTCTCATTACTAGGATTTGTAAAAATTTCTCATTTCTAAGATATTTCAATATTGTTCAAATTTTTACAGATTACACAATAGTTATCGAGATTTCTCGAGATTTTTTTTAAATTAAAATCCTTAAGTTAATTTTATGTCCATAGATTTTTCTAAATTCAAATCCAAATGTGTTCACACCAATGACACAGTTATTACATACAATTTTCATTCTGCAAATTTTTCGACAATTCTTAAAATATCTAAACATTTTTAAATTTTATCAAAATTTCTTATTACTAGGATTAGTTCAATTTTCTACGATTTTCAATAATGTTCAAATTTCTACAGATTTTGTAATAGTTATCGAGATTTCTAATCGTTTTTTCTAAATTCAAATCCAAATTTGTTCACATCATTAACACAATTATTCCATAATTTTTCATTCTGCAAATTTTTCGATAATTCTTAAAATATCTAAACATTTCTAATATTTATCAATATTTCTCATTACTAGGATTTGTAAAAATTTCTCATTTCTAAGATATTTCAATATTGTTCAAAGTTTCACAGATTACACAATAGTTATCGAGATTTCTCGAGATTTTTTTTAAATTTAAATCCTGAAGTTAATTTTATGTCAATAGATTTTTCTAAATTCAAATACAAATGTATTCACACCAATGACACAGTTATTACATACAATTTTCATTCTGCAAATTTTTCGACAATTCTTAAAATATCTAAACATTTTTAAATTTTATCAAAATTTCTCATTACTAGGATTAGTTCAATTTTCTACGATTTTCAATATTGTTCAACTTTCTACAGATTTCGTAATAGTTATCGAGATTTCTAAACGTTCTTTTCTAAATTCAAATCCAAATTTGTTCACATTATTGACACAATTATTCCATAAGTTTTTCATTCTGCAAATTTTTCGATAATTCTTAAAATATCTAAACATTTCTAATATTTATCAATATTTTCATTACTAGGATTTGTAAAAATTTCTCATTTCTAAGATATTTCAATATTGTTCAAATTTTTACAGATTACACAATAGTTATCGAGATTTCTCGAGTTTTATTTTAAATTTAAATCCTTAAGTTAATTTTATGTCCATAGATTTTTCTAAATTCAAATCCAAATGTATTCTCACCAATGACGACACAGTTATTACATACAATTTTCATTCTGCAAATTTTTCGACAATTCTTAAAATATCTAAACATTTTTAAATTTTAACAAAATTTCTCATTACTAGGATTAGTTCAATTTTCTACGATTTTCAATATTATTCAAATTTCTACAGATTTCGTAATAGTTATCGAGATTTCTAAACGTTTTTTCTAAATTCAAATCAAAATTTGTTCACATCATTGACACAATTATTCCATAATTCTTTCATTCTGCAAATTTTTCGAGAATTCTTAAAATATCTAAACATTTCTAATATTTATCAATATTTCTCATTACTAGGATTTGTAAAAATTTCTCATTTCTAAGATATTTCAATATTGTTAAAATTTTTACAGACTACTGATTTTTAAAAAATTTAAATCCTCAAGTTAATTTTATGTCCATAGATTTTTCTAAATTCAAATCCAAATGTGTTCTCACCAATGACACAGTTATTACATACAATTTTCATTCTGCAAATTTTTCGACAATTCTTAAAATATCTAAACAATTTTAAATTTTATCTAAATTTCTTATTACTAGGATTAGTTCAATTTTCTACAATTTTCAATATTGTTCAAATTTCTACAGATTTCGTAATAGTTATACAGATTTCTAAACGTTTTTTTCTAAATTCAAATCCAAATTTGTTCACATCATTAACACAATTATTCCATATTTTTTTTATTATGCAAATTTTTCGATATTTCTTAAAATATCTAAACATTTCTAATATTTATCAATATTTTTCATTACTAGGATTTGTAAAAATTTCTCATTTCTAAGATATTTCAATATTGTTCAAATTTTTACAGATTTCACAATAGTTATCGAGATTTCTCAAGATTTTTTTTTAATTTAAATCCTTAAGTTAATTTTATGTCCATAGATTTTTCTAATTTCAAATCCAAATGTGTTCACACCAATGACACAGTTATTACATACAATTTTCATTCTGCAAATTTTTCGACAATTCTTAAAATATCTAAACATTTTAAAATTTTATCAAAATTTCTTATTACTAAAATTAGTTCAATTTTCTACGATTTTCAATATTGTTCAAATTTCTACAGATTTCGTAATAGCTATCGAGATTTCTAAACGTTTTTTCTAAATTCAAATCCAAATTTGTTCACATCATTAACACAATTATTCCATAATTTTTCATTCTGCAAATTTTTCGATAATTCTTAAAATATCTAAACATTTCTTAATTTTATCAGTACTTCTCATTACTAGGATTTGTAAAAATTTCTCATTTCTAAGATATTTCAATATTGTTCAAATTTTTACAGATTACACAATAGTTATCGAGATTTCTCGAGATTTTTTTTAAATTAAAATCCTTAAGTTAATTTTATGTCCATAGATTTTTCTAAATTCAAATCCAAATGTGTTCACACCAATGACACAGTTATTACATACAATTTTCATTCTGCAAATTTTTCGACAATTCTTAAAATATCTAAACATTTTTAAATTTTATCAAAATTTCTTATTACTAGGATTAGTTCAATTTTCTACGATTTTCAATAATGTTCAAATTTCTACAGATTTTGTAATAGTTATCGAGATTTCTAATCGTTTTTTCTAAATTCAAATCCAAATTTGTTCACATCATTAACACAATTATTCCATAATTTTTCATTCTGCAAATTTTTCGATAATTCTTAAAATATCTAAACATTTCTAATATTTATCAATATTTCTCATTACTAGGATTTGTAAAAATTTCTCATTTCTAAGATATTTCAATATTGTTCAAAGTTTCACAGATTACACAATAGTTATCGAGATTTCTCGAGATTTTTTTTAAATTTAAATCCTGAAGTTAATTTTATGTCAATAGATTTTTCTAAATTCAAATACAAATGTATTCACACCAATGACACAGTTATTACATACAATTTTCATTCTGCAAATTTTTCGACAATTCTTAAAATATCTAAACATTTTTAAATTTTATCAAAATTTCTCATTACTAGGATTAGTTCAATTTTCTACGATTTTCAATATTGTTCAACTTTCTACAGATTTCGTAATAGTTATCGAGATTTCTAAACGTTCTTTTCTAAATTCAAATCCAAATTTGTTCACATTATTGACACAATTATTCCATAAGTTTTTCATTCTGCAAATTTTTCGATAATTCTTAAAATATCTAAACATTTCTAATATTTATCAATATTTTCATTACTAGGATTTGTAAAAATTTCTCATTTCTAAGATATTTCAATATTGTTCAAATTTTTACAGATTACACAATAGTTATCGAGATTTCTCGAGTTTTATTTTAAATTTAAATCCTTAAGTTAATTTTATGTCCATAGATTTTTCTAAATTCAAATCCAAATGTATTCTCACCAATGACGACACAGTTATTACATACAATTTTCATTCTGCAAATTTTTCGACAATTCTTAAAATATCTAAACATTTTTAAATTTTAACAAAATTTCTCATTACTAGGATTAGTTCAATTTTCTACGATTTTCAATATTATTCAAATTTCTACAGATTTCGTAATAGTTATCGAGATTTCTAAACGTTTTTTCTAAATTCAAATCAAAATTTGTTCACATCATTGACACAATTATTCCATAATTCTTTCATTCTGCAAATTTTTCGAGAATTCTTAAAATATCTAAACATTTCTAATATTTATCAATATTTCTCATTACTAGGATTTGTAAAAATTTCTCATTTCTAAGATATTTCAATATTGTTAAAATTTTTACAGACTACTGATTTTTAAAAAATTTAAATCCTCAAGTTAATTTTATGTCCATAGATTTTTCTAAATTCAAATCCAAATGTGTTCTCACCAATGACACAGTTATTACATACAATTTTCATTCTGCAAATTTTTCGACAATTCTTAAAATATCTAAACAATTTTAAATTTTATCTAAATTTCTTATTACTAGGATTAGTTCAATTTTCTACAATTTTCAATATTGTTCAAATTTCTACAGATTTCGTAATAGTTATACAGATTTCTAAACGTTTTTTTCTAAATTCAAATCCAAATTTGTTCACATCATTAACACAATTATTCCATAATTTTTCGTTCTGCAAATTTTTCGATAATTCTTAAAATATCTAAACATTTCTAATATTTATCAATATTTCTCATTACTAGGATTTGTAAAAATTTCTCATTTCTAAGATATTTCAATATTGTTCAAATTTTTACAGATTACACAATAGTTATCGAGATTTCTCGAGATTTTTTTTAAATTTAAATCCTTAAGTTAATTTTATGTCTATAGATTTTTCTAAATTTAAATCCAAATGTGTTCACACCAATGACACAGTTATTACATACAATTTTCATTCTGCAAATTTTTCGACAATTCTTAAAATATCTAAACATTTTTAAATTTTGTCAAAATTTCTCATTACTAGGATTAGTTCAATTTTCTACGATTTTCAATATTGTTCAACTCTCTACAGATTTCGTAATAGTTATCGAGGTTTCTAAACGTTTTTTCTAAATTTAAAGCCAAATTTGTTCACATCATTAACACAATTATTCCATAATTTTTCATTCTGCAAATTTTTCGATAATTCTTAAAATATCTAAACATTTCTTAATTTTATCAGTACTTCTCATTACCAGGATTTGTAAAAAATTCTCATTTCTAAGATATTTCAATATTGTTCAAATTTTTACAGATTACACAATAGTTATCGAGATTTCTCGAGATTTTTTTTAAATTTAAATACTTAAGTTAATTGTATGTCCATAGATTTTTCTAAATTCAAATCCAAATGTGTTCACACCAATGACACAGTTATTACATACAATTTTCATTCTGCAAATTTTTCGACAATTCTTAAAATATCTAAACATTTTTAAATTTTATCAAAATTTCTTATTACTAGGATTAGTTCAATTTTCTACGATTTTCAATATTGTTCAAATTTCTACAGATTTTGTAATAGTTATCAAGATTTCTAAACCTTTTTTCTAAATTCAAATCCAAATTTGTTCACACAATTATTCCATATTTTTTTCATTCTACAAATTTTTCGATAATTCTTAAAATATCTAAACATTTCTTAATTTTATCAGTACTTCCCATTACCAGGATTTGTAGAAATTTCTGAATAATTTCCAAAAATTTTTAATATTGTTAAAATTTCAACAGATACACAATAGTTATCGAGATTGCTAGTGTTTTTTTTTTAAATTTAAATCATTAAGTTAAGTTCAAGAGTTTACAGTAGAGTAAGTAGGATCTTACAGATATAGCAGCAATTGTTTTTTAATTACGTATTGATATTCTGATAAATTTATATTAAAGTTTTTGTTTTCAATATATTTTCTAAGCTATGGCTAATACTCTTGGCAAAATATAAATATCCATTGATACAACAAATAAAGTTGCATATAAATTAAAATCAAAGCTATTTTTATATCAACTTTGGGCAAACCGAATTTATAAATACATTTTTCAGGCCTGTAATTTCAATATATTTTCTAAACTTTAGCTGATACTGTCGGCAAAATATTAATATCCATTTATACATCAAATACAGTTCCATGTAAATTGAAACCAAAGCTATTTTTATATCAACTTCGGGCAAACAGAATTTGTAAATACATTTTTCAGGCCTGTAATTTTCCACACAGTAATATGTCATGGATTTGACTCCATTATAATACATTTATGCAAATTGTGTACATTATTCATTGGGGGCCCTTTGTAAAAACCTGCTCTTTGTTTCTCGTGAAAATATTATGGGCAGGAAAATCTGTCACGTTGTAAACCAACAGCCTCCGTTTCATATTTACACACAAAACAAACGCATTGTGGCGGGCGTGTGAGCGGGTGTTTACTTTATCATCCGGCCGGATTTTCCGCTGCACACATTTTCCGGCGCTAATAAAGTCAATAGCCGAGGATGGTGCACTGTTTTCCCGATGGCCGCTCATGTCTTATTCAATGGGACTCGGTTTAAAGCCGACGTGGAAATATTGCACTTTACAGCGCAGTTACACATTTTTACAGCCGCGGATTCATAAAATATGTGCCGCGAGAGCTCACTGCATGCATGCAGACGACCGCATCACTTCACAAGGACGGGCTTTAATACGTGGAATGCGCTGTAAAGTTGTAAAAATTGGAGCTCTTAAGTTTTTAATGAGACAGCACACTTTATGGCCCCGATTACATCGCAGCTTTACGAGACTCGGTGGGCAGGATGGAGCTCATACGGGATTATCATCTGCGAAAATAGTTTTCGAAGTCGTTCGTTCGTATTTATTTCCATAAAAATATCTAACGTATGTAGGAATTTTGAATATTAAGTTTAAGACATTTAAAAATTGTGACTGCAGATAAAAATGCAGGTCTAGTGATTTTAAATAAAACAACCTATATAAATAAAACAGAAAATTTCCGAAATGATCATTTTCCAGCTTTGATCAATAAAATCATCTGAAGAAAATAGTGTGGGGATTTTTTAAATGTTGTTATTTTTCTTAAGTGTCACAATTAGATTCAATTTATTTTTGTTTAGCACCCTGTATAAATAAATAATTGTTTCAATTACTGAAATAGCAGTGTCAGACTAAGCAGGAATTTTAATTCCTATAACATTTTAACTTAAAAGTAAAAATTAAAAAAAAAACCTCTTGTATCTCAATCCGGGGACATACTGTATATTATCAAGACAAATATTGGAAATGGTAATAACTCAAACTGGTACAGTTTTTACATAGTTGTCAGAAGCAGTAGAAGAAGTAGTCAGAAGCAAATAAAAATCTCTCTAAGTTTGACGAAATTTCAAGGCATTTTCGCAAAGTATGGAAAAACGTCGATTTTTCAAATCATTGATTTTTGACGAAAACTTAAAATTCGCCAAAATAATTTTACCTTATACCAAAATATTCCCAATGAATAGGGGAATAAGCTGTGTAAATTAGAGCGCTATACAAAAATTAGTTTTCTCACAATCAGCTCGTAAAGTGGACATTTCATTTCGAGCCTCCGAAACTTTCCCGAATTTGGAGCGACGCAGCCAGTTTATCTGTTTATGGATTTTTTTCAAATTTGGAGGTGATAATTCAGCATTATTTCTGAGTAGAATGGTGCAAGAAAAAATATTCTGGCACCTCTGAGAGTCGAACAATCGACGATCAACTGCGCGCACCTCCGAAACCTGTGTTCGAGACAGCTGGCACTATTCCGTTCCCATAAGAGCGCATGTAAAAACATCGGCGCCAATCTGGGTTACCAAGATGGGAGAAATATTTTTTTTTTCTCAAAACTAACTAGCCCACGTGGTTTCGTTGGTGATAAATAGGGTGTGTAATTTTTTTCAGATTTTTCTGAACAAAAAAAAATTACAAAATTTCAAGGAAGTATGGAAAACCGTCAATTTTTGGCGAAAACTCAAAAATCGCCTAATAACTTCACCTTATACCAAAATGTTCGCAATGAATGGGAGAATAAGCTGTGTAAATTGGAGCGCTATAAAAAAAATAGTTTTTTCACAATCAGCTCGTAAAGTAGACATTTCATTTCGAGCCTCTGAAACTCGTCGGACTTTTGAGCGACGCTGACGGGCTATCTCTTTATGGATTTTCTTCAAATTTGGAGGTAATAATCCTACATTATTCCTGAGTAGAATGGTGCAAGAAAAAATCTTCTGGCACCTCTGAGAGTCGAACAATCGATGATCAACTGAGCGCACCTCCGAAATCGGTGCTCGGGACAGCTGGCACTATTCCGTTCGTATAAGAGCCTGTGTAAAGGAATCGGTGCTCTTTGGAACGACCTAAAGTCGGATAAATATTTTTTTCTCTCAAAACAAACCACTCCACGCGTTTTATTTGGTCTTAAATAGTCTGTGTGATTTTTTTCAGATTTTTCTGAACAAAGAAAATTTCACGAAATTTCAAGGAAAAACGTCGATTTTTGGCGAAACCTCAAAAATCGCCAAATAACTTCACCTTATACCAAAATGTTCGCAATGAATGGGAGAATAAGGTGCGTAAATTTGAGCGCTATAAAAAAAATATTTTTTTGACAATACGCTCGCAAAGTGAACATTTCATTTTGAGCCTCCGAAACTCGTCGGACTTTTGAGCAACGCTGACGGGCTATCTCTTTATGGATTTTCTTCAAATTTTGAGGTAATAATCCTGCATTATTCCTGAGTAGAATGGTGCAAGCAAAAATTATCTGACACCTCTAAGAGCTGAGATATTGGTGATAAACTGAGCGCACCTCCGAAATCTGCGGCAGGGACAGCTGGCACTATTCCGATCCCATAAGAGCCTGTGTAAAGGAATCGGTGCTCTTTGGAACGACCTAAAGTGGGAGAAATATTTTTTTCTCTCAAAACAAACCACTCCACGCGTTTTGTTTGGTCATAAATAGTGTGTGGGATTTTTTTCAGATTTTTCTGAACAAAGAAAATTTCACGAAATTTCAAGGAAAAACGTCGATTTTTGGCGAAACCTCAAAAATCGCCAAATAACTTCACCTTATACCAAAATGTTCGCAATGAATGGGAGAATAAGGTGCGTAAATTTGAGCGCTATAAAAAAAATATGTTTTTGACTATACGCTCGCAAAGTGACCATTTCATTTTGAGCCTCCGAAACTCGTCGGACTTTTGAGCGACGCTGACGGGCTATCTCGCTATGGATTTTCTTCAAATTTGGAGGTAATAATCCTACATTATTCCTGAGTAGAATTCTGTAAGCAAAAATTATCTGGCACCTCTGAGAGCTGAGATATTGGTGGTAAACTGAGCGCACCTCCGAAATCTGCGGCAGGGACAGCTGGCACTATTCCGATCCCATAAGAGCCTGTGTAAAGGAATCGGTGCTCTTTGGAACGACCTAAAGTGGGAGAAATAATTTTTTTCTCTCAGAACAAACCACTCCACGCATTTTGTTTGGTCTTAAATAGTCTGTGTGATTTTTTTCAGAATTTTCTGAACAAAGAAAAATTTCACGAAATTTCAGGGAAAAACGTTGATTTTTGGCGAAAACGTAAAAATCGCCAAATAACTTCACCTTATACCAAAATGTTCGCAATTAATGGGAGAATAAGGTGCCTGAATTTGAGCGCTATAAAAAAATTATGTTTTTGACAATACGCTCGCAAAGTGAACATTTCATTTTGAGCCTCCATAACTCGTCGGACTTTTGAGCGACGCTGACGGGCTATCTCGCTATGGATTTTCTTCAAACTTGGAGGTAATAATCCTACATTATTCCTGAGTAGAATGGTGTACGCAAAAATTATCTGACACCTCTAAGAGCTGAGATATTGGTGATAAACTGAGCGCACCTCCGAAATCTGCGGCAGGGACAGCTGGCACTATTCCGATCCCATAAGAGCCTGTGTAAAGGAATCGGTGCTCTTTGGAACGACCTAAAGTGGGAGAAATAATTTTTTTCTCTTAAAACAAACCACTCCACGCGTTTTGTTTGGTAATAAGTAGTCTGCGTGATTTTTTTCAGATTTTTCTGAACAAAAAAAATTCACGAAATTACAATGCAAATGTATGGAAAAACGTCGATTTTTGGCGAAAACTCAAAAATCGACAAATAACTTCACCTTATACCAAAATGTTCGCAATGAATGGGAGAATAAGGTGTGTAAATTTGAGCGCTATAAAAAAAATATTTTTTTGACAATACGCTCGCAAAGTGACCATTTCATTTTGGGCCTCCGAAACTCGTCGGACTTTTGAGCGACGCTGACGAGCTATCTCTTTATGGATTTTCTTCAAATTTGGAGGTCATAATCCAACGTTGTTTCTGAGTAGAACGGTGCAAGAAAAAATCTTCTGGCACCTCTGGGAATCGATCAATCGACGATCAACTGAGCGCACCTCCGAAACAGGCTGCCGGGACAGCTGGCACTATTCCGTTCCCATAAGAGCCTATGTAAACGAATCGGCGCCATTCTGAGTTACCAAAATGGGAGAAATATTTTTTTTTCCTCAAAACTAACTAGCCCACGCGGTTTGATCGGTGATAAATAAGATGTGTAATTTTTTTCAGAATTTTCTGAAGCAAAAAAAATCTCATAAAATTTGACGAAATTTCAAGGCAATTGTATGAAAAAACATCGAAAAATCACCAAAATAATTTATGTCATACCAAAATGTTCCCAATGAATAATAAAATAAAATAAAAATAACTCTTACCAGTAAGTACAGAATAATAATACCTGAAATTTTGAATATAATAAGAATTCGAAACGTTTATGAAAGATTTTTGTTACAAAAATTTGTTTTTTTTAAATCGTGGTTGTGTTTCGTAACTCAATTTCCAATTCGTATACGTGAAAAATCTTGTGTATTCATCGAAACGTCGACTGAAGTGTTAGACCCGATTTCCGATCACTGTTAGTTGACTTTGTATTCACTGTCAGCATGTTTGAAATACTTTGATTTACCTAAATGTGTGAAGATGGTTTAAATACCGTGCACGTTGCCGGCGCCCCCATTGAGCCGCCCCCTTTGGGGGCGGCTAAACGGGAGCGCCGCAATCACAAAAACAAACGTATCTACTTGGTGTGACCTATGTTTCTGTTGAATGCCAGACGTGGAAAAGGGATGTACCTCTCATGCAAATGGTTGTGATGGTTCTACAGGTATATGGCTTGATTCACTAAAACAAAACAAAACCAATAAGAATCTATACATATTTCAATCGAGTCGAGATAGTATACGAGTCGAGAGCATGTGCATCCTGCCCCCTTTCAGATCTCATGTCCCAGTAGTGTCTCATAACATGTAGATTTTGTTAGTACTTGTGCGACCGTCCACGATAAACTCCCTACATTTTGAATGCCGTACGTATGCGTGCACATCTGTTTCTTTATATACGCTTTTTTGTGATCTGCTGGGAAGCGATACCTCCGCGCGCCTCATTAGATTTCTTCAAACGAGAGTTAATGGCCGGACTGGTATCGAGGCAGGTCCCTAAGTTTTTTTTTTGTTTGATTTTTGCCACAAGAGAGAATCGGAGAGGGATCCATCAAGATGCATGCCGCATTAATTTTAATTACCTTATATATATAGAACATCTTCCACACTAAGAGCTGCACAAAAGTTTTGATTACATCCTCCTTAGTGCGGACCTGAAAAAATTACGAGGCCGCCCCCCAAATAGGGGGCGGCCTCGTGATTTTCTGCGCCCTCCAGATATAGAACTCTTTAGCCGCTTCACTAAATCACCAGCCGCCCCCCTAATTCTCACTCACACTCACCACAACAACCGTTTCTCTCGTTCCAGTCAATTGCTCAATCTTCGGACGGAAGAAGAAACAATATAAAGATAAATACTTGGCTAAACACAACGCAGTTTTTGACCAATTAGATTTAGTTACCTATGAAGAAGTCGTCAAGTTACCAAGTGAGTATTGCTTTTCTGATGTAGTTTGCTTGCGGGCGGCCAAAAATTTTAGTCGGACGCCCGCGCATTGCCGAAGCGAATTGATGAGTAACTTGCAGTGACAGATCCAGCTTTCCAAAGAAAAACCTTGGTCCTCCTTGGAGCCCACGGCGTCGGCAGAAGACACATCAAGAACACACTGATAGCGAAACATCCCGACCAGTATGCTTACCCAATACCACGTAAGTCAAACAAGTTATTACTTCTTAACGTATAAGCTCCTACATTCACCACCACCACAAGACATAATTATCTGTACCACAAACTTAACTAACCATAATTTTGCCAATTAAAAGTCTCAATATTAATCATTCCATAACATATTATCATTAGAAGGTATTAAACCTTGATATTCTTAATTAACTGTAAAGCTAACTGCAGAATAAAGTTAACATCAACTGAGGACCATCCATACGAAACCACACCTATCCACTGAAAAGTCCCGATTCCCCAGACACTTATCTTCAAAGTCCGAAAACTTACAAAATTTCCACAATTTCGAAAAATACACCAATTTTGATAACCAATAGTCCAATCACGGTGCACGTGGTTAATTTCATCCGGAAAGATCCAGAAGCTAGGGTGGAGTTAATAAAGAGTTTACAGCTATTTGATTTTTTTGCATTTAAACACGATTTGACTTTTGATTACCAATTAGATTTTCTTTTCAAAAATTTCAATTTTTACTCATATATTTCCAGAAATGGGCTATACTGAATAACCTCAATGTCTCGGAATTTTCCATAATTTTGGTTTTTCAAATATGAACAGTTTTTCCATAATGAAGAGTTTGCAGCTATTTCAAATTTTAGCATTTTTTTCACGATTTCACTTCTGAGTTCCAATAAGATTTTCTTTTCAAAACTTTCAATTTTTAGTTATATATTCCCAGAAATGGGCTATACTGAATAACCGCAATGTCTCGGGATTTTCCATAATTTTGGTTTTCCAAATATGAAAAGTTTGCAGCTACTTCAAATTTTTGCGTTTTTATCACGATTTAACTCTTGATTTCCAATTAGATTTTCTTTTCAAAACATTCAATTTTAGTTATATATTTCCAGAAATGTATACTGAATAACTTTAATGTCTCGAGATTTCCCATAATTTTTGTTATCCAAATACCATGATTTTTATTAAATTTTACGATTTTTTATGTTTTATTTAACAATGGCCTATTTCTACTGCTATTGCTAAATACCGTAAGCCAAAGAGCGATCCATCACAATTTTTACCTTTATCAATTTTGCTTCATCCATATCGTATGCAAATACCATCAAATTCTAGGTGTGTAGAAGCGCCCATATTAAAGTAAACTGGTCCATCATGGGGAACACCGAGACATTGCGAGTTTTTGGGGATGTCAGTCCGAAAATTTGTAAAAATTGGAAGTTTTCGAAAACAAAATCTAACTTAAGAATCAATACTTCAATCGCGATTCCCCCAAATGCATTCTATCCTGAAATATTTAGGACCCAAAAATATTCTCTTAATCTCATGTCTAAACAGGTACTAATATTTCCGAAAATTGCTAAAGTTTCGAAAATTTCAAAACGTGTGTAAACTTATTCCCCAGATATTCTTCAAACTTCGAAAATTTGGACAATTTGTTGGTTTGCAACTTTGTAATATGCAATTTATTTTCACTTTTATAAATATTTGTGATATAGGCGACTTATAATTAACAAAATTTAAAGAATTCGTAAAATTTCCATCCACAATCTATAAAATTTTAATAAAAATAACCAAATTTCGATCAGATTTATGAAAAATATTGACAAAACTGCAAAAGTCGTGATATGTACAACAAAAAGAACAATATTTCAATAATTGTATGTGAAAATTTATAAAATGTCAAGCATTGATGTGAAAAAATTGCATAGTTTCAAGAATTCGTCACAAGTAACATCAGAAATTTCCAATCCTTCAATAAATATAAGTAAAAATTAATAAATTTTGAAGTATTGAAGGTGAATCTGACAAAAATTTATAGAATTTCAAAATTTGTAATATGTTTTGTATAAAAATTACCAAATTTCAACTAGATTTCTGAAAAATATTGACAAAACTGCAAAATTCGTGATATGTACAACAAAAAGAACAATATTTCAATGATTGTAAGTAAAAAATTGTAAAATTTCAAGCATTGAAGTGAAAGATTTGCAAAATTTCAAGAATTCGTCACAAGTATGATCAAAAATGTCCAATACTTCAATAAATATAAGTCAAAATTGATAAAATTTGAAGTATTGAAGGTGAATCCGACAAAAATTTATAGAATTTCAAAATTTGTAATATGTTTTGTATAAAAATTACCAAATTTCAACTAGATTTCTGAAAAATATTGACAAAACTGCAAAATTCGTGATATGTACAACAAAAAGAACAATATTTCAATCATTGTAAGTAAAAAATTGTAAAATTTCAAGCATTGAAGTGAAAGATTTGCAAAATTTCAAGATTTCGTCACAAGTATGATCAAAAATGTCCAATACTTCAATAAATATAAGTCAAAATTGATAAAATTTGAAGTATTGAAGGTGAATCCGACAAAAATTTATAGAATTTCAAAATTTGTAATATGTTTTGTATAAAAATTACCAAATTTCAACTAGATTTCTGAAAAATATTGACAAAACTGCAAAATTCGTGATATGTACAACAAAAAGAACAATATTTCAATAATTGTAAGTAAAAAATTGTAAAATTTCAAGCATTGAAATGAAAGATTTGCAAAATTTCAAGAATTCGTCACAAGTACGATCAAAAATTTTAAATACTTCAATAAATATAAGTCAAAATTAATAAAATTTGAAGTATTGAATCCGACAAAAATTTATTGAATTTCAAAATTTGTAATATATTTGTACCTTAAAAAAGCCTTTAATCATTGAAATTTCTACAGTAATAATTGAATTTGAACAACAATAATATACAATTTTATTTTTTGTAAAACGATATATGCAACTATCTTAGGTTGCATATATCGTTTTACATCAATTCAAATTGACTCAGGATAGGATCCATAGAGTTATTAGACAATTTTATAATTGACAACAATTATTCAAATTTTGTCACAAATAATTGATAATTTGGCAGCAATTTTTGAAACTTCAATAAAAGCATTGAAATTTCGAGATAAATTATTCAAAATTTTGCAGTTGTCATCACACTTTCAACGGTAATCATTCAAATTTTATCAGCAATAACAGATAATTTCGTATTTTATTCGTTATTCAAATTTTGTCTGAAATAATTGATAATTTGGCAGCAATTTTTGAAATATTAATAGAAGCATTAAAATTTTGACCGAAATAATTGAAAATTTATGTTATCATTGAAATTTCTACAGTAGTCATTACCCTTTTCATAGAAATAATTGATCATTTTCCATCATTCTTTAAAACTTCGATAGTTGCATTGACATTTTGAAGAATCAATGACATTTTGAGAGAAACTATTAAAAATTTTGCAGTTGTCATCAAACTTTCTGTAGTAATCATTGAAATTCTATCAGCATTAACAGATAATTTCGTATTTGACTCGTTATTCAAATTTTGTCTGAAATAATTGATAATTTTGCAGCAATTTTTGAAACTTCAATAGAAGTATTGAAATTTTGACAGAATTAATTGAAAATTTATGTTATCATTCAAATTTATGCAGTAGTCATTGCCATTTTTATAGAAATAATTGATAATTTTCCTTCATTCTTTAAAACTTCGATAGTTGCATTGACGTTTTGAAGAATTAATGACATTTCGAGAGAAATTATGAAAAATTTTGCAGTTGTCATCATACTTTCAATGGTAATCATTGAAATTTTATCAGCAATAACAGATAATTTCGTATTTTATTCGTTATTCAAATTTTGTCTAAAATAATTGATAATTTGGCAGCAATTTTTGAAACTTCAATAGAATCATTAAAATTTTGACGGAAATAATTGAAAATTTATGTTTTCATTGAAATTTCTACAGTAGTCATTGCCATTTTCATAGAAATAATTGATCATTTTCTATGATTCTTTAAAACTTCGATAGTTGCATTGACATTCTGAAGAATCAAGCATTTGGTGCTTTTATGTTCTAAACTATTGTCTGCCTTAATTACAAGTGAAAGTAAACAGTGTAGTAATTTCTTTTTCTTCTCTTTCTTCTGTTTTTTCTGCTCTGTCTTCTGTTTTTGCTTCTTCTTACGTTAGATCTCGCCAATGTTTTTGGCAATTTTGACATTTTGGCCAATGTTTAATCTTGGCATACTGAGGTCCAGCTTTCGAATCAAATTATGTTTCTTCTTCTTCTTCTTCTTCTTCTTCTTCTTCTTCTTCTTCTTCTTCTTCTTCTTCTTCTTCTTCTTCTTCTTCTTCTTCTTCTTCTTCTTCTTCTTCTTCTTCTTCTTCTTCTTCTTCTTCTTCTTCTTCTTACTTTAGTAATGGGTCTTATATACTTATCAATGTTTAATCTAGGAATGCTGAGGTCCAGCTTTCGAATCAAATTCTGTTTCTTCTTCTTCTTCTTCTTCTTCTTCTTCTTCTTCTTCTTCTTACTTTAGTAATGGGTCTTATATACTTATCAATGTTTAAACTTGGAATGCTGAGGTCCAGGTTTCAGATAATTTTCTTCTTCTTACTCTATCCAACAAGTGCAATATTAAAACACTTACAGGCATACAAAATTTGCTACATTTAAATTTATGTTTGCTCATTAGTCATTATAAATTAAATTTGAGATCGTGAAAGGGGAATCATGGGTCCTTATGATTTATTTAAGTAGAGGGACAGTAGGGATTATTATTACTATTATTTATGTTTTCTTTACCAACAACAATATCATATTATTATTTTGTAGTTTTCTATACTACTACTGTATACTTAAATAAATATTTATTAATTTTATTTGTTATTTATTATATCTTTAAGTATGGAAATGGATGTAACACTAAGAAAAATAATAATTATTATTATCAGGTCAGTCCTTTAAGTACCTAATACTAGGAAATTTGGAATTTCAACATTTTCACCGAAAAATAAAACAACAATATAAGCAGTAAAAATATATTCGCGTGCAGCAAATGCAACACATACGAAAATTAATGCACTCAATTCGATTAAATTTTAATTCGAGCACTTTTCATAACAAAAAACTACACAAAACTCGATCAGTTCCATAAATAATCGCATTTTCTATCATAAATGGATCAATATTTAATTTGGCAGTTGCATACCTGTTTCGCCCATGTTTGCTTTTCATGTAATAAAATTATGATTTTTAATTAAATCAGCTGAACAATTT
Organism: Othius punctulatus; assembly: GCA_951805005.1. Lineage (NCBI taxonomy): Eukaryota > Metazoa > Arthropoda > Insecta > Coleoptera > Staphylinidae > Othius > Othius punctulatus. Next base: position 9,092,351 of record OX638143.1, read on the forward strand.
TTAGTAAAACCGCGTCAATTTAGCGTACATTTAAATTGCAATAGTGCTTAGTTACTTAACTAAAATTTACAACTTGCTTATTACACGAGGAAACAATAAAACTATGTTTTACAGTATAATAGATGTATAATAGATAATAGACGATTTCTTCATCATTATAGATGATTATAGATAATAGATAATTTCATCATCTATTATTCATCATCTATTATGCCTGGTATTTATTAAGCGGAGCAGTTAAACAGTCTTAGCATTACATTTGTATTTATTTTAAATATTCACCAAAATATATTACTTATTTGTATTCGTTCCATATTGGGAACTTTATGAATGTTATGGCAAAATTGATTATTTCTGGCCAGCGTGAATGACCACCCAAAAAATGTATGACTCCTTTATATATAATCACATACTTGGTTTAAAGTTGGTTTACAGGTAATGTTTACAACATTACAGCAAAACCAAATATTCCTGCCCAAACCACAGAAATGGTTGTGTGAAATTGTTGTTAAAACATATTCATTTATTTGCTAACAAATTAATCGCTTGCTATCTACTCCTCCCTACTCCAGATACACAATATGCTATCTCTCCGAAACCTAAATGGTATATTCGTACGATTCCTGCCACACATTCATGTGATACTTTACTCGAACACATAACATGTAACTAGAGCTTAATAGAATTTACTGTAAGCACACAATTACTCCCCTGTTTTTTTTCTGTGTCTTGTGCAAATATTGTCCGCCGTGCAGAAAAATGTTTGCCTCGTGCCTTCTGGATTGTCTTTAGAGTGTTTGCCCCCTTGATAGAGACGCTTCTTTCGCTTTGTAGATACAACGAGACCACCCAGAGCGGACGAGGAGAATGGCAGGAACTACTTCTTCGTCTCGCACGACGAGATGATGGCAGACATCGCCGCGAATGAGTATTTGGAGTACGGTGAGTAATTTGCATTTCTCAACCCTGTTGAGATCAATCGGAAATTGATCGACCCAATCGCTCCCACTTTCGAATCTCCCCCCTTCCACAACAGACAGAAGATGTTTTCAAAAATATCCCAAATTAATTCGCTGGATATAAAAGTGCGATGGTTTTAAATGTCTTCACGTGATTAATTTGCATTTACTACTCCCGTACAAACACACATACCTGATTTCATACTCCTAGGTGATTGGTACATATACAGAAGTTTTCATCAATGTCCCAATTGCTACTTTTTTTACACAAACGAGTGAATGGCTCCTAAAATCACATTAAGGTCTTCTTAGTAGTTGTAACAATATTTGTATGCTTTCTTTGGTGATTTTTTAACGTCTATTACAATTATTTTAAAAGATTATGGTTTGCATTTTGGACACCACCTCTGTGGACAACTGAAGACTGGTTTTGACCTAGTGGGTCTCATCGCCAGTGCTTCTGAATGTAGTTGGATTTCACCACGAGATGGCATTTACATGCTCCTTCGTTCTTCGAATATTTTAAACGCCCTGCGGTTTTCCGCCTCAGATCTTCTTATGTCAACAACTTCTCGCGATAATCTGCACGCGTCGGCATAGTGCCTAAAAAATTCAGCAAGCCATCCATCCTTGCCATCCTTCGTAGCTTTAAAACCAGACGCACCTTCTGAGGTGCTGAGGGGCGGCAAAAACCGATTATCCCACGCTCTCCACGTCCAAATTTCATTCCGAGTGGCCCTCCGGAGCCCCCAGTCACTTTGCCATGTCACCTTCGTGGGCGCGGATAAAAGCATCCATCTGGACCGGATTTCCACGCTTCGGGGGCCCCACGTCCCCCCCATTTCGGATTGCGCCCCCAGGCCTCTCGCAAATGCGCCTCGAAAGGGTGCCGCATTACCTTCCTTCGTTTTCAATTCCGCCCCCGCCTTGAATCGATTCCGATACAAATGCAAGTGCTCGGGGCAGAGATCGGAATTCGGGCGACTCTTGGTACTGTTTTATGGCCGTGCAGTGGACGGCTTTAATTGAAAATTGCTGTGCCTTCCGTCCGTTTCAGTGCACCACGTCTGTCTCGTTTCCCCGTTTCGCTTCAAGCAGCACCTGCTTCAAATGAATGCCAACAATCGAATTTAACGTGGCAACGTAAATCACTAACAAACTCGAATTTGTGCGCAAAACGAAATAGTTATTTTTGTCACAAGTACCTTAAATGAAGTATTTTTTGACGTATCGTTGCTGTTTACGTACGAGGCATAGCCGAGTCTCTAACAGCAGAGGAGTCCGAAAAAACTTCATTTATCTACGTGTTACAAACAACATTTTTTTCATATGCTCCCAAAAACACATTCAAACCTTTTATTATGAATGATTGATATCATCAGAGCAAATATTTTTCGAAAATAGTGACCTGCGGATTTAAATTACCTTGCCACTGTAGTAACCAGATTGTTTTCATCAACTTTTTGGGATTGAGTCCGAAAAATACTCATTTTAGGTACTTAAAGGAGTCCGTAAAATTCCTATTTTTGGGAGCATGTACGGAAAACTATTGTGTAAAATACTTATTTTTGGGAGCATGTACCAAAAACTACTTTGTGGCTCCAATAATTCTCATATGATGGTTTTAATACAATTTGTACGTAATGTGGATCTGTGTATGTATATCTGTATGGATGTGGATCTGTGTATGTATATCTGTATGGATGTGGATCTTTGTATGTATATCCATATGGATGTGGATGTTACATACATGTGAATGTAATATGTAATGTGGTTTCTATGTATGTAGATAGATGTAATGATGGAAATGTGAATTAAAAAAATATTGCAAGAACTTTTGAAGCAATTTCGAATTAATTCGCCCATTAAAATAATCTTTGGTCCTTTTACCTTCTGGTGTGAATCAAAAAGTTATTGCAAGGACTTTTGAAGCAATTTCGTAATCATTGGCCCATTAAAATAACCTTTGGTCCTTTTACCTTCTGGTGTTGGACTTTCCAACATTTCAAGTTTCGGTTTCTTTCTTCTTCTCTTTTTCTAACCCCTTTTTTTCTGTATTCGTCATTTTATGTTTTCGTCGGACTTCCCTTGTAATTCGTAGTTTTAATATAATTTGTATGTAATGTGGATCTGTGAATGTATATCTGTGTGGATGTGGATCTTACATATATCTGAATGTAATATGTAATGTGGTTTCTATGTATGTAGATGGATGTAATGCTGGAAATGTGAATCAACAAATTATTGCAAGAACTTTTGAAGCAATTTCGTAATCATTGGCCCATTAAAATAATCTTCGGTACTTTTACCTTCTGGTATTGAACTTTCCAACATTTCAAGTTTAGGTTTATTTCTTCTTCTCTTTTTCTCTTTTCTTGCCCCTTCTTTTCTGTTTTCGTCATTTTATGTTTTCGTCGGACTTTCCCTGTAATGCGTGGTTTTAATATAATTTATATGTAATGTGGATCTGTGTATGTATACTGTGTGGATGTGGATCTTACATCCATGTGAATGTAATATGTAATATGGTTTCTATGTATGTAGATGGATGTTATTATCGAAATGTGAATTAAAAAATTATTGCAAGAACTTTTGAAGCAACTTCGTATTCATCGGTCCATTAAAATAATCTTTGGTCCTTTTACCTTCTAGTGTCAGACTTTCCAACATTTCAAATATAAGTTTCCTTTTTCTTCTTTATTTCTCTTTTCTTATCCCTTATTTTCTGTCTTCGTCATTTTATGTTTTCCTCTGTAAGAGTAGTCTCGTTTCATATATTCTTCTTATTGTATGCTGATGCTATTTTCTTCCATGCCCAAACTATCTCATTTGACTTTCTATTATTTTTTTTTTAAGTTACTGGCTCTATTTGTAGGTATATTTCTGTGAGTCTCGTTCTTTATTCTATCTCTTATTATTCTTCCATTATTTATACATTATATTTTCGACTTTTTTTTTCGTTCCAAACAAATATTGCTCCATTTGAAAGTTTTTGTCTCTGAATTTCTTTGCTTATTCTAAATTTTCTTATCTTGTTTCATATACTCTTCTTGCTATGGTGTCTTCTTTTGTGCCTGAACCATCTCATTTATACTACTATATATTTTTTTATTTACTGGCTCTATTTGTAGATTTTTTTCTGTGAGTCCCGTTCTTAATTCTATCTCTTCCATTGTTTTTTTCTTTTTTTCTTTTTATTTGTAAGTTTTAGTGTCTGAATCTCTTAGCTTATTCTATCTCTTCTTGTCTCGGTTCATATACTGTTCTTGTCATGCTGTCTTCTTGTATGCCTGAACCATCTGATTTGTACTACTATTTTTATTTACTGGCTCTATTTGTAGATTTTTTTCTGTGACTCTCATTCTAAATTCTATCTCTTCCATTATTTTTTCGTTTTTTTGTTTCAATTTGTAAGTTTTTGTCTCTAAATCTCTTTGCTTATTCTATCTCTTCTTATCTTGTTTCATATACTCCTCTTGCTATGATATGTTCTTTTGTGTCCGAACCATCTCATTTATACTACTATTATTATTATTTATTTACTGGCTCTATTTGTAGATTTTTTTCGGTGAGTCCCGTTCTTAACTCTTTCTCTTCCATTGTTTTTTTTGTTTTTTTGTTTCTGTTTGTAAGTTTTTGTCTTCGAATATCTTTGCTTATTTTATCTATTCTTGTCTTGTTTCATATATTGTTTCTTGTCATACTGTCTTCTTTTATGCCCGAACCATCTCATTTGTCCTACTATTATTTTGTTTATTTATTGGCTCTATTTGTAGATTTTTTTCTGTGTCGTTCTTAATTCTGTCTCTTCCATTATTTTTTCGCTTATTCTATCTCTTCTTGTTTAATTTCATATACTCTTCTTGCCATGCTGTCTTCTTTCATGCCCAAACCATCTCATCTCTTCTTTATTTTTCCTTTGCATTCCTTCTTTTGTCTTGCTTTCCTTTATATTATATTCTTCTTTCTATTATTATTATTATTATTCTGCCTTTGTATTGTATTCCACTATATTTTCAATTGTACTTCATTTTCTGCTTTTTTCGTTTATTTGGCTCTACTTGTAGGTTCTTTCTGCGAGTATCTTTCCATATTCTAGCTCTTCTTGTCTTGTTTGCTCTCATTTCATATACTCTTCTTGCCATGCTGTCTTCTTCCATGCTATTTTTTTTTTATTTACTGGCTCTATTTGTAGGTTGTATGAGTCTCGTCCATTATTCTGTCTCTTCCATTATTGTTTTGTTTTTTGGCTCTATTTATAAGGTGTTTTTCTGAATCGTTCCTTATTATATCTCTTCTTGTCTCGTATCATATAATCTTCTTGCCATGCTGTCTTCTTTTATGCCCGAACCATCCCTTTTGTCCTACTATTATTTTTTTATTTACCGACTCTCTAAGTTTTTTTCTGTGAGTCTCGTTCATTCATTCACAAAAATAATGGAAGGGACAGAATCCCTTCCATAATTTTTCGTTTGTATGCAAGTATTTTTTTCTGAATGAATTTCCTTATTCTATCTCTTCTTGTTTAATTTCATATACTCTTCTTGCCATGCTGTCTTCTTTCATGCCCGAACAGATTATGGAAGGGACAGAATCCCTTCCATAATTTTTCGTTTGTATGCAAGTATTTTTTTCTGAATATCTTTCCTTATTCTATCTTTTCTTGTTTCATTTCATATACTCTTCTTGCTCTCTTCTTTTATGTCCCAACCATCCCATTTGTCGTTCTATTATTTTTTCGTTTATTGCCTCTATTTCTTATACTATTTGCTTTTGTTTCACATACTATTCTAGCTTTGCTGTCTTCTTTCATGTACCAACCATCTCATTTGTCTTTCATTTTTTCTTTGTATTCCTTTCTTTGTATTAATTTTCGTTGTATTTTGTTCTTCTTCTTATTATTATTATTATTATTGTTCTTGCTCTGTATTGTATTCTTCTGTATTTTCTTTTGTTTTGTTCCATTTGTAAGTTTTTGTCTCTGAATCTTTTTGTTTGTTCTATCCCTTGTTCTCTCGTTTCATATAATCTGTTTGCCATGCTGTCTTCTTTTATGTTTGTAACCATGTCATTTGTCCTTCTATAATTGTTTTTATTTACTGGCTCTATATGTAGGTTTTTTCTGTGAGCCTTCTTCAGTATTCTTTCCCTTCCATTATTTTGTTGTTTATTTTTCGTTTTCGTTTTCGTTTTGTCGTTTATAAGTTTTTTTTTCTGAATCTCTTTCCTTTTATTCTATCTCTTCTTGTTTCATTTCATATATTCTTCTTGCCATGCTGTCCCGAACCATCTCATCTGTCCTTATATTCTTTTTTCGTTTATTGGCTCTATTTGTAAGTTTTTTCTGCGAGTCTCTTTCTTTATTCAATCTCTTCTTGGGTAGTTTTTTAGTTTTCTCTCGTTCCTTATTCTATCTTTTCTTGTCTTGTTTTCAATTTTCCTGATAATCCTCCATTGTTTATGAGTTGCAGCTCTGTCGATAATGTGTATAATGTTTTTTAGGTCCATTTGCTTCCTACCAAAGTACGTCTTTACACGTTAAATATCTTTCCTTTTCCTTTTCCCAGCCTCCCATTTATCTTTATGGTTCGTTTATGGTTACTTATGGTTACTATATGGTTACTGTATGGTAATTTTATGTATTTGTCTCTACGGTTACTCTTAAACTTTATTTAAAGTGTAGGTATATTTCTGGGGCTTTCGTGGTTGCAATTCTAAATAACTACAGTGGTAAATAATTACTATCAAAAAAATTGTAAATTAATTTGATACAAAAATGAAACACGTTACTACGTTTTCTATCACTTTATTTTTTCGTTAAAGAAAAAAAATTGCAGACATGAATACATTCTTGTATTTTGAATCACTTGAGAATTACCTAATTGTGATCGAAACTGCAGTCGTGTAGTAACGAAAAAATGAAGTGATAAAAACGTAGTAACGTGTTTCATTTTTGTATTATCATGATTAATTATCACATATTAACGGGTTCCTCCATCAACTTTATATTAGGAAATTAAATTCATTCCAGTGAACTTGCTTTAGCACTCAGTTTTAGCAGTTTTATGATGTTTTATGACAATTAAGATCAAATGTTCAATTTATACAATTATTTAAAGATAACATAAGCAAATTACAGCAAATATTAATTTTGTATTATTGTACAGTTTTGAGGTATTAGATTTTGTAAATTATTTTTCGAGTTTTCAAGATTTTTTTAAGAAATATTTGTAATGCTGTATTTTCGATAACTATTTGAAGTTATATATCGATAATTTTTTTTTGCAGTTTTGAAATAACTCTTAAAAGCTACCATTTTGACCTTTTTCATGGCAACGCTGTACTTTACTTAACAGCATCACATTCGAATGTCAGATGCATTCATATCATAAATGCATCCGGCATTTGAATGTGATGCTGTCAATTAACGTACACGTTACTGTAACATTCTTAGGATATGCAATACAATGCAATATGCAATACATATGCAATATGATTGTATGGTTTTATAACGTTTTCCACATTTCTTCGTTTCCCGTTTCTTGTCTGTTTCCTCCCGTTCCTTTCTATTTCTTGGTGAGTTTTTTAATGTTTTGTATAGTTTGTGGCAGTTTATTTTCTATTTTGCTTTGTTTCTCCTTTGGTGTGTTTTTTCTTCTTCATTCCTCTTCAGTTTTACTAGGTAGTGATCACTTCCGATTTCTTTATAATCTTCCCATTTAGATAAGTACTTAAATATATTTTCCATGTATCTTTTTTATATTTCATTTTGAATTTTATTTCATAATTACACTATTTTTCTTTTCTTTCAATTATCATTCGTTATTTTTCAGCAGCTTTCTGTGGCAGCTTCTCGTATATTGTTTTGAACATTTCCCACATTTCTTTGATTCCCATTTCTTGTCTCTTTTCGTTTGTTTCTCCTTTGGTGTGTTTTTCTTCCTCATTCCTCTTCATTTTTAGTTTGTAATTATCACTTTAGATTTTTTTATAATCTTCCCATATTAGATGAGTACGTAAATATATTTTCCATGTATCTTTTTTATATATAATTTTAAATTTTACTTCATTATTCCACTATGTTTGTTTTCTTTGAATCCTTATTCGTTATTTTTCAGCAGTTGTCTGTGCGGCTTCTAGTAAATTGTTTTTGAACGTTTCCCACATTTCTTTGATTCCCATTTCTTGTCTCTTTTGCTTTGTTCCTCTTTTAGTTTGTTTTTTCTTCCTCGTTCCTCTTCATTTTTACTTGGTAATGATAACTTCCAATTTCTTTATAATCTCCCCATATTAGATGGGTACTCAAATATATTTTCCATGTATCTTTTTTATATTTAATTTTGAATTTTACTTCATTATTCCACTATTTTTGTTTTCTTTGAATCCTTATTCGTTATTTTTCAGCAGCTATCTGTGGCGACTTCTAGTATATTATTTTTGAACGTTTCCCACATTTCTTTGATTCCCATTTCTTGTCTCTTTTACTTTGATCCTCTTTCGGTTTGTTTTTTCTTCCTCGTTCCTCTTCATTTTTACTTGGTAATGATAACTTCCAATTTCTTTATAATCTCCCCATATTAGATGGGTACTTAAATATATTTTCCATGTATCTTTTTTATATTTAATTTTGACTTTTACTTCATTATTCCACTATTTTGGTTATCTTTGAATCCTTATTCGTTATTTTTCAGCAGCTTTCTGTGGCGACTTCTAGTATATTGTTTTTGAACGTTTCCCACATTTCTTTGATTCCCATTTTGTGTCTTTTTTCTTTACCTTTCGTTTCTACTATTTCTTCGAATATTTCGTTATATTTTCTTTGTTTTAGTTTCTACCTTTTTATTTTTAGTTTGGCTTTGTATCCCATATTATCTGTTTTGCGTTTATCCTCCTCATTTTTACTAGTGGACACTTCCGATCTCTTTGTAGTATTTTTTCCTTATACTTAATTATATTTTCTGATTTATCTTTTTTGTTTTTAATTTTTAATCTAATTTCGTTATTCGACCATTCTGCCTTCTTCTGCCTTATTGAATCGAAGATTCTTAGTTGCTAAGGGAATTCATCCTAAGAATAATACCAAAAATGTTCCATATTGATGTTTTAGTGTCGTTACGACACTAAACTCGTGTCGAAACTACGAGTTGACTCGTGTCAACTACGAGGTGAAAAAGACTCCAGATTTTTGTGTTTGTTTCGTACTAACAAGTTATTCTTGATCTCGCTGTATGTTAGACTATGATTGGTACTTACGTAAAATTTTCTTTGAACAATTAAATCATTGATGGGTGGTTAAATGAGTGCAGGTGATGAAAATGGTTCTTCTTCCGCAAGTACTGCCTAGTACCAACTGACTCAGTCATTCTTGATCTCGCTGTATATTAGAATACAATTGGTGCTTACGTAAAATATTCTTTGAACAATTAAATCATTGGTGGGTTGTTAAATGAAGGCAAAAGTTGAAACTTGTTCTTCCTCCACAGGGACTCATGAAGATGCCATGTACGGAACCAAACTGGAGACCATCCGGAAGATCCACCAGGACGGCAAGATGGCCATCCTGGACGTGGAACCGCAGGCCCTGAAGATACTGAGGACCGCGGAGTTTTCACCATATGTTGTGTTCATAGCTGCCCCGGCTCTGCAGAATATAGCCGACGTAAGCCTCGTAACTCCTCAAGTTGCCAAAAGCGTAAGCCTTGTTCTTTGATGTTTCAGTACGACGGCAGCCTGGAGAGACTGGCCAAGGAGTCCGACATGCTGAGGACGGCTTACGGCCACTACTTCGACCTGACGATCGTCAACAACGACATCGACGACACGATCGGGAACCTGGAGGCCGCCATCGAGAAGGTGCAGACCACGCCGCAGTGGATCCCCGTCTCCTGGGTGTACTGACAGAGGCAGTCCATGGAATTCGGCTCGCTCCAGCACTTCTAGAGCTTTAATTCTGATTAACAAAAAAAAAATATTTATGTAATTCTAATTCAGAAAAAGGGAAAACCAATCTATTTACTTAGCTAATTGTTAATACTTACATACATTTGTTTCATAGGGAAATCGTTTTTCGCGCGGTGCTGGGGCCTAATCGTTTTCGCGATTTGGCACTTGCCAGCGTCGAAGTTTGAGTTTCTTCCTTCGGTGATGACGCAGACATTCCATTAAATGATTTTAGCCCACCCCAGACACGGTATGAGACACTTGAGGAAATAGATTTGAAACACAGACGTTATTTTCCAAGCCACGGTTTCTCCCATGCACGTGAATTTTCCGGGCGGTTTTTCATTGCACCCACATCCTTTGTCACGTTACGCACAATAACAGATTGAATCAGTAACACACTTAGACCGAATATTACAAATTACAAAAAAACATATATGAAATAATAAGGGAACGTTAAATGTTTGCTTCAGAATAATCTTTATAGCAATACATCAAGTATTAGTAATTATTATATAATGTGATTTTTAAATGGACTTTGGGCCACGCTAAAACATTGTTGAGTTATAGATACCTTATAACTTCACATTGTGCATTTTTCGATCGTCGAGGAGAGTTTGTGTTTATGCCACGCACAGATTCATTATTTAATTGATCCCCACAGCAATTTCCGGAACTCGGGTTTCACGGGAATGCTCCCCTTGCACTAGACTAGAATCGATATTATATTTTTGGTATTGTAGATGTTATTGAAAAACCAAATGAGTAGATGAAACGAAAGTGCCCTTCCCTACAACTTTCCTCTTTCATTGAAACTTTAAATAATGAATCTACGCTCCCAAACTTGTTTCACTGTAGCCTGCGTTCATGGTTTTCGTGTTCAAACTTCCCTGTTCTTCGTTGAGAATTTTGAATGCACACTGATCGTTCATGTTTATTGATTGTTGCCATACATATCAGCTCAGTTTGATTGGGAGATGAGTTACCATGCGCATTGATTTTAAATGTAAGCCATTCCAAAGAAGCTATCCGAATAAAAACCATCCGCTAAACTAATTTCTACGCTTCACAAACGTTCTGCTTCTTTTATTGTGTAAAGATACTACTGTTAATTTATTCTTGTTATTATTATGTATTTAATTTATGTGGACTAAAATGTAAGTAAGAATAGGAAAACTCACTAAGTGTGATGAAGTATATTATATATACCAGTTATTTAATGAGAATAATTATATATTGAATAATGATGATTAAAGGTGGAAAATGCTTGAAGGTGAATATTAAAAGTAGTGAGACTCTTTTGTTCGTGGTTCACGTTGGTCGTCCCAGTTAGGGATACGTCCCAAGGCGAATCCCTCCCTGGGACCACTAGGTAGGTGTCTGAGTTCGAAACCAAAACGTTAAAATAGCTGATCTTTGATTTGATTTTCACTGTGGAATAATAAAAAAAATGTTATTTATACATTGATATATTAAGTGATAACTAGTATAAATTACAATGTAAGCATAAAATTAAGGATTAAATGAGACATGTTATAATTATTATTGAGTGATTGCTTCCTTGGTAAGTGTAAAACCTACCTAATTGAAAACTATAATTGAAAAACAAAATGAAGAGTATTCCTAAACTTTAATTTGGTATAATTTTAGTGTAGCCTATTGAAATTGCAATTACAGATAATAGAATTTATGTAGTTTCAATATTTCTCCAATAAAATGTACCATTATTCAATTATTTCCCTCTTTTGTATCTCTTTCAGCTCAACTTGTGCAACTGTACACCTCAAACCAACACATTAATATCACAACGAAATCCCCAACTATGCAAACCCAACATTCAAGCCTAGAACGTCAGTTTTTCTAAATATTTGTCACTTTATAATAACAAAATTTCCACAGTATATTATGTATACTTTATATCATATTATCATATTATATTATAACATATATAATATCATATTATATTATAACATATATAATATCATATTATATTATATAAGATGTGAAATTTAGAAAATATTATATCCTTTGTTTTCCCTGAATTTTCATTAAAATTGAATAATAAGAATATCATTTGGACTACGATATTTGCTTTCTGTTTGTTGGACTGATTAATATCTCTGTACTCAAGATGTAAACAATGTAATTTCCCATGATGTTCCATAATAATTCATAATGTTCAATAATGTTCCATAATTTTCCATAAAACTTACAAGAATCTAAAAAAAAAAGAAAATTATAAAGCTTAGGAGTTTCGAGCCAGTGAAAAATTGCTTGTTACTGTCCAATACTGTAGTTTAGCAATTGCTAAAAACTTTGACAGGTTTTCATTGCTGTCACTCAGTATTTAAACAACAAACTTGATAGAAACGCCCAATTCAAATTGAAAATTTAACAATTTGTCAGTAACAATTGCAAGTTTGATAGGTTTTCAAGGTTCTCACCCAAATTTCCCTGAATTTTCATTTAAATTGAATAATCAAAAATCTCATTTGAACTATTTGCTTTCTGATTGTTGGAGTAACAATTACAAAATTACATTTTGATTTGTTTTCCCCGAATTTTCATTTAAATTTAATTATAAGAATATCATTTGAACTACGATATTTACTTTGTGATTGTTGGAGTGATTAACTTCTCTGGACTCAAGATGTAAAACAATGTAATTTTCCATAATGTTCCATAATTATTCAAAATGTTAAATAATATTCCATAATTTGCTACAACACTTATGGAATAAAAAAATGAGGCTTAGGAGTTTGGAGTAAAAAATTTAACAATTTAATACCAATTGCAACATTGATACTTTTTCATTGCTGTCACTCAGTACAGAAACATCGGTATAACAAAAAATAGACAGAATTGGGAAATTCAAACTGAAAATTGAACTAGAAAAAAAACTGGAAAACTGGAAGTTTAATATGTAACAGTATTTAAACGAACAACTTAGAATAGAAACGTGCAATTCAAATTTTAAAAAAATGACAAATTTGACGGTAACAATTGTAAGTTTGATGAGGTTTTGAATATTGTCACCCAAATACTAAGTTTTTAACAGAATTGCACAATTCTAATTAAAAATTGAACTTATTTGACAGTAATCATTACAACTTTAACAGGTTTACAATGTTGTCACCTAAATACTAAGTTGTTGACAAAATTGGGCAGTTCTAATTGAAAATTGAACAAATTCGACAATAACAATAGCATACGTATACCAAAATAAATGACAGAATTGCGAAATTCAAACAGAAAATTGAACAAATTTAACAGTAACAATTACAACTTTGACAGGTTTTCACTGCTTTCACTCAGAATTTAAGTAATTAACAAAATATTCACACAATTGGGCAATTCCAATCCAAAATTTACAATTCGTATGACAGTTTCTCACAAAAATTGTTGAGATTTTAAAATTGCCAAGAGAGTTGATGTAGAGAGAGATATTCACAGATTTTGGCAGTTACATAACAAATTTTGACAGTTGAAAATATAACAAATTTGACAGTTTAATTTGAAAGCATGATAAATTTTAAAAGTTACTTACTAATGCTACTTTGACAGATTTTCACTGCTGTCACTCAGTATAGAAGCATAGGTGTAACAAAAAATTGACACAATTGGGAAATTCAAACTGAAAATTGAACAAATGTAACAATAATAATTACAACTTTGACAGGTTTTCACTGGTTTCACTCAGCATTCAAGCAACTAACAAAATATTCGCACAATTGGGCAATTCTAATTAAAAATTAACAATTCGCATGAGAGTTTCCCACAAAACTTGTTAAACTTCGAAGATTTCAAAATTGCCGAGAGAGTTCATCAGAGATATTCGCAGATTTTGGCAATTACAGTTCAAAATATGACAAATTTTGACAGTTGCAGTTGGAAATATGACAAATATTAACAGTTACAGTTCAAAATATGACAAATTTTATTTGTTGCATTTGGAAATATGAGAAATATTAACAGTTAGTGTTGAAAATATAACAAACTTTGACAGTTTCATTTGAAAATATAACAAATTTTGAAAGTTAGTTACTAATGCTACTTTGACAGATTTTCACCGCTGTCACTCAGTATAGAAGCATAGGTATAACAAAAAATAGATAGATTTGGGAAATACAAACTGAAAATTGAACAAATGTAACAGTAATAATAACAAATTTGACAGTTTTCGCAGCTTTCACTCAGCATTTAAGCAACTAACAAAATATTCGCACAATTTGGCAATTTCAATAAAAAATTAACAATTCGTATGACAGTTTTCTACAAAAATTGTTAAATTTAGAAGATTTCAGTTGCAGATAAAGTTAATGTAGAGAGATATTCGCAGATTTTGTCAGTTACAGTTCAAAATAAGACATATTTTAAAAATTTCAGTTGGAAATATGACAAATATTAACAGTTACAGTTCAAAACATTGACAGTCTCTTACAAAAATTATTAAATTTAGAAGATTTTTAAATTGCCAAGAGAGTTGATGTAGAGGAATAATCACATATTTTGACAGTTACAGTTCAAAATATGACATATTTTGAAAGTTACAGCTGAATATGTGACAAATGTTGTCAGTTGCAGTTAAATAATATTGAATAATAATTTATTTATCTAATAGACTAACAATGTGACATGTATTATATAAGAAAATTAAAAATGTCAAAAGTTAGTGGTAATGACATGAAAATCGTACATTGCCGCTATACGATTGTAAATTTTACAGATTTTTACAACTTAAGCATAGAAGTTGACTGATTTTGACAGTAGGGATAGAAAATTTAATAAATTTTATTGTTAATTTGATTTTGATTGTTTCATTAGAAAATTTTACAAAACTTTTAGTACTGCACGTAAAAATTTGATATATATCGACAAAAGTCACTGTAAATTAAAAAAAATGCAAATCTTGGGAGTTAAGATCAGAAAATTTGTAATATTTTGAATATTGCATTGAAAATTTAACAGATTTGGATAGGTGCAGTAGAAAATATGAAAGATTTGATTTGCTATAAATTTATATATGTGTATCACATAATTTCTCAGCTAGAACTAAATATTTTACAGTTGTATTTGAAAATGCGGTAAGTTTGCACAGTTTCAACCAAAAATTTAACAAATTTGGAAAGTTTAGTTGATAAATTACCAGATTTCGGTAGATGAAGTTGCAAATTATGCAGATTTTCGACTTGTAACTTCACAAATGTTTAAAGTTACAGTTAAAAATTTGATCACATTGACAGTTCTAGTTAAAAACTGACCCATTTTTTAACAATTTTAAATTTGATCATATTGATAGTTCCAGTTGAAAACTAGTCCGTATTGATAGTTCCAGTTGAAAACTGGTCCATATTGATAGTTCCAGTTGAAAACTGGCCCATTTTTTACTAAGAATTTGGCAGACTTCACCAGTTGTATTTGAAAATTTGACAGATTTGGATAAATGTAGTAAAAATATGATAGATTTTTGCTGTAAATTTGACACAATGTTACAGATTTAGGAGATTTTGACAGTTACATTTGAAAATATAGAAAATTTGAACAGTTTCAATAAAACATTTAACACACCATGAGAATTTAGTTCCCAAATAACCAGATTTCGGCAGTTGAAGTTGAAAATTTTGCAGATTTTCGACTTGTAACTACACAAATGTTGAAAGTTGCAGTCAAAAATTTGATCATATTGACAAATCCAGTTGGAAACTGGCTCATTTATTTTCACTAAGTATTTGGCAGACTTTCCCAGTTGTATTTGAAAATTTGACAGATTTGGATAAATGTAGTAAAAATATGATAGATTTTTGCTGTAAATTTGACACAATGTTACAAATTTGACAGATGTTGACAGTTTCATTTGAAAATATAGTAAATTTGAACACACCATTAACACACCTGGAGAATTTAGTTGCCTAATTACCTGATTTCGGCAGTTCAAGTTGCAAATTTTGCAGATTTTCGACTTGTAACTACACAAATGTTTAAAGTTACAGTTAAAAATTTGATCACATTGACAGTTCTAGTTAAAAACTGACCCATTTTTTAACAATTTTAAATTTGATCATATTGATAGTTCCAGTTGAAAACTAGTCCGTATTGATAGTTCCAGTTGAAAACTGGTCCATATTGATAGTTCCAGTTGAAAACTGGCCCATTTTTTACTAAGAATTTGGCAGACTTCACCAGTTGTATTTGAAAATTTGACAGATTTGGATAAATGTAGTAAAAATATGATAGATTTTTGCTGTAAATTTGACACAATGTTACAGATTTAGGAGATTTTGACAGTTACATTTGAAAATATAGAAAATTTGAACAGTTCCAATAAAACATTTAACACACCATGAGAATTTAGTTCCCAAATAACCAGATTTCGGCAGTTGAAGTTGAAAATTTTGCAGATTTTTGACTTATAACTTCACAAATGTTGAAAGTTGCAGTCAAATATTTGATCATATTGACAATTCCAGTTGGAAACTGGCTCATTTATTTACACTAAGTATTTGGCAGACTTCACCAGTTGCAGTTCAAAATTTGACAGATTGGGATAAATGTAGTAAAAATATGATAGATTTTTGCTGTAACTTTGACACAATGATACAGATTTGATAGATTTTGACAGTTTCGTTTAAAGATATAGTAAATTTGAACAGTTTCAACGAAACATTTAATACACCTGAAGAAATTAGTTGCCAAATTACCAGATTTCGGCAGTTGAAGTTGAAAATTTTGCAGATTTTTGACTTGTAACTTCACAAATGTTGAAAGTTGCATTCAAAAATTTGATCATATTGACAATTCCAGTAGGAAACTGGCTCATTTATTTACACTAAGTATTGGCAGACTTCACCAGTTGCAGTTGAAAATTTGACAGATTTGGATAAATGTAGTAAATAATATGATAGATTTTTTAGGTAAATTTGACAAAATATTACGATTTGACAGATTTTGACATTTTCATTTGAAAATATAGTAAATTTGAACAGTTTCAACAAAACATTTAATATACCTGGAGAATTTAGTTGCCAAATTACCTGATTTCGGCAGTTGAAGTTGAAAATTTTGCAGATTTTTGGCTTGTAACTACACAAATGTTGAAAGTTGTAGTCAAAAATATGATCATATTGACAGTTTCAGTTGAAAACTGGCCCATTTTTTACACTAAGTATTTGGCAGACTTCGCCAGTTGCAGTTGAATATTTGACAAATTTGGATAAAATATGATAGATTTTTGCTGTAAATTTGACACAATTTGACAGATTTGACATATTTTGACAGTTACATTTGAAAATATAGAAAATTTGAACAGTTTTAACAAAATAATTAACACACCTAGAGAATTTAGTTGCCAAATTACCAGATTTCGGCAATTGAAGTTAAAATTTTTGCAGATTTTCGACTTGTAACTTCACAAATGTTGAAAATTATAGTCAAAAATTTGATCATATTGATTCCAGTTGAAAACCGGCTCATTAATTTACACTAAGTATTTGGCAGACTTCACCAGTTGCAGTTGAAAATTTGACAGATTTGGATAAATGTAGTAAATAATATGATAGATTTTTGTTCTAAATTTGACACAATGTTGCACATTTAACCAATTTTGACAGTTACATTTGAAAATATAGTAAATTTAAATAGTTTTAATCCACAATTTAACAAATTTGGAGAATTGGGCAGATAATTAATTTAAGCAGATAATAGTTTGGCCAAAAATAAGTTTGGCGGATTTTGACTGAATTTTAATTTTAATTGAAAATTTTACATATCTTCACAGTTGGTGCTAGAAACTTTACAGATTTTGACACTTTGTGCACTTTCTTCCCAGCAAATATTACGATATTGACAGTTGCTGTTGAAAACTGGTTATATTTTATTGCTAAAACTAAATATTTGACCGATTTGACTAGTTGGAGTTAACAATTGTACAGATATTGGCGTTTTTCTCGAGAATTTGACAGATTTATATAGTTTGCAATTGAACATTTCTTGAACAACTTTCCTTAAACAACTAGAACTAAATATTTGACAGATTTGACTAGTTGGAGTACAGATATTGGCTGTTTTTATCGAGAATTTGACAGATACATACACAGATTTGACAGATATGTAGTTTGCAATTGAACATTTAGCATTATTTGACTATTTTGGTCGAAATTTGACAGTTGCTGTTGAACTGATACGATTCTTATTGTAGAAACTTATTATTTGACAAATTGAACCAGTTGCAAAATATCTAAATATGTATGCATAAAAAGAATATCTAAAACAAAATGCCATCTTATTCAAGGAGTAATTTTAAGACAAAAATGTCATATGATTAAAATGACATACTTTACTTTATTTACAGTACTTTATACATACGTTACTTTATTTCCATTGTTCTTATTCAATATTTCACTAATTTTAACTAATAGGAATATGACCTATGTATTCCTGTTAGTTACAGAATAAGAACAATGTAAATAAAGTAACACATAAATCAGTCATGCATTGGAATTACCGATTCAAACAAAAATGCAAATAAAAAGAAATAAGTACAAATTTTGAATTAATTGAAATTTAAATCTATTATGGTTCTGTAACTAAGAGAAATACATAGGTCATATTTATATTAGTTAAAATTAGTTTACCGTTAGTTAGAATTACCGAAACAGACAAAAATACAAAAAAAAACAGTACAAATTTTAAATTAATTGAAATTTAAATCTATTATAGTTCTGTAACTAAGAGAAATACATAGGTCATATTCCTATTAGTTAAAATTAGTTTACCGTTAGTTAGAATTACCGAAACAGACAAAAATACAAAAAAAATAAGTACAAATTTTAAATTAATTGAAATTTAAATCTATTATAGTTCTGTAACTAATGGGAATGTAAATGTCCGTATTACATTTTTATCTTAAAATTACTTTCTTGATAAGATAGCATAGTTTTTTTTACAAGTACTATAAATCACCTTGTCCACATAATTTCATATTATTGTATATTTAACATATCTATTAATATTAAAACATTGATTTTTAAATTTTACATAATTTTCGATATCCATATATATTGCACATCATCATCTATATATAAAACATACCATGACAAGGTATATTATTATTGTGTAATAGTTCCAAGTAGAATGTCGCAGCAAGAAGTAATTTTTGTTCAGGGAGTGGAGGTATCAAAATCTAAGAAAGATGATAATAAGAAGCAGAAGGACTACAAGTGGGATATTGTATGGCACAACTTTATACTCCTTGGGTCACTCTATGCCACATTTTTTTATGGAATGTTCTACCTCTATTATGACCTGAGCACACCTACCAGGATATTCTGTAAGTTTAAGTATTCTCAGATATAACAAATCAGTATATCACTTAATGATATCAATAAATTATATCGACATTGATATGCTGATCACTTGGGACTTGGGATTATACATTCCAAAAGTGAATTATATTTTTAAAGTCATTTTAACCTGTCGATAATAAAATTCCGATATATTCATTGCAGTAAAAATATACTTCACCACATCAATTTTGGGCACAACTGCAGGAGCTCACAGACTTTGGAGTCATCGCTCCTACAAAGCGAGATGGCCTGCACAAGTAATCCTGATGACTGCTGTGACGATGACATATCAAAACAGTGTCTTCATCTGGTGCAGAGATCACAGGCTTCATCATAAGTGCACTGAAACTGATGCTGATCCACACAACGCTAAAAGAGGTGAGTTCTTGCACTACTCAAAATATGTGCATTCAAAATAGGAATTTCAGGTTTCTTCTTCAGCCACGTGGGTTGGCTGATGGTAAGGAAGCACGAGGATGTTAAGAGGATGGGGAAGACCATCGATATGAGCGATTTGAAGGCAAATCCCATCGTCATGTTCCAGCACAAGTACAGATCTTCAATACAGGAAGGTTGCAATGTAGTGAGTTGTATGATTGTTCCAGGTACTATTACTTCCTTGTATCCATGTTGACGTTTATCATTCCCACGTGTGTTCCTTGGTACTTCTTCGGCGATGATCTACTGAAGGTTTTCCTTGGAGGGACCGTGTCTTTATACATGTTGTCTATCAATATCGTCTGGTGTATCAACAGTGTTGCACATCTTTACGGAAGTAAACCATACGATAAGTAAGTTAGCAAATACTACTACATCGTACTGTTAAAACAATGAATGCCTAAAATTTTGGCTGCAAATATGGTGGTTAGCTTCCTGGCAAAATGTTTGAACGTATCATCCAATTTTTGCTTTCGTACAAGTTACATAGTACATAGCTCTGCATTACAAAATATGTTAATCGTTAAAAATATGCATTGGTCTGATCTTCTGATTCGCCTCAGAAGCTTTCATTTCACCTCTTCAACTTTTACTGTAAGAATATGTTTATTTAGGAACATAGGTCCAACGTCCAATGTGTGCTTGAGGTATGTGGGATTGGGCGAAGGCTTCCATAACTACCATCACACGTTTCCATGGGATTACAAAGCAGCTGAAATTAGTTCCGACTTCCGCAATTTAACCACCATTATAATAGATGGGTTTGCTCGAATTGGATGGGTCACCGATAGGAAGTCTGTGCCTGAAGATGTGGTTATGAAGAGGATGGCTATGTCTGGTGATGGCAGTACTGTTAAACCCAGCGAGGAATCGTTTATGGGTATCAGTTCGGCACATTGGATTTACATGAAGGGTATTTTTGTATTCTTCTTCTGTTTGGGTTATCTGATATAATCTTTGGATGCCTCGCTAATTTACGTGTAACTTAATATTTATAATTTGAAAGTAATGTAAAATAAAATTGTTTCTCTTGGAAGTTATTAATATGTAATAACACGTCTGACAATAAAAACAATGATAACCATTGATAAGTATTTAATTTTCATAAACAACATTGCTATGATTTTGTTATGTTTCTCGATAGCTGAAGGCGCATTTTATATGAAAACGGACTCATTTGGATGATTACGTAAAGGCATGGCTGAGAAACGAGGGGATTTTACTAGCTCAGTAAGGTTCTGATTTTTGTTGTAAATTTGACGCAATGTTGTACATGTGACAGGTTTTGACAGTTAAATTTAAAAATATAGTAAATTTGAACCTCTACAATTGCTAATTTAACAAATTTGTAGAGATTAATTGTCAAATTTTGCAGATTTTGACAGTTGTAATTGAATATTTTACATATCTTCACAGTTGGTACTAAAAAACTTTACACATTTTGACACTTTGTGCACTTTCTTCACGGCAAATATTAAAATATTAACAGTTGCTGCTGAAAACTGGTTGTATTTTAATTGCTGAAACTAAACATTTTACAGATTTCATTATTATTTCATTGAGATTTGACTAGTTGGAGTTAAAAATTGTACAGATATTGGCGTTTTTGTCGAGAAGTTGACAGATTTATATAGTTTGCAATTGAACATTCCTTAAACAACTTTCCTTAAACAACTTCTTTATCGAAATGTAATAGCAATTATTCTACAAATTTTTAAATTTCAGAACAAAAAGTATGCAATATTTTATGACATTTTCTTGAACTATCTCACCAACTTCCCATTAACAACTGTTTTATAGATTTCTAATAGAAATTCTTCTACGAATTTTTAAACTTCAGAACAAAAAGTATGAAGTATATTTTGAAATGTTCTTGTACTATCAGTTGAAATGATTTTCGACTTGTAACTTCACAAATGTTGAAAGTTACAGTCAAAAATTTGATCATATTGACAGTTTCAGTTGAAACTTGACCCATTTTTTTACACTAAGCATTTGGCAGATTTCACCAGTTTCAGTTGAAAATTTGATGGATTTTGGTAAAAAAATATGATAGATTTTTGTTGAAAATTTGACACAATGTTGCACATGATTTTGACAGTTACATTTGAAAATATAGTAAATTTTAACTGCTCCAATTGACAATTTAACAAATTTATAGAGATTAATTGCCAAATTTGGCAGATTTTGACAGTTGTAATTGAATACATTACATATCTTCACAGTTGATGCTAAGAACTTTACAGATTTTGACACTTTCTGTAGCAAATATTACGATATAGACAGTTGCAGTTGAAAAATGGTTTTATTTTAATTGCTAAAACTAAATATTTGACTGATTTGAGTAGTTGGAGTTAAAAATTGTAGAGATATTAGCGTTTTTGTCGAGAATTTTACAGATTTATATAGTTTGCAATTGAACATTCCTTGAACAACTTCATTATAGAAATCTAGTAGACATTTTTCTACAAATTTATAAAATTCAGAACAAAAACTATGACATATCTTTTGCTAATTTTCTTGAACTCTCTTACCAACTATCCATAAACAAATTTTTTATTGAATTCTTATAAAAATTCTTCCACACATTTTAAAAATTTAGAACAAAAAATATGAAATATCTTAAATAATTTTCTAGAATTCTCTTACCAACTTTCCTTAAACAAATTCTTTATAGAATTCGAATAGAAATTCTTCTACAAATTTTTAAAATTTAGAACATAAAGGATAAAATATTTTACGTAATTTCCTTTAACTGTCTTGCCAACTTTCCTAAAACAACTTTTTTATACAATTCTAATAGCAATTATTCTACATTTTTTTAAAATTCAGAAGAACAAGTATGAAATATATTTTCTAATTTTCTTGAACTAGCGTACCAACTATCCATAAACAACTTTTTCATAGAATTCTAATAGAAATTATTCTACAAATTTTTAAAATTTAGAACATAAAGGATAAAATATTTTACGTAATTTCCTTTAACTGTCTTACCAACTTTCCTAAAACAACTTTTTTATACAATTCTCATAGCAGTTATTCTACAATTTTTTTAAATTCAGAAGAACAAGTATGAAATATATTTTCTAATTTTCTTGAACTAGCGTACCAACTATCCATAAACAACTTTTTCATAGAATTCTAATAGCAATTATTCTACATTTTTTTAAAATTCAGAAGAAAAAGTATGAAATATCTTTTCAAATTTTCTTGAACTATCATAACAACTATCCATAAACAACTTCTTTATAGAATACTAATAGAAATTCTTCTGCAAATTATAAAAATTTAGAACAAAAAGTATGAAATATCTAGTAATTTTCTAGAATGCTTTACCAACTTTTCATAAACAACTTCTTTATAGAATTCTAATAGAAATCCTTCTACAAATTTGAAAAATTTAGAACAAAAACTATAAAATATCTTATGGAATATTCTTGAACTATCTTACCAACTATCCATAAACAACTTTTTCATAGAATTCTAATAGAAATTATTCTAGAAATTTTTAAAATTCAGAACAAAAAGTATTTTCTTGAACTATCATACCAATCTATCAATAAACAACTTCTTTATAGAATACTAATAGAAATTCTTCTACACATTTTAAAAATATGGAACAAAAAGTATGAAATATGTTATGTAATTTTCTTGAACTGTTTCACCACCTTTCAGTAAACAACTTTACTATAGAATTCTAATAGATATTATTCTACAAATTTTTAAAATTCAGGACAAAAAGTATGAAATATATTTTCTAATTTTCTTGAACTATCTTACCAATATTCCACAAACAACTTCTTTATTGAATTTGAATAGAAATTCTTCTATAAATTTTAAAAATTCAGTACAAAAATTATGAAATATCTTTGCTAATTTTCTTGAACTATCATACCAACTATCAATAAACAACTTCTTTATAGAATACTAATAGAAATTTTTCTACAAATTTAAAAAATTTAGAATCAAAAGTAACAAATATCTTATGTAATTTACTTGAACTATCATTCTGAATACCAAGTTATTCAGATATTCATACCAACTTTCCATAAACAACTTCTTCATAGAATTGTAACAACAATTATTCTACAAATTTTTAAAATTTAGAACAAATAGCATAAATTATTTTACGTAATTTCCTTTAACTGTCTTACCAACTTTCCATAAACAACTTCTTTATAGAATTCTACTAGCAATTATTCTAAAAAAATTAAAATTTAGAAGAAAAACTATGAAATATCTATTCAAATTTTCTTGAACTATCTTCCCAATTATGCACAAACAACTTCTTTATAAAATTCTAATTGAAATTGATCTACATTTTTTTGTTCGTTGATTTAAACCAAATAGTATTCTTATGTAATTTTCTTGATCAGTCTTTGGTTAGGTTAGGTTAGGTTAGGTTAGGTTAGGTTAGGTTAGGTTAGGTTAGGTTTGGTTAGGTTAGGTTTCAATAAACAACTTTGTTATGGCATTATAATAGATATTCTTCAACAAATTTATAAATTATGACATAATTTCAACATATTTAATCAGTTTTGTTGAAAGGTTTATTAAATTTCCTAAGGCATTTTAATTTCCCTTTATTGGATTACAATGGACATTACTATGGATATTACGACATCTCCTTCTCAGTATGCTATTTACATTATGTAATCCGCTGAAAATATAATTAATCATTGCTAGATTGAGTTGGGTAAGGTTAGGTAAGGCATGGTCATTTAAAATAAAAATATTTAATCAATGTAAAACATGTGTTTTTAAAAATATACCTTAAAAACTAGTTACCGCCTTAACCTTTTACCTTGGTAAAAAAGTAGGGTAAGGTATAAGGTTGGGTAAGGTATGGTCGTTTAAAATAAAAATATGTATCCTGAAGATATATTTGATCATTGCTAGATTGAGTTGGGTAAGATTGGGGAAGGTATGGTCATTTAAAATAAAAATATTTATTCTATGTAAACCATGTGTTTCTAAACCTATACATTAACTTGGTAAAAAACTAGTTACCACGTTACCCTTTTACCTTGGTAAAAAATGTAGGGTAAAGTGTAAGGTTGGGTAAGGTATGGTCATTTAAAATTAAAATATTTATTCAATGTAAAACATGTGTTTCTAAACCTATACCTTAACTTGGTAAAAAACTAGTTACCACCTTAACCTTTTACCTTGATAAAACAAGTAGGGTAAAGTGCAAGGTTGTGTAAGGTATGGTCATTTAAAATTAAAATATTTATTCAATGTAAAACATATGTTTCTAAACCTATACCTTAACTTGGTAAAAACCAAGTTACCACCTCAACCTTGTACCTTGGTAAAAATTGTAGTGTAAAGTGTAAGGTTGGGTAAGGTATGGTCATTTAAAATAAAAATATTTATTCAATGTAAAACATGTGTTTCTAAGCCTATACCTTAACTTGGTAAAAAACTAGTTACCACCTTAACCTTTTACCTTGGTAAAAAAGTAGGGTAAGGTATAAGGTTGGGTAAGGTACAGTCGTTTAAAATGAAAATATTTATCCTGAAGATATATTTGATCATTGCTAGATTGAGTTGAGTAAGGTTGGGGAAGGTATGATCATTTAAAATAAAAATATTTATTCAATGTAAAACATGTGTTTGTTAACCTATACCTTAACTTGGTAAAAAACTAGTTCCACCTTAACCTTTTACCTTGGTAAAAATAGAAGTGTAAGGTATAAGGTTGGGTAAGGTATGGTCATTTAAAATAAAAATAGGTATTCAATGTAAAACATGTGTTTCTAAGCCTATACCTTAACTTGGTAAAAAACTAGTTACCACCTTAACCTTTTACCTTGGTAAAAAAGTAGGGTAAGGTATAAGGTTGGGTAAGGTACAGTCATTTAAAATGAAAATATTTATCCTGAAGATATATTTGATCATTGCTAGATTGAGTTGAGTAAGGTTGGGGAAGGTATGGTCATTTAAAATAAAAATATTTATTCAATGTAAAACATGTGTTTGTTAACCTATACCTTAACTTGGTAAAAAACTAGTTGCCACCTTAACCTTTCACCTTGGTAAAAAAAGAAGTGTAAGGTATAAGGTTGGGTAAGGTATGGTCATTTAAAATAAAAATAGGTATTCAATGTAAAACATGTGTTTCTAAACCTATACCTTAACTTAGTAAAAACCAAGTTACCACCTTAACCTTTTACCTTGGTAAAAAAAAGTGGGGTAAGGTATAAGGTTGGGTAAGGTATTGTCATTTAACATAAAAATATATATTCAATGTAAAACATGTCTTTATAAACCTATACCTTAACCATTTACCTTGGTAAAAAAAGTAGTTTTTTACCAAGGTTAACTAACCTAACCTAACCTAACCTACATCGAAGAAGCAGCAATAGCACCAATATTTATGCACCAAGGGCGTTACTACGATGATTACGCCCGGAGAACGATGAAATCCAGCTCGAGGGTTTTAGCCTGAGAGGTGGATATTAATGGCAGCTACAAGAAGTAGAAGTTAGTAATGAAAAACGATCAGGTTAATTAATAAATTGTATTATATTTTCGGGATTTATGTAAATTTTGCAACAACTTGATGTTATGTTTAATGGTTTTTGAATCGAAACGTATAAAACGAAGTGCAGTACAGATGAAGACAACAGTGAAGATGAAGACAAAAGTGCAGATGAAAACAACAGTGCAGATGAAGACAACAGTGCAGATGAAGGCAACAGTGCAAATGAATACAAAAGTGCAGATGAAGACAACAGTGCAGATGAAGACAAAAGTGCAGATGAAGGCAACAGTGCAGATGAAGACAACAGTGCAGATGAAGACAACAGTGCAGATGAAGACAACAGTGCAGATGAAGACAACTGTACAGATGAAGACAACAGTGCAGATGAAGACAACACTGCAGATGAAGACAACAGTGCAGATGAAGACAAAAGTGCAGATGAAGGCAACAGTGCAGATGAAGACAACAGTGCAGATGAAGACAACAGTGCAGATGAAGACAACAGTGCAGATGAAGGCAACAGTGCAGATGAAGACAACAGTGCAGATGAAGACAACAGTGCAGATGAAGACAACAGTGCAGATGAAGACAACAGTGCAGATGAAGACAACAGTGCTGATTAAGACAACAGTACAGATGAAGACAACAGTGCAGATGAAGACAAAAGTGCAGATGAAAGCAACAGTGCAGATGAAGACAAAAGTGCAGATGTAGACAACAGTGCAGATGAAGACAACAGTGCAGATGAAGACAACAGTGCAGATGAAGACAACAGTACAGATGAAGACAACAGTGCAGATGAAGACAACGAGGAACAATTTCAGCAAGACCATTTACTTTGCATCAAGCTTGTGTATATCAAATAATCAAATTCAAATATATACAATCCAGTTCATTATTAAAAATATAAAAATTCAAAACAAGATGATTTGCAAAATGCAATGCACGTACGTATATTATTGAATTCATTGGAAACGAGGTGTGAATTAATTTAGTTCTCATGATAAATTATCTCTATTTTTAATCACTAAAGCATGTATTATTGTGCTATATTATATTTATTGGTATTAATTTTTTGATATCAAAACTTAAGAAAACTAAAATGGTTATCATTAAGGGGTGATCTTTAATTTAACATACCTTTGTTTTATTAATTCCTATGTGCATTTGTTTTGACATTGATTATTATTTATAATATTAAGAATATTTATGAGCATAAAGCTACATAATACAGGATGTATCAGAAGGAAGTGCAAATATATTGAGAAGTTGTAGTATGGATGATTCTAAATAAAAAATGTCATATGAGCATGTATACCATCGTTAATCAATGGTTACAACTGTCAATTACGATTATTTGTCATTTGTTAAAAATACTGCTATATCACATTTCAGATTTTATTCTATTACTGAAAATGTTGAAAATTTATTTATTGTAAATTTAATATTAGATTTGTGTCTACCTGAAGCTAGTTCTCCTGAAAATTTGACAACGTTTCAGTATTAAATATGTGAGAAACTCAAAAGTAGGTTAGGTTAGGTTAGGTTAGGTTACCTTTGTTACTGAAAATGTTGAAAATTTATTTATTGAAAATTTAATATTAGATTTGTGTTCAGTATACCTGAAGCCAATTCTCCTGAAAATTTGACAAAGTTTCAGTATTAAATAAGTGAGAAAGTCAAAAGTAGGTTATGTTACATGTTGAATGTTGAAAGTTACAGTCAAAATTTGTTCATATTGGCAGTTCCAGTTGAAACTTGGCCAATTTTTTTACACCAAGTATTTGGCAGACTTCATCAGTTGCAGTTGAAAATTTGACAGATTTGTATAAATGTAGTAAAAAATATGATAGATTTTTGTTGTAAATTTGACACAATAGATTTTTGTTGTAAATTTGACACAATGTTGCACATGTTTTGACAGTTACATTTAAAAATAGAGTAAATTTGAACAGCTCCAATTGACAATTTAACAAATTTATAGAGATTAATTGTCAAGTTTTGCAGATGTTGACAGTTGTAATTGAATATTTTACATATCTTCACAGTTGGTAATAAAAACTTTACAGATTTTGACACTTTCTGCACTTTCTTTACAGCAAATATTACGACTGTGACAGTTGCTGTTGAAAACTGGTGCTATTTTAATTGCTGAAACTAAAAATTTGACAGATTTGACTAGAACTCTAATAGAAATTCTTCTACAAATTTTAAAAATTTAGAAAGAAAAGTATAAAATATCTTATGCAGTTTTCTTGAACTATCTTACCAACTTTTCTAGGTTAGGTTAGGTTAGGTTAGGTTATTGCATGAACAAAATGAATAAAGTACAATAAAGTACACAGGAAATTTATAAATTTAACAACTGTTAATATTGAATGTACAATTGTTATATACATTTGATCGATTATTGGTTTTTTCTTCGTTTTTTTTTTCAATTATGAGGAAGATTTTAGTTATTGCGATTATAGAAAGTATAATTAGTATAACCGATAATGCAAAGGTTAGTATGATCGATAGTCATCTTGGTTACTCAAATAACCATTGTAATACATTGTAACTAAGGAAAATTGCGCATTTTCCCAACTCGCGAATTAAATAATCGTGTTAATTTACAAATGTAAAAATTAAATGTTTTACATGTACAATTACAATTACAAAAATTACACATGTTAAATTACACATGTATTTTGTAATTACACCTCTTCTTGCCAATAATTGTTTTCGAGACATGACTTGACCAATTTTTTTCTCACTTTCTTGAAATCCTGATAGTTGTCTTAATTCTCAAAATTATGCAGTACTAGTCAAAAAAAACGGGACACTTTTGTGATACTGTACTTTTCCCTACCTCAAAATCGGCTGCTAATCGCATCATTGACCACCCTTTTTCAATTTTTGTACAAATTCTCCCTTCTAGTAATTTTTTTTTTAACTTTTTTTAGTTGGTCAGCTTAAGTTGCCATTTTCTCGCCAATAATTGTTTTCGAGACATGATTTGACCAATTTTTTTCCCACTTTCTTTAAATCCTGATAGTTGTCTTAATTCTCAAAATTATGCAGTACTAGTCAAAAAAAACTGGACACTTTTGTGATACTGTACTTTTCCCTACCTCAAAATCTACTGCTAATCGTATCATTGACCACCCTTCTTCAATTTTTGTACAAATTCTCCCTTCTAGTCATTTTTGTTTACTTTTTTTACTTACTCAGCTTAAATTGCCATTTTCACGCCAATAATTGTTTTCGAGACATGACCAATTTTTTTCCCACTTTCTTGAAATCCTGATAGTTCTCTTAATTCTCAAAATTATGCAGTACTAGTCAAAGAAAACGGGACACTTTTGTGATACTGTACTTTTCCCTACCTCAAAAACGTCTGCTAATCACATCATTGACCACCCTTCTTCAATTTTTGTACAAATTCTCCCTTCTAGTCATTTTTTTGTTTAATTTTTTTAGTTACTCAGCTTAAATTGCCATTTTCTCGCCAATAATTGTTTTCGAGACATGACTTAACCAATTTTTTTCTCACTTTCTTGAAATCCTGATAGTTCTCTTAATTCTCAACATTATGCAGTACTAGTCAAAAAAAACGGGACACTTTTGTGATACTGTACTTTTCCCTACCTCAAAAACGTCTGCTAATCACATCATTGACCACCCTTCTTCAATTTTTGTACAAATTCTCCCTTCTAGTCATTTTTGTTTACTTTTTTTACTTACTCAGCTTAAATTGCCATTTTCTCGCCTATAATTGTTTTCGAGACATGACCAATTTTTTTCCCACTTTCTTGAAATCCTGATAGTTCTCTTAATTCTCAAAATTATGCAGTACTAGTCAAAATAAACGGGACACTTTTGTGATACTGTACTTTTCCCCTCCTCAAAATCGTCTGCTAATCGCATCATTGACCACCCTCCTTCAATTTTTGTACAAATTCTCCCTCCTAGTCATTTTTTTTTTACTTTTTTTAGTTATTCAGCTTCAATTGCCATTTTCTCGCCAATAATTGTTTTCGAGACATGACTTGACCAATTTTTTTCTCACTTTCTTGAAATCCTGATAGTTGTCTTAATTCTCAAAATTATACAGTACTAGTAAAAAAAAATGGGACACTTTTGTGATACTGTACTTTTCCCAACCTCAAAATCGGCTGCTAATCGCATCATTGACCACCCTTTTTCAATTTTTGTACAAATTCTCCCTTCTAGTCATTTTTTTTTTCAACTTTTTTCAGTTACTCGGCTTAAATTGCCATTTTCTCGCCGATAATTGTTTTCGAGACATGACTTGACCAATTTTTCTTCACTTTCTTGAAATCCTGATAGTTCTATTAATTCTCAAAATTATGCAGTACTAGTCAAAAAAAAAACGGGACACTTTTGAGATACTGTACTTTTGCCTACCTCAAAATTGTCTGCTAATCGCATCATTGACCACCCTTCTTCAATTTTTGTACAAATTCTCCCTTCTAGTCATTTTTTTGTTTACTGATTTTAGATAATCAGCTTAGATTGCCATTTTCTCGCCAATAATTGTTTTCAAGACATGACTTGACTGATTTTTTTCTCACTTTCTTGAAATCCTGATAGTTGTCTTAATTCTCAAAATTATGCAGCACCAGTCAAAAAACGGGACACTTTCGTGATACTGTACTTTTCCCCACCTCAAAAGCGTCTGCTAATCGCATTATTGACCACCCTTCTTCAATTTTTGTACAAATTCTCCCTTCTAGTTATTTTTTTTTCCTTTTTTTTTTATTCAGTTCAAATTGATCCAAATTTCTTTAAGAGTTGTCCCGGTTTTTTTTTGTCTAGTTCTGTACCTTAAACATTTCGGCATGATATATAAGATAATATTTGGACACAATAATAGGTAATACGAAAACGTAAATTTACTTTGTAAGAATAAAAATGTAAGCTTTTCCGAGGCAAATCAATCGATTAAATTAAGTAAGCAAATTAAAATGAAAAGATGTAAATTATTTCAATTGAAATCAATCATCATTATGGATTGTATAATTAAGAGTGTACGCTAGTTTTTTTAATGAAATTAATGAATATATTATTATTTAATTTTCTGTATGTATATATACAACATAACATAGAAATGGATATTAGTATAGTACCGTGTTCTAATTGCAAACAATGTTGGAGCAAGAAGTGACGGTTGATCAGGGTGTGAAGTTATCAAAATCTCAGAAGGATGAGAACGAGAAGCATAAGGTTTACAAATGGGATATTGTGTGGCACAACGTCGTACTCGTAGGGTCACTCTACTTCATAACCTTTTATACACTTTACTTCTTGTATTATAAAACCTTCACGGCTACCAGGACATTCGGTAAAATCAAGTTTTCACAGATAAATATCTCTGGTACATTTAGGCTCGTATCTATAGTCCGTACTTGAACTTGAGTACGACTCAGGTAGTATATTTGGTTGCGTTTGGTGCATAAACGTATATAGAAAATAGGCAACCAAATATACGAGTTGAGTAGTACTCAAGGTCAAGTACGGACTATACGGGCCTTAGGCTCGTATCTATAGTCCGTACTTGACCTTGAGTACGACTCAACTCGTATAGTTGGTTGCGTTTGATGCATACACGTTTATTGAAACTACGCAACCAAATATAAGACTTGAGTCGTACTCGTGCTCAAGTACGGACTATAGATACGAGCCTTAGGCTTGCAAAGGTACGTTGGCTTAATTGGTAATAATTGCTCACAATTATTATTCTGCAACTAAGCAATTGGTTTGGTTTGGTCTTACATTTAATTCCACTAGATTGTGATATCCATCCACGTTTTGTATGTCTTCAGTAATGAATTGGATTGCACAATGTGTACAGATATTGATTTTCAGATTGTTTTTATGTTATTTCTGAATGCTGATAAATACATTCAAGTAAATATTTCGTTTTTGATTGCAGCAAAATTATATTGCGTCACATCAATTTTGGGTGTAACTGCAGGATATCATAGGCTTTGGTGTCATCGTTCCTACAAAGCAAAATGGCCTGCACAAGTAATCCTGATGATAGCAGCGACGATGACTTTTCAAAACAGTGTCTACATCTGGTGCAGAGATCACAGGCTCCATCATAAGTGCAGTGAAACTGATGGTGACCCACACAACGCCAAAAGAGGTGAGTTCTTGTGCTACTCAAAATATGGGCATTCAAAATTGGAATTTCAGGTTTCTTCTTCAGCCACGTGGGTTGGCTGATGGTGAGGAAGCACGAGGATGTTAAGAGGATGGGGAAGACCATCGATATGAGCGATTTGAAGGCAAATCCCATCGTCATGTTCCAGCACAAGTACAGATCTTCAATACAGGAAGGTTGCAATGTAGTGAGTTGTATGATTGTTCCAGGTACTATTACTTCCTTGTATCACTGTTGACGTTTATCATTCCCACGTGTGTTCCTTGGTACTTCTTCGGCGAAAGTCTACTGAATGCTTTTATGGTATCCTTGGCTGGATACTTTTATTCTGTCAATCTCGTCTGGTGTATCAACAGTGTATCACATCTTTACGGAAGCAAACCATACGACAAGTAAGTTAAGGATATCTACTATATTTTTCCTGAAACAATTCAGGCAATGTACCAAAATGCTGCAAAGATATGGGAAGGCCAAATTTCGTATTTTCCACGTTTTTTAACATACAACTGTTAGTTCTTGTACAACATAGCATATTATATTAATCATTAAAAGATGATGTAATCGTTGATAATCATATAACAGAAATAAACAAACCAACAAAAAAACACAAAATTCCTGATGACAATGAAATGAATAGGTTAGGGTAGGTTATGTTTTCTAGGGAACGTTACCTAGGTAAGTTTTGGTTTTAATTTTTTTGGTCAATTTGGTAGCACATTTTGGCTTTAATATTTTCGACTCATAATCTTATGACCTATATCGCCACGTGCAGTTTTTTGCCCAAATGACAATTAAATGAATAGGTTAGGTTAGGTTAGGTTTCTTATGGAACGTTACCTAGGTAAGTTTTGATTTTAATATTTTTGGTCAATTTGGCGACACATTTTGGTTTTATATTTTCGACTCATAATTTTATGACCAATATCGCCACGTGCAGTTTTTTGCCCAATTTATAAACACCTTGTTCCTGTATCTACTGATATATAATTGCATTGATCGCAGAATTTCACTAAAAATTGACAGATTTTCACACCAGAAGCTTTGAATTTTGCAGATTTTGAATATCTGAGTTGGGAATTATACCTTTTTAGAAAGATATTAAAAAAATCAACAGTTTTTGACAACTATGATTGCAAATTAGACAGATTCCGAAAGTTTTTAATTTAATTTGACACACAGGGTGATTTAAAAGGTGAAGTCCAAACATTTAGGGGTAATTGATGATATTAAAATGTCAATTCCGTCATAACAAAATAGCATTTGTTTTACTTGTTACTGTGACTTATTATAGTGTTCTGTGAAAATGTCAATATTTTTTTTAGAAAATTTGGCATTATATTCTTGTGACACTATAATTATAAATCACTTGAATTAATATGGCAATGATTACTATTAAAATTTGATTTGTTACTAAGAAAATTTCAATGATTGCTTTTAAAATTTAGCCAGGATCATGAAATTTTGTCAAATCATTGAAATATTGACAGTATACATTCGAATTTCGTCGGCTGCCGTTACAAAATCGACTGAATAATCATAATTTCGACATTAATGACTGCAGATTTGACAAGAAATCATGACATTCTGACAATATTTTGGCAAATGTTCACAGTAATCATTGGTATTATGACTAATATCACTATTACGAATCAATAAAGTAAATACTAATTTTATTATCATAGTATACTGTAAAAATTTATTTAGAGTCTGTGTAAATTTCAAAGAATATTCTTAAAATGTCATCATTTTTCTCAAAAACTTCAAGGATTATTCTCAAAATTTTGAAAGTAATCATTGAAAAATCGACCGAATCATAAAAAAAATGAGATTCAGGACTACAGTTAAAAGAAACTATGATATTTCGACACTATTTTGGGCAAAATTTGATGGTAATCATTGAGATTTTGTCAGAATCGATAAAATGTTAATAACACTTTCATTATTGTAGTATATTCTGAAAATTTCTTTATATTCTGTGAAAATTCCACAGATGATTCTCAAAATCTGACAGTAATCATTGAGATTTTGTCAGAATTGGTAAACTGTATCAGTATATTTTTGTTACAGTATAATTATAATTTTTTTCTTTCATTTGAATCAATATGGCAATGATTACTATCAAAATTTTATTCGTATTTACTGAGAAAATGTCAACGCCTGCTTTTAATATTTAGCCAGAATAATGAAATTTTGTCAAATCATTGACATATTGACAGTATACATTCAAATTTCGATAGTTACCGTTGCAAAATCGACCGAATAATCAAAATTTTGACATTAATGACAGTTTTAAGGACTGTATTGATATTAATGACTGGAGTTTTTAAAAGAAACCGTGATATTTTGAAAATATTTTGACAAATTTAGACACTAATCATTGATATTATGACAGAATCAATAAAGTTAATAATAGTTTTATTATTATTACATACTGTAAAAATGTATTTGATTCTGTGCAAATTTCAAAGAATATTCTCAAAATGTCATCACTGTTTTAAAAATTTCAAAGATTATACTCAAATTGTATTTATTTACTCAATATTTTGATATCAACCATTGCAAAATCGACCTAATAATAAAAAAATTGACATTCATGACTAAAGTTAAAAGAAACCATGATATTTCGACAGTAATTTGGCAAAATTTTACAGTAATCATTAAGATTTTGTGAGAATTGATAACATGTGTCAGTATATTCTTGTGATAGTAATCATACATTTTTTTTATAGCTTGAATCAATATAGCAATGATTACTAACAAAATTTTATTCGTTACTAAAGAAATTTTAATGGTTGCTTTTAAGGTTTAGCCAGAATAATGAAATTTGTCAAATCATTGAAATATTGACAGTATACGTTCATATTTTGATATTTACCGTTGCAAAATCGACCGAATATTCGCAATTTTGATATTAATGACTGTTTCAAGGACTGTATTGATATTAATGACTGGAGTTTTTAAAATAAACCATGATATTTCGACAGTATTTTGGCAAAATTTGACAGCAATCATTGAGATTTTGTCAGAATCGATAAAACTTTAATAACAATATTATTATTATAGTATATTGTGAAAATTAATTTAGATTCTGTGAAAATTTCATAGAATATTCTCAAAATGACATCATTTTTCTCGAAAATTTCAAGGATTATTCGCAGAATTTCTCCTAAAACACTACAGCAGTCAAATGACCAATTGTAATGTCTATTTATGGGCGGAATTTTGACTCAATAAACATATTTATTTAGGTACATAGGTCCAACGTCCAATTTGTGCATGAGGTACTTGGGATTGGGCGAAGGCTTCCATAACTACCATCATACGTTCCCATGGGATTACAAGGCAGCTGAACTAAGACACGACGTCCGCAATATTACCACGGCTATTATAGATGGCTTTGCTGGAATTGGATGGGTCACTGATAGGAAATCTGTGCCTGAAGATGTAATCATGAAGAGGATGGCCATGTCTGGCGATGGCAGCACTCTTAAGCCTAGCGAGGAATCGTTTATGGGCATCAAATCGGCAAATTGGCTTCACTTGAGGAGTTTCTGCGTAATCACCTTTTGCTTAGCTTATCTGCTATAATTGATAACTGCTAATTTGCTCATTTTTGGATACCTCAGTAATTGACGTCGTACTTTATATTATAATTTGTAACTTATGCAAACAGCAATATTACAGTATGAAGTTAATAATACTGATGTAATATAGCCTTTGACAATAAAAATAATGAGAATTACCTCATCAGCTTAAAACATATGTTATGATTGATAAATAAAGATAACCGTTTATCACACATTTCCGTCTCAGCGTATAAGATGAAGATGGCTCATAGAAAGCAGCAGATCAGGAACGTTTTTGTTGAATTCTTATGTTGTTTG
This sequence comes from Othius punctulatus, assembly GCA_951805005.1. Taxonomy (NCBI): domain Eukaryota; kingdom Metazoa; phylum Arthropoda; class Insecta; order Coleoptera; family Staphylinidae; genus Othius; species Othius punctulatus. The sequence continues at coordinate 9,128,575 of OX638143.1, forward strand.
AGTAGTTAGGCAACGCCGATTCTGGATCACCCCCCGCGAAGATTTCGATTAATTTAATCCGCGGGTTAATCAAACTTTTGATTCGCGTAAGTAGGGCAATTTGGGGGTAAGTACCGCGGAATAGCTGGCGTAATTAGAGCAATTGTATGCAAATACGGCGGATAATCGCGTAATTAGAGGATGCAAATACCGCGGATAATTACCGCGATTATCCCATTAAAACGCGAATCCGCCGCTTTAATGCTCTAATTACCCCCAAATTTGCATTGGGCAATTATTTGCATACAATTGCTCTAATTACGCGATTATCCGCGGTATTTGCATACAATTGCTCTAATTACGCCAGCTATTCCGCGGTACTTACCCCCAAATTGCTTTACTTACGCGAATCAAAAGTTCGATTAACCCGCGGATTAAATTAATCGAAATCTTCGCGGGGGGCGATCCAGAACCGGCGTTGCCTAACTACTTGTTTGAAACAATCGTTTGTTGACGCAAAAATTGGCTGACAAATGATGATGATGATAAATGTTGCTTGTAGCTAAACTTTACCCAACACCAAGTTATTTATGTTGTAATTATCATTTCACCAGGACATTGCCAGTAGTCCGGTAGTAGTCCCAAAAAATGGCCGACAAATGATGATGATGATTTTGATGGAGGTGATAAGTGCTGCCTGTAACAAAATACAAGTTTTAAGATCTTTGCTTCTGAATTTCGAACGACAGAATATTTAGCAAGTTGAGCTATTCAAAATAAATAGAAAAAATGTTCCTTCATACCTTCCTAATTTCTGAATTTTTACAAGGCTCTCAATGAAGCACGTGCTTCTGTACAAATTTTTAGACAATATAAGAGATGATAAGTGCTGCCTGTAACAAAATACAAGTCTTAAGATCTTTGCTTCTGAATTTCGAACGACAGAATATTTAGCAAGTTGGCCTATTCAAAATAAATAGCGTAGTATGAAGATGAAACGAACAGAAAAAAACGAAAAATCCGGTCTGATGAAACCAGAGCAGGAGATGTAGAATTGTTTGGTAGAGTTCAATCAAGAGTACTAAAATTCTTTAAAAGTACAACGTCCAAGAAGCACTTTGACATTGTATTTTTTTTTCAAAACTTCAAAAACTTCTTCTAAACAGTTTCCACGATTTGTACTTTCGGCCTTCCATTATGGCCTCTAAAGAAATCAAATTTGGTGTTTGTTTTGTAATAAAATAAACTTCCAGAGTGGTCATATTTGAGAGAGCAATTAAAAAGAGAGCATTTTTGCATAGCTGCTCTATGATACTCAAAATTTCGTTGTACTTGATATTTTTTCAGGCTTTCTTCCAATTTTTAAAGTCGAATGAGATAAAAACTGGTTCTCTGCAATTTGTTTTCGATAATAGCTTGTACAGGAAGCAGACTATTGCCAAAAAATATTCTAGCCAAAAATAGTTCCGAAACCATTTATGTACTTTGGAAGCTTTGGAAGCTCTGGAAATATTGCCAAAAAATATTCCAGCCAAAAATAGTTCCGAAACCATTTATGTACTTTGGAAGCTTTGGAAGCTCTGGAAATATTCCCAAAAAATATTCTAGCCAAAAATAGTTCAGCAACCATTTATGTACTTTGGAAGCTTTGGAAGCTCTGGAAATATTGCCAAAAAATATTCTAGCCAAAAATAGTTCCGAAACCATTTATGTACTTTGGAAGCTTTGGAAGCTCTGGAAATATTGCCCAAAAATATTCTAGCCAAGAATAGTTCCGAAACCATTTATGTACTTTGGAAGCTTTGGAAGCTCTGGAAATATTGCCAAAAAATATTCCAGCCAAAGATAGTTCCGAAACCATTTATGTACTTTGGAAGCTTTGGAAGCTCTGGAAATATTGCCAAAAAATATTCTAGCCAAAAATAGTTCCGAAACCATTTATGTACTTTGGAAGCTTTGGAAGCTCTGGAAATATTGCCAAAAAATATTCTAGCCAAAAATAGTTCCGAAACCATTTATGTACTTTGGAAGCTTTGGAAGCTTAGAAAAACATTTGAGAAACAGACACAGACGTAATATTTTCATTTTTTATTACAAAAAAATACAAACAATATTACAACAGGTGCAGGTACAGGCCAAAGAAGAAATACCTGGTGCAAGTAACAAGTACGCGATTCAACATGTCTGCATATGATTTTGGCTTCGTCGATGTTTGCTCGAGAGTTCCATCTCCACAATTCAGCGATTTTGTTATTACTGTGCTCTTGGGCACAGATTTTCTACCAGTCACCCATCCAATCCACGCGAAGAAGTTGATGAACTCGGTTGTGATGTTGCGGATGTCACCGCCCAATTCCGCAGCTTTGTAGTCCCATGGGAAGGTATGGTGGTAATTGTGGAAGCCTTCGCCAAGGGAGCAGTATGCAGTGAAGGTATTCTCCGTTGGCCCAATCTTCCTACAATCAAAATAATTTGTCTAGTAAATAACGGGGTAATAAGGGGGTGGAGGGGCTGAGGGGCGGAGGGGCTGAGGGGCGGAGGGGCTGTATAAATAAGACGACGACCAGCCCGACTGGAAGTAAAATGAATTTAGACCCCCCATGTAAACCTTACGGGAATTTGGGCCAGAACTGTTGCAGCTACACTACTTAAGTACAACATAAATAACTTTATGTTGAGTAAAGTTTTGTTACAGGCTACATTTGCCATCATCAGCATCATCATTTGTCATCGAATTTTTGCGTCTACTACTGGACCTATTACTGGTTATATGCTGGTGAAATGATAACATAAATAACTTTGTGTAGGCCAAAGTGTTTTTTCATCCTTGAACCGTTCACCTTGTGACTTAATATGCAAAGAATTATAAAACTCTGTACTTACTCGTTATATGGTTTTGATCCAAACATATGTGCAAAGCTGTTGATGCTCCAGGTTATGTGTAGAGAAACTGTGTACCGGTAAATGGTTAACACAAAGAAACTGTTCGAGAGGGTCTCATCCCATAACAGCCATGGTCCAAAAGTGGTGACCATGAAAGTCATGACAAAAACTATGATGTAGTAGTACCTAAGGTGCAGAAAAGCTCAAATAAACCTGAAAGATTAAACAAGCATAAACTCACTTATGTTGAAACATCACTATGGGATTTGATTCCAGGTCACTCATGTCGATGGTTTTGCCGTATTTGGCCACATCAGGATGCTTGCGCACCATAAGCCATCCTATGTGACTGAAAAATATTCCTGAAAAACGTTTTTGACAAATTAAAAACTTCCAAATTATTTCAGCAGTTTTATAAAATAAAATAAATTTTCTTCGTTGCTCTAAATTGTGGCACACTTTGAAGAAATTACATTTATTTTATACATTGCAAACTCTATTATCTTGTTTTAACAGATATTTATGCACCAAGGGCGTTACTAGGATTATTACGCCCGGAGAACGATGAAATCCAGCTCAAGGGCTTTAGCCTTAGAAATGGAAGTCATTCAATAACAAAATTAATACTAAAACAACACTGTTAAAGTCCTTGAAAACTTAAAACAGTACATCAAAGTACCTAAAACTTGCTGATACATGTACTAGTAGTTAAGCAACACGGTTTCTGCTCCACCCCCCGCGAAGATTTCTATTAATTTAATCCGCGTTTTGATCCGCGGTTTTATCAATTACCGCGGGCAGTAACAATGGGTTGATTGCGGAAATCTTCGCGGGGGGTGGAGTAGAAACCGTGTTGCTTAACTACTTGTACTAAACTAACAAATTTATAGATTGATCGATGTGGCTTTTATTTGTTGAAAATTCATAATTACTAATGTATGAAATAAAGTTACGCACTTTTGAAAATTTTCAAAATTGTTTTTTGTTGTTCACGACAATTGTTTCGCCACACTGTGGCTTTCACCTGAAGAAGCTACAGTGTGGCGAAACAATTGTCGTGAACAATAAAAAACAATTTTGATAATTTTAAAAAGTGCGTAACTTTATTTCATACATTAGTAACAAATTTATAACTAGATTGCATGAATCGGTGGTTAATACTTGGTGAAACATTTTTTAATAAGATAAATTACATCAATGTTAATTGATTTAGGTTATTAGTTATTAGAAAGGAAGGTTATTAGGAATAAGTTATTATTATTAAAGGATACATTAGTATAAATAAAGCACTTGGTTAAGTTTCACAAAAACTTAAAAAAGTGTTTTATTTATACTAAATTTTTAACTATCCTATACCTCGTTTCGAATTATGAGGGTCTGCATCAGTTTCTGTGTACTTATGGTGTAACCTGTGATCCCTGCACCATGTATAGATGCTGTTTTGGTATGTCCCAGATACCATCACTGCGAGCAAAATTTGGTAGGCAGTGTTGGCTTTGTAGCTCCTGTGAGCCCATAGACGATGGGCACCTGCTGTTATCCCTATTCCAGTTATGATACCCCAAAATTTAGCTGCAATAAAGTAGAATTTAGAATAAATGTTAGATGAACATAGATTGATCAAGTTGAAGTATGAAATGTTATACAAATAGACATATCATGGACTTACAACAAAAAGTAGCCAAATCAACAATAATTGTTTTGAGATGAATGCATTTGAAAATTAGATTGAACGAGTTGAAGTATGAAATGTTATACAAATAGACATATCATGGACTTACAACAAAAAGTAGCCAAATCAACAATAATTGTTTTGAGATTAATGCATTTGAAAATTCAGCACTTGATGATTAATCTGGTTTTCAATATTTATTGTTTTTGCTAAGTTTTTATTAATGCGAACCTTGATACAACTTTGAAACTTTTTTCTGATAAATACAACGACCTTTTATGGTTCCTGGTCATTTCAACTCATTTTTGCCAAATTTCGATATTTTTTTCAATTTTTTGTATGCCCACGATGTACAGATTGTATGAGAAAAATTATATTTGGTATGCAATTTTATCAATATCCTGCTATAAAAAATGAATAATATTTGGTTTGTATAATATTAGCACAATATAGAATAATTGTTAGATGAACATAGATTGAACGAGTCAAAGTATGAAATGTTATATGCCCACAATGTACAGATTGTATGAGAAAAATTATATTTGGTATGCAATTTTATCAATATCCTGCCATAAAAAATGAATAATATTTGTTATGTATAATATTAGTAAGAATATATTAGAATGTTAGATGAACATAAATTGAACGAGTCAAAGAATGAAATGTTATACTAATAGACATTTCATGGGCTTACAATAAAAAAAATACCAAATCAAGAATAACTGTTACGAGGTTTGTGCATTTTAAAGTTCAGCACTTGATGATTAATCTGGTTCTCAATATTTATTATTTTTATCAATATTTCAGTGAACAATAATCCAACATTGAAAATTATTTCTGATAAATACAACGAACTTTTATCGTTTCTGATCATTTCAACTAATTTTTGCCAAATTTTGATATTTTTTGGTCAATTTTTCTTGTATGCCCACAATGTAAAAATGAATATTTGGCATGCACAATATTAGATACAGCTGAAACAAATTAGTAATATTTGGTATGTACAATATAGATCCTGCCAAAACAAATTAGTAATATTTGGTCTGTACTAAGATCCTGCTATAAAAAATAAATAATATTTGGTATAGACAATATTAGATCCAGCTAAAACAAATTAGTAATATTTGGTATGTATAATATAGATCCTGCAAAAACAAATTAGTATTATTTGGTAAGTACTATATTAGATCCTACTATAAAAAATGAATAATATTTGGTATGTACAATATTAGTTCCAGATAGAACATATTAGTAATATTTGGTATGTGCAATTGAACGCTGCTTAAAAATCCTGCTAAATCCTGGTAAATCCTGCTAAAGCAAATTAGTAATATTTGGTATGTACTAAGATCCTGCTACAAAAAATGAATAATATTTGATATGTACAATATTATATAAAGCAAAAACAATTAGTAATATTTGATATGTACAATATTAGATCCAGCTATAAGAAATTAGTAATATTTGGTATGTACAATATAGATCCTGCTAAAACAAATTAGTAATATTTGGCATGTATTAAGATCCTGCTATAAAAAATGAATAATATTTGGTATGTACAAAATTAGACCCGGCTAAAACAAATGAGTAATATTTGGTATATACAATATAGATCCCGCTAAAACATATTAGTAAGATTTGATATGTACTATATTAGATCCTGCTATAAAAAATGAATAATATTTGGTATGTACAATATAAAATCTAGCTATAACAAATTAGTAATATTTGGTATGTACAGTATAGATCCTGCTAAAACAACATAGTAATATTTGGTATATACGAAGATCCTGCTACAAAAAATGAATAATATTTGGTATGTGCAATATAAAATCCAGCTATAACAATTTAGTAATATTTGGTATGTACAATATAGATCCTGCTAAAACATATTAGTAATATTTGGTATGTACTAAGATCCTGCTATAAAAAATAAATAATATTTGGTATGTACAATATTAGATTCAGCTAAAACAAATGAGTAATATTTGGTATATACAATATAGATCCTACTAAAACAAATTGATAATATTTGGTATGTACTACATTAGATCCTACTATAAAAAATAAATAATATTTGGTATGTAGATCCTTCTAAAACAAATTGGTAATATTTGGTATGTACTATATTAGATCCAGCTAAGACAAATTAGTAATATTTGGTATGTACAATATAGATCCTGCAGAAACCAAAAAGTAATATTTGATATGTACTGTATTAGATCCTGCTATAAAAAATGAATAATATTTGGTATGTACAATATAAAATCTAGCTATAACAAATTAGTAATATTTGGTATATACAGTATAGATCCTGCTAAAACAACATAGTAATATTTGGTATATACTAAGATCCTGCTACAAAAAATGAATAATATTTGGTATGTACAATATTAGATTCAGCTAAAACAAATGAGTAATATTTGGTATATACAATAATGATCCTGCTAAAACAAATTAGTAATATTTGGTATGTACTATATAAGATCCTGCTATAAAAAATGAATAATATTTGGTATGTACAATATTAGATCCAGCTAAAACATATTAGTAATATTTGGTATGTACAATATAGATCGTGCTAAAACAAATTAGTAATATTTCGTATGTACTAAGATCGTACTATAAAATATAAATAATATTTGGTATGTACAATATTAGATCCAGCTATAACAAATTAGTAATATTTGGTATGTACAGTACAGATCCTGCAAAAACAAAATAGTAATATTTGGCATATACTATATTCTAAGATCCTGCTATAAAAAATTAATAATATTTGGTATGTACAATATTAGATCCAGCTAAAACAAATGAGTAATATTTGGTATGTACAATATAGATCCTGCTAAAACAATTTAGTAATAATTGGTATGTACTACATTAGATCCTGCTATAAAAAATGAATAATCTTTGGTATGTAGATTCAGCTAAAACAAATTGGTAATATTTGGTATGTACAATATAGATCCTGCTAAAACAAATTGGTAATATTTGGTATGTACTATATTAGATCACGCGAAAACAAATTAGTAACGTTTGGTATGTACATTAGATCCGGTTAAAACAAATTAGTAATATTTGGTATGTACCTACTGTATTAGATTCTGCTATAAAAAAATAATAATATTTGGTATGTACAATATTAGATCCTTCTAAAACAAACTAGTAATATTTGGTATGTACTATATTTGATCTTGCTACCTAAAATTTTAGGTATGTACAATATTAGATCCTGCTATAAAAAATGAATAATATTTGGTATGTACAATATAAAATCCAGCTATAACAAATTAGTAATATTTGGTATATACAGTATAGATCCTTCTAAAACAAAATAGTAATATTTGGTATATACTAAGATCCTGCTATAAAACATGAATAATATTTGGTATGTACAATATTATATCCAGCTAAAACAAATTAGTAATGTTTGGTATTTACAATATAGATCCTGCTAAAACAAATTAGTAATATTTGGTATGTACTAAGATCCTACTACAAAAAAAATATTAATATTTGGTATGTACAATATTAGATCAAGCTAAAACAAATTAGTAATATTTGGTATGTACAATATAGATCCTGCTAAAACAAATTAGTAATATTTGGTATGTACTAAGATCCTGCTATAAAAAATGAATAATATTTGGTATGTACAATATTAGATCCGGCTATAAAAAAATAATAATATTGGTTTGTACAATATTAGATCTTATTAAATATCTAATATAGTGACTAAGTAATTACAAAATGAATAATATTGCTTTGTACAATATTAGATCTTAATAAAGATCTAATATTGTACCCAATGCAATATTACCCATTTATATAACAGGATCTAATATTGTACATACCTAATTTTTTTTTTATAGTAGGATCTAATATAATAGATACATACCAAATATAATAAAATAGTTGTAAACATATACAGTGATTAAAAAATAGTTCAAAAAAAAAAATTGCAATTATACATGGACGATCCTTGTCATAATTCTAATTAGTTATTTATTTATTTAGTAATTATAATGGCACCACATATCAGGATTATCTTTGATAACTTTACAGAAACACCATAATTATCAATTACAGTGTTCTAAGTAAAGCATCTTTAACTTTATTATTATTTGAGCTACGCGAAATCATGAAAATGTTCAAAATTCGATTTTTCATGGAAATTGCAGTGGCAATAATAGAAAAACAATTTAGCTTTAGCATTTTCAATCATATATTCGCATAGTTCGAGAATTTTCACTTGAAATTTAAGTTTATTTGTCATCAAATATATTGAAAAATAAATAAGTAAGAAATTATTTAAGAATTTTCTTTTATTAAGAATTTTCATTTGAAATTTAAGTTTATTTGTCATCAAATATATTGAAAAATAAATAAGTAACTATAAATAATATTTAAGGTTGTTATATTATTATTTAGTACTTACTGGTAAAAAAAAATATTCTTATTTTATTTTAAAATATTAAAATATTTTAAATTTAAAATAAAAAAATATTCTTTATTTATTTTATTTCGCCCGACTAGTTTCGATTATATAACCATCTTCAGAGGAATGTATTCAATGTTAATACATTTTGAATTCACTTCAAGTGTAATTTTAAAATTTAATGTGTCTAATTTGAAGTTTTATTTTATTGCTAGGCGAAATAAAATAAATAAATCATTATTTTTTTTACCAGTAAGTATCGAATAATAATATAACATCCTTAAATATATAACTGGTAATTTATGGATAAAACCTTAAACTTATAAATAATATGAAAAAGAGTAAAAAAATATTGAAGATAGATAATCTACACACAAAATTTTAAACTATGCTTAATTTAGAACATGAGTGACAGGAACTATTTGTTTTGTCATTTTTGCTTATAATTATTAACAATTTTATGAATATTATATGATGAGTAATTTTTTTGCTGTAATCGACGCTTAATTTAGAACATGACTGACAGAAAATATTTGTTTTATCATTTTTGCTTATAGTTATTAATAATTTTATGAATATTATGGTATGAGTAATTATTATGCTGTAATCGACAACATTACTAAAACTCAACGTAATGTGACTACAAATGTCATAAAGCCTTTTAAGTTCCATGAAAATTCCTGCTAAAATTTATTACTACCATAAATTTCCACATAAAGTGATGTATTATCTTAGCAATGTGCCATTCTAATGAACATAGAGGACATCATATGCTTCTTATACATCACGTTTAGATTAATCATTCCATTACTTACCAAATAGGCCTCTAGGGAACACCATTGATTGTCTTATGTAGAACCCATAAATAGCCATAACGTGAAGAAGACTCAGGAAGAATACGTTAGTCCAGACTATCTGCCTCTTGTATTTCTGCTTTTCAACATTGCAAGAATTTTCGATACCTTTATCACTCAAAGATTTCTCCATGTTTTTATCACTCGAAAATTTGTCCATGGCTTTATCATTCGAAGATTTTTCCATGGCTATATCGCTCCAAGATTTTTCCATGGCTTTGTCGTTCCAAGATGTCTCCACGACTTTATCACTCCAGGATTTGTCCAAACTTTTATCACTCCAGGATTTTTTCATACTTTTATCACTCCATGATTTTTCAGTACACCATGATTTCTCCATGGCTTTGTCACTTACTGAGCTGTTTAGGGTATCAATGGCACACACAATTGTAACAACTAATTGCACCTGTATATATATCAAGCGGTTTTTGAAAATTGACAATGCTTAATTAAATATTGCAGTCATAATTGATAAATTTGATCAGCGTACCTTGAGCCAATACGCGATAATTAAGAAACACGTAGCCCAACAATGAAATCATTCCATAATTGTTTCGCAAAGACGCACGAATTTCACACAAAATACTTTATTCATATCTGTACAAAACTGCTTCAACGTGTAACATGGTAACTTCTGTACTGATGATTTTATATCTGCAACTGCAGGCGAATGTTTATTGTCTCGTTAATTTGTTAATTACTTGAGTAATTTTTATATGTTATCATAATAATAGTGTCGTAATAGGCATTATTGTGATTTCGTCGGCACGTAAAAGGTGCATTGCACTCATCGGTGGTGCAAGACAGCTATACATAAATGCCATTAGCATAACGTAAATATATAAATAATAGCAAGGACAATATTTAACTAATTCATACAATTGCAGTATTGAATTACAATTACATGTACTCGCCCAAGACGCATTGGAAATAACACCTGCATTTTCGAAAAATAATAATAATAATATCGCAAATGCGACTTGTAAAACATTAATACATTTTTCGTAAATTATCATTTATTGCGAAGATCTTGCAAGATTGAAGATTGAAGAGCAAGATTGAACTGAAGCAGTTCAATCTTGCTTCAAATTGAAAAAAAAAACAGCTATTCTCAACTAATACAAAATATAATAGTTTTATATAATTGGCACTAAATTATGGTTTAATGCAACCAGTTACTTACAAGCGAAGTTAATTAAGGTCACAATTAACAAATTTTTACGAATTACAATTGCAAATAAATACACAATGAATGTGCATACAATTGTTTAAATCCTTAATTCAATTTCAATCAAATCGATTAAATTGCCACAGAATTATAAGCGCAACATAAAAACTAAGTCATTTGAATAGTCACCACACTAATAAAGCCAAAAATGATTTCAAAAACTCAAAAAACTGAAAAATGTATCAAAAGACGTTCAGAAATCGTTGGTCAAAGAGTTGAAATATTTATTTCAACGTTGAAATTTAATTATTATTTTAATTTTTTATTATTTTTTTTATTTTTTTGTATAAGTACGGCGAAAATCATATCAATATAGTCCAAAATATTAGACAATTACAAAATGTTGTGATGGAAGTTAAAAACAATCTTACATTCAACTTCTTTTCAACTTCTTTCTTTCTAAAGAATCAACTTCTTTTGATGCAAACAAAATTTCAGAATGCTCTGAATTTTCAGAAATATCAACAGCGTTGAAATACAAGACAATTAAAAAATATTTTGATAGAAGTTAAAAACAATCTTACAATCAACTTATTTTAAACTTCTTTCTTTCTCAAGAATCAACTTCTTTTGATGCAAACAAAATTTCAGAATGCTCTTGATTTTCAGAATTATCAACAGCGTTGAAATATAAAGTTCTATCTGGATCAGTTCTCACGAAAATCGTTAGAATACTTATAAATAAATTCTATAATATTAGACACTTAAATAGTATTTTGATAGAAGTTAAAAATATTTTTACAATCAACTTATTTTCAAGTTATTTTTGTCTCAAATATCAACTTCTTTTGATGGATACAAAATTTCAGAATGTTCTAGATTTTCAGATATATCTACAGCGTTGAAATATAAAGTTCTATCTGGATCAGTTCTCGCGAAAATCATTAGATTTCTTATCAATACTTTCCAAAATATTAGACAATTAAAAAATATTTTGATAGAAGTTAAAAACAATCTTACAATCAACTTCTTTTCAACTTCTTTCTAACATACAAAAAGTACAAATACAATACAACATACAAAAGGTAAATATGTGCATGTCAACAAACAACACAACATAACAACATCAACTTCTCTTGATGCAAACAAAATTTCAGAATGCTCTGAATTTTCAGAAATATTAACAGTGTTGAGAAAAAAAAAGAAAAAAAATCTTACAATCAACTTATTTTAAACTTCTTTTTTTCTCAAGAATCAACTTCTTTTGATGCAAACAAAATTTCAGAACGCTCTGGATTTTCAGACATACATACAGCGTTGAAACATGAAGTTCTATCTGGATCAGTTCTCACGAAAATCGTTAGAATACTTATAAATAAATTCTATAATATTAGACACTTAAAAAGTATTTTGATAGAAGTTAAAAACAATCTTACAATCAACTTCTTTTCTACTTCTTTCTTTCTCAAGAATCAATAATAATAATAAAGAATATTTATTAGCAGAAAAGCTACACAACATACATAAGGTAAATATATGCATGACAACAAACAACACCAACTTCATTTGATGCAGACAAAGTTTCAGAATGCTCTGTATTTTCAGAAATATCAGCAGCAGAAATATTAGACAATTAAAAAATATTTTCATAGAAGTTTTAAACAATCTTAGAATCAACTCATTTTCAACTTCTTTCTTTCTAAAGAATCAACTTCTTTTGATGCAAACAAAATTTCAGAATGCTCTGGATTTTCAGAAATATCAACAGCGTTGAAATATAAAGCTCTATCTGGATCAGTTCTTGCGAAAATCATTAGATTTCTAATTAATGATTTCCAAATTATTTGACAATTAAAAAATATTTTGATAGAAGTTAAGAACAATCTTACAATCAACTTCTTTCTTTCTCAAGAATCAATAAAAATTATAAATAATAATAATAAAGAATATTTATTAGCAGAAAAGCTACATAACATACAAAAGGTAAATATATACATGACAACAAACAACACAACAACTTCTTTTGAATCAAACAAAATTTCAGAATGCTCTGGATTTTCATGAATTTCAACAGCATGTAAATATTAGACAAATAAAAAATATTTTGATAGAAGTTCAAAACAATTTAACATTCAACTTATTTTCAACTTATTTTTTCTCAAGAAACAACTTCTTTTGATTCATACAAAATTTCATAATGCTCTGCATTTTCAGAAATATCAACAGCCTTGAAAGACAAGGCAATTAAAAAATATTTTGATACAAGTTAAAAACAATCTTACAATCAACTTATTTTCAACTTCTTCTTTCCTCAAGAATCATCTTCTTCTGATGCATAAAATATTTCAGAATGCTCTGGATTTTCAGACATATCTACAGGGTTGAAATATAAAGTTCTATCTGGATCAGTTCTCACGAAAATCGTTAGAATACTTATAAATAAATTCTATAATATTAGACACTTAAAAAGTATTTTGATAGAAGTTAAAAACAATCTTACAATCAACTTATTTTCAACTTCTTCCTTTATCAAGAATCAACTTCTTTTGATGCAAACATAATTTCAGAACGCTCTCGATTTTCAGACAAACAACACAACAAAACAACATCAACTTATTTTGATGCAAACAAAATTTCAGAATGCTCTGGATTTTCAGAGATATCAACAGCAGAAATATTAGACAATTAAAAAATATTTTCATAGAAGTTTTAAACAATCTTAGAATCAACTTATTTTCAACTTCTTTCTTTCTCAAGAATCAACTTATTTTGATGCAAACAAAATTTCAGAACGCTCCGGATTTTCAGACATATCTACAGCGTTGACATATAAAGTTCTATCTGGACCAGTTCTCGCGAAAATTGTTAGATTTCTTATGAATGATTTCCAAAATATTAGTTAATTACAAAATGTTGTGATGGAAGTTAAAAACAATCTTACATTCAACTTATTTTCAACTTATTTTTTCTCAAGAAACAACTTCTTTTAATGCAAACAAAATTTCAGAATGCTCTGGATTTTCAGATATATCAACATCGTTGAAATATGATACAATTAAAAAATATTTTGATAGAAGTTAAAAACAATCTTACAATCAACTTATTTTCAATTTCTTTCTTTCTCAAGAATCAACTTCTTTTGATGCAAACAAAATTTCAGAATGCTCTGGATTTTCAGAAATATCAACAGCAGAAATATTAGACAATTAAAAAATATTTTCATAGAAGCTTTAAACAATCTTAGAATCAACTTATTTTTAACTTCTTTCTTTCTAAAGAATCAACTTCTTTTGATGCAAACAAAATTTCAGAATGCTCTAGATTTTCAGATATATCTACAGCGTTGAAATATAAAGTTCTATCTGGATCAGTTCTCGCGAAAATAATTAGATTTCTTATCAATAATTTCCAAAATATTAGACAATTACAAAATGTTGTGATGGAAGTTAAAAACAATCTTACATTCAACTTCTATTCAACTTCTTTTTTTCTTAAGAAACAACTTCTTTTGATGCAAACAAAATTTCAGAATGCTATGGATTTTCAGAAATATCAACAGCGTTGAAAGACAAGGCAATTAAAAAATATTTTGATGGAAGTTAAAAACAGTCTTACAATCAACTTATTTTCAACTTATTTTTTCTCAAGAAACAACTTCTTTTGATTCATACAAAATTTCAGAACGCACTGCATTTTCAGAAATATCAACAGCCTTGAAAGACAAGGCAATTAAAAAATATTTTGATAGAAGTTAAAAACAATCTTACAATCAACTTATTTTCAACTTCTTCTTTCCTCAAGAATCATCTTCTTCTGATGCATAAAATATTTCAGAATGCTCTGGATTTTCAGACATATCTACAGGGTTGAAATATAAAGTTCTATCTGGATCAGTTCTCACGAAAATCGTTAGAATACTTATAAATAAATTCTATAATATTAGACACTTAAAAAGTATTTTGATAGAAGTTAAAAACAATCTTAAAATCAACTTATTTTCAACTTCTTCCTTTATCAAGAATTAACTTCTTTTGATGCAAACATAATTTCAGAACGCTCTCGATTTTCAGACAAACAACACAACAAAACAACATCAACTTCTTTTGATGCAAACAAAATTTCAGAATGCTCTGGATTTTCAGAAATATCAACAGCAGAAATATTAGACAATTAAAAAATATTTTGATAGAAGTTTTAAACAAGCTTAGAATCAACTTATTTTTAACTTCTTTCTTTCTAAAGAATCATCTTCTTCTGATGCATACAAAATTTCAGAATGCTCCGGATTTTCAGACATATCTACAGCGTTGACATATAAAGTTATATCTGGATCAGTTCTCACGAAAATAATTAGATTTCTTATCAATAATTTCCAAAATATTAGACAATTACAAAATGTTTTGATAGAAGTTAAAAACAATCTTTCATTCAACTTATTTTCAACTTATTTCTTTCTCAAGAATCAATAATAATAAAGAATATTTATTAGCAGAAAAGCTACACAACATATAAAAGGTAAATATATACATGACAACAAACAACACAACAAAACAACATCAACTAATTTTTATGCAAACAAAATTTCAGAATGGTCTGAATTTTCAGAGATATCAACATCAGAAATATTAGACAATTAAAAAATATTTTCATGGTAGTTTTAAACAATCTTAGAATCAACTTATTTTTAACTTCTTTCTTTCTCAAGAATCAACTTCTTTTGATGCAAACAAAATTTCAGAACGCTCCGGATTTTCAGACATATCTACAGCGTTGACATATAAAGTTCTATCTGGATCAGTTCTCGCGAAAATCATTAGATTTCTCAGCAATAATTTCCAAAATATTAGAGAATTAAAAAATATTTTAATAGAAGTTAAAAACAATTATTAAAATCAACTTCTTTTCAACTTCATTTTTTCTCAAGAATCATATTCTTTTGAAGCAAACAAATTTTCAGAATGCTTTGGATATTCAGAAGTATCAACAGCGTTGAAATTCAAAATTCTATCTCGATCAGTTCTCCCTAAAATTATTTGTATAGTTTAGTTATCAATATTACTGCGATGAAGTAGATGTTTCTAAAAATAAAATGTTGAAGTAGCTGAACATAGATAATATTCAGGATCGATTATTTTGGGGACTGCACATTGATTTATTCAGTTTAAAATGATATAGAAGTATCTAATACATCTAATGAAGTGGTTATTGTTTAGATGCATCATTTTACAGATTGCCCGATACGACTGCCAGCAATTGTATATTTCTGAGAATAAATTGATACAATACAAAAAGTTGTGAATACCCTTTTTAAATTTTGTAATCTACGTATGGGATGATTAGATAGTACTTTATTGACGTTGGTGATAAATTTCTATAGATATATAAACAATAACATCCAGTCAAATGCATTGTGATACTTTTGTTTTCCTTGTGGTCCATTAGTGCCTCGAATTAAACAAAGTAAGTTTCCAGATAACTAATATGTCTAACACATCTTAGAAATTTGCTTTGTATTAAATGTAATTAACATCATATTGTTACAAAAGTGAAGAATATTAATAAAGTGGTCATACTTTGAAACCGTTTAGATTCAGACTCAGGGTAATTCAAGAAATAATTCAAGGAAGAATTCAGAATTTCAGAATGCACAGGAAGGAAATAGAAGGGCAATTCAGGTAATTCAGGGGAAGATTTCGTTCAGTAATTCAGGAAAGAGTTTGTTATTAATACGTATTCACATCAGTGTGTGCATTATGGTTGTTCAATTGGCCACATATGTGTATTGTTTTTCTCTGTGTTAACTTGATTTTGTATCAATTTGAAAATAAAAGTTTTTTAGCCATTTTCTTATGTGCGTATGAGTACTCTTCAAATCTATTGAAGAAAAATCTATTGGCCTTCTTCAGTTTAGGTTCTCGCATGCTGATGTATAAGTGCGTATGAACACTCTTCAAATCTACTGAAAATAAATCTATTGGCCTTCTTCAGTTTAAGTTCTCTGCATGCTGAAGGATAATTTAGATTGTTTTTAGGGTTCTGCTGCCAAAGAGGTTGCTAATTCTTTGAGGACTCAGATATATTTGGTGGTCCAAAGAGATGGAGTCGGCCATCGAAGTCGCTATACGCGAAGGGAAGTTAGAAGTCGTCAGAGAACTTCTGGCCGATGCAGATATCAATGCACCAGTTGGTGGTGCAACATTGCTGCACAAAGCAGCTGCATCTGGTCATCAGGACATCATCGTGCATTTAATTGAGGCGGGGGCGGATTGTGGAGGCGTGGACGCTGATGGCTCAACTCCGCTTCACTCAGCTGTTGGTGATGGATCTCTGGAGGTGATCAAGATTTTGATCGACAACGGAGCTGACTGCAACGCTGTGGGCAAAAAGCTTAAGAGGCCAGTGCACGTTGCAGCCAAAAGAGGAAACCTGGAGGTGCTTGAATGTTTAATTAGCAACAAAGCTGATGTGAATGCTGTGACTGAAAAAGGCCGGACTTTGCTGCATTTGGCGGCGAAGATTGGGAATTTGGAAATGGTGAGGAGGTTAACAGAAGCTGGCGTTGGGTGCGATATTGAAGACAAGGAAGGTGCCACTCCGTTGCACATTGCAGCTGAATTTGGACAACTTGAAGTATTTACATATTTAAAAGACTTAGGCTGCAATCAAAATGCACTTGACAAGGAGAAATGGTCGGTCGTGCACTATGCTGCTTACGGAGGGAATTTGGAATTGGTGGAAGAGTTAGTGGCTTCAGGCTTTGATTATAAAGCAATGACAGAAGATGGGGATACATGCTTGCATTTAGCAGCAGAGGGTGGACATTTGTCGGTGTTTCATTTCCTTGTTACTAAAGGTATTGCGTTAAAAGCATCCGAGTACAAGACTTCTCTGTTAGATTGCGCTATAATTGGTGGACATCTGGAGATGGTAGAGCATTTAATAATAATTGGGTTTGATTATAACTTGAAAGACGAATCTGGATTCAATGCGTTAATGACGGCAGCAGATTCTGGAAACTTGGATGTCTTCAAGTTTTTGACCAGGCTTGGTGCTAGTTGGGATGTGGTGGACAATACCGGGCAGACCCTCTTACATATAGCAATTTGCAGTAAAAATTTCGAGATTGCCAAACATTTGGTGGATAATGGTTTCGATTGTGAATGTAAAGGCGTTGATGATCATTCTCCTCTTCACGCTGCAGCGGGAGTGGGAAATATTGTTTTTTTCGACTATTTAATCAGTAAAGGTGTTGATCCAAAAGCAGTGGAATCAATAGGAGAGACTCCTCTCGGCATGGGGGTTAGATCAGGAAGTCTTGAAATGGTTCGCCACTTAATAGAAACAATCGGTTTAGACTGCAACTCGAAAAACACCAACGGTAACCATTCATTACAAATTGCTTGCCAAGGAAGCAATTTGGAAATTATAAAATATCTCATTAGCAAAGGAGCACTTACACATGAAGGCAACGAACTGCAAAATACACTACTTGGTACTGCAGTATATTTACAACAATTAGACACAGTGAAGTATTTAATTGATATTGGTCTTGATTGCAATGCAGTTAATACATATGGGAATAGTATAGTTCACAGTGCCTCCATATCCGGTGACTTAGAAGTACTTAAGTATTTACATCTCAAAGGTGCTAATTTATTAGTTACCAATAACGCTGGAAAAACACCTCTTCACGTAGCTGTGCAATACGGACATTTTGAAATAATTAAATACTTAATTCACTTTGGTCTCAAATGGTATGCAGTTTCCAAATCAGGAAACATGCCCATACATTATATTGGCGCTAAGACAACTGCAGAAATTATTGAGCACTTAATTGGTAAAGGTGCCAATTTTAGAACCACCGGTGTAAATGGTTCAACGCCAGTTCACGCATCTGCAGATAGTGGGAATCTGGAAGTTCTGCAATATTTGGTTGAAAAAGGTGCTGAATTTCGGAATTCTACTTACCACGGCAATACACCACTTCACCTGGCTGCCAAAAAAGGTCATTTGGAAGTGGTCAAGTATCTAATCACAATCGGAGCTGAGTGTGATGCTGTAGATTACTTTAGGAACTCCGTGCTTCATGCAGCTGTTGAAAGTGGGAATCTAAAAATTGTGGAATGTTTAGTGAAGAAAGGAGTCAAACAGTACCCGTTTAATATCGAACAATTGACACCATTGGCTCTTGCTATTAGGTTGGGGCATAAGGAGATTGCAGACTATTTGGAATCACTAACACACAACCGATATTGTTTTTAAAAATTCCGTTAAAAATGCCAAATCAATGAATTTTGGCATTTATATATGTACACAATTATAAAATAAAACTATTATTAATTACTTTATAAATATTAAAAATTAAATCTGTTATAATTATTTGTTCATAACTCAACACCTTTGATAGATTCTGACTGTTAACCAAACTTTTCACTTCTATGGACATGTGTAATTGAAAGTTTGAAATAAAATAAAACAATTATTAATTAATATCATTAAATAACTACTAAATATTATAAATTAAAACTGTTATAATTATTTGCTAAAAACTAACACATCTGCTAGATTTTGACTGTTTTTGGCCAAATTTTCACTTCCATGTACATATGCAATCGAAAGTTTGAAAAACTTAGACAGTTGCATTTGAAAATTTTGGCAGTTGCATCATCAAATTTGCAAATTTTCACATTTTCACGTTTGGAACAAAATAAAAATTACAGATGTTTACGGATTGGGGTAGCTACTGTTAAAAATTTGGCAGATTTTGACTTATTAATTAAAAAATTGATAGATTTGCACTGTTGAAAGCTAACATTAGATATATTTAAACTGATGCAGTTAAATTTTCAAAGTTTATAAATTATGCCACTTTCAGTCGAAAATTTGATCATTTTTACGGTATAAATTAAATATTAACAGTATAATTATTAACAAATTGTTTGGTAATAACTCAACACCTTTGATAGATTTTGACTGTTTTTGACCAAAATTTTCACTTCTATGGACATGTGCAATTGAAATTTTGAAATAAAATAAAACTATTATTAATTAATATTATTAAATAACTATTAAATATTAGAAATTAAAACTGTTATAATTATTTGTTAATAACTAACACCTCTGATAGATTTTGACTGTTTTTGGCAAAACTTTTCACTTCTATGGATATATGCAATCGAAAGTTTGAAAACTTGACAGTTAAATTTGAAAATATTTACAGTTGCATCTTCAAATTTGCAAATTTTGACATTTTTACATTTGGAACTAAATAAAAATGACAGATTTTTACGGATTGGGGTAGCTACTGTTAACAATTTGCCAGATTTTGACTTATTCAATTAAAAAATTGATAGATTTGCACTGTTGAAAGCTAACATTAGATATATTTAAACTGATGCAGTTAAATTTTTAAAGTTTATAAATTATGCCTCGTTCAGTCGAATATTTGATAATTTTTACAGTATAAATTGAATATTAACAGTATAATTAGTAACAAATTGTTTGTTAATAACTCAACACCTTTGATAGATTTTGACTGTTTTTGGCCAAACTTTATACTTCTATGGACAAGTGCAATTGAAAGTTTGAAATAAAATAAAACAATTATTAATTAATATCATCAAATAACTACTAAATATTATAAATTAAAACTGTTATAATTATTTGCTAAAAACTAACACCTCTGATAGATTTTGACTGTTTTTGTCCAAACTTTTCACTTCTATGTACATATACAATCGAAAGTTTGAAAAACTTAGACAGTTGCATTTGAAAATTTTGACAGTTGCATCTTCATATTTGCAAATTTTGACATTTTCACATTTGGAACTAAATAAAAATGACAGATTTTTACGGATTGCGGTAGCTACTGTTGAAAATTTGGCACATTTTGACTTATTCAATTAAAAGATTGATAGATTTGCACTGTTGAAAGCTAACATTAGATATATTTAAACTGATGCAGATAAATTTTCAAAGTTTGTAAATTATGCCACTTTCAGTCGAAAATTTGATAATTTTTATTGTATAAATTAAATATTTGACGCATTTACACTTATAAAACTTATAATTATTTGTTAATGCCTCAACACCTTTGATAGATTTTCACTGTTTTTGGCCAAACTTTTCACTTCTATGGACATGTGCAATTGAAAGTTTGAAATGAAATAAAACTATTATTAATTAATATTATTAAATAACTATTAAATATTAGAAATCGAAACTGTTATAATTATTTGTTAATAACTAACACCTATGATAGATTTTGACTGTTTTTGGCCAAACTTTTCAATTCTATGGACATGTGCAATTGAAATTTTGAATACTTGACAGTTGAATTTGAAAATATTGACAGTTGCATCTTTAAATTTGCAATTTTTTACGTTTTCACATTTGAAACTAAATAAAAATGACAGATTTTTACGGATTGGGGTAGCTACTATTAAAAATTTGGCAGATTTTGACTTATACAATTGAAAAATTGATATATTTGCACTGTTGAAAGCTAGCATAAGATATATTTAACCTGTTGCAGTTGAATTTTTAAATTTTATATATTAAGCCACTTTCAGCCAAAAATTTGATCATTTTTACAGTATAAATTAAATATTTGACAGATTTACATTTATAAAACGTGTAATTATTTGTTAATAACTCAACACATTTGATAGATTTTGACTGTTTTTGGCCAAATTTTCACTTCTAAGGACATGTGCAATTGAAAGCTTGAAATAAAATAAAACTATTATTAATTAATATTATTAAATAAGTATTAAATATTAGAAATTAAAACTGTTATAATTATTTGTTAATAACTAACACCTCTGATAGATTTTTAGTGTTTTTGGCCAAACATTTCAATTCTATGGACATATGCAATCGAAAGTTTGAAAAAGTTAGACAGTTGCACTTGAAAATTTTGACAGTTGCGTCTTCAAATTTGCAAATTTTCACATTTTCACGTTTGGAACAAAATAAAAATTACAGATGTTTACGGATTGGGGTAACTACTGTTAAAAATTTGGCATATTTTGACTTATTCAATTGACAATTTGATAGATTTATACTGTTAAAAGCTAACATTAGATTTATTTAACCAGTTGCAGTTAAATTTTGAAATTTTAGATATTAAGCCACTTCCAGCCGAAAATTTGATAATTTTTACAGTATAAATTGAATATTTGACGGATTTGGACTTATAAAACTTATAATTATTTGTTAATAACTCAACACCTTTGATAGATTTTGACTGTTTTTGGCCAAACTTTTCACTTCTATGGACAAGTGCAATTGAAAGTTTGAAATAAAATAAAACTATTAAAAATTAATATTATTAAATAACTATTCAATATTAGAAATTAAAACTGTTATAATTATTTGTTAATAACTAACACCTCTGATAGATTTTGACTGTTTTTTGCCAAACTTTTCAATTCTATGGACATGTGCAATTGAAATTTTGAATACTTGACAGTTGAATTTGAAAATATTGACAGTTGCATCTTCAAATTTGCAAATTTTGACATTTTCACACTTGAAACTAAATAAAAATGACAGATTTTTACGGATGGGGTCACTACTGTTAAAAATTTGGCAGATTTTGACTTATTAATTAAAAAATTGATAGATTTGCACTGTTGAAAGCTAGCATTAGATATATTTAAACTGATGCAGTAAAATTTTTAAATTTTATAAATTATGCCACTTTCAGTCGAAAATTTGATAATTTTTACAGTATAAATTAAATATTAACAGTATAATTATCAACAAATTGTCTGTTAATAACTCAACACCTTTGCTAGATTTTGACTGTTTTTGGCCAAAAATTTTCACTTCTATGGACATGTGCAATTGAAAGTTTGAAATAAAATAAAACAATTATTAATTAATATTATTAAATAACTATTAAATATTAGAAATTAAAACTGTTATAATTATTTGTTAATAACTAACACCTCTGATAGATTTGACTGTTTTTGGCCAAACTTTTCACTTCAATGGATATGTGCAATTGAAAGTTTGAAAGAAGGCTGATGCTATCAACATTTTTAAATATTTGGAAAATTTCAATAGGAATGTTCAAGATACTGTGTAAATTAGATGTTCTTGCTGAATTTTCCTAGTCAAGAAAATCAAAAATAATATGCAGTTCGTACATGTATACCCGACTAAATTAACAATACTAAATTAAAATCGTAGTCATTGACATCTGAGGAAATTGCTGTTTGGATATATGTAAACGAATGCGCATATCGATATGTGTGTGGCCCACTTGCTTACTTGCTGATGGCTCACATTTGAACCTTATAATGCGTGTACACATCCAATTAGTATAAAAACGGGTTAGTAAAATGTTTACCTGAATCCTCAAAGGCATGCAGGATATCGCATATTTTGCGCTTGGTGCATATATTAATAGAAACAACGTCCATAACAATGGACGCATTGTCGGTGCAATTTTCCCAGCAAACCCACCATGGAAATAACATATTTAAATATTTGCATTAATTTGCGCCTTAAAATATCACCGCAAAAGTTTTGAAAAGTTTCAAAAGTAGATTTTGCTGTAGTAGAAAATTTCAAGAATTTGCGATTTTCAGTCGAGGATGGATCAGCATTTGAGATCAATTAAAGAGTACAAATTTAGGACTTAGAAATGTATAATCTGTGCTGACGATTTTTTTTTTGTCTGGCACTTTTGTAGTAAAAATATGCGTATTTGGGAGTTTGGTTTCTCATATTTTCGTTAATATTTACCTGAAGTTACGCTTCAAAATATTTGGGGAAAAATGTTAACAAAAACCTGAAAATACTTGCAAACACCGACGTTTTGGATGTGAATATATAAACAGTAGAAAATATCAAGAATTTGATGTGTAGTCCAGAATTGATCACTATACCTTTTCAAGTTGAAATTGAGACCAATCAATTTCAAATTGATACCAATCAATTTCAAATTGATACCAATCAATTTCAAATTGAGACCAATCAATTTCAAATTGATACCAATCAATTTCAAATTGATACCAATCAATTTCAAATTGAGACTAAACAAAATCAAGTTGACACTAAACAGTATCAAGTTGTCATAATAAAATTGATTTGTTTACTCTCAATTTGAGTTTGTTTAGTCTCAATTTGAAATTGATTGGTCTCAATTTGACATTGATTGGTCTTAATTTGACATTGATTGGTATCAATTTGAACTTGATTGGCCTCAATATGAAATTGATTGGTCTCAATCTGAACTTGATTGGTCTCAATTTGAAATTGATTGGTCTCAATTTGAAATTGATTGGTCTCAATTTGAACTTGATTGCTCTCAATTTGAACTTGAAAAGGTACAGTTGCATTTGAGGTCAATTCCAGATGGTTTAGCAGTTACTTGCAGAGTACAAATTTGGGACTTGGAAATTATGTAGAAGTTGGTTTTATCATGTTTTCATTTAATGCGCCAATATTAGGATTGTTTAAATAGGAAATTAAGAAATAATTTGCATTGAGGTTTCTAGTTTATTATATAAGAAGCTCATTAATAATAAAATGTATGTAAGTCAGAATACAATTTTCAATTATGTTTGTTAGACAGAACTTAGATAGCGTCGAATTTGATTGTTTCCTAAACTCGTGGCAAGATCTAATGGAGTCAGTTTTTCCTTGTTCTTAACATTACGCCTTGCACGTTTTTCTATTAGGCATTTCACGATTTCCAGATTTCCCGTTTCCACTGCCATGTGCAGTGGCGAGTTTTGAAGATTGTTCACAGAGTCGATGCCTGCTCCATTGGCGATCAGATATTCCACGACTTCTAGGTGTTGGCCTGCAATGGCATAATGTAGTGGAGTCCAGTTTTCTTTGGTTGCAACCTTGACGAAGGCGCGTTTTCCCTTCAAGAATTTCACGACTTCCAAGTTCCCGCTTTCGGCTGCTAAGTGCATTGGGGTTACACCAAACGCATTTGGCTGTCGAAAATGAACTCCGTGACTTATAAGGTAATCGACAATTTCCACCGTTGTTTTGTTAGTGATGAAATGTAAGAGCGTCGTACTTGCGGAGTTAGTACTCCACTTGCCATCATTTTCCATTGCGTATTTCAAGACTTCAAAATTGCCGTATTTCACAGCTAAATGAAGAGGTACTTCTTGTGAAATTAGTATAAATTCAACTTTTTTTAAATAGAAACATTTGAATATATCTACATTGCCGGCTACAACAGCTGCCTGAGATGCATTGTAATGATACTTATGTTAGGCTAGTTCTTTTTCCAATCGTAGCCTTAACTTGACGTCATATTTAATACATAAATTTTCGCCATTTTACCTATTAATAATAATAATCACTTACATAATATACTGTATTTTCATTGGTCAGGATGCGCAGGCTTTATATTGAACTCGATCCGAAGATGGCATTGGCTCCAAATGATTTCCCCACATATAAAGAGTATTCTTTTAGTATTGTATATTAACTATAATTGGAAGGACTTACCGGGGGAGCAACTCCCCTTCCCCCGCCAGTTCTCTCGCCAACTGGATCGCTAGCACTCACGGCTTCAACCATTATTCTCTACGACTATTGTATTTCACCTTCATGTGCAAAGCAGTGACATACACCTCTTACTAGGACGAACCTCTAGGACGAATCTCTCTATTGCAATTACTAGGACGAATCTCTCTATTGCAATTACTAGGACGAATCTCTCTATTGCAATTACTAGGACGAATCTCTCTATTGCAATTACTAGGACGAATCTCTCTATTGCAATTACTAGGACGAATCTCTCTATTGCAATTACTAGGACGAATCTCTCTATTGCAATTACTAGGACGAATCTCTCTATTGCAATTACTAGGACGAATCTCTCTATTGCAATTACTAGGACGAATCTCTCTATTGCAATTACTAGGACGAATCTCTCTATTGCAATTACTAGGACGAATCTCTCTATTGCAATTACTAGGACGAATCTCTCTATTGCAATTACTAGGACGAATCTCTCTATTGCAATTACTAGGACGAATCTCTCTATTGCAATTACTAGGATAAACCTCTCTTAATGCAATTACTAGGATTAACCTCTTTTGTTGCAATTACTAGGATTAACCTCTTTTGTTGCAATTAGGACTAACCTCTTTTGTTGCAATTAGGATTAACCTCTTTTGTTGCAATTAGGACTAACCTCTTCTGTTGCAATTAGGATTAACCTCTTTTGTTGCAATTACTAGGATTAACCTCTTTTGTTGCAATTAGGACTAACCTCTTTTGTTGCAATTAGGATTAACCTCTTTTGTTGCAATTAGGACTAACCTCTTTTGTTGCAATTAGGACTAACCTCTTCTGTTGCAATTAGGATTAACCTCTTTTGTTGCAATTAGGATTAACCTCTTTTGTTGCAATTAGGACTAACCTCTTTTGTTGCAATTAGGACTAACCTCTTTTGTTGCAATTAGGATTAACCTCTTTTGTTGCAATTAGGACTAACCTCTTTTGTTGCAATTAGGACTAACCTCTTCTGTTGCAATTAGGATTAACCTCTTTTGTTGCAATTAGGATTAACCTCTTTTGTTGCAATTAGGACTAACCTCTTTTGTTGCAATTAGGATTAACCTCTTTTGTTGCAATTAGGACTAACCTCTTTTGTTGCAATTAGGATTAACCCCTTTTGTTGCAATTAGGACTAACCTCTTTTGTTGCAATTAGGACTAACCTCTTTTGTTGCAATTACTAGGACGAATCTCTCTATTGCAATTACTAGGACGAATCTCTCTATTGCAATTACTAGGACGAATCTCTCTATTGCAATTACTAGGACGAATCTCTCTATTGCAATTACTAGGACGAATCTCTCTATTGCAATTACTAGGACGAATCTCTCTATTGCAATTACTAGGATAAACCTCTCTTAATGCAATTACTAGGATTAACCTCTTTTGTTGCAATTACTAGGACTAACCTCTTTTGTTGCAATTAGGATTAACCTCTTTTGTTGCAATTAGGACTAACCTCTTCTGTTGCAATTAGGATTAACCTCTTTTGTTGCAATTAGGATTAACCTCTTTTGTTGCAATTAGGACTAACCTCTTTTGTTGCAATTAGGATTAACCTCTTTTGTTGCAATTAGGACTAACCTCTTTTGTTGCAATTAGGACTAACCTCTTTTGTTGCAATTAGGATTAACCCCTTTTGTTGCAATTAGGACTAACCTCTTTTGTTGCAATTAGGACTAACCTCTTTTGTTGCAATTACTAGGACGAATCTCTCTATTGCAATTACTAGGACGAATCTCTCTATTGCAATTACTAGGACGAATCTCTCTATTGCAATTACTAGGACGAATCTCTCTATTGCAATTACTAGGACGAATCTCTCTATTGCAATTACTAGGACGAATCTCTCTATTGCAATTACTAGGACGAATCTCTCTATTGCAATTACTAGGATAAACCTCTCTTAATGCAATTACTAGGATTAACCTCTTTTGTTGCAATTACTAGGATTAACCTCTTTTGTTGCAATTAGGACTAACCTCTTTTGTTGCAATTAGGATTAACCTCTTTTGTTGCAATTAGGACTAACCTCTTCTGTTGCAATTAGGATTAACCTCTTTTGTTGCAATTACTAGGATTAACCTCTTTTGTTGCAATTAGGACTAACCTCTTTTGTTGCAATTAGGATTAACCTCTTTTGTTGCAATTAGGACTAACCTCTTTTGTTGCAATTAGGACTAACCTCTTCTGTTGCAATTAGGATTAACCTCTTTTGTTGCAATTAGGATTAACCTCTTTTGTTGCAATTAGGACTAACCTCTTTTGTTGCAATTAGGACTAACCTCTTTTGTTGCAATTAGGATTAACCTCTTTTGTTGCAATTAGGACTAACCTCTTTTGTTGCAATTAGGATTAACCCCTTTTGTTGCAATTAGGACTAACCTCTTTTGTTGCAATTAGGACTAACCTCTTTTGTTGCAATTACTAGGATTAACCTCATTTGTTGCAATTAGGATTAACCTCTTTTGTTGCAATTAGGACTAACCTCTTTTGTTGCAATTACCAGAACGCACCTCCAAGACGCACCTCTATCTAATATACATATTGTAGTTTATGTACTGACCTTTAATCCATTCCAACACCTAATCCATAACCGTCCACATCGCAACACACACCAATACATTAGCACACACATGCTTTCCCCATAATCAGCACCCAACTTGCATCCACACTCCATAAAAGCACGTAACTTAATGTCCCTTCGTTACTCGTTCTTCAGCTGAGCGCGTCGCGCCCCGGCTTATATAAACAAACAAAGCCACAGATGCCGCCTCTAATATTAATAATCAATTATTATCCAATGATACAATTTGATACCTAACACTTATTAACAGCACTGCGATCAGCACGCAAAGAAATTAAGAGTTGTACAATTTCTAAATGTTTGTTGTAAACTGCAGTATGCAATACTGTATTCTGTTTATTGTTTACAATTTCAATTGAAGCTTTATTTCGTATGAGATATTTAGCTATTTTAATGTCACCTGATTGACATGCAACTTGTAAAGAATGGTCTCCAAACGTATTTGTACAATTGCAGTCTAAGCCCAGTTGTACCAAATGTTTAACCATTTTTAAATGCCCTGACCTCACAGCTATATGAAGTGCAGTTTCTTCTTCTTTGCTGCAAGCCTTGATATTTGCACCTTTACTGATCAGATAATCTAGTATTTCTGTGTTGCCACTTAATGCAGCAGCATGCACAGAAGTCATTTCCTTGTATCCTTTTGTTTCGCATGAAAACCCAGATTTAAACAAATCTTTGACAATATCGAATCTTTGATTCAACACAGCAATGTGCAATAAGTCCCAACCCTTGGAATCTACCACATCTAAGCGAGCCTTCCTGGTAAGTAAGTATTTAAAAATCTGCGTGTTTCCAGAAGCAACGGCCGTCATCAAACCGGTGTAACCAAATTTACCTTTGATATTGGGTTTTATGCCCGTTTCTATCAAATACTCTACCATTTCGAAATGTCCGCCGGCAATTGCACGATTCAATATGTTAATTTTCTCGCGAGCTTCCGTAAGTTCTATACCTTTGCTGATTAAATAATTATAAATCTCAAAATTTCCGCATTCTGCTGCTGCACAAAGATAACTGTAGCCATCAATTGTTTTATATTTGTACTCAACACCTGCGCCAATTAGGTATTTAACTAGGTCTAAATGTCCTCCTGTAATTGCGTCTTGCAGAATTGTTAGCCCATCTTCATCAACTGCTGCAATGTCAGCACCTTGCGACTTGAGCAACGTAATTATTTCAACATCTCCGCATTGGGCTGCAATTTGCAGGGGGCGCTTACCATTGCCATCTTTTGACTCCCAATCTATGCCAATGGTGCTCAAACGCTTAACCATCTCAACGTGTCCGCCGAGAATTGCGCATTTCAATACAGCAACTTTATCGCATTGCTCCTCCAGAAGGGCCCCCTTTTTGATAAGATAATCGAAAATTTCCACACGTCCGAATTGGGCTGCTGACTGCAACGAAGTATAGCCACCCAAGGTTTCCTTACAATTATAGCCAGCATCAATTAACTCCATTGCTAGCTCTAAATCCCCACCAAAAATTGCTTGGTACAGAGTGCTCAATCCTTGAGCATTCCCTTCTGCATCACAATCACCTAGAATACCAACCAGGAATTTAATCGTTTTGAGGCATCCGTTACGAACTGCCAAATTAAGTGGGGTTGATCCTTCAGCATCCAACGCTTTACAGGACGCTCCACGTTCGTGTAAATATTTAACAATCTCCAGATGATCTCTTGCAGCTGCTTCGTGCAATAGACTGGTGCCATTTATGACTGTATTAATATCAAATGCATCAGTTAGCTTCTCCATAACTGCTTCAAGATTGCCAGAGCAAACTGCATTCAGTAACTCTAACTCCATCGTCGCCACGTGATTCAATACCAGTGAGGTGATTAAGAATCTGCAACAATGAAACAAGCATTGATAAGGCTGCAATGTTTATGTTATCAAATTAATCACTATTATCATTATATCTGCCACGCAAACTTATTGTTCAAAGTATTTCAAGAAAATTCTATAGTAGTATAGTATAGTTTAGTATAGTAGTAATAAAATAAAGACTGCTTATAAAATTTCAACACTATTTATTAAAATCTAATGTATTCCTAGAAACGTATGGATCCGAGAAACAACTAAAGTTAAAGATGTAAGAGAGGAAGCTGCAAAGCTAAAATGGAAATTTGGTCACAACATCAGACAAATCGATGAAAGATGGAACAAACTTATTGTACACTGGAGATCATGGGAAAATACGAGAGGACGAGGAAGGCCACAAATTCGTTGGGCAGACGACATTAAGAAACATGCAGGAAATAAATGCACTGAAATAGCAAGTACTAAAGAGGAATGGAAGCAACTTGGGGAGGCCTATGTCCGAAGATGGACGACATAAGGCTGAAAAGAAGAAACAAAAATCATGTATTCCTTACTGCTACTATCACTAAACCTAACACAGTGGCTTAGAGAGCTAAATCTCACCTCAAATAATAGTTTTCAAGAATTCCAAGAATAACAAGAATTCCAAGAATACCAAGAATTCCAAGAACACCAAGAATTCCAAGAATACCAAAAATTCCAAGAATACCAAAAATTCCAAGAATACCAAAAATTCCAAGAATACCAAGAATTCGATTCTTGCCTAAGGCAATATTAGATAGCTAAATCTCACCTCAAATAATAGTTTTCAAGAATTCCAAGAATTCCAAAATTAACAAGAATTCCAAGAATACCAATAATTCCAAGAATACCAAAAATTCCAGGAATACCAAGAATTCGATTCTTGCCTAAGGCAATATATATTTTTTTTAATGTACTTCTGTAAGAATATATGCCTTAAAACAACACCTTAATATACAAGGTGGCCCTCGACTATACAGATATAGCTTGAGAGTGTATTTCTTAGGTAATTTCAAGTAAGTAAATTCTAAGATATTAGACAAAATATTATATACAAATATAATTAGAATCTATATAATATTATTTTTTAAATAACTTCAAATCTTGAAAAAGAGAGAGCAAAAAAGAAGGAGAGGGAGAAAAAGAGATAAGAGATTGCAGAAAATATGCAAAAAATCATTCTTTAGTGGATATTTATAGTAGTTGGCTTTATATAAACTGCAAGATGGGAGTTACGAAATTATAAAAAGTTGAAAATATCTCGAACATTGTCGTAAAGTCTAGAAAATTTCTCAAAATGATGATTTTTGAAGTATTTTTGCCGCGATTTTGTTAGTAGGTAGGTTTGCAGTATATATCATGTATAAAATAAGGCATAAAACACTGCCCTGTGGTACTCCGGCGGTAATATATTTGAGGTTAGTATGCTTACTTTGTTGTTTCACCACAAAAAGTGTTTGATGGATTGGATAGGACTTATGATACAGAAAAAGCGATATGGTTTCAGTTTGTAAAACAAGCCAAAGCTGCTTGGTTCAAAGCCAAGCAGTCCAAACAAAGAAAGCAGTTGAACAGTATCTTATGAATCTTTTTTGAAATTCGGTGAACATATTTCAAAGTATTTTGAACTTTTTTTGAACTTTGAACAAGGTACTTGAAATTGCCTAAGAAATACACGTTCCTGCTATATTTGAATAGTCGATGGCCACCTTGTATATTAAGGTGTTATGGTGATATGGTTTCAGTTTGTAAAACAAGCCAAAGCTGCTTGGTTCAAAGCCAAGCAGTCCAAACAAAAAAAGCAGTTGAACAGTATCTTTTGAATCTTTTTTGAAATTCGGGGAACATATTTCAAGGTATTTTGAACTTTTTTTGAACTTTGAACAAGGAACTTGAAATTGCCTAAGAAATACACGTTCCAGCTATATTTGTATAGTCGAGGGCCACCTTGTATATTAAGGTGTTATGGTGATATGGTTTCAGTTTGTAAAACAAGCCAAAGCTGCTTGGTTCAAAGCCATGCAGTCCAAACAAAAAAAGCAGCTGAACAGTATCTTGTGAATCTCTTTTGAAATTCGGTGAACATATTTCAAGGTATTTTGAACTTTTTTTGAACTTTGAACAATGAACTTGAAATTGCCTAAGAAATGCACTCTCATGCTATATCTGTATAGTCGAGGGCCACCTTGTATATTAAGGTGTTATAGTGATATGGTTTCAATTAGTAAAACAAGCCAAAGCTGCTTGGTTCAAAGCCAAGCAGTCCAAACAAAAAAAGCAGCTGAACAGTATCTTTTGAATCTTTTTTGAAATTCGGTGAACATATTTCAAGGTATTTTGAACTTTATTTGAACTTTGAACATGTCCTGAATATCGATACTTGACTCTTTCAAGTACTTTTTTTTACGTTTATGATGATGATACTTTCAAAAATCCTGAAAGTCTGGAGACTTTAATGAGTTATTGAAAATTTTATTGCAGATATTCTTGTGTTTTCCGGCATATTTTCAAAATATTTTCGTATTTTTATAAAACGTTCCATGACTTTTGCGGAAATGTCCTGAATATCGATACTTGACTCTTTCAAGTACTTTTTTTTACGTTTATGATGATGACACTTTCAACAATCATGAAAGTCTGGAGACTACAATGAGTTTTTCAAAATTTTATTAAAGATATTCTGCTGTTTTTCGGTATATTTTCGAAATATTTTAGAATTTTTATAAAACTTTCCATGACTTTTGCGGAAATGTCCTGAATATCGATACTTGACACTTTCAAGTACATTTTTTTTACGTTTATTATGATGATACTTTCAAAAATCATGAAAGTCTGAAGACTACAATGAGTTATTCAAAATTTTATTGCAGATATTCTGGTGTTTTCCGGCATATTTGCGAAATATTTTAGAATTTTTATCAAACTTTCCATTACTTTTGCGAAAATTTCATGAATATCGATACTTGACACTTTCAAGTACATTTTTTTTACGTTTATGATAATGATACTTTCAAAAATCATGAAAGTCTGAAGACTTCAATGTGTTTTCCAAAATTTTATTACAGATATTCTGGTGTTTTCCGGCATATTTTCGAAATATTTTAGAATTTTTATAAAACTTTCCATGACTTTTACAGAAATGTCCTGAATATCGATACTTGACACTTTCAAGTTCAGTTTTGTTATTTGTATGATGATACTTTCAACAATCATGAAAGTCTGAAGACTTCAATGAGTTTTTCAAATTTTATTACAGATATTCTTTTGTTTTCCGGCGTATTTTCGAAATATTTTAGAATTTTTATAAAACTTTCCATGACTTTTGCGGAAATATCGTGAATATCGAAACTTGACACTTTCAAGTACTTTTTTTACGTTTATGATGATGATACTTTCAACAATCATCAAAGCCTAAAGACTTCAATGAGTTTTTCAAAATTTTATTCCAGATATTCAGGTGTTTTCCGGCATATTTTCGAAATATTTTAGAATTCTTATAAAACTTTCCATGACTTTTGCTGAAATGTCCTGAATATCGATACTTGACACTTTCAAGTACATTTTTTTTACGTTAATGATGATACTTTAAAAAATCATGAAAGTCTGAAGACTTCAATGAGTTTTTCAAAATTTTATTGCAGATATTCTGGTGTCTTCCAGCATATTTGCGAAATATTTTAGAATTTTTATAAAACTTCCCATGACTTTTGCGGAAATGTCCTGAATATCGATACTTGACACTTTCAAGTACATTTTTTTACGTTTATGATGATGATACTTTCAAAAATCATGAAAGTCTGAAGACTTCAATGAGTTTTTCAAAATTTATTACACATATTCTGGTGTTTTCCGGCATATTTTCGAAATATTTTGGAATTTAGATAAAACTTTCCATGACTTTTGCGGAAATGTCCTGAATATCGATACTTAACACTTTCAAGTACATTTTTTTTTACGTTTATGATGATGATACTTTCAACAATCATGAAAGTCTGGAGACATCAATGAGTTTTTCAAAATTTTATTACAGATATTCTGGTGTTTTCCGGCATATTTCCGAAATATTTTAGAATTTTTATAAAACTTTCCATGACTTTTGCTGAAATGTCCTGAATATCGATACTTGGCACTTTCATGTACTTTTTTTTACGTTTATGATGATGATACTTTCAACAATCATGAAAGTCTGAAGACTTCAATGAGTCTTTCAAAATTTTATTACGGATATTCAAGTGTTTTCCGGCATATTTTCGAATTATTTTAGAATTTTTATAAAACTTTCCATGACTTTTGCGGAAATGTCCTGAATATCGATACTTGACACTTTCAAGTACATTTTTTTTTACGTTTATGATGATGATACTTTCAATAATCATGAAAGTCTGAAGACTTCAATAAGTCTTCAAAATTTTATTACGGATATTCTAGTGTTTTCGGGCATATTTTCGAAAAAAATTACAATTTTTATAACACTTTCCATGACTTTTGCGGAAATGTCCTGAATATCGATACTTGACACTTTCAAGTTCAGTTTTGTTATTTTTATGATGATACTTTCAACAATCATGAAATTCTGAACACTTCAATGAGTTTTTCAAATTTTATTACACATATTCTTTTGTTTTCCGGCGTATTTTCGAAATATTTTAGAATTTTTATAAAACTTTCCATGACTTTTGCGGAAATATCGTGAATATCGATACTTGACACTTTCAAGTACTTTTTTTACGTTTATGATGTTGTTACTTTCAAAAATCATGAAAGTCTGGAGACTACAATGAGTTTTTCAAAATTTTATTCCAGATATTCTGGTGTTTTCCGGTATATTTTCGAAATATTTTAGAATTTTTATAAAACGTTCTATGACTTTTGCGGAAATGTCGTGAATATCGATACTTAACACTTTCAAGTACATTTTTTTTACGTTTATGATGATGATACTTTCAACAATCATGAAAGTCTGAAGACTTCAATGTGTTATTCAAAATTTTATTACAGATATTCTGGTGTTTTCCGGCATCTTTTCGAAATATTTCAGAATTTTTATAAAACTATCCATGACTTTTGCGGAAATGTCCTGAATATCGATACATGACACTTTCAAGTACATTTTTTTTTACTTTTATGATAATAATACTTTCAAAAATCATGAAAGTCTGAAGACTTCAATGAGTTTTTATAAATTTTATTACAGATTTTCTGGTGTTTTCCGGCATATTTTCGAAAAAAATTAGAATTTTTATAAAACGTTCCATGACTTTTGCTGAAATGTCCTGAATATCGATACTTGGCACTTTCAAGTACATTTTTTTACGTTTACGATGATGATACTTTCAAAAATAATGAAAGTCTGGAGACTACAATGAGTTTTTCAAAATTTTATTACAGATATTTTTGTGTTTTCCGGCATATTTTGGAAATATTTTACAATTTTTATAAAACATTCCATGACTTTTGCAGAAATGTGCTGAATATCGATACTTGACATTTTCAAGTATATTTTTTTACGTTTATGTTGATGATACTTTCAAAAATCATGAAAGTCTGGAGACTTCAATGAGTTTTTCAAAATTTTATTACAGATATTCTGGTGTTTTCCGGCATATTTTCGAAATATTTTAGAATTTTTATAAAACTATCAATGACTTTTACGGAAATATCGTGAATATCGATACTTGACACTTTCAAGTACATTTTTTTTAAGTTTATGATGATAATGCTTTCAAAAATCATGAAAGTCTGAAGACTACAATGAGTTTTTCAAAATTTTATTACAGATATTTTGGTGTTTTCCGGCATATTTTCTAAATATTTTAGAATTTTCATAAAACTTTCCAGGACTTTTGCGAAAATGTCCTGAATGTCGATACTTGACACTTTCAAGTACATTTTTTTTACGTTTATGATGATGTTACTTTCAAAAATCATGAAAGTCTGGATACTACAATGAGTTTTTCAAAATTTTATTGCAGATATTTTGTGTTTTCCGGAATATTTTCAAAATATTTTCGAATTTTTATAAAACGTTCCGTGACTACGTTTGTAAAGTAGTATCAACATTTATTCCATATATATATATATATATATATATATATATATATATATATACATACATATTTACAGCATACTTAATACATATCAATGCATATATATATTTAGTTTTTCTCTAACGAAAACTCAATATATGTATATCAGTAGTGTTACGGCAAAACATGTTATTGCCATTTTTGTTATTTTACAGGAAAAGCAAAACCAGTTTTGAATTTATAATTTTGAATGTAGATTAGCATGTATCATTACCATAGTTAGTTATAATTATTTTTAATAGTAATTTTTTGCAACACTAAACCCTTTGATAAACTTAAAGTATAGTTTATTGGTGGCCATTTAATGCCAAAAAGCGTATATTGAAAAAAAAATGCAGATGTTTTGGCATAACACTACTGATATACCCTGAATATATAAATCATCTTTATTGGCAATTATTGGTTTTATTAGCTATAAATTAAATTATTACTATTGTTTTTTGTTATATTTTTATTAATCATTATCATTTTACAGGCACGTGTTTCGGCTAATTACTTGCTTTCCATTTTCAAGTTATTAGAAAAGAAATAAAGATGTTTTTACATCATAACATTATATATATATATATATATATATATATATATACATATATAATGTTATGATGTAAAAACATCTTTATTTCTTTATATTTATATATATATATATATATATATATATATATATATATATATATATATATATATATATATACAGGGTGTCCAAGATGAGAATCATCAGCATGGAGATCTCGAAAACCGTAAAAGTTACAAACACGGTTAAATACGAAAAAAGTTGCGCGCAATTTAGTCAGTAATATTCTGTTGAGAAAACCAGAAAATTTCGCTTATTTCCGGAGATATTATACAAAATCAGAAATCTTGGGAAGTAAGCGAAAATTTCTGGTTTTCTCAAAAAAATATTACTGACCACTAGAACTTTTTTGTAATTTAACCACCTTTGTAACTTTTACGGTTTCCGAGATCCCCATGCTGTTGATCATTATTTTGGACACCCTGTATAACAATAATATACTTTAAAATAAAAAAATATATATTTATATATATATATATATATATATATATATAATCGATCTTTATTGGGCTATCGATCAAAATAAAAATATTTTCTGAAGTAATTTCTAAATTTTTAATTATTGGCGATTATTAAAATAAACAAGATTAATAATGTAATAAAAAACTATATTATTTCCAACAATGTAGTTGCGAAAATATGAGCTATGTCATAATGATCGATAAATTTGTAAGCAAATGTAAATAAACTGAAACGCATATCTAAATAATAATTCACGAGAAGATATTATACATATGCTACCAAACATACACCAGTGTAGAGATGAACTGAAACTTTCATACAGATGAGTAGAAATCATTAATTAATTTGGTTCGTGCCTTGTATTTGACAGGAAACAAGGTCATTGATGCCTCCTGCGAGGTTAGTTCATCTGTGTACAGTGTTTTCTCTGCGAAAGATAATTAAAAAGAGCCCTAATTAGTACGTGCGCGGAAAATATATAATTATTTATAAGCGTTATTATATTATAACATGCGTCATTCTCATAAGCAGGATGCAGGATGCCGGCAATGGAATTTAACGTATCAACAATATGGAATGTAAATTTGCATACAAGTCCATTCTATTAATATTTATCATTTTGAACGGAAATAAATAAACGTTACCTTGCCTTTGATAAACTACCAGTAGTTATGGTGCACTAATTATCACGGTATTCTTAATTGTAGCCTCGAACAACACAATGTGCAAAATCAGCTTTAACGAAAGTGGGGAGAGGCACTCAGTTGTTTTTGTCGTATAATCCGGGTATTCCCCCAAATTCCATTGTTGCCACATGATACTTCTAAAATATGCCCTTCAATCGAATTAAAAGCACGTTATCATGTGTTTACATAATCCAGTTTTATGCAAAACCGGTTTGATAAGAAGATGCTGAGACATCACAATAATTCGTATATAATTTGTATTACAAGTATAATTTGTATCAGCATTACATTTAATGCTGATTCATAGATTTCTTACACGACGTGCAGGTTTAACTTAAGTAATATTGTTACCAGTAGTATATGTGTAATCAATGTAATGTGTTCAATTCTGAAAATAAATTGGAAAAAATCTTGTGTGATACAAGTGAATAAAGCAGTTTTATCCACTTATACCATAATAGCTATTTATGGTATAAGTGAATAATGTCGAATTTTACCCACAAAAAAACAGTTTAGCGCAAGAGGCGAAGCCAAGTGCGATAATGTTTTCGAGTGGATAAAATTGCTTTATTCACGTGTATCAAGCACAAATTTTTCCAATTCGTTATTAGAATTGAAGAATTTGCGTGTCACATGGTCAGCTGCCAGCAAAAATTTCAAGGATAGTGCGAATTTAACAAATTTTTTTTTGCTTTATTCACGTTGTCAATGGTTATAGTGAATAAAGTGAAAACGTAAACATTTTATTCACCCTTTCGATTAAAGTGTAGTTTTAACGATGAGATTCAATATACATAATGAGTATTTTACGAATTGGAAAAATAGCTATTATCTGTGGGCTAAATGGCTAAATTATCTATTACTTACTTCCAGTTGAAATGGATATAATAATTTGTTTTGTTCAATTATTGGTTTATTTATTTCTTTTATTATATAATTCTAAAATGGTTTTTGTTTTCGATTTCTTTCTTTTATATTTATATTTCTTTTATATTTCTTAAATGGTTTTTGTTTTCTTTTAAACATAACAAGCGCCCTCATAGGCCCCTAGTCTCCTCCACCAACCACAATTGATAAGATAAGATAAAATATGGCGCATTAAAGATAACCACACAGTCGACGTGTACTTTGCCACAAATAGAAATGTTAAATACAGGATATATATTAAAATACCACTATATTATGGTAATTTAGGTAAGTTTTATTAAGTAAGTTATTAAGTAAGTTAAGAATTATTAATAATTTTTTGAAAAAAATTGTAATGAAAAAGGTAGACGAGCTGAACTTTTAGGATCAAATCCACATTCAAATGGTCTTCTTTTTTCTCGATCTATAAAAGTTTTTTTGGTAATACATTCAATACGCATTAAATACTGTAATTATCTGTAGTAAATAGTTTATTTATTCGAATTACCTTATTATAATATAACACTCATTCGTAAAAATGTGTTAGTACGTTTGTAATTTAGTAAATAATTTAGCTAATTCTATTATTTTGCTAGATTCTATGATATAATGTCTATAACGTGTTGAATTGTTCGTAAAATAGCTTCAATTTTTACCAAAATTTTTACGCAATTTTTCTTTTTCAGGTTAATTTCAGCGTTTGAGTTTATAAGTTATTGGTGTTTAGACTCGAATATGTGAAATATTATTGAATACATCCTGAACAAAGCAAGGTTGTGGTAATCTACAAATTGATAAGGTATATATTTTAAATAAACATTGATACAGCCACATAAATGCAACTGTCGTATTTCCCATAGAATCATATT
This sequence comes from Othius punctulatus, assembly GCA_951805005.1. NCBI lineage: Eukaryota > Metazoa > Arthropoda > Insecta > Coleoptera > Staphylinidae > Othius > Othius punctulatus. Next base: position 9,168,129 of record OX638143.1, read on the forward strand.
CACATTCATATTAAAATCACAATAATTCTATTATCACAATGAATTATACGTTCCAGCTACCCAATATTACCAAGAAGCAGATTAATATAATATTAATAATTATAATATATATATATATATATATATATATATATATATATATATATATATATATATATATAATACAGGGTGTGTCAAAATTTGGCCAGCTCATGTATAATGATAAACACAGCTCTTGTAGGGGCGTAATATATGTAAATATATTAAATATATTTAAATAACAGGTTTAAATATATTTGTTAATAATTTTTTTACATCACCTCATTGGATCTCCCGCAATTCAAACTGATAAAAAATAATCATCAAGATTTTTGAGACCTGTACTTTGTGGTAATTCATATTAAATTCAGAAGAAAACACTACTACACTACAGTATTACGTTACACTATTATGTTTTAACCACTAGTGGTTAAAACATAATAGTGTTTTATTCTGAATTTGATAAAAACTAATCTTAATTTACAGATTCTAATTAGAGAATCTTAATCAAGATAAATAAGGCATCTTTGTTTGATCTTATTTAACTTAACCTAACGTAACGTTACCTAACCTAACTTGTCCTGTAGGGAGATGGTTGAGACCTCTACTTTCTGGCAATTCATATTAAATTCAGAATAAAACACTACTATGTTTTATCCACTAGTGGTTAAAACATAATACTATTTTATTCTGAATTTGATAATAAATAATCTAAATTTACAGATTCTAATTAGAGAAATTAATCAAGATAAATAAGGCCACTTTGTTTGATCTTATTTAACTTAACATAACGTAACGTTACCTAACCTAACTTGTCCTGTTGGGAGATGGTTGAGACCTCTACTTTCTGGCAATTCATATTAAATTCAGAATAAAACACTACTATGTTTTAACCACTAGTGGTTAAAACATAATAGTGTTTTGTTCTGAATTTGATAAAAACTAATCTTAATTTACAGATTCTAATTAGAGAATCTTAATCAAGATAAATAAGTCCACTTTGTTTGATGTTATTTAACTTAATATGACGTAACGTTACCTAACCTAACTTGTCCAGTTTCTGACCTTTTGTGATTAATGTCTGCCAGCTGTTAAGTATAATTAATATAAGATATAATTCCAGATAATTTATCAAAGTAATGGTTTTTAGGTAAGCCATGCTTCACTAAAAATTAATATTACATCGTTTTGAAAATTTTTAAACCAGTGGCAGGCTTAATATCCCACTTAAGTTAATTTAAAAAAACATGTTGGACGTATTCTTTTCCACTAATTATATTTCTTGTACATTCATAGATGATTTTGCTTGTTGCTACAATTTTTTAATGTAGCATCTATTTTAGACTTACAACTTAGAAGAGTGTAAAACATAGATGATTCTTTCAATTTTCAGCTACATACTTCTCATTTCTTCTCTTCTGTTTTATAAATTTCTTTTATAGATTCACTTGTAAGTTTTCTACATGTTTCTGGATTTAATGTCTGATTCGCGATTCTTTTTAGTTGCAACAATAACATTTTCTTATATATTGCCTTTCCTTGGATATTGTTTTAAAGTTACATCGTAGAGGAGTTTAAGGCAGTGATGATTCTGTAAATTTTTAACTTTAAACTACATAGATTAATTTACATCTTAGTAGAGTGTAAAACATTGATGATTCTTTCGATTTTCAGCTACAAACTTCTCATTTCTTCTCTTCTGTTTTATAAATTTCTTTTATAGATTCATTTGTAAGTTTTCTACATGTTTCTGGATTTAATGTCTGATTCACGATTCTTTTTAATTGCAACAATAACATGTTCTTATATATTGCCTTTCCTTGGATATTGTTTTTAAGTTACATCGTAGAGGAGTTTAAGGCAGTGATGATTCTGTAAATTTTTAACTTTAAACTACATAGATTAATTTACATCTTTGAATAGTGTAAAACATTAATGATTCTTTCGATTTTCAGCTACAAACTTCTCATTTCTTCTCTTCTGCTTTATAAATTTCTTTTATAGTTTCATTTGTAAGTTTTCTACATGTTTCTGGATTTAATGTCTGATTCACGATTCTTTTTAGTTGCAACAATAACATTTTCTTATACATTGCCTTTCCTTGGATATTGTTTTAAAGTTACATCGTAGAGGAGTTTAAGGCAGTGATGATTCTGTAAATTTTTAACTTTAAACTTCATTGATTAATTTACATCTTAGAAGAGTGTAAAACATTGATGATTCTTTCGATTTTCAGCTACAAACTTCTCATTTCTTCTCTTCTGTTTTATAAATTTCTTTTATAGATTCATTTGTAAGTTTTCTGCATGTTTCTGGATTTAATGTCTGATTCACGATTCTTTTTAGTTGCAACAATAACATTTTCTTATATATTGCCTTTCCTTGGATATTGTTTTAAAGTTACGTCGTAGAGGAGTTTAAGGCAGTGATGATTCTGTAAATTTTTAACTTTAAACTCCATAGATTAATTTACATCTTAGAAGAGTGTAAAACATTAATGATTCTTTCGATTTTCAGCTAAAAACTTCTCATTTCTTCTCTTCTGTTTTATAAATTTCTTTTATAGATTCATTTGTAAGTTTTCTACATGTTTCTGGATTTAATGTCTGATTCACGATTCTTTTTAGTTGCAACAATAACATTTTCTTATATATTGCCTTTCCTTGGATATTGTTTTAAAGTTACATCGTAGAGGAGTTTAAGGCAGTGATGATTCTGTAAATTTTTAACTTTAAACTCCATAGATTAATTTACATCTTAGAAGAGTGTAAAACATTAATGATTCTTTCGATTTTCAGCTAAAAACTTCTCATTTCTTCTCTTCTGTTTTATAAATTTCTTTTATAGATTCACTTGTAAGTTTTCTACATGTTTCTGGATGATTGTCTGATTCACGATTCTTTTTAGTTGCAACAATAACATTTTCTTATATATTGCATTTCCTTGGATATTGTTTTAAAGTTACATCGTAGAGGAGTTTAAGGCAGTGATGATTCTGTAAATTTTTAACTTTAAACTCCATAGATTAATTTACATCTTAGAAGAGTGTAAAACATTGATGATTCTTTCGATTTTCAGCTACAAACTTCTCATTTCTTCTCTTCTGTTTTATAAATTTATTTTATAGATTCATTTGTAAGTTTTCTGCATGTTTCTGGATTTAATGTCTGATTCACGATTCTTTTTAGTTGCAACGATAACATTTTCTTATATATAGCCTTTCCTTGGATATTGTTTTAAAGTTACATCGTAGAGGAGTTTAAGGCATTGATGATTCTGTAAATTTTTAACTTTAAACTCCATTGATTAATTTGCATCTTAGAAGAGTGTAAAACATTGATGATTCTTTCGATTTTCAGCTAAAAACTTCTCATTTCTTCTCTTCTGTTTTATAAATTTCTTTTATAGATTCACTTGTAAGTTTTCTACATGTTTCTGGATTTAATGTCTGATTCACGATTCTTTTCAGTTGCAACAATAACATTTTCTTATATATTGCCTTTCCTTGGATATTGTTTTAAAGTTACATCGTAGAGGAGTTTAAGGCAGTTATGAATCTGTAAATTTTTAACTTAAAACTACATAGATTAATTTACATCTTAGAAGAGTGTAAAACATTTATGATTCTTTCGATTTTCAGCTATAAACTTCTCATTTCTTCTCCTCTGTTTTATAAATTTCTTTTATAGATTCATTTGTAAGTTTTCTGCATGTTTCTGGATTTAATGTCTGATTCACGATTCTTTTTTGTTGCAACAATTACATTTTCTTATATATTGCCTTTCCTTGGATATTGTTTTAAAGTTACATCGTAGAGGAGTTTAAGGCAGTGATGATTCTGTAAATTTTTAACTTTAAACTCCATAGATTAATTTACATCTTAGAAGAGTGTAAAACATTGATGATTCCTTAGATTTTCAGCTACAAACTTCTCATTTCTTCTCTTCTGTTTTATAAATTTCTTTTATAGATTCATTTGTAAGTTTTCTACATGTTTCTGGATTTAATGTCTGATTCACGATTCTTTTTAGTTGCAACAATAACATTTTCTTATATATTGCCTTTCCTTGGATATTGTTTTAAAGTTACATCGTAGAGGAGTTTAAGGCAGTTATGATTCTGTAAATGTTTAACTTTAAACTCCATTGATTAATTTGCATCTTAGAAGAGTGTAAAACTTTGATGATTCTTTCGATTTTCAGCTACAAACTTCTCATTTCTTCTCTGCTGTTTTATAAATTTCTTTTATAGATTCATTTGTAAGTTTTCTGCATGTTTCTGGATTTAATGTCTGATTCGCGATTCTTTTTAGTTGCAACAATAACATTTTTTTATATATTGCCTTTCCTTGGATATTGTTTTAAAGTTACGTCGTAGAGGAGTTTAAGGCAGTTATGATTCTGTAAATTTTTAACTTTAAACTCCATAGATTAATTTACATCTTAGAAGAGTGTAAAACATTAATGATTCTTTCGATTTTCAGCTACAAACTTCTTATTTCTTCTCCTCTGTTTTTTAAATTTCTTTTATAGATTCATTTGTAAGTTTTCTACAAGATTCTGGATTGAATGTCTGATTCACGATTCTTTTCAGTTGCAACTATAACATTTTCTTATATATTGCCTTTGCTTGGATAATGTTTTAAAGTTACATCGTAGAGGAGTTTAAGGCAGTGATGATTCTGTAAATTTTTAACTTTATACTCCATTGATTAATTTGCATCTTAGAAGAGTGTAAAAAACATTGATGATTCTTTCGATTTTCAGCTACAAACTTCTCATTTCTTCTCTTCTGTTTTATAAATTTCTTTTATAGATTCATTTGTAAGTTTTCTGCATGTTTCTGGATTTAATGTCTGATTCACGATTCTTTTTAGTTGCAACTATAACATTTTCTTATATATTGCCTTTCCTTGGATATTCTTTTAAAGTTACATTGTAGAGGAGTTTAAGGCAGTGATGATTCTGTAAATTTTTAACTTTAAACTCCATAGATTAATTTACATCTTAGAAGAGTGTAAAACATTGATGATTCTTTCGATTTTCAGCTAAAAACTTCTCATTTCTTCTCTTCTGTTTTATAAATTTCTTTTATAGATTCATTTGTAAGTTTTCTACATGTTTCTGGATTTAATGTCTGATTCACGATTCTTTTTAGTTGCAACAATAACATTTTCTTATATATTGCCTTTCCTTGGATATTGTTTTAAAGTTACATCGTAGAGGAGTTTAAGGCAATGATGATTCTGTAAATTTTTAACTTTAAACTCCATTGATTAATTTGCATCTTAGAAGAGTTTTACACTCAAGAATCAATGTCTGTTGTACTTTATCTGAATCAGTTTTTTTTTTTGCAGGTGCTTATCGCGAAGAACTACTACATTTCTTGATCCAGAAACTTATTACTTACCTTAGTAGGTGTAGTAAGTTAATTTTGAAGATTTTGGAGTACGTTTCTGATTTTCGGCTTATATTAATCCGAAATAATGGAAGTACTCTCGGCGGTACGTGCAGGAGATATCTCATCTGTGCAGAATTTGTTAAGTGCAGTACCAGATATAAATAAGCAGATTGAAGGCACTACATTAATGCATGAAGCTGCTTTATCCGGACAATTGGAGATGATGGTATATTTGTCGAGCAGAGGTGCAAGTTGCAGCTGCCCTGATGAAAATGGAGCGACTCCACTACATTTAGCTGTAAGTACTGGAAGCTTGGCTGCAATCAAATATTTAATTGATAATGGGGCTGATTGCAATGCTACGGATAAATCTGGAAAACGAGCTGTTCAAATAGCCGCAGAAAAAGGGCTTACCGAAGTTTTAGAGTACCTTATGAAACAAGGGGCTGATTTCAGTTGTGTTAACGATAAAGGTTGTTCGCTCTTGCACTTGGCTATTATGAGCACAAATTTGGAAAGCGTTAAGTATTTAGTAGCCAATGGTTCGAATTGCGCTGCCAAGGATTTGTATGATAACAATGGGTTACACATGGCCGCATATAAGGGCGGCTTGGAGGTGTACAAGTACTTGGAGGGCATTGGTGTCCAAAGAGATTTGGTTAACCAAACTGGATGGATGCCTCTGCACTACGCTGTGCATGGTGAGCACCTAGAGATTGTGAAGTACCTGGTGAGTACTGGTTCAGATTTAGGTGTAAGAGACCATATGTGCTGTACCCCAATGCACATTGCAGCCGAGAGGGGTTACCTTGAAATTTTTGAGTACCTTCGTGCGCATGGTGGTGATGTAAATGGTAGGGGCGAAAATGATTGGACCATGCTTCATTACTCCATACACAGTGAGCGTTTGGCTCTCGTGGAGTACCTAATTGGTGCTGGTGAGGATATAAATGCAGTTGATAGGACGGGCAATTGCGGTCTTCACATGGCAGCCGAACGTGGTAACCTGGAAATTTTCAAGTACCTACTAGCAATGGGAGGTAATTGCAAGTTGGTGAATTCTGAAGGTGACACCTCGTTAAAACCGGCAGTTTTGAACGACCATCTGGAAATGGTAGGGCTTTTGCTGAAATCGGGACTTGACCTAAACGCAAGAAATATGAACGGCAATAACGCTGTCCAAATTGCCGCTCAGAGTGGTTCTTTGGAAACGATTAAGTACCTCATTGACAACGGTGCTGCGTACAACGTGGCAAATGAACGCAAGAATACCCCCATTCATAGGGCTGCGTACTACGAGCACCTTGAAGCTGTTGACTTCTTCATTTCATTGGGCATCGATTGTAATGCTAAGAACACTTATGGGAACACGGCGCTGCACTCGGCAGCAATCAGAGGTTCTCTGGAGATTGTGAAGTTACTTGTAACCAGAGGTGCTGATATAAATGCAGCCAATTCATCTGGTAAGACGCCCTTGCATTCAGCTGTGCAGTATGGTAACCTGGAGGTGGTGAAGTACCTTGTGGATTCCGGCGTCGAGTGCAACATCACACCCAAGTTTGGTAACACCCCGCTTCACTACGTCCCTGAAGACGGCAACCTCGAGATCTTCCAGTACCTCCACAGCCGCGGCGCAGACCTGGAGGCCCGCAATGATTTCGGGTATACCCCGCTGCATTTCGCTGCGGACAAAGGCAACTTGGAGGTCCTCAAGTTCTTAATTAAAACTGGTGCCGACTACGACGCACCCAACATCAACGGCCATACCCCCTTGCACTTCGGTGCTAAAAACGAGCGGCTTGAGGTGGTGAGGTACCTGATGGAATTGGGCGCTGACTTCAATGCCACTGACAAATTTGGTAACACCGTGCTTCACACAGCAGCGAAGCATGGAAGTATCAAGGTGGTGGAGTACCTGATGGAGCGCGGTGCAAAGGACCACGCCATCAACAAGAAGAACATCACCCCATTGGTCTTGGCCACGCGGCTGGGGCACAAAGAGGTTGCTAATTATCTAACAGCCGCACAGAAAGCCTCATAAAGGTACTACCCCTAAGGAGAATCGTCATTATATTTATGTGGTATGACATTTTTGTACCTAAGTGCGTCATAAAAGAGCTACCCGTGAGGTAAACCGTCTTCATTTTTAGGTGTTAAGACATTTTTGTACCTAAGTGAAATACCAGCATAAATACAGTAATAAAATATTAAAACATTGTACAGTTGGACACCATCTCTATAGGACCTGCTAATGCTTACATAATCCAGTGCTGTCCAGAGTTGTCCTATGGAGATGGTGCCTCGCCAATTCACTAATTTACACACATCTACACATCCTAAGCTTTTACTTTCAACATATTAAAACATTGTACAGTTGCACACCATCTCCATAGGACAGGTTTCGACTTGCTAGTGCTTCCATAATCCAGTGTTGTCCGGAGTTGTCTTATGGAGATGGTGCCTCGCCATTTCACTAATTTACACACATCTACACATCCTTAGCTTTTACTTTCAACATATTAAAACATTGTACAGTTGGACACCATCACCATAGGACCGGTTTCGACCTGCTAGTGCTTCCATAATCCAGTGCTGGCCGGAGTTGTCCTATGGAGATGGTGCCTCACCTATTCACTAATTTACACACATCCTTAGCTTTTACTTTCAACATATTAAATCATTGTACAGTTGGATACCATCTCCTTAGGACCGGTTTGGACCTGCTGGTGCTTCCATAATCCAGTGCTGTCCGAGTTGTCCTATGGAGATGGTGCCTCGCCAATTCACTAATTTGCACACATCCTTAGCTTTTACTTTCAACATATTAAAACATTGTACAGGTGGACACCATCTCCATAGGACAGGTTTCGACTTGCTAGTGCTTCCTTAATCCAGTGCTGTCCGGAGTTGTCCTATGGAGATGGTGCCTCGCCAATTCACCAATTTACACACATCCTTAGCTTTTACTTTCAACATATTAAAACATTGTACACTTGGAGACCACCTCCATAGGATCAGTTTCGACCTGCTAATGCTTGCATAATCCAGTGCTGTCCGGAGTTGTCCTATGGAGATGGTGATTCGCCAATTCACTAATTTACACACATCTACACATCCTTAGTTTTTACTTTCAACTTATTAAAACATTGTACAGTTGGACACCATCTCCATAGGACCGGTATCGACCTGCTAGTGCTTCCATGATCCAGTGCTGTCCTGAGTTGTTCTATGGAGATGGTGCCTCGCCAATTCACTAATTTACACACATCCTTAGCTTTTACTTTCAACATATTAAAACATTGTACAGTTGGACACCATCTTCATAGGACCGGTTTCGACCTGCTAATGCTCCCATAATCCAGTGCTGTCCGGAGTTGTCCTATGGAGATGGTGCCTCGCCAATTCACTAATTTACACACATCTACACATCCTTAGCTTTTACTTTCAACATATTAAAACATAGTACCGGTGGACACCATCTCCATAGGACCGGTTTCGACCTGCTAATGCTTCCATAATCCAGTGTTGTCCTATGGAGATGGTGCCTCGCCAATTCACTAATTTACACACATCTACACATCCTTAGCTTTTACTTTCAGTAGTGGTAGTACAGTAGTAGTAGTACTACAGTATGCGCAAGAATAAACAGTACTAAAATGTAGGTAACGAAGCATACGCACCGTAATGTATACGGCCCCAATCTTGTGGTTGAGTAGTGGGGCTATGAGAGTTCTGGAACAATTTCTCCATAAGGATTACATGGGTGGATTTTTCGCTACTTATTTCCGGTCGAGCGAGCCGTTGCGTATATGTTGGGCTGCCTAACATCTGCGCGAGACCCTCAGCCCCTCACGATATTCTCTTGGCCCCTCCGCCCCTCCTCCCCTCAACCCCACGCGATATCCTCTTGGCCCCCCCGCCCCTCCGCCCCTCAACCCTTCCCGATATCCTCTTTTTAACAGCTCATTTTGCATCATCAACACCACCTTGCTATTTAAAGCTGTTTAAAAGAGGAAAAGAAATCCAAGGTAATCCGCCCCTCCACCATCCCTCCCCCTCAGCCCTACGCGTTATTCTCTTTTCTTCTTCTTATTGTGCCGTCTCCTATCGGAGGTTGACAATCATCATTGCAATTCTGACCCTCAACGCTGCAGCTCTAAATAGTTGGATCGATGTTTGTCCATACCATTCACGTAAGTACTTCAGCCATGAAGTTCTGCGACGCCCTATGGATCTTTTATCTTGCATTCCTTTTCCTCTTTTAAACTGCTTTAAATTGCAAAGTGGTGTTGATGATGCAAAATGCGCTGTTTAAAAGAGGATATCGTGAGGGGCGGGGGAGGATTACCTTGGATTTCTTTTCCTCTTTTAAACAGCTTTAAATATCAAGATGGTGTTGATGATGCAAAATCTGCTGTTTAAAAGAGGATATCGTTAGTGGCTGAGGGGTGGAGGGGCTGAGGGCCGGAGGGGCTGAGGGGAGGAGGGGCTGTGGGGCGGAGGGGCGGAGGGGCGGAGGGGTACAAGAGGATATGGTGAGAGGCTGAGGGTCCCGCGCAGATGTTAGGCAGCTCAACATGCACGCAACGGCTCGCTCGACCGGAAGTAAGTAGCGAAAAATCGGTCCATGTAATCCTGATGGAGGAATTGTTCCAGAACTGGCCTAGCCCCACTACTTGGTTGGTTGCCGAAACTTCACTTCTGCTTATTTTGTCGCATACTATACTGCAGTTGTTTTTACCTAACGCAGAAATGTCTTGATGCAATTGTGTGTTAAATGAACGAAAACAGAATATGGCAACATATACAAACTGCATACTCTACTGCAGTTGTTTTTACCTAACGCAGAAATTTCTTACTGCAATTGTGTGTTAAATGAACAGAATATGGCAACAGACGTTTTATTCTATTAAAATATCGAAGCCATGAAGTTCTGCGACGCCCTATGGATCTTTTACCTTGGATTTATTTTCCTCTTTTATACAGCTTTAAAAAGCAAGGTGGTGTTGATGATGCAAAATGAGCTATTTTAAAGACGATATCGTGAGGGGCTGAGTGGTGGAGGGCCTGAGGGGCACATGAGGATATCGTGAGAGGCTGAGGATCCCGCGCAGATGTTAGGCAGCTCAACATGCACGCAACGGCTCGCTCGATCGGAAGTAAGTAGCGAAAAATTGGCCCTTGTAATCCTTATGGAGAAATTGTTCCAGAACTGTCCTAGCTCCACTACTTGGTTGATTGCCTAAGTAGCGAAAAATCGGCCCATGTAATCCTTATGGAGAAATTGTTCCAGAACTATCCTAGCCCTACTACTTGATTGGTTGCCTAAGTAGATAAAAATCGGCCCATATAATCCTTATGGAGAAATTGTTCCAGAACTGTCCTAGCCTCACTACTTGGTTGCTTGACTAAACTTCACTTCTGCTTATTTAGGCGCATACTGTACTGCAGTTGTTTTTACCTAACACAGAAATGTCTTGATGCTATTGTGTGTTAAATGAACGAGAACAGAATATGGCAACAGACGTTTTGTTCTATTTAAATATCGAAGCCATGAAGTTCTGCGACGCCCTATGGATCTTTTACCTTGGATTTATTTTCCTCTTTTAAACGGCTTTAAATGGCAAGGTGGTGTTGATGATGCAAAATGAGCTATTTAAAAGAGGATATGGTGAAGGTCTGACGGGCGGAGGGGCACAAGAGGGTATCTTGAGAAGCTGAGGGTCCCGCGCAGATGTTAGCCAGCTCAACATACACGCAACGGCTCGCTCAACCGGAAGTAAGTAGCGAAAAATCGGCCCATGTAATCTTTATGGAGAAATTGTTCCAGAACTGGCCTAGCCCCACTACTTGGTTTATTGCCTAAAGTTCACTTCTCCTTATCTTGGCGGATACTGTACTGCAGTTGTTTTTACCTCACGCAGAAATGTCTTGATGCTATTATGTGTTAAATGAACGAGAACAGAATATGGGAACAGACGTTTTATTCTATTTAAAAATTGAAGCCATGAAGTTCTGCGACGCCCTGTGGATCTTTTACCTTGGATTTATTTTCCTCTTTTTTGATTAAACAGCTTTAAATAGCAAGGTGGTGTTGATGATGCAAAATGATTTGTTTAAAAGAGGATATCGTGAGGGTCTGAGTGGCGGAGGGGCGGAGGGGCACAAGAGGATATGGTGAGAGCCTGAGGGTCCCACGCAGATGTTAAGCAGCTCATCATACACGCAACGGCCCGCTCCACCGGAAGTAAGTAGCGAAAAATCGTCCCATGTAATCCTTATGGAGAAATGGTTCCAGAACCGTCCTAGCCCTACTACTTGATTGGTTGCCTAAGTAGCGAAAAATCGGCCTATGTAATCCTTATGGAGAAATTGTTCCAGAACTGTCCTAGCCCTACTACTTGGTTGGTTGCCTAAGTAGATAAAAATCGGCCCATGTAATCCTTATGGAGAAATCGTTCCAGAACTGCCCTAGCCCAACTACTTGGTAGGTTGCCTAAACTTCACTTCTGTTTATTTTGGCACATACTGTACTGCAGTTGTTTTTACCTAACGCAGAAATGTCTTGATGCAATTGTGTGTTAAATGAGCAAGAACAGAATATGGCAACAGACTTTTTATTGCATTAAAACATCGATCAGCAATACAAAGCTACACGTTAACTTATTAAAAAATCTTCGTGCCAAAGGATCTGCACAGTTAGCTCGATTACGTGATATAGATGAATAGCACAAACAGGAACAGGTTCCACGCGTTCATCACGGACTTCGTGGGTACCAATCCGTCGAGTACCGTCGGGTACTCGTGTCGAGTGCCGTCTCCGCTCCGGGTGATCCTGGCCTCGATGATGTCTTGTGGTACGGTCTTCCGCTCGGTGACCCATCCGCACCATGCGAAGAAGTCGATCAGGTATGATGTGAGGTTGCGGGTGTCCCCGCTCAATTCAGAAGCCCTGTAGTCCCACGGGAAGACGTGGTGGTAGTTGTGGAAGCCTTCTCCTCCACATAGTATCATTGGTACGTAACTCTCGACAGGACCTATTTTCCTGTATTTAAAAGTAACTATATCTTATTAAATGCAAATATTTCTAAAATATTTCTTTCAGTTTAAATCATTCAAATATTCGGGATTACATTGTTTTTTTTAAATCAATCAGTATTTCACCCCTACAAAGTTTTCGGTCGACTGCTCTAACACCCTGTACATTTACATTATTATTATTTTGCCCATGCAATTCTGATTAAAAAAATATTATTGCAACAACATTCTTCATGAACTATATGGTAATTTCGGAAAAATCGAGGACTTTTTGCCACTTTTCCAAATTATATACTTCCCTAACAGTATAGTTCCCTTTGTTGCACCTAGGATACCATTGTTTACCATAGTTTCAACAATGGTATTCCAAGCAAATGTACCACTAACAAACCTAATCCACGATTTTAAAACCCTAACAGTAGAGTTCCCTTTGTTGCACCTAGGGTACCATTGTTTACCATAGTTTCAACAATGGTATCCCAAGCAAATGTACCACTAACAAACCTAATCCACGATTTTAAAACCCTAACAGTATAGTTCCCTTTGTTGCACATAGGATACCACTGTTTACCATAGTTTCAACAATGGTATCCGAGGCAAATGTACCACCAACAAAGATAATCCACGATTTTAAAACTGAGCCTTAGTAGGTGCAGCACCCTGTATATACCGAGCAAATGTTGGAGTGAAAAATTTATGTTTGTGCAGATTTTTTAGAGAAATTGCTTACTTGTTGTAGGGTCTGATACCATAGAGGTGGGCCAAACTATTGATGCACCAGGTCACATTCACTGTTATTATATATTTGCTGATTGTTGCTCTGAAGATTGATACCTTTAGCGATTCGCCCCATAAACAATACGGTATTAGAACGGGGAGTAGTACCACCAGTAAGACCATTATGTAATAATAGTACCTGCAAGTAACTGTGCAATTATTCCTGAAATTATTTGTAATAAACGATTCTTACTTGTGCTGAAACATAACCAAAGGGTTTGCTTCGAGATCGCTGAGGTCGACGGACTTTCCCTTCTCCTTAACATCCGGATGCTTCTTGATCATCAGCCACCCTACATGGCTGAAGAAGAAACCTAGAAGCTTCAATGCTTAAATGGCACACCACGAAGTTAACAAAAAGGTACCTCGCTTGGCATTGTGTGGGTCCGCGTCTGTCTCGCTGAATTTGTGGTGTACCCTGTGGTCTCTGCACCATGTGTATATGCTGTTCTGGTAAGTTAGAGAAGCCATGAAGAGAAATATGAGTTCTACAAGGCGGTTGGCCTTGAACGTTCTGTGGCAGAATAGTCTGTGCGCACCTCCAGTGATCCCTATACCTCCAATTACTCCACAACATTTGTCTAGAAAGTTTGTTACAGATTTCGGTCCAGCAAAAAGTATGCATCCTTACAGAAGATCTCCGTCTGTAATTTGGACTCCCCTCGCAAACAGCAACCGTACACCGCACCACAATGCAGGGCGGTCAGTATTATGGTGTTGGGCCAGTTGAAATCCCATTTGTACACTTTCTCCTCCATGGCGGGCACATTTTCAGCTACCGGAGTTTTACTGCAAGGAACGCTTTTCATACTCACTATCATTTGATTTTAATAGATTCCTTACATTTATATACACCTTGTATGTGTATCAGTGTGTCGTACTGGGCCTTTGTATGCTAATAAAAATATGTAAAACTTGCTCTACCACAAGAACTTTTCATTATTTGTGCCAATTGTTTTTTCAAATACAATGCAAAGTGCTGACAATGACAATGGAACGGTCATTAAATAATAATTATAGAATTATACACTCATTTACGCACGTCGAGTTCAAATGATCTAAGAATTACTAACTAAATTAGAAACTAAGAACGTCGAAACTGATATATTCTCACTACTTTCCTGCCAAACAACACCCAAATCATCTTCAATTTTGTTACATAATTTATACGACGTTGGCTTAATATTCATACAACTAAACAATTCAATTGCGAATAAGCGATAAATACTACACCGGAAACATCTAATGGACTTACAATTCAATCCATTATCTTCATTCGCTGAAAATTGTGTGATCTAAATTGCATACATATCGAAATGTAGGCACAGTCATGCTCACATAAATCTAGTACAAAAAAATAGGTTACAATAGCAATTTTATATAGCAATGGCAAATGTTTTGTACTAGATTTATGTGAGCATGACGTCATGAATTAGGTTACAATAGCAAATTTATATAGCAATATCAAATGTATTGTACTGGATTTATGTGAACATACATCATGCTCACATACATCTAGTACAAGAAATTAGGTTACAATAGCAATTTTATATAGCAATATCAAATGTTTTGTACTAGATTTATGTGAGCATGACTGTACATGTCAACTCCTTTCTTCGTCATAAATAATAACTACTTTTGGCCGCAATGAAATATGTAATTTATTCGAATAATGCAATAACTCAGTCTTTCTATTTCCTTCGATTTGTTGGTACTGAAATATACAAATGTTTGTGGAGGTGCAATATAAAGTTATGGTGAATAGTACCATATGTTCATAAAAAAAGTCCATCAGGGACGGCTGTGAAAACTTAAACGTATGTCCGTGAATTGTTTCAGATTTTCAATTTTCTGACAGGTGCCAGGTGATAAACTAACCTCTTAAAAAAGAGGCATGGCATGACGTCATGCTCACATAAATCTAGTTCAAGAAATTAAGTTACAATAGCAAATTTATATAGCAATGTCAGATGTTTTGTACTAGATTTATGTGAGCATGACTGTACATGTCAACTCCTTTCTTCATCATAAATAATAACTACTTTTGGTCGAAATGAAATAAGTAATTTGTTCGAAATATGCAATAACCTGTCGTTCTCGCAGATTTTGACAGTTACAGTTGAAAATATGACAAATTTTGACAGTTGCAGTTATAAATATGACAAATATTAACAGTTGCAGTTGAAAATATAACAAATTTGACAGTTTCATTTGAAACTACAACTAATTTTGAAAGTTAATGCTGAAAATGTGACAAATTTTGTTAGTTGCAGTTAAATAATATTCTAGTAGTATAATTATGTATCTAATAGACTTACAATATGACATATATGAGAATATGATACACCTTAAGCATAGAACTTGACTGATTTTGATAGTTCGGATAAAAAGTTTGACTAACTTTAATCGTTTCGTTAGAAAATTTTACAAATCTTTCAAAACTGCACCTAAAAATTTGACATATATAGACAAAGTCACTGTAAATTTTAAAAAAATGCAAATCTTAGGAGTTCAGATCAGAAATTTTGTAATATTTTGAATATTGCAGTGAAAATTTGACAGATTTGGATAGGTGCAGTAGAAAATATGAAAGATTTGATTTGTTATAAATTTATATATGTACCTATATCACATAATTTCTCAGCTAGAACTAAATATTTTACAGTTGTAATTGAAAATGCGGTAAGTTTGGACAGTTTCAACCAAAAATTTAACAAATTTAGAAAATTTAGTTGATAAATTACCAGATTTCGATAGATAAAGTTGCAGATTTTCGACTTGTAATTTCGTTCGTTTTGTTGGTACTGAAATATACAAATGTTTGTAGAGGTGCAATATAAAGTTATGTTGAATAGTACCATATGTTCATAAAAAAAGTCCATCAGGGATGGCTGTGAAAACTTAAACGTATGTCCGTGACTTGATTCACATTCACAAAATTCAAATCGGATGTCATTGAGTCAGTGTCAATGTCAAAAATATGGCAACACTGACGATTCGTTCCGAAAAACTGGCAGCGTAGATCGAAAAAAGGGAAGCTGGATGCAGTGTTGTTATGTATCTATATACATGTATCTAAATACAGTATCTAGATACAGTATCTAGATACATTTTAAGTATCTAGATACGTATCTAGATACATTCTTGCTTGCTTATATGTCAACTATTTTCTTCATCATAAATAATATCTACTTTTGGCAGCAATGAAATAAGTCATTTGTTCGAAATATGCAATAACCTGTCGTTCTATTTCATTCGTTTTGTTGGTACTGAAATATACAAATGTTTGTGGAGGTGCAATATATAGTTATGGTGAATAGTACCATATGTTCATAAAAAAAGTACATTAGGGACGGCTGTGAAAACTTAAACGTACGTCCGTGACTTGTTTCAGATTTTCAATTTACAAACAGGTGCTAGGTGACAAACTAACCTCTTAAAAAAAGGTATGCTTAGACGTCATGCTCACATAAATCTAGTACAAGAAATTAGGTTACAATAGCAATTTTATATAGCAATATCAAATGTTTTGTACTAGATTTATGTGAGCAAAACTGTACATGTCAACTCTTTTCTTCGTCATAAATAGTAACTACTTTTGGCCGCAATGAAATAAGTAATTTGTTCGAAATATGCAATAACCTGTCGTTCTATTTCGTTCGTTTCATTGGTACGGAAATATACAAATGTTTGTGGAGCTGCAATATAAAGTTATGGTGAATAGTACCATATGTTCATAAAAAAAGTCCATCAGGGACGGCTGTGAAAACTTAAACGTATGTCCGTGAATTGTTTCAGATTTTCAATGTTCTGACAGATGCTAGGTGATAAATTAACCTCTTAAAAAAGAGGCATGACATGACGTCATGCTCACATAAATCTAGTACAAGAAATTAGGTTACAATAGCAAATTTATATAGCAAAGTCAAATGTTTTGTACTAGATTTATGTGAGCATGACTGTACATGTCAACTCCTTTCTTCATCATAAATAGTAACTACTTTTGGCCACAATGAAATAAGTAATTTGTTCGAAATATGCAATAACCTGTCGTTCTCGCAGATTTTGGCAGTTTCAGTTGAAAATATGACAAATTTTGACAGTTGCAGTTATAAATATGACAAATATTAACAGTTGCAGTTGAAAATATAACAAATTTGACAGTTTCATTTGAAAATACAACAAATTTTGAAAGTTAATGTTGAAAATGTGACAAATTTTGTTAGTTGCAGTTAAATAATATTCTAGTAGTATAATTATGTATCTAATGGACTTACAATATAACATATATGAGAATATGATATGTCAAAAATTAGTGGCAATAAAATAAAAATTATTCATTGACGCTATACGATTGTAAAGTAGTATCAACATTTATTCCATATATATATATATATATATATATATATACATATTTACAGCATACTTAATACATAGAATATAATATATAGATATTTAATGTTATGATGTAAAAACATCTTTATTTCTTAATCTTAAATCTTAATCTTAATATATATATAACTGCATTGATATATGATATGATACATATATATATGGAATGGGCCATAGATTTACATCTTTCGGCCAATATGTTTGTAAAATTTACAGATCTTTACACCTTAAGCATAGAACTTGACTGATTTTGATAGTTCGGATAGAAAGTTTGACAAACTTTAATTGTTTCATTAGAAAATTTTACAAATTTTCAAAACTGCACCTAAAAATTTGACATATATAGACAAAGTCACTGTAAATTTAAAAAAATGCAAATCTTAGGAGTTTAGATCAGAAATTTTGTAATATTTTGAATATTGCAGTGAAAATTTGACTGATTTGGATAGGTGCAGTAGAAAATATGAAAGATTTGATTTGCTATAAATTTATATATGTATATCACATAATTTCTCAGCTAGAACTAAATATTTTACGGTTGTATTTGAAAATGCGGTAAGTTTGGACAGTTTCAACCAAAAATTTAACAAACTTGGAAAATTTAGTTGATAAATTACCAGATTTCGATAGATAAAGTTGCAGATTTTCGACTTGTAATTTCGTTCGTTTTGTTGGTACTGAAATATACAAATGTTTGTAGAGGTGCAATATAAAGTTATGGTGAATAGTACCATATGTTCATAAAAAAAGTCCATCAGGGATGGCTGTGAAAACTTAAACGTATGTCCGTGACTTGATTCACATTCACAAAATTCAAATCGGATGTCATTGAGTCAATGTCAATGTCAAAAATATGGCAAAACTGACGATTCGTTCCGAAAAACTGGCAGCGTAGATCGAAAAAAGGGAAGCTGGATGCAGTGTTGTAATGTATCTAGATACATGTATCTAAATACAGTATCTAGATACAGTATATAGATACATTTCAAGTATCTAGATACGTATCTAGATACATTCTTGCTTGCTTACATGTCAACTATTTTCTTCATCATAAATAATAACAACTTTTGGCCGCAATGAAATAAGTAATTTGTTCGAAATATGCAATAACCTGTCGTTCTATTTCATTCGTTTTGTTGGTACTGAAATATACAAATGTTTGTAGAGGTGCAATATGAAGTTATGGTGAATAGTACCATATGTTAATAAAAAAAAGTCCATCAGGGACGGCTGTGAAAACTTAAACGTATGTCCGTGACTTGTTTCAGATTTTCAATTTTCTGACAAGTCACGTTTGAATTTTCACAGCCACCCCTGATAGACTTTTTTATGAACATATGGTATACAGTGTGTTCGATAAAAAGCGCCCAAGACTATAGCGACTTCATTTGTTATTTAATCATCAATATACCATATATATTATTAAATGGGACAGTCTTAGCTTACACAAAAAAAATTATAGCGAGCCATTTAAGAAAATGTCGGTTACGTCACTACAAATAAATGAAGGTTTAAAGAAGATTTTTTTTCACTAACTTGTAGCTAATACTGTCCCATTTAATAATACAGGGTGTCCAAGATAAGGATCAACAGCATGGGCATCTCGGATACCGTAAAAGTTACAAAGGCGTAAAAGTAACAAAAGTTAAAAGTTACATTACAAAAAGGTTGCGCAATTTAGTGGTCAGTATTATTCTGTTGAGAAAACCAAAAAAATCTGCTCACTTCCGGAGCTATGCGAGAAATTCCGAAATTTTACGATATCGTTTTTATGATTTTCTAAAGTTATTTGAAAAGATATTAAAAAAAACAAAAGGCACTTTCTCATTGCCTCTTTTTTTAGCTCATATATACAGGGTGTCCAAGATAAGGATCAACAGCATGGAGATCTCAAAAACCGTAAAAGCTACAGAGGCGTTTAAATTGCAAAACAAGTCACGCAGTTTAGCAGTCAGTAATATTCTGTTGAGAAAACTAGACATTTCCGCCTACTTCCGGAGATATTCGACAAAATCCGAAATCTTGCGATTTCGTTTTTATTTCATTCTCTAGTTATTTGAAAAGGTATAAGAAAACAAAAATCACTTTCTCGTTACCACTTTTTTAGCTCTATAAGACAGCGTTTATAAATTTTCAGTACAACGTTTCGTTTCGAAGGAATCATCATCAACTTTATATTTATACTGTGATATAAATAATTGAATTCGTAATAGGAAATGCTATCTAATACAGGGTGTACATTTTTTACAGGCCATATAAAAAAATAAAGTTGATGATGGTTTCTTCGAAACAAAACATTGTACTGAAAATTTGTAAACGATGCTTTGAAGAGGTAAAAATGTGGCAATGAGAAAGTGATTTTTGTTTTCTTATACCTTTTTGTATGTAACCACAGAATGAAATAAAAACGAAATCGCAAGATTTCGGATTTTGTCGAATATCTCCGGAAGTAGGCTGAAATTAATGGTTTCTTCCAAACAAAACATTGTACTGAAAATTTGTAAGCGTTGCTTTGTAGAGCTAAAAAGGTGGCAATTTGACGTGCTTTTTGTTTTCTTATACCTTTTCAAATAACTTCAGAAAGAAATAAAAACGAAATCGCAAGATTTCGGATTTTGTCGAATATCTCCGGAAGTTAGTTAGTTAGTTTTCTCAACAGAATATAATTGACTGCTAAACTGCACTTTTTTTTGTAATTTAAATGCGTCTGTAGCTTTTACGGTTTCCGAGAACTCCATGCTGTTGATCCTAATCTTGAACACCCTGTATATATGGTTTGTTGATGATTAAATAACAAATGAAGTAGCTACAGTCTTTGGCGATTCTTATCGAACACAATGTATAAACGCAATATTTGTGCGTTATTATTTGCCTGCCCATTTAAATTTGGTATACTAAAACTTGAACTACTAACATTGCTCATCAGATGAATCAAATTAAAATATATTAGATTGGTTGCTCTAATATATTTTAATTTGCCATATTGTTGTGCCAAATTGTTTTTAGTTACTATTTTGGGTTAAAATTAAGTAATAATTGTTATCTTTGGCGTCATTTAATGAACAGAACAATTATCATATCCCAGTAAAAAAAATAATAAGTGTAGTTCTAAATAACTATAATGTTTCAATTTTTAACAACTATTCTTGCTACATTATTTTTTGTTACTATTTCGGTTCATATTCTAGGTTAAAATTATGTAATAATTTTTGTCTTCGTCGCCATTAAATGAATAGAACAATTCTCATATCATATCATATCATATCATATCATATTAGAGCAACCAACGCGTTTAGCTTCAAATATTCAACTTCAGCACATCATAATGTACCAATTATATTCAATTGTTTTGCACAATCATATCTTTTTCGCTGTAACAATTTGGCACATTCCTTCACAATAGAAAATCAAAAAGTGTGATGAATTGTAGATTGTGCTATTTATCACAAGCTACTGCTACTTCAAATTTTGCAATGGGCTTGGAAGGTACATGGAGATTGAAAGAATGGTTGAAACATAGGTTGATAAAGACGTCAAATCTGTACAAATTCAATCAATCACGTTTCATAGCACATCATCAGATCATCAGACCACATCGATAGAATGCAACACAGATTGATAAAAACGTCAAATCTATACAAATTCAATCAATCACGTTTCTAGCACATCTTCAGACCAGATCAAAAGAATGCAACACAGATTGATAAAGACGTCAAATCTATACATATTCAATCAATCACGTTTCATAGCACATCATCAGACCAGATCAAAAGAATGCAACACAGATTGATAAATACGTCAAATCTGTACAATATCAATCAATCACGTTTCATAGCACATCATCAGACCAGATCGAAAGAATGCAACACAGGTTGATAAAAACGTCAAATCTGTACAAATTCAATCAATCACGTTTCATAGCACATCATCAGATTGTGCCAGAGTGTATAAGAAATCATATGACAATATTCCAGATAGTAGTTATACTAGGACAGTTCTACTCCACCCCCCGCGAAGATTTCGATTAATTTAATCCGCGTTTTAATCGAACTTTTGATTCGCGTTAATCGGCTGAATTTTCGGGGGGTGGAGTAGAACTGTCCTAGTATAACTACTCCAGATGTTTGATATTCCTTTGTGGCGATGGTTAATATCCAGTCAAATACCATCAGACTAGCTATTAACCATCGCCACAGAGGAATCTCAAACATCTGAAATATTCTGTAATATTTCTCATATTAAGGTTAATTATTTCAATCATTCATGTAAAAAAATGTACGTCTTTAATTTCGATTCGTCCTAATCAAAATTAAGGACGTACAATTTTTTACATAAATGATCTGGAATACTGCCTTTACGATTTATTTTTATCTGCATTCATTGTGGATATGTGGCGATGGTTAATATCTAGTCAAATGCCATCAGACTAGCTATTAACCATCGCCACAGAGGAATCTCAAACATCTGAAATATTCTGTAATATTTCTCATATTAAGGTTAATTATTTCAATCATTCATGTAAAAAAATGTACGTCTTTAATTTCGATTCGTCCTAATCAAAATTAAGGACGTACAATTTTTTACATAAATGATCTGGAATACTGCCTTTACGATTTATTTTTATCTGCATTCATTGTGGATATGTGGCGATGGTTAATATCTAGTCAAATGCCATCAGACTAGCTATTAACCATCGCCACATAGGAATCTCAAACATCTGAAATTTTCTGTAATATTTCTCATATTAAGGTTAATTATTTCAATCATTTATGTAAAAAAAATGTACGTCTTTAATTTCGATTCGTCCTAATCAAAATTAAGGACGTACAATTTTTTACATAAATGATCTGGAATATTTCCTTTACGATTTCTTTTTATCTGCATACATTTTGGATATGTGGCGATGGTTAATATCTAGTAAAATACCATCAGACTAGCTATTAACCATCGCCACAGAGGAATCTCAAACATCTGAAATATTCTGTAATATTTCTCATATTAAGGTTAATTATTTCAATCATTTATGTAAAAAACTGTACGTCTTTAGTTTCGATTCGTCCTAATCAAAATTAAGGACGTACAATTTTTTACATAAATGATCTGGAATATTGCCTTTACCATTTCTTTTTATCTGCATACATTGTAATATCTAGTCAAATACCATCAGACTAGCTATTAACCATCGCCACAGAGGAATCTCAAACATCTGAAATATTCTGTAATATTTCTCATATTAAGGTTAATTATTTCAATCATTTATGTAAAAAAATGTAGGTCCTTAATTCGATTCGGCCTAATCAAAATTAAGGTCGTACATTTTTTTACATAAATGATCTGGAATATTGCCTTTACGATTTCTTTTTATCTGCATACATTGTCTATGTGTTTCCTATCACCTGTCAAACTAAATTTTGCTTACTCAGTGCATAAGCCAAAAAAGTTCATTAATTTAAAATCATTCATAAATGTAAAATCATTCATCAATGTATCCATAACGATTACATTAATAAACGAATTTTCTCACTTATAATCAAATGAATATGGAATATTTATGTGTATGTGGATGGATATTTAAGGAATCTCATTCCAAATGCCCAGTTATTGTACTCGTAAGTGAACCATGGAAACTGTACCAAATAAGCCCACAGCTGCACACATCAAAGCTTTGCCGTTCGAAAATGGGCACGAGAATAAAGTATATAAATGGGACATATATTGGCCCAACACTATAGGACTAATACTATTGCATGGTGGTGCAATATATGGATATTCGCTAAAAGGGGAGGCAAAACCTCAGACAAACATCTTCGGTAAGGATATAATCTTCTCGTGAAGCCAAATTCAAATCTCTCCCAAATTTTGCAGCCATAGGTTTTGTGCTTGCGGCAAACTTGGGTTTCATTGCAGGCATGCACAGGCTATGGTGCCACAGAACATACAAGGTGAACCTTGTTGGAGAACTCGTACTTCTTTTTATGGCATCTCCCATGTACCTGAGGAGCATTTACCACTTGTGCAGAGACCATAGGTTACATCATAAATATAGCGAGACGGATGCAGATCCACACAATGCCAATCGAGGTGTAAATTTTTGATCACACCATAACATACAGAGAGAACATTTTTATCATGCAACATAAATCATTTCAATGGAACATACTACTATCATAATGACCGCAATGTAAGCGTCAATTTTTAAATGCAACATACAAGTAATTGAAATATGTTTGGATCCATTCTGATTATAAGATCAACAGGTGAGATCAGCACTATCTGATAGTGCTGATCTCACCTGTTGATCAAGTAATTCTCTGTGAGGCAAATATTACAGTTTACGAAGTGTACAATGTATACAACTGAAGAAAGAGCTCAGTTCTTTGAGTTTTTTTTTCTTTTTTTTTTTTTTTCTCAAATAGATAATGCTACAAACTTCAGCTTAACATTGCTAACTTCGTAAACTGTAATATTTGCTTCACAGAGAATTCATGTATACAACTGAAGAAAGAGCTCAGTTCTTTGAGTTTTTTTTTCTTTTTTTTTTTTTTCTCAAATGGATAATGCTACAAACTTCAGCTTAACATTGCTAACTTCGTAAACTGTAATATTTGCTTCGCAGAGAATTCATGTATGTTGCATTTTAAAATAGATGCTTTAATACATTGCTGTCATTGTGTCAGAAGTGAATAACTATAAAACTGATTAACCCTATGTTGCACGATAAAAAAAACCCTCTGTATAGTACTATTTAATCAACGAATCTTTTAGGTCTCTTCTTCAATCATATGGGTTGGCTTATGGTCAGGAAGCATCCAGATGTTAAGGAAAAGGGGAAATCTATTGACGTCAGCGATCTTAAAGCAAACCCTTTAATTATGTTTCAACACAAGTAAGAAGCATCAATTACCAACAGATTAATTAATAAGAATTTAATAACTTGCAGTTATTACGTTTACGTATGGGCAGTAACAGGAGTACTATTTCCCATACTGACACCATATTATTGTTGGGGTGAGACCCTTAAGATAGCAGTCTTCAGAGCGACCATTTATACGTATATTGCACATTTAAATATTGTAGGTATTATCAATACCTTGGGACATGCCTCCGGATACAGACCTTACGATAAGTAAGCTATAGAAATCATTAATTTTTTAATTTTTTTTATGAACACTATTTTTCTATAAAAAAAAATATATTTCTCGTAATAGGAACATAGGTCCTTCCGATGGAACTTTGAACATGTTACTTGGTTTTGGTGAAGGCTTCCACAACTATCACCATACCTTTCCTTGGGACTACAGGAATTCGGGAGTGAGTGAGGATGCCCGCAATTTGGGAACTCTCTTCATCGACTTATTTGCATGTCTTGGTTTGGCCACTGAGCGAAAGACAGTACCCCAAGATATCATCGAAGCCAGGATCGCTCAATATGGGGATGGTACTCGTCATGATACCCAAATGTTTGAGGGGGTGATTTCGAAGAGTAATGAAAAAACTCTTATGAACATATTTTATGCGATAATGATTGCATTGGTATTACGTATCATATGAAAACATGATCTGCAGAAAAAAAGAAACTCTCGTTGTCAAAAATAGCATTGAATCTGGTACATGTTTATATTGTTATGGGTATAAAATATATTTATTTCAAATAAATTATTTTTTCGATAACCATATTTAAAAGTAGTTTTTTTTTAAATTCGTGTTGCATTTGTATAAATTTCTAAATTTACTAATAGATTAATACAGCTGTAAATTGTTTTTTTCTACAACCCCATCTAAAAGTAATATTTTTTGGCACCATCTTTATGGTAAAAGCAGTCGTTTTATATCAAGTAGTGTATTTTAAAAACTTACATCCTTACAAGTGTTTTTCTCCTCCGTTTTCTTGATTTCTTGGCCATCATTATATCAAGTAGTGTATTTTAAAAACCTACATCCTTGCAAGTGTTTTTCTCCTCCGTTTTCTTGATTTCTTGGCCATCAATCACCTCCAGTGAAATTGGCAGTTGAACCAACAATGACTTTGTAAATTTTTAATTTGCCTAAACATTTATTATTATTATCAGTATTCAGCAGAATGTATAAAACAAAAGAAGCTTCCAAATACAAACATGGTTTCGAGACTTGTTTGGCTAGAATACAGCAAATTTTGCACTGCTGATGTGCACACTATTTTCAAAAAAGTTCTAGAGAACCAGTTTTTTACTCATTCAGCTTTCAAAATTGGAAGGAAGCTTGAGAAAATAAAATGTACATCAAGATTCTGAGTATCATAGAGTCACTACGTAAAAATGGTCTCTTTTTAATAGCTCTCTCAAGCATGATCACTGTAGAAGTTGTTCTATTACAAAACAAACACTACATTTGTTTTGTTTAGAGGCCATAATGAAAGGCCGAAAGTACAAATCGTGGAAACTGCTTAAAAGAAGTTTTTGAAGTTTTAAAAAATTGAACAGTTTTTACAAACATATAATCCTCCCAAGAATTGTGTCTGGATGATGTGTATCTAAATCAAATGTAGGCAGTACCACTAATTGCTTATTAAAAATGTTTGAATAAGAAACTATACAACATATACATACTGTATACAACAAAATTATTACAAACGTAAAGAGAATCACAATTTTATGATGTTTGTAAAAGAAACTATATAACATATACATACTGAATACAACAAATTTATTACAAACGTGAAGAGAATCACAATTTTATGATGTTTGTTATAAGATATGCCAAATACTTTTATAGTCATTCTGAAATACATATCTATTATAAAGGATGTATTTCTATTTCTGATTGTTTCTCATATTAATGTTATTGTTATCTTCAATCAAACGTCGTACTTCCTTAATAAAATTATTTATTATCATTTGCAACCAGTTTCTGCTGATCATTCAGACAATTTCAGGCAAAATAGTCGAATATTAAGAGCGACAGTATATCCTGGGGGTATTACACATAAGTATTCACAAAATTTGAATGTTTAACTGGATAAGAGTGTGTCATCCTTGACGACAAGGACCTCAAGGATCGTATTCACCCAATGGGATTCACCCAAAATTTCAACAGAACTAGTGAGAAGCAAATGTCAGTCTGCATAATTTCGAATAGAAAACTCAATCTGAATGATCAAATTCTTACAGCATTTATCAAATTTGATCCAAAATGTTAACATAACTTGTCAGAATGCAAAGAAGATTTGATAATTTTGCCTAAATTTCACAAATTTTGATGGCAAATGTTAAATTTTGAATTTGTTGTTCATTTGATTTATGCTGGGGAGATATCATTTGAAGTTTAGTAGTCTAAATCAATCAATTTAGGTGATTGGACACATCATATTTCACCCAAGATTTTAAAACAACTTGACGACAAGGACCTCAAGGATCATATTCACCCAATGGGATTCACCCAAAATTTCAACAGAACTAGCGAGAAGCAAATGTCAGTCTGCAAAATTTCGAATAGAAAATTCAATCTGAATGATCAAATTCTTACTGCATTTATCAAATTTTATTCAAAATGTTAACATAACTTGTCAAAATGCAAAGAAGATTTGATAATTTAACCTCAATTTCACAAATTTTGATGGCAAATGTTAAATTTTGAATTAGTTTAAGGACACATCATATTACACCCAAGATTTTAAAACAACTTGACGACTAGGACCTCAAGGATCATATTCACCCAATGCGATTCACCCAAAATTTCAACGGAACTAGTGAGAAGCAAATGTCAGTCTGCAAAATTTCGAATAGAAAACTCAATCTGAATGATCACATTCTTACTGCATTTATCAAATTTGATCCAAAATGTTAACATAACTTGTCAGAATGCAAAGAAGATTTGATAATTTTGCCTAAATTTCACAAATTTTGATGGCAAATGTTAAATTTTGAATTTGTTGTTCATTTGATTTATGCTGGGGAGATATCATTTGAAGTTTAGTAGTCTAAATCAATCAATTTAGGTGATTGGACACATCATATTTCACCCAAGATTTTAAAACAACTTGACGACAAGGACCTCAAGGATCATATTCACCCAATGGAATTCACCCAAAATTTCAACGGAACTAACGAGAAGCAAATGTCAGTCTGCAAAATTTCGAATAGAAAACTCAATCTGAATGATCAAATTCTTACTGCATTTATCAAATTTGATCCAAAATGTTAACATAACTTGTCAGAATGCATAGAAGATTTGATAATTTTACCTCAATTTCACAAATTTTGATGGCAAATGTTAAATTTTGAATTAGTTTAAGGACACATCATATTACACCCAAGATTTTAAAATAACTTGACGACAAGGACCTCAAGGATCATATTCACCCAATGGAATTCACCCAAAATTTCAACGGAACTAACGAGAAGCAAATGTCAGTCTGC
This sequence comes from Othius punctulatus, assembly GCA_951805005.1. Lineage (NCBI taxonomy): Eukaryota > Metazoa > Arthropoda > Insecta > Coleoptera > Staphylinidae > Othius > Othius punctulatus. The sequence goes on from OX638143.1 coordinate 9,196,148, forward strand.
AAAATTTCGAATAGAAAACTCAATCTGAATGATCAAATTCTTACTGCATTTATCAAATTTGATCCAAAATGTTAACACAACTTGTCAGAATGCAAAGAAGATTTGATAATTTTACCTCAATTTCACAAATTTTTATGGCAAATGGTAAATTTTTAAGTATTTGTTCATTTGATTTATGCTGGGGAGATACCGTTTGAAGTTTAGTAGTCTAAATCAATCAATTTAGGTGATTGGACACATCATATTTCACCCAAGATTTTAAAACAACTTGACGACAAGGACCTCAAGGATCATATTCACCCAATGAGATTCACCCAAAATTTTCAACGGAGCTAGTGAGAAGCAAATGTCAGTCTGCAAAATTTCGAATAGAAAACTCAATCTGAATGATCAAATTCTTACAGCATTTATCAAATTTGATCCAAAATGTTAACATAACTTGTCAGAATGCAAAGAAGATTTGATAATTTTGCCTAAATTTCACAAATTTTGATGGCAAATGTTAAATTTTGAATTTGTTGTTCATTTGATTTATGCTGGGGAGATATCATTTGAAGTTTAGTAGTCTAAATCAATCAATTTAGGTGATTGGACACATCATATTTCACCCAAGATTTTAAAACAACTTGACGACAAGGACCTCAAGGATCATATTCACCCAATGGGATTCACCCAAAATTTCAACAGAACTAGCGAGAAGCAAATGTCAGTCTGCAAAATTTCGAATAGAAAATTCAATCTGAATGATCAAATTCTTACTGCATTTATCAAATTTTATTCAAAATGTTAACATAACTTGTCAAAATGCAAAGAAGATTTGATAATTTAACCTCAATTTCACAAATTTTGATGGCAAATGTTAAATTTTGAATTAGTTTAAGGACACATCATATTACACCCAAGATTTTAAAACAACTTGACGACTAGGACCTCAAGGATCATATTCACCCAATGCGATTCACCCAAAATTTCAACGGAACTAGTGAGAAGCAAATGTCAGTCTGCAAAATTTCGAATAGAAAACTCAATCTGAATGATCAGATTCTTACTGCATTTATCAAATTTGATCCAAAATGTTAACATAACTTGTCAGAATGCAAAGAAGATTTGATAATTTTGCCTAAATTTCACAAATTTTGATGGCAAATGTTAAATTTTGAATTTGTTGTTCATTTGATTTATGCTGGGGAGATATCATTTGAAGTTTAGTAGTCTAAATCAATCAATTTAGGTGATTGGACACATCATATTTCACCCAAGATTTTAAAACAACTTGACGACAAGGACCTCAAGGATCATATTCACCCAATGGAATTCACCCAAAATTTCAACGGAACTAACGAGAAGCAAATGTCAGTCTGCAAAATTTCGAATAGAAAACTCAATCTGAATGATCAAATTCTTACTGCATTTATCAAATTTGATCCAAAATGTTAACATAACTTGTCAGAATGCATAGAAGATTTGATAATTTTACCTCAATTTCACAAATTTTGATGGCAAATGTAAAATTTTGAATTAGTTGTTCATTTGATTTATGCTGGGGAGATATCGTTTGAAGTTTAGTAGTCTAAATCAATTAATTTAGGTGATTGGGCACATCATATTTCACCCAAGATTTTACAACAACTTGACGACAAGGACCTCAAGGATCATATTCGCCCAATGGGATTCACCCAAAATTTCAACAGAACTAGCGAGAAGGAAATATCAGTCTGCAAAATTTCGAATAGAAAATTCAATCTGAATGATCAAATTCTTACTGCATTTATCAAATTTGATCCAAAATGTTAACATAACTTGTCAGAATGCAAAGAAGATTTGATAATTTTACCTCAATTTCACAAATTTTGATGGCAAATGTTAAATTTTGAATTAGTTTAAGGACACATCATATTACACCCAAGATTTTTAAACAACTTGACGACAAGGACCTCAAGGATCATATTCACCCAATGGGATTCACCCAATGGGATTCACCCAAAATTTCAACAGAACTAGTAAGAAGCAAATATCAGTCTGCAAAATTTCGAATAGAAAATTCAATCTGAATGATCAAATTCTTACTGTATTTATCAAATTTGATCAAAATGTTAACATAACTTGTCAGAATGCAAAGAAGATTTGATAATTTTACCTCAATTTCGCAAATTTTGATGGCAAATGTTAAATTTTGAATTAGTTGTTCATTTGATTTATGCTAGGGAGATACCATTTGAAGTTTAGTAGTCTAAATCAATCAATTTAGGTGATTGGACACATCATATTTCACCCAAGATTTTAAAACAACTTGACGACAAAGACCTCAAGGATCAGATTCACCTAATGGGATTCACCCAAAATTTCAACAGAACTAGCGAGAAGCAAATATCAGTCTGCAAAATTTCGAATAGAAAACTCAATCGGAATGATCAAATTCTTACTGCATTTATCAATTTTAATCCAAAATGTTAACATACCTTGTCAGAATGCAAAGAAGATTTGATAATTTTACCTTAATTTCACAAATTTTGATGGCAAATGTTAAATTTTGAATTAGTTTAAGGACACATCATATTACATCCAAGATTTTAAAACACTTGACGACAAGGACCTCAAGGATCATATTCACCCAATGGGATTCACCCAAAATTTCAACGGAACTAGTGAGAAGCAAATCACAGTCTGCAAAATTTCGAATAGAAAACTCATTCGGAATGATCAAATTCTTACAGTATTTATCAAATTTGATCCTAAATGATTACATAACTTGTCAGAATGCAACGAAGATATGATAATTTTACCTCAATTTCACAAATTTTGATGGCAAATGTAAAATTTTGAATTAGTTTAAGGACACATCATATTACATCCAAGATTTTAAAACACTTGACGACAAGGACCTCAAGGATCATATTCACCCAATGAGATTCACCCAAAATTTCGACGGAACTAGTGAGAAGCAAATGTCAGTCTGGAAAATTTCGAATAGAAAACTCAATCTGAATGATCAAATTCTTACTGCATTTATCAAATTTGATCCAAAATGTTAACATAACTTGTCAGAATGCATAGAAGATTTGATAATTTTACCTCAATTTCACAAATTTTGATGGCAATTGTTAAATTTTGAATTAGTTTAAGGACACATCATATTACACCCAAGATTTTAAAACAACTTGACGACAAGGTCCTCAAAGATCATATTCACCCAATGAGATTCACCCAAAATTGCAACAGAACTAGTCAGAAGCAAATGTCAATCTGCAAAATTTCGAAAAGAAAATTCAATCTGAATGATCAAATTCTTACTGCATTTATCAAATTTGATCCTAAATGTTAACATAACTTGTCAGAATGCAAAGAAGATTTGATCATTTTACCTCAATTTCACAAATTTTGATGGCAAATGTTAAATGTTGAATTAGTTATTCGTTTGATTTATGCTGGGGAGATATCATTTGAAGTTTAGTAGTCTAAATCAATCAATTTAGGTGATTGGACACATCATATTTCACCCAAGATTTTAAAACAACTTGACGACAAGGACCTCAAGGATCATATTCACCCAATGGGATTCACCCAAAATTTCAACGGAACTAGTGAGAAGCAAATGTTAGTCTGCAAAATTTCGAATAGAAAACTCAATCTGAATGATCAAATTCTTACTGCATTTATCAAATTTGATCCAAAATGTTAACACAACTTGTCAGAATGCAAAGAAAATTTGAAAATTTTACTTCAATTTCACAAATTTTGATGGCAAATGTTAAATTTTGAATTAGTGTAAGGACACATCATATTTCACCCAAGATTTCAAAAGAACTAGTGAGAAACAAACGCCAGTCTGCAAAATATAATTGATAATTCGAACTTATAAATCGATAACGATGAGATGGAGCTAATTTGAAAACTTTGCAATTGTAACGACGAGTTTTAAACTATAATTTATGTATAACTGAATATATGTAACTGTATAATATGAAAACATTCATATTCAAGATTTGTAAAAAAAAAAAGGCTTCAATAAAGGTAAGGAGTATAATATATAAGGGTAAGGGTAAGTGGTAAGGTCGAAACTGAAACTTTATAAAAATTTGCCATATTTCAAGACAATTTATAGCTTTTAACTGTAGTTTGCAAATTTCTTCAAAATTATTCACTACGATTCCTAAATTTTAACAAAATGTGTGAAATTTTGTTAGCAGATGGCAAATTCCATCCGTTATTTTCCCAGAAACTCACAAATTCCATTGTCTGTTGTCACGTCCAATGACAATTATCAAATTTAATCTGAATTACCAAATTCTGACTGCAGTCATCAAATTTTAACCTAAATGTTACCAAAATACGTCAGAATTCAAACTATTTTACGATTTTTTAAGATTCTATGTTTAAATTTTACAATTTTAATTGGGATTCACAAATTTGGGCTACAAATATTAAATTTTGACTTACAATACTTTGATTCATTATAAACGCAGATACTTATCACATTTTATCTAACATTGCAACAGAACTAGTGAAAAGTAAAGTTTGCTTTTCAATTTTAAATTTATATTTTGCAAACTGGCGCAAAATTTAACTAATTAGCGGTACTAATAAATAAATGCTTTTTTGTGAAAACGGTGGTACGAGTAAATAAATGTTTTTTGTGAAAAAGGTGTTCCGTATTTTAATTTCATATATCGATATCATAAGATTTGAGGATAATACGACTCGACTATTAACGATATTAACACATTTAAAGTAAACTGTTCAAAAGTGAATTTTCTTTGTTAACATTGGCTTTAGAATAGTACTCATAATTGTGGACAACATTATGAAGAGTTTTGATACTTTTATACAATGATTTTTAAAATTTAACAACTCAAATTTGATCTGAATTTTACAATATTTGGTTTGAGTTTGGCAAGATTGAAGTGAACATGCCAAATTTGGGCGGTGTTTGTTTCGAAAACACTCAAATTAATGGTCGAATTTGAAAAGTTTCCAATTTTAATGACTTTTCTAGTTTTAGTTTAGTTTTTTTTAATGACGAGTTTTAAACTATAATTTATGTATAACTGAATGTATGTAATTGTATAATATGAAAATATTCATATTCAAGAATTGTAAAAAAAATTGTTTACAATAAGGGTAAGGAGTATAATATAATAAGGGTAAGAATACGTGGTAAGGTCGAAACTGAAATTTTATAAAAATTTGCCATATTTCAAGACAATTTATAGCTTTTAACTGTAATTATTACATATTATTACATGCAATTTTTAAAATTGTATGAAATGTTTTGTATTTGACCTATGTAAATATCTAGGACGTAATGACATCTACAATGTAATGACATTAATAAAAAAATATATATCTATATCTATCTATCTAATTTGCAAATTTCTTCAAAATTTTCACTAAATTTTATTTCTAATTCCTAAATTCCTTCTAATTCCTAAATTTTAACAAAATGTGTGAAATTTTGTTTGCAGATGGCAAATTCCATCGGTTATTTTAACAGAAACTCACAAATTCCATTGTCTATTGTCACGTCCAATGATAATTATAAAATTTAATCTGAATTGCCAAATTCTGACTGCAGTCATAAAATTTTATCCCAAATATTAACAAAATATGTCAGAATTCAAACGATTTTAGGATTTTATCTGACGATATTTTACGATTCTATGTTTAAATTTTACAATTTTACCTGAGATTCACAAATTTGGGCTACAAATGTTAAATTTTGGCTGTCAATAATTCAAACTCACAAATTCCAATGTCTGTTGTCACGTCCAATGATAATTATAAAATTTAATCTGAATTATCAAATTCTGACTGCAGTCATAAAATTGTATCCTAAATATTAACAAAATATGTCAGAATTCAAACGATTTTACGATTTTATCTGACGATTTTTTACGATTTTATGTTTAAATTTTACAATTTTAACTGGGATTCACAAATTTGGGCTACAAATGTTAAATTTTGACTCTCAATACTTTGATTAATTATAAGCGCAGATACTTATCACATATTATCTAAAGTTGCAAGAGAACTAGTGAGAAGTAAAGTTTATTTTTAAATTTTCAATGAAATATACCATTAATTAATTCACTTGTTTATACACTAGTTTATACATAAATTAGTGTATATGACGCTGGTTGATACTTATAACGTCAGAATTGAAAAAAATATATTTAATCCACATGCTAATACAAACTCATATATATTTATGTGTTTGTGAATACATATTTAAGGAAAGTCATTCGTAATACACAGTTATTGTACTTCTACATGTATATGTAAACCATGAAAACAATACCATTCAAGTCCACAAGTGCAGACATTAGAACTTTCGCGTCAGAAAATGAGCCTGTTCACGAGAAAAAGGTGTATAAATGGGATATCTATTGGCCTAATATTATAGCACTAATCCTACTCCATTTTGGTGCAATATATGGATATTCGCTAAAAGGGGAGGCCAAATATCAAACCAACATCTTCGGTAAGGATATAGTTTTCTCATCAAACCAAATTAAAAACTGTTCCAAATTTTGCAGCCGCATTTCTTGTAGTTGCTGGAGGAGTAGGTTTCATTGCAGGTATGCATAGGCTGTGGTGCCACAGAACATACAAGGTGAATCTTTTCGGAGAACTAGTACTTCTTTTTCTGGCGTCTCTTCTGCTCTTAAGAAGCATTTACCACTTGTGCAGAGACCATAGGTTACATCACAAATATAGTGAGACAGATGCAGATCCACACAATGCCAAGAGAGGTGTAAACTTTTAACACCGTTACAATACGAGTACTATTTAAGAAACGAATATTTTAGGTATCTTCTTCAATTATGTTGGGTGGCTTATGCTCAGAAAGCATCCAGATGTTAAGGAAAAGGGGAAATCGATTGACGTCAGCGATCTTCAAGCAAACCCTTTAATTATGTTTCAACACAAGTAAGAAGCATCAATTATCAACAGATTAATTAATAAGAATTAAATAACTTGCAGTTATTACTTTTTGGTATGGACAGTAGTAGGACTACTCTTTCCCATGTTGACACCATATTATTGTTGGGGTGAATCCCTTAAGATAGCATTCTTCAGAGCAACAGTTAATACGTATATTATACAATTAAATATGGTCTTCATCATCAATACCCTGGGACATGCCTATGGATACAAACCTTACGATAAGTAAGAATTTTCTTTAGAAATTATAAGTTTCTTATATTTTTTTTTACAAGCAGAGAATTAATATTTATCATAATAGGAACATAGGTCCTACCGATGGAACTTTGGTCATGTTACTTGGTTTTGGTGAAGGGTTCCACAACTATCACCATACCTTTCCTTGGGACTACAGAAATTCAGGATTGAGTGGGGACGTCCGTAACTTAGGAACTCTCTTCATCGATTTATTTGCTTGGCTTGGTTGGGTCACTGAGCGAAAGATGGTACCTCAAGATATCATCGAGGCCAGGATGGCTAAATATGGGGATGGTACTCGTCATGATTGCCAGATGTTTGAAGGTGTGATTTCGAAGACTAATGAAAAAACTCTTAAGAACATAGTTTATGGGATAGTAATTGCATTTTACTTATACATCATTTGAAAAATAACGAATAGTATACGAACATTGCAATAGATGTAAAAATCATTAACCAACATTTTATATATCTGAGATACATAAAATAAAAATAACTTAGTATAAAATAACGACATTATTCAAGATGTTTGTAAGTTTATAATCAAAACAAGAAAAAATATAACATATTTATCATATAATACATATAAAACATATCCTCTTCTCTAATCTAGTAAATAAGTAATCTAGTAAAATGAGCTAATATAAATACTTTCATTCTAATGTTATTCCTGATACATATAAAACGTATCCCCTTCTCTAATGTAGTAAATAAGTAATCTAGTAAAATGAGCTAATTCAAATATGTACTTTCATTCTAATGTTATTCCTGAACAAACCACAATGATATTTAAAAAACTGGCAACCAAAACTATTCATATATGTAAACTAGGTTTACACGTATGGATATGTAAAATATAAAATATATAATCTGTGTTTAAAACTAGAAACAACAATTTAATAAAATGTCATGAACTACACGTAAGGCACATTAAGGCATATACAGCAGTTGTTGGCGGTGTAATGACAGCCTGCTACACTTGCAATTGACGGTCAGAATTAAACTTCTGGGAATGTCATCTGTTATTTAATTCATCGTATAGATCTTGTAATGTCAGTGACTAATTAAAAACCATGGTATTCCTTGTTATGGTGCATAGCTGAAACAAAGAAAAAAATTAAGTTATATTTGATGGCAGCTCTTCAAATAATGCGCAATAAGCATTTATTTCATGTAGAAGAGGTTGGAACAGGCGACCAGAGAAAGTTAATTTGATATGCGGTAAAACATTGGTTACAATCAGGATAAAAATTGAAATGTTAATAATCCACTTAAATTGGCATAACGAATACATTTTTCCATGAAAACAATGCCCAGAGATAAAATAATTGATGGATATAAGCAGATTAATATAAAATAAAAAGTCCTTCAATGATAAATTAACAAAGCAAAAATTTTATAATTAGAAATTTTGCAATGACCATAATGTTCACAATAAGTTATTAATTCTGGATACATGTATTAAAACTATATCTTATAAATGTATAATTGATAAATTATTAGTGCCATAATTTATTTATAGAAATTAAAATATATAGACATTAATTACTGACCCCAAATATGAATAATGATATAATATTAATATCGTAACAATTAAAACATTACATTTACAAAACAAATTTATAAGTTAAATTGCTGGTGATACCCATTATTAAAACTTAATTGAAATGCAGTAAGCAATGAGGGGCTTGTTAAAGTTAAAAAATGCGAACTGGCTTAAATATTAGAACGTTAATAATTCACATAAACTGAGATAAGGAATACATGTTTCTGGTTTACTGGCAGTTTAATTGCCAGTGATACCCATTGTTAAGACTTAATTGAAATGCAGTAAGCAATGAGGGGCTTGTTATTGTAAAAACATGCGAACTGGCTTGAAAATTAGAACGTTAATAATTCACATAAACTGAGGTAAGGAATACATGTTTCTATGAAAACAATCCCCAATGAAGATATAATTGATAGATTTAAGAAGATTTAAAGTAACTAACAAATCCTTCAATGAATAATTAACGTGGCAAAAATTTAACGAGTAGAAATTTTACAATAACTATAACATCCCACGAAGTTATGAATTCTAGGTATGTGTGCTAAGACTATGCCCTATGAAGATATAATTGATGAATTCTCAGTGATATGCAGAAATTAAAAACTTTACATATAAATTACTGACAACACCATAAAATAGATAACATCGTAACAACTTTTAGTTAAAGCGTCACTCCTGCAACACTAATATTAATTGCTTGTTACTTCCATTGCTACCTTTTCATTAGTAACCATTTCTATGGCTTCAGCACCCCACCAGGTATCTATTGAATCTAGTATCAACTGTATCATCGGCCTCAGTTGGGCATTTTCGCCGAAGCACGGAATTGCTTCAAGGATGATATTGCAGCGATTAGTATTTTAATGTATCGTTGTGCAGGAACCTAAGCAGATAACAAAATAATTACAACCATATATTACGAATTTTAGAATTGAATATTAAGATTTTTTTTTTGTATATTCATCATTACCATTGTTCCTGCTACATTTGCAAGCTCACTGACGTACAGTATTTGACACAGAAATTGCCACCAGTACCATAAAGCACTGCGGAACATCCCTCGGAGTCATCTTCGAGGGCGAAGATAGCTTCTTAAGGTTGGCCGTTGTATCACGGTCCACACAGTTAAATTTTTCAGAACCGCTGATACCAATTGATGTAACATTGCTTTCCTGTTTACTGACAATACCTGGAAACATGAATATTGTGTCAGTTGGACTGAAAACTAACACGACAAAGACAAATATCGATTCGTTAACAAATAGCAAAGCAGATAATTTTCTTGTCGTATAGAAACATTATCAATGCATTTAATACTTACACAACTTACTGTTAGTGCATAAAGTGATCTTTTCAGGATATTTCGTGATTCTTAAGCTGTTTTTCACTAGAGTTCATATTATTATTTTGAAATTAGGTTACACTTGAATTTTGCAAGCTCGATGACAAACTACACATATAATATAAATAACTGATACTGCACTCACCTCTAATGTAGTAAATAGATCAATTAAACTTACTTAGTTCGTCCTAATACTTTAATTCTAACGTAAATGTTAAAGAATAGAATAATATTATAAACCTAGGCAACCTAAACAGTCACATGTGTTTGCTTGGTTGCCTACATATCATGTGGAGGGCGATGCCAGCGCAGAAACTGGTGAACTTTATACCTATGATTAAAACTTTAATATTTTGAAAAACCGAGTGCGTAGGAATGATGGGGCACGTTTTTAACTAGGTACAGCACCATTTGTAGTCAATAATAATGTTCGGATATCGATTTATAAGCAATTAAAGTTTGCATGCTAATTACGCCCAATCTAGGCAACCAAATTTACTACAGCTGGAACTAGCTAGTTCAGGTATTTATCCGGTAGATGTCTCTAAATTTGAATTACATTTTTATTTGCAGTTTATTAAGTTATTATATTACCCAATGCAAAATAAAATACATATTCGGCTTCAGCAGGGTACATTTCATTAGTTTAGTATATTAATTTATCCGCAGCCGTCCAAATACTGTCTGGTTCAAAACATGTTTTACCATTTATTTTCCTTTTTTCGACGTTATTAAGCAACGTATAGGAACAGTAATTGCAGATTTAGATTCAGAAGAAATAAATCTATCGATTTCCTAATTTAGTTTCTCCGAAATAACTGAATTAGACATTTTGAAAATAAGTGTTTTTTTGAATATATTTTATTCTGACGTTATTATGCATTTGCCATAAATAATTCTTGCAGATTCGGTTTCAGAAGAGAAACATCTATCAAACTGCTATCTCAGCTTAATTTAAAAAGCACAATAAAACTTAGCCAAAATGTACATAAAGTTGCCTAGATTTTGAGCGCACTTTTAATTGCTTATATATCAATATCTGTACAATATCTTTGACAAAAAATGGTACTAGACGTAATTAAAAACGTGCCCCATATTACCCACGTGCTCGGTTTTTCCAAATATCACAATTTAAATCATAGGTATAAAGTTCAGCGGTTTCTGCGCTGGCATCGCCTTCAGCTTGATATGTATGCAAGCAAGTATACTTTTACTAGTTGCATAACTTAATTTAACACGTACCAATTAGTACTTACAACTTACCTACTACTTTAGTACCTATATACTACTCAATATCTGTTAAAAAATAATTCATATTTAACAGCAAGCTTTTTGCTAATAGATATTGAAGTATGAGGTACTGTGGAGACTGCTTGAAGTCGCTCATAAAATTACATGAAAGTACAAATAAATTATTATCAGAGGAATCCTATATTAAATGTTAAATAAATTACACATACTCGTTACTAACAATGTCAGAAATAATATGTATTTATATTCATATGCTAAATGTGAAGAAATCATAATTTAAATATTTGATATGGCATTAAAAATTGCATCACGACCAAAAGATAAATATCTTATTAAGCGTGCATTGGATATTAACAGAAATTCACATGTCTATTACCAATATATTACTTACCATTTTTGATATAATACGTTAATATTGATACGACAGTCTTTGAGATAATAATTTAAATATGAGACAGTCAGAGAATATTTGAAGTAGCCATAATATAATAACATTTCACATAAATAAAGAATCTCAAGAAACGTGCATTAGAAAGTAAAAATATTACATGCAGTTAATACTAACATATCATTCAATGTCTGCAATAAAAGTTTTTAATATTTATACGCTGGTGTTTGAGCGATGCTGTGAGGTCCTTAGTTATCAAGAAAAAATAAACCGTATGAAAACTTACACACAAACTTACAGGAATGTAGTCAACTTTTATGTTGAGAACGATAGACTGGTGAATGCTGAATCCAAATATGCACATTGCAATGCTGTGCGATCCCTAATTATTGAGATAAAAAATTATAAAGAAATAAAATATGGCATATTAAATTCCCTCCCACGCAAAAACTAGAAGGATATGCATTGTACTGTTTTGGGAAAAGTCTTACATAATGACCCTCTATCGATTGCCATAGGAAATTTTCAAATCCATTTTTTTCACGAAAATTTCATAAGGAATAGACTATCACTAATAATAGACTAAGGAATAATAATAATAGACTAAGGAACTATCACTTGTAAACTAGAAGAGCAATTAACAAATGGTTTGCATTTCTAGTAACTTATTATCATCTGCTCCATTAGTGTACAACGAAAGCAGTGATGGCATCAACGGTTAAGCACCAAATCAAATTCAACAATTTCATGATTGAAAAACACAAACGCCATAATTTAAAATAACTGTGGCTCGCAAACTATAAGACCAATTAACAAATGGTATAAATTTATAGTAACTAGCAATCATCTGTTCTATATGTATATTAAGAAAGAAGCGGTGACATTAACGGTTAAGTAACAAATCAATTTTCAATTTTATCATTGAAAGACACTAACGCGGTAGTTTAAAACAACTGTCGCTCGTAAACTAGACGAGCATTCAACCAATGGTTTGCATTTCTAATAACTCGCATTCAAGTACTCTATACGTATATAAACTAAGCAGTGGTAACATTAACAGTTAAGTAACAAATCAATTTTCAATTTCATGATTGAAAGGCACAAACGCCAAAATTTAAAACTACTATCACTCGTAAACTAGAAGAGCAATAAACAAATGGTTTGCATTTCCAGTAACTACCCATCATCTGCTCTATATGTGTACAACGAAAGCAGCGATGGCATCAACGGTTAAGCACCAAATCAAATTCAACAATTTCATGATTGAAAAACACAACTCCACAATTTAAAATAACCGTGGCTCGCAAACTATAAGACCAATTAACAAATGGTATACATTTATAGTAACTAGCAATCATCTGCTCTATATGTATATAAAGAAAGAAGCGGTGACATTAACGGTTAAGTAACAAATCAATTTTCAATTTTATCATTGAAAGAAACTAACGCCGTAGTTTGAAACAACTGTCGCTCGTAAACTAGATGAGCATTCAACAAATGATTTGCATTTCCAATAACTAGCATTCATCTGCTCTATGGCATTTCTGTAGCTTTATCACCCCAGCAGGTATCTATATAGAATATAGTATCAACTGTATCATCGGTTTCAGCAGGGCATCTTTGTTGAGCGTGTTATTGCTTCAGGGATGAAATTGCTGGAGCGATAATTATTTTCATGTAACGAAATGCAGGAACCTAAGCAGATAAAACATATTATTACAGAAATATATTACCATTTTTAGAATTCGATAATGAGGTTTTTTTTTTGAATTTTCATTATTACCATTGTTCCAGCATCCTTAAATAAAGTTTTCAGGGAATCTCCTACATTTGCAAGTTCACTGACGTACAGTATTTGGCACAGAAATTGCCACCAATACCATAAAGCACTGCAGCACACCTCTCGGAGTCACCTTCGAGAGCGAAGATAGCTTCTTAAGGTCGGTCGTTGTATCACTGTCCATAAATGTGTTCAATTTTTCAGGACCGTTGATACCAATTGTTGTAACATCGCTTTCCTGTTTAATGACAACATCTGGAAACATGAATATTGTGTCAGTTGCACTGAAAACTAACAAGACAAAGACAAATATCGTTTCGTTAAGAAATAATAAAGCGGATAATTTTGGTGATGTTCAGAAACATTATCAATGAATTATAAATATAAGTTTAATTGCCAGTGATACCCATTGTTAAGACTTAATTGAAATGCAGTAAGCAATGAGGTGCTTGTTAATGTAAAAACATGCGAACTGGCTTAAAAATTAGAACGTTAATAATTCACATAAACTGAGGTAAGGAATACATGTTTGTATGAAAACAATCCCCAATGAAGATATAATTGATAGATTTAAGAAGATTTAAAGTAACTAATAAATCCTTCAATGATTAATTAACGTAGCAAAAATTTAACGAGTAAAATTTTTATAATAATTATAACATCCCACGAAGTTATGAATTCTAGGTGTATGTGCTAAGACTGTGCCCTATGAAGATATAATTGATGAATTCTCAGTGATTTGCAGAAATTAAAAACTTTACATATAAATTACTGACAACACCATAAAATAGATAACATCGTAACAACTTTTAGTTAAAGCGACACTCCTGCAACACTAATATTAATTGCTTGTTACTTCCATTGCTACCTTTTCATTAGTAACCATTTCTATGGCTTCAGCACCCCACCAGGTATCTATTGAATCTAGTATCAACTGTATCATCGGCCTCAGTTGGGCATTTTCGCTGAAGCACGGAATTGCTTCAAGGATGATATTGCAGCGATTAGTATTTTAATGTATCGTTGTGCAGGAACCTAAGCAGATAACAAAATAATTACAACCTAATATTACGAATTCTAGATTTGAATATTAAGATTTTTTTTTTGTATTTTCATTATTACCATTGTTCCTGCGTTCTTAAACAATGTTTCAGCGAATCTGCTACATCGGCAAGCTTACTGATGCACAGTATTTGGCACAGAAATTGCCACCAGTACCGTAAAGCACTGCGAAACATCCCTCGGAGTCATCTTCGAGGGCGTAGATAGCTTCTTAAGGTTGGCCGTTGTATCACTGTCCACACAGTTACATTTTTCAGGACCGCTGATACCAATTGATGTAACATTGCTTTCCTGTTTACTGACAATACCTGGAAACATGAATATTGTGTCAGTTGGACTGAAAACTAACACGACGAAGACAAATATCGATTCGTTAACAAATAGCAAAGCAGATAATTTTCTTGTCGTACAGAAACATTATCAATGCATTTAATACTTACACAACTTACTGTTAGTGCATAAAGTGATCTTTTCAGGATATTTCGTGATTCTTAAGCTGTTTTTCCTTAGAGTTCATATTATTATTTTGAAATTAGGTTACACTTGAATTTTGCAAGCTCGATGACAAACTACACATATAATATAAATAACTGATACTGCACTCACCTCTAATGTAGTAAATAGATCAATTAAACTTACTTAGTTCATCCTAATACTTTAATTCTAACGTAAATGTTAAAGAATAGAATATTATTATAATCCTAGGCAACCTAAACAATCACATGTGTTTGCTTGGTTGCCAACATATCAAGTGGAGGGCGATGCCAGCGCAGAAACTGGTGAACTTTATACCCATGATTAAAACTTTAATATTTTGAAAAACCGAGTGCGTAGGAATGATGGGGCACGTTTTTAACTACGTACAGCACTATTTGTAGTCAATAATAATGTGCGGATATCGATTTATAAGCAATTAAAGTTTGCATGCTAATTACTCCAAATTTAGGCAACCAAATTTACTACAGCTGGAAAATGCTAGTTCAGGTATTTATCCGGTAGATGTCTCTAAATTTGAATTACATTTTTATTTGCCGTTTATTAAGTTATTACATTACCCAGTGCAAAATAAAGCACATATTCGGCTTCAGCAGTGTACATTTCATTTGTTTAGTGCTCTAAAATATCCGCAGCCGTCCAAATACTGTCTGGATCAAAACATGTTTTGCGTTTTATTTTCCTTTTTTCGACGTTATTAAGCAACGTATAGAAAAAGTAATTCCAGATTTAGATTCAGAAGAAAAAAATCTATCGATTTCCTAATTTAGTTTCTCCGAAATAACTGAATTAGACATTTTGAAAATAAGTGTTTTTTTGAATATATTTTATTCTGACGTTATTATGCATTTGCCATAAATAATTCTTGCACATTCGGATTCAGAAGAGTAACATCTATCAAACTGCTATCTCAGCTTAATTAAAAAAATCACAATAAAACTTAGCCAAAATGTACATAAAGTTGCCTAGATTTTGAGCGCACTTTCAATTGCTTATAAATCAATATCTGTACAATATCTTTGACAAAAAATGGTACTAGACGTAATTAAAAACGTGCCCCATATTACCCACGTGCTCGGTTTTTCCAAATATTACAATTTAAATCATAGGTATAAAGTTCACCGGTTTCTGCGCTGGCATCGCCTTGCGCTTGATATGGATGCAACCAAGTATACTTTTACTAGTTGCATAACTTAATTAAAAACGTACCAATTAGTACTTACCACTTACTTACTACTTTGGTACCAATATACTACTCAATATCTGTTAAAAAATTAATTCATATTTAAAAGCTAGCTTTTTACTAATAAATGTTGAAGTATGAGGTACTGTGGAGAGTGCTTGAAGTCGTTCATAAAATTACATGAAAGCACAAATAAATTATTATCAGAGGAATACTACATTAAGCGTTAATTATATTACACATACTCGTTACTAACAATGTCAGAAATAATATGTGTTTATTCATATGTTAAATGTGAAGAAATCATAATTTAAATATTTGATATGGCATTAAAAATTGCATCACGAACAAAAGATAAATATCTTATTACGCGCGCATTGGATATTATCAGAAATTCACATGTCTATTACCAATATATTACTTACCATTTTTGATATAATACGTTAATATTGATACGACAGTCTTTCAGATAATAATTTAAATATGAGACAGTCAGAGAATATTTGAAGAGCCAAAATATAATAACATTTCACATAAATAAAGTATCTCAAGAAACGTGCATTAGATTGTAAAAATATTACATGCAGTTAATACTAACATATCATTCAATGTCTGCAATAAAAGTCTTTAATATTTATACCCTGGTGTTTGAGCGATGCTGTGAGGTCCTTAGTTATCAAGAAAAAAAAAACCGTATGAAAACTTACACACAAACTTACAGGAATGAGTCAACTTTTATGTTGGAAACGATAGACTGGTGAATGCTGAATCTAAATATGCAAATTGCAATGCTGTGCGATCTCTAGTTATTGAGATAAAAATTATAAAAGTTATGAAATATGGCATATTAAATTCCCTCCCACGCAAAAACTAGAAGGATATGCATGGAACTGTTTAGTGAAAAGTCTTACTTAATGACCCTCTATCGATTGCCCTAGGAAATTTTCAAATCCATTTTTTTCACGAGAATTCTATAAGGTTAACCCCTTGGAACTTTTCAGGAAATCGTTGAAAAGTTTTGATTCAAACTGAGTGCACAGCACGATCGAGAGGTGAATGCTGAATCCGAAAATGCAAACCCTATTTCTGTGCGATGCTTAATTACCGAGAAAAAAATAAAAACCATTAAACGATCTCTTGCAACTTCTGTGTTCCTGGTACAAGATCCGAAAATTACAAAATATAGTTGGACAATTTCTATTTACACTGGGTGGGCTCAGTGAGTGGGCAGTATGATAGAGAAGTGAATGCTGAATCCAAAAATGCAAACTGCATTGCTGTGCGATGCTTACTTATCGAGAAAATAATTAAAAACGAATAAACAATCTCCTGCAACTCATATACTCCTGGTACAAAATCTGAACATTACAGAAATATCGTTGGAAATATTTTGATTTAAGCTGACTGCACAAATTCGCACTATCTTTAACATTTTCGTTGTCACCTGACAATGTGACACTTCACGCAAATTATTCAATTCTGATAACGTATTGGAAAAAATCTTGTATAATACACGTGAATAAAGCAATTTTATTCACTTATACCATAATTAGCTATTATGACGTTCTATTACTTTTTTGTTGGGGTGCAAAGTGAGTTTTCCCCCTCGTGGTGCACCCCGGATAAAGGCTAAATGAACTAACACAACTGGTAGTCAGATAATCTTGTGATCTCCTGACTAAGCACATTCTATAAAATATGGATAACGAAAATTGAATGCTGCAAATGAGAAATGCAACAATCCTGAAAGTGACTGTGGAATTTCATCTCATACCATAGATGATCTTATGAAAGTTACAACTGTTGGAAGAAATATAGTTGAAGTTACAAAATGATAACCAACAATGTAGTTTGATGTAACTCTGCCATTGCCTAAATAATAAATATTACTTTGTAATGTTTCTAATTTTAAACACAGATTTTATATTTTTATTGTAACAGTTGAAGTACATCTTATTTTATATCGGTACATAAAATTATCAGAGGATAGATGCGTACAGTGCCATCAATGAGACATAAAAGGTGTTCATAAGAAGTTTTTCATTTTTCTTCGAAATCACACCCTCAAAAATCGTCCGGTAGTCGTGACGAGAACCATCCCCACTTTGGGCAATCCTGGCCTCGATGACATTTTGGGGGACAATCTTTCGCTCAGTGGCCCAACCAAGCCATGCAAAAAAGTCGATGAGGTACTTTGTTAGGTTGCGGATATCTCCATTTGCATCAGAAGCCCTGTAGTCCCAAGGAAAGGTATGGTGATAGTTGTGGAAGCCTTCACCTGCTCCTAGTAACATTGTTATGAAGCCATCGGTAGGACCAATCTTCCTATTACAATAAATGGTATTATATGCAGAACAAAAAGGGCAACTGGTAATCAACGTACAAAAATACGTAACTTTTGGTTTACATCATATTTTGCTACCATCTTTTCAAATTGAAAATCGGCTTAGCATATCATAAATAGGAGATATTATATTACAAGTTAACTAAGTTTGAAGTAAGTGGCAACTTTTTTGAGAAACTTAGAATCGCAAGTACTGAAAGAAAAGCACCTAATAAATCTGCTCCAGCTGCAGCCTCTATCAAGTATCATGTTTTCTGCTTAAAATTTAAGCAGAATAAATTAGGTACATCTCAAAAAGAAGCAACGGCTTCATTTTTTAACATAGACGATATTTGTTGTGTAAGATTTTTGTAGAACATACTTACTTGTCGTAAGGTTTGTATCCAAAGCGATGTGCTAAGCTATTGATGCACCAGGTCAAATTTACTGTTATTATGTATGTAAGGACTGTTCCTCTGAAGAATGATACCTTAAGGGACTCGCCCCAAAAATAATACGGTGTCAGCATGGGAAATAGTAGTGTTGTTACGAACATAATAAAATAGTAATAGCTGAAAACAAATTTGGCTGTAATTCAAGAATCTATTTGTAATAGACGATGCTTACTTGTGTTGAAACATAATTAAAGGGTTTGCTTGCAGATCACTTAGGTCCACAGATTTCCCCAGATTCTTAACATCTGGATGCTTCCTCACCATCAGCCACCCTACATGGCTGAAGAAGAGACCTAGAAGATACATGGATTCAGTGTTGTACAACGGCGACGTTAATCGTTCCCACCTCGCTTGGCACTGTATGGATCTGCGTCTGTTTCGGAATATTTGTGATGTACCCTATGGTCTCTGCACCAGTTGTAAACACTTCTCTGGTACGTGAGCGATGCCATGAAGAGAAGTACGACTTCTCCAGTACGGTTCATCTTGAATGTTTTGTGGCACCACAGCCTATGTGCCCCTGCAGTGATGCCAAAGGATCCCGACAACCCAAAGATTATGGCTGCAGAATATTGGCACTGATTTCAATTAGGTTTGATGAGAAAAAGTTCATCCTTACCAAAGATCTTTGTTTGCGGCATAGTTTCCCCTCGTATCCACACTCCATATAATGCAGCAGAATATGCTAGTGCCAGCATTATGGTATTGGGCCAGTATATGTCCCATTTATATGTTTTCTTCTCATCAATAGGCTCATTTTCGGACTCCAAGGTTTTAAGTTGGGAAGTTGTGGACTCATTTGGTACAGTTTCCATAATGCACTCAAATGTGTACAAGAATTTAAAAATTCTTTCCTTATATATGTGCAGTATAACGTCATCAAATGTCGTGCATTATGTTTGTGTATAAATTACATTGCTAACCTTGAACTTTATATATTCGCAAATAACAAATATTTACCTACTAAGGTGGTTAGTTACTTATCAAGAATTTCTGGAAATAAAAATTGGAAATCCAAAAATTCCTGTTATCGGTATATATGTGATGTAACTTATGGACTCTGCACCAATTCATTCAATTCGATTCACAATTTATGTTTGACAATAGTTCAAGTCAAAAATATCACACACTGTTAAACGGTATTTGGTGGTATGTGTTATAATGCTCATCTTAATAATTATTCTTATATATATTTAATACTGATGCATTATATAGCGAATATTCGTGGATATCTAATGGACTTCAATGCCATTAGATATCCACGAATAAATATCTTAAAGAAATTGCCTGACTATTTGTAATGGACTTCGATGCCCTATTCATCTACCAGAACAAATATCTTAAAGAACTTGCCTGACTATACAACAAGCTGAGTAATCTTTAGTAATTCTTATTTCAAACAATGAAGATTGTTGATGAGCGATGCCATGAAGAGAAGTACCAGTTCTCCAGTACGGTTCATCTTGAATGTTTTGAGGCATATGATGTAAACCTAAAGAACATTTGGTTTCGACAAAGTGGAAATCCTTATTCTGACGTACCTCAGGAAGTTTCCCGATGATGCACTCCCTAGTAGATGATAGTTGTGTTTAGTAGAAAATGACTTTCGGTCTTGGGCCTTAACTATTTTTGGATATATATTAGGGTACAAGTAGTATTTATGCCACAAGAATGCAAAATATATTTTTAGAGCAGGTTTGTTGAAACTCCTGCAATGCGAAGCAATCATTATTTTGCCAAGATTTATCTTAATAACTGCAGAAACTAATTTGACTTGAAGATTGAAGATTTTAGTTATAATGGTTGAATTGCAGAAGATTTCTATTACCTCCATCTTAATATATGTATTAATTATCACATACATATTATTCAGATATTATTACATACATTAGTATCAATCAATACATTATATCATCGGCAAATACGTAATAATCTACAATGGCATTAAATGGCGTCATCCTATTGGAAAAGGACTAAATAGTATTAACTTAATATTTATGCATCCTCGGTTTCCTGTTTATTGCTTAAAAAGTAATCGATGAGGTTGATATTACATATAGCAATTTTGCACACAATACTAATAAATTTAAATTGAATTGGTTTACATAGTCATACAATTTAAATAATATTCATTCAGCATATGTACTGAATATTTATTGGATACTATTTTAACATGGGAACTATTCAAAAATGTAGTCCTCTAATTATAAATACAGTCTTCTAACAATTCCTGAAAACGTACATACATGAAGATAATACCTCAGAAAATTTGAAGACCTGTATGTCATAAATAAGTAAGAAAATCGAATAATTTACTTTCCAAATTGACCAGTTTCGGTTAGCAGCTACTGAAATTTCCGAAATTTTATCGCATGGAGATTTTGTAAATTTTATACCGGATTTGTATACAGTATGCCTGAAGATAATACTTCTGAAAATTTGAAGATCTGTATGTCATAAATAAGTGAGAAAATCGAATAATTATCATTCCAAATTGACCAGTTTCGGTTAGCAGCTAGTGAAATTTGATTTCATAGATATTTTGAAAATTCTATAGCAGATTTATATAGAGTATTCCTGAAGATAATATCTCTGAAAATTTGAAGACATGTATGTCATAAATAAGTGAGAAAATCGAATAATTAATTATCCAAATTGACCAGTTTCGGTTAGCAGCTAGTGAAATTTTATTTCATAGATATTTTGAAAATTTTATACCGAATTTGTATACAGTATGCTTGCAGATAATACCTCTGTAAATTTGAAGACATTTATGTCATAAATAAGTAGGAAAATCGAATAATTATTATTCCAAATTGACCAGTTTCAGTTAGGAGCTGGTAAAATTTTATCTCATAGATATTTTGAAAATTTTATACCAGATTTGTATACAGTATGCCTGAAGATTTTACCTCTGAAAATTTGAAGACATGTATATCATAAAAAAATGAGAAAATCGAATAATTAATTATCCAAATTGACCAGTTTCGGTTAGCAGCTAGTGAAATTTTATCTCATTGATATTTTGAAAATTTTATACCAGAATTGTATACAGTATGTCTGAAGATAATACCTCTGAAAATTTGAAGACCTGTATGTTATAAATAAGTGAGAAAATCGAATAATTAATTATCCAAACTGACCAGTTTCGGTTAGCAGCTAGTGAAGTTTTATTTCAAGGATATTTTGAAAATTTTGTACCAGATTTGTATACAGTATACCAGAAGATATTACCTCTGAAAATTTGATGACATGTATGTCATAAATAAGTGAGAAAATTTAATAATTAACTTTCCAAATTGACCAGTTTCGGTTAGCATCTACTGAAATTTCTGAAATTTTATCGCATGGATATTTTGAAAATTTTATACCAGATTTGTATACAGTATGCTTGAAGATAATATCTCTAAAAATTTGAAAATCTGTAGGTTTTAAATAAGTGAGAAAATCGAATTATTATCATTCCAAATTGACCAGTTTCGGTTAGCAGCTAGTGAAATTTTATTTCACGAATATTTTGAAAATTTTATACCAGATTTGTATACAGTATGCCGGAAGATAATACCTCTGGAAATTTGAAGACATGTATGTCATAAATAAGTGAGAAAATCGAATAATTATCATTCCAAATTGACCAGTTTCGGTTAGCAGCTAGTGATTTTTTTTCCCATAGATATTTTGAAAATTTTATACCAGATTTGTATACAGTATACCTGAAGATAATACCTCTGAAAATTTGAAGACATGTATGTATATACCAGATTTGTATACAGTATGCCTAAAGATAATACCTCTGAAAATTTGAAGACCTGTATGTCATAAATAAGTGAGAAAATCGAATAATTATCATTCCAAAATGACCAGTTTCAGCTAGCAGCTAGTGAAATTTTATTTCATGGATATATTAAAAATTTTATACCAGATTAGTATACAGTATACCTGAAGATAATACCTCTAAAAATATGAAGACCTGTATGTCATAAATAAGTGAGAAAATTTAATAATTATCATCCCAAATTGACCAGTTTCGGTTAGCGGCTAGTGAAATTTTATTTAATGGATATTTTGAAAATTTTATACCAGATTTGTATACAATATGCCTGAAGATAATACCTCTAAAAATTTGAAGACATGTATGTCATAAATAAGTGAGAAAATCGAATAATTAACTTTCCAAATTGACCAGTTTCGGTTAGCAGCTAGTGAAATTTTATTTCACGGATATTTTGAAAATTTTATACCAGATTTATATACAGTATGCCTGAAGCTAATACCTCTAAAAATATGAAGACCTGTATGTCATAAATAAGTGAGAAAATCGAATAATTAGCTTTCGAAATTGACCAGTTTCGGTTAGCAGCTAGTGAAATTTTATTTCACGGATATTTTGAAAATTTTATACCAGATTTGTATACAGTATGCCTGAAGATAATACCTCTAAAATTTGAAGACCTGCATGTCATAAATAAGTGAGAAAATCGAATAATTATCATTCCAAATTGACCAGTTTCGGTTAGCAGCTAGTGAAATTTTATTTCATACATATTTTGAAAATTTTATACCAAATTTGTATACAGTATGCCTGAAAATAATACCTCCGAAAATTTAAAGACATGTATATAATAAATAAGTGAGGAAATCGAATAATTATCATTCCAAATTGACAAGTTTCGGTTAATAGCTAGTAAAATTTTATTTCATGGATATTTTGAAAATGTTATTCCAGATTTGTATACAGTATGCCTAAAGATAATACCTCTGAAAATTTGAAGACCTGTATGTCATAAATAAGTGAGAAAATCGAATAATTAGCTTTCCAAACTGACCAGTTTCGGTTAGCAGCCAGTGAAATTTTATTTCACGGTTATTTTAAAAATTTTATACCAGATTTCTATACAGTATGCCTGAAGATAATACCTCTGAAAATTTGAAGCTCTGTATGTCATAAATAAGTCAGAAAATCGAATAATTATCAATCCAAATTGACCAGTTTCGGTTAGCAGCTAATGAAATTTTATTTCATGGATATTTTGAAAATTTTATACCAGATTTGTATACAGAATGCCTAAAGATAATACTTCTGAAAATTTGAAAATCTGTATGTCATAAATAAGGGAGAAAATCGAATAATTTATTATCCAAATTGACCAGTTTCAGTTAGCAGCAAGTGAAATTTTATTTCATGGATATATTGAAAATTTTATACCAGATTTGTATACAGTATTCCTGAAGATAATACTTCTGAAAATTTGAAAATCTGTATGTCATAAATAAGGGAGAAAATCGAATAATTAACTTTCTAAATTGACCTGTTTCTGTTAGCTGCTAGTGAAATTTATGAAATTTTATCTAATGGATATATTGAAAATTTTATACCAAATTTGTATACAGTATACCTGAAGATAATACTTCTGAAAATTTAAAGACTTGTATGTCATAAATAAGTGAGCAAATCGAATAATTAACTTTCTAAGTTTACCAGTATCAGTTAGTGAATGTTAACGTAATTAAAAAGTTTTCTAAAAAAAACTGTTACTTGCGTTACTGCCATAAACAATTTGTTATTCTCATTACTATTATTATTATTATGACTTCCTCACTATGCAAAACCGTTAATATTTTTTACCTGTGACTTCCTTACTGAAGGAACAGGCCATTGTTAGAAGTTCATTAACATTTTGGAATTCAAAGGCATTGTTCGTTTACTTAAAAACCACAAAAAATGCTGCCGGAAATTGGGCTCTATAAATGCAAGGCGGAATCGTGCAACCCCCAAAACCCATCGATGGACACTCAAACGGTGTCGAAGGACAGCGGACAGTCCGTTTCTTCGCCAGAAGAAGAGAAGGGCAACAATGATGGGTACAAATGGGATGTTGTCTGGACCAACGTGGTGCTCCTCACGGTGATCCACTTGGGAGCTCTCTATGGGCTGTACCTCAGATCGTACTGTACCATTTATAGCTTCTACTTTGGTAAGTTATTAATAATAAAACCATTAGTAATAATAATAAGATTATGGCGAGTTGAACGTTGTCATGGATCACAATTTCGAATAGCCTATGTTTAGATAGGTTACTGTTAAATAACTTGTTCATGTCAAAGGACATATTAACATGGACGTTGTACACTTAAAAAAAATAACAATATAGTAAATAATAATAATAACAGTGAATTGTTGTAAATAATAATAAATGTAACAATAGTTTCATTTCAAATTTCATAAATAATACTAGAAATACCAAAATTTAGAATAAATGAATTATATAAACTATTATGTAATCAGAGATATATTTATTTTTTGCAAGCAGTAGTCCAAATTTCTGAAATTTTATCTCATGGATATTTTAAAAATGTTATACCAGATTTGTATACAGTATGCATGAAGTTAATTCCTCTGAAAATTTGAAGACCTGTAGGTCATAAATAAGTGAGAAAATCGAATAATTAACTTTCTAAATTGACCAGTTTCGGTTAGCAGCTAGTGAAATTTCTGAAATTGTATTCAAGTAATCGATGTGGCGGAGTTAACTTTGAATAAAATTCATAACAATTTTGAGTTAACAATTTTGAAACCGCTTCATTTAAGTTACCTAGGATGCAATTGTTAATACAATGGTAAGATCGTTAGAAACTGAATCACGATCAAAGATAATCCACGATTGTACAACTGGGCCTAAGCATTATGTAGTTTATTTCAGTTTTGAACTTATATAGTATAATTAGTAGTATCATTAGTTATGTTATGTTATCAAGTAATAGTTATGTAGTTATTTTAATTGTGAACCTTCTTGGTCACGAAACTAATTGTGATGTTAAATGCTTTGTTTTTTAGCGAAGCTGTATGGAGCCTTCGCGTCTACTGGGACAACAGCAGGAGCTCACAGGCTTTGGAGTCATAAATCCTACAAAGCCAATTATGGGCTTCAGATCATGCTAGCGTTAATGATGTCCATGACCTACCAAAATAGCATCTACAATTGGTGCAGAGATCATAGGCTTCATCACAAGTATAGCGAGACAGATGCGGATCCGCATAATGCCAAAAGAGGTTTGTATTCACTTTTACAAATGCCAGTGAATCACAAATAATGATGATTACAAATGCCAGACACAACCAATCATGTATCAAAATTCGATTTTGAGAAAATGTTTAATTGTATTGCTAAGTTATTACAAATATTTTGAAGCTGTTGACTAGTGTTGACATGAACCAATACTTAAATGCTAGAAGTTACGTTCATTTTTAAAAACGATGATGAGACAATAGTATCATCTATAGTATTATCAATAGAGATGATGCTACAGTAGGCAAATTGTAGCTAGACTCTTGAGAATAGTTATATATTAAAATTCGTGTATGGGAAGACACTATGTCAATGTTTTGCCAATGTATCTAAAATGTATTTGGATGTCATGTCATGATTTTAAATATCCATCATAATGATAGAAGCTATGATGAGACTCTGACTATGACAAGAAAGCTATGATGATAGAAGCTATGGTGATAGATCCCATGAAAAATTATAAGTAAAGATTACAACCATGATGATACAATTTATAAATATAGATAAATCTATGGTATCATCAATCGTGATGATATTTTGATAAAATGTTTAATTGCATTGTTAAGTTATTAAAAATATTTTCAATTTGATGGCTGGTGTTGATATGAACCACTACTTAAATGCTAGAAGCTATGTGCATTTTTAATAAAGATGATGATACATTAGTATCATCAATAGTGATGATGCTATAGAAGGTAAATTGTAGCTAGACTCTTGAGAATGGTTATGTATCAAAATTCGTGTATGGGAATACATTATTTCAATGTTTGGTCAATGTATCTAAGCTGTATTTGGATGTCATGTCATGATTTTAAATATCCTTAATAATGATAGAAGCTATGATGAGACTATAACTATGACATGAGACTATGCAGCTTTGATGATAGAAGCCATGGTCATAGAACCTATGAAAAATATATGTAAAAATATCTGTAATGAGGAATCTTTATTAAATCATCACAAAGTACGTTAAATTGCATTACAAAGATGATCTGTAGCCAATGCCATACTTCGGTTATTCGGCCAAAACGAACAAAATGTGATTTCACATTTGAATAATTGAGGGTTTAGAATTAAAAGGGTTTAAGTGCATTTTTAAAGTTAAAGGCTTTCAAGTTGACTTGAATTTCAAAATTCCAAGAATACGTTTAGAAAACTATGATAATATTTTTGTCTAAACCTAAGTCTAAAATATTAACACAGTTTTCTAAACTTATTCCTGGAATTCTGAAATTCAAGTTAACTATAAAGTCATTTATCTCAGAACTACCAAAAATGGCTTCAAAGTTTACTTGACTTTCAAAATTCCAGGAATAAATTTAGAAAACTGTGTTAATTCTTTAGTTTGAATTTAAGTCTAATATATTAACACAGTTTTCTAAACTTATTCCTTGAATTCAGAAATTCAAGTTAACTATAAAGTCCTTTATCTCAGAATTACCAAAAATGGCTTCAAAGTTTACTTGACTTTCAAAATTCCTGGAATAAGTTTAGAAAACTGTGTTAATTCTTTAGTTTGAATTTAAGTTTAAAATATTAACACATTTTTCTGAACTTATTCCTAAAATTCTGAAATTCAAGTTAACTTTAAAGCCATTTATCTCAGAACTACCAAAAATGGCTTTAAAGTTAACTTGAATTTCAAAATTCCTGGAATAAGTTTAGAAAACGGTGTTAATTATTTAGTTTGAATTTAAGTTTAAAATATTAACACAGTTTTCTGAATTTATTCCTAAAATTCTAAAATTCAAGTTACCTTTAAAGTCATTAATCTCAAAACTATAAAAAATGTCCTTAAACCCTTTTACTTTTAGTACTAAATGCTAGAAGCTATGTGCATTTTTAATAACGCTGATGATACAACAGTATCATCTGTAGTATCATCAATAGTGATGATGTTGTGAGAAAATGTTTAATTGTATTGTTAAGTTATTAAAAATATTTTGAATTTGATGGCTGGTGTCGATATGAACCACTACTTAAATGCTAGAAGCTATGTGCATTTTTAATTGCGATGATGATACAATAGTATCATGTATAGTATCATCAATAGTGATGATATTTTGAGAATGTTTATTTGAATTAATAAATTATTAAAAATATTTTGAATTTGATGACTAGTGATGATATAAACCACGACTTACATGCTAGAAGCTGTGTGCATTTTTAATAGTATCATCTACAGTATTATCAATAGTGATGATGCTACAGTAGGCAAATTGTAGCTAGACTCTTTTCGTTTATGGGAAGAAACTATTTCAATGTTTGGTGAATGTATCTAAAATGTATTTGGATGTCATGTCATGATTTTATATATCCATAATAATGATTGAAGCTATGATGAGACCATGACTAAGACATGAGACTATGAAGCTATGATGATAGAAGCTATGGTCATAGAACGAAGTGTTGTAACAGATACATTTTTGTTGTATCTAGGTGCAGATACATATACTTTCGAAAAAATGTGTCTAGATCGATATCTAGATACAAATTGAAAATGTATCTAGCTACAGATACAGATACATTTGAAAAGTATCAAAATACAGATTTTATATATCCATAAAAATGATAGAAGCTATGATGAGACCATGACTAAGACATGAGACTATGAAGCTAAGATATAGTAGCTATGGTCATAGAACGAAGTGTTGTAACAGATTCAGTTTTTTAAATCAAGACACAGATACAGATACTTTAGAAAAAATGTGTCTAGATACATATCTAGATACAAATTGAAAATGTATCTAGCTACAGATACAGATACATTTGAAAAGTATCTAAATACAGATTTTATATATCCATAATAATGATAGAAGCTATGATGTGACCATGACTATGACATGAGACTATGAAGCTATGATGATAGAAGCTATAGTCATAGAACGAAGTGTTGTAACAGATACATTTTTTTGTATCTAGATACAGATACAGATACTTTAGAAAAAATGTGTCTAGATACATATCTAGATACAAATTGAAAATGTATCTAGCTACAGATACAGATACATTTGAAAAGTATCTAAATACAGATTTTATATATCCATAATAATGATAGAAGCTATGATGAGACCATGACTAAACATGAGACTATGAAGCTATGATGATAGAAGCTATGGTCATAGAACGAAGTGTTGTAACAGATACATTTTTTTGTATCTAGATACAGATACAGATACTTTAGAAAAAATGTGTCTAGATACATATCTAGATACAAATTGAAAATGTATCTAGCTACAGATACAGATACATTTGAAAAGTATCTAAATACAGATTTTATATATCCATAATAATGATAGAAGCTATGATGAGACCATGACTACGACATGAGACTATGAAGCTACGATCATAGAAGCTATGGTCATAGAACGAAGTGTTGTAACAGATATATTTTTTTGGATCTAGATACAGATACAGAAACTTTAGAAAAAATATATCTAGATACATATCTAGATACACATCTAGATACAAATTGAAAATGTATCTAGCTACAGATACATTTGAAAAGTATCTAAATACTTCTAGATACATTTCAGATACATGGAAAACCAAACCACTTTCTTTTTACATATACATTGTACATGCACAAGAAAATGCTCATAAATATATTATACTGACTTAAAATTACTGACTCAATTAAATACGAGAAAATTAATAGGTAAAAATTAAAAAAAAAAATAATGCTCTCAATAATGAATCTAATTGTGCTAATTGTATGTAATTAACATGAAATGCAGTGTTGTAACAAATACATTTTTGTTTAATCTAGATACAAATACAGATACTTCAGAAAAAAATGTATCTATGTAGATACAACTTTAGGTACTCAAGCAAGAATGTATCTAGATACGTATTTAGATACATGTACCTAGATACATTACAATACACGTAATTAACGTGAAATGCAGTGTTGTAACAATACATTTTTGTTTAACCTATATACAAATACAGATACTTCAGAAAACGTGTATACAACTTTAGGTACTCAAGCAAGAATGTATCTAGATACGTATCTAGATACTTGAAATGTGTCTAGATACTGTATCTAGATACATGGATCTAGATAAATGTATTTAGATACATGTATCTAGATACATTACAATACACGTAATTAACGTGAAATGCAGTGTTGTAACAGATACATTTTTGTTTAATCTAGATACAAATACAGATACTTCAGAAAAAAATGTATCTAGATACAACTTTAGGTACTCAAGCAAGAATGTATCTAGATACGTATCTAGATACATGTACCTAGATACATTACAATACACGTAATTAACGTGAAATGCAGTATTGTAACAGATATATTTTTGTTTAAGATACAAATACAGATACTTCAGAAAAAGTGAATCTAGATACAACTGTAGGTACTCAAACAAGAATGTATCTAGATACGTATCTAGATACTTTATCTAGATATATGTATCTAGATACATTACAACACTGAGAACCAATGAAAAATTATAAGTGAAAATATCAATAGTGAGAAATTTGAAGTCTTCATTAAATCATCACAAAGAAAATTAAATTGCATTTCAAAGATGATATGGAGCCAATTCCATGCTTCAGTTATTCGCAGCAAAATGTGATTGCACTTTTGAAAAATTAATAAAACTATTACGAAAAAAAAAAATTATTACTTTATTTTATATTGAATTATATTAATTATATTAATTTTATATTACAATTTTCATTATTTGTTCAATTATAATACTTTCTATATTTTTTTGTAAGGCGTAGATTTTAAAGCCAATATCACAATATGAGTTGATATTTTAATACCGAGTGATCATTAAGAGCTGAGAAGAGTAAGAGCTGATCATTAAGCTTACCAAGACATTTTGATACCGAGTGATCAATTAAATATCAGCTCTACTAAGAGCAGATCATTAAGCTTAACAAGACATTTTAATACCGAGTGATCAATTAAATTTCAGCTCTACTAAGAGTTGATCATTAAGCTTAACAAGACATTTTAATACCGAGTGATCCATTAAATTTCAGCTCTACTAAGAGCTGATCATTAAGCTTACCAAGACATTTTAATACCGAGCGATCAATTAAATTTCAGCTCTACTAAGAGCTGATCATTAAGCTTACCAAGACATTTTAATACCGAGTGATCAATAAAATTTCAGCTCTACTAAGAGCCGATCAGTAAGCTTACTAATAATATTGCTCTCGCATTTCTTAATGGCTGTGAAAATTTGCATGGATAACTAGAGCTGAAATTTAAATGATCACTCTGTATATGGATATCAAAGATTACAATAGATTTAGATTTAGATAACGATGATTTAGATTTCTCACCAACTTCATGAAACTATCTGTCATGAATGGAATGTTAATTGTATTTTGAACTTATAGGGTTTTTCTTTAGCCATATGGGTTGGTTAATGCTGAGGAAACACAAAGAGGTGAAGGTGAAAGGAAGCACCATAGATATGAGCGATCTGGAGTCAAATCCCATCGTCATGTTTCAGCACAGGTACAATATATTTGTGTTCCTATTTAAATAGATAATATACTGATAGATGATACATGAGTACATTTAAAAAAATATATATTTTGATTATCAGAAATTGATACAAATAATACAGAAATTGATACAATTGATACAGAAATTGATATAATTGATACAGAAATTGATACAATTGATACAGAAATTGATATAATTGATACAGAAATTGATACAATTGATACAGAAATTGATACAATTGATATAATTCATATATTGATATCATTGATATAATTGATATAATTGATATTATTGATAGGAAAAAAAATGAAATTGTGAGAAGAAATATGAAATATTTTGCTTGATTGTATCTTTCACAATCTTTATTTTTACTTTACTTTCACAATCTTACAATAATATTGATATAATTCATATATTGATATAATTGATATTATTGATAGGAAAAAAATGCAGTTGGGAGAAGAAATATGAAAGATTTTGCTTGATTGTATCTTTCACAATCTTTATTTTTACTTTACTATCACAATCTCACAATTCAATTGATATAATTCATATATTGATAGCATTGATATTATTGATACGAAAAATATGAAATTGTGAGAAAAAATATGAAAGATTTAGCAAAAAGTCATTTAATGAAGATATATTTGAAAGAAAAAAGATAATTTTTTTGTATAAAATGCATTGTATCTTTCACATTCTTTATTTTTACTTTACTTTCACTATCTCACAATACAATTGATATAATTCATATATTGATATAATTGATATTATTGATAGGAAAAGAAATGAAATTGTGAGAATAAATATGAAAGATTTTGCAAAAAGGCAATTATTTAAGATATATTTGAAATATTTTTGTAAAAATGCATTATATCTTTCACAATCTTTATTTTTACTTTACTTTCACAATCTCACAATACAATTGATATAATTCATATAATTGATATTATTGATAGGAAAAGAAATGAAATTGTGAGAATAAATATGAAAGATTTTGCAAAAAGTCAATTATTGAAGATATATTTGAAATATTTTTGTAAAAAATGCATTGTATCTTTCACAATCTTTATTTTTACTTAACTTTCACAATCTCACAATACAATTGATATAATTCATATAATTGATATTATTGATAGGAAAAGAAATGAAATTGTGGGCATAAATATGAAAGATTTTGCAAAAAGTCAATTATTGAAGATCTATTTGAAATATTTTTGTAAAAAATGCATTGTATCTTTCACAATCTTTATTTTTACTTTACTTTCACAATCACATAATACAATTGATAAAATTCATATATTCATATAATTGATATTATTGATAGGACAAGAAATGAAATTGTGCGAATAATATATATATATAAACAATCTTTATTAGGCTATCGACCCCATGGGGTCTTTCCGCCTTATGTGAGAATAAATATGAAAGATTTTGCAAAAAGTCTATTATTGAAGATATATTTGAAATATTTTTGTAAAAATGCATTGTATCTTTCACAATCTTTATTTTTACTTTACTTTCACAATCTCACAATACAATTGATATAATTCATATAATTGATATTATTGATAGGAAAAGAAATGAAATTGTGAGAAAAAATATGAAAGATTTTGCAAAAAGTCAATTATTGAAGATATATTTGAAATATTTTTGTAAAAAATGCATTATATCTTTCACAATCTTTATTTTTACTTTACTTTCACAATCTCACAATACAATTGATATAATTCATATAATTGATATTATTGATAGGAAAAGAAATGAAATTGTGAGAATAAATATGAAAGATTTTGCAAAAAGTCTATTATTGAAGATATATTTGAAATATTTTTGTAAAAATGCATTGCATCTTTCACAATCTTTATATTTACTTTACTTTCACAATCTCATAATACAATTGATATAATTCATATGTTCATATAATTGATATTATTTATAGGAAAAGAAATGAAAATTGTGAGAATAAATATGAAAGATTTTGCAAAAAGTCAATTATTGAAGATATATTTGAAATATTTTTGTAAAAATGCATTGTATCTTTCACAATCTTTATTTTTACTTTACTTTCACAATCTCACAATACAATTGATATAATTCATATATTGATGTAATTGAGGGTTCTAGAAGTAAAAGGGTTTCACTGCATTTTTGGCTTTAAAGTTAACTTGAATTCCAGAATTCTAGGAATAAGTGCAGAAAACTGTGTTAATATTTTAGACTAACATATAGTGCTGTAGTTCTGAGATAAATGGCTTTAGAGTTAACTTGAATTTCAAAATTTCAGGAATAAGTTCAGAAAACTGTGTTACTATTTTAGAGTAACTATAGTTATTGCTGTAGTTCTGAGATAAATGGCTTTAAAGTTACTTTGAAATTCAAAATTCCAGGAATAAGTTCAGAAAACTGTGTTAATATTTTAGACTAACATATAGTTATTGCTGTAGTTCTGAGATAAATGGCTTTAAAGTTAACTTGAATTTCAAAATTCCAGGAATAAGTTCAGAAACTGTGTTAATATTTTAGACTAACATATTAACACAGTTTTCTAAACATATTCCTGGAATTTTTAAATTCAAGTTAACTATAAAGCCATTTATCTCAGAACCACCAAAAATGCACTTAAACCCTTTTACTTCTAGACCCCTCAATTACATCAATATATGAATTATATCAATTGTATTGTGAGATTTGAACCCTTTTACTTCTTGACCCCTCAATTGATATTATTGATATTGTAAAAGAAAAAATTGTGAGAAGAAAAATGAAAGATTTTGCAAAAAGTAAAACAAATTTTAGAAGTAAAAAAATTGTGAAGCATTTTCTTGTAGGAATATTGATCTTCAAAGAACGAGTTCGTATTCATTGCTAAAATATATTGCTAAAAATTGGAATGAACTAATGCACTGATTGTAAAATAAATAATTATGATTGCACTGTTTCAGGTATTATTACATAATCGTGCTCATGATGTGTGTGGTGATTCCAACAGTTATACCTTGGTACTTCTGGGGAGAACTTCCTCTACGAAGCTTCTTCTCAGGTACATTGTATAGATACGTAGTGTCAATCCACTTCACTTGGTCTGTCAACAGTTTTGCCCATTTGTACGGAAACAAGCCTTACAATAAGTAAGTAACATCATAATAACATCATCATCTTTATCATCATCATTCAGTAGCTCTACAAAAATTATAATCTTGGCAATGCACATAGTAATCATGGTATGTTAAGTAAGTCTTAAACAACTGAAACAGTTAATTCATCTTCTTCTTCCTTTGAAATATTGCGTCACAATGAGTAAGTAATATCAAAATAACATCATCATTCAGTTGTTCTACAAAATTTATAATTTTGGCAATGCACATATTAATCATCGCTATGCTAAGTAAGTCTTAAACAACTGAAACACTTATTATGCATCTTCTTCTTCCTTTGAAATGTTGTGTTAAAATAAGTAAGTAACATCACAAAAACATAATCATTTTTATCATCATTATTCAGTAGCTCTACAAAAATTATAATATTGGCATTGCACATATTAATCATCGTTATGCTAAGTAAGTCTTAAACAACTGAAACACTTATTATGCATCTTCTTCTTCCTTTGAAATATTGCGTTACAATGAGTAAGTAATATCACAATAACATCATCATTCAGTAGTTCTACAAAATTTATAATTTTGGCAATGCACATATTAATCATCGTTATGCTAAGTAAGTCTTAAACAACTGAAACACTTATTATGCATCTTCGTCTTCCTTTGAAATGTTGCGTTAAAATGAGTAAGTAACATCACAAAAACATCATCATTTTTATCATCATTATTCAGTAGCTCTACAAAAAATATAATATTGGCATTGCACATATTAATCATCGTTATGCTAAGTAAGTCTTAAACAACTGAAACACTTATTATGCATCTTCTTCTTCCTTTGAAATATTGCGTTACAATGAGTAAGTAATATCACAATAACATCATCATTCAGTAGTTCTACAAAATTTATAATTTTGGCAATGCACATATTAATCATCGTTATGTTATGTAAGTCTTAAACAACTGAAACACTTATTATGCATCTTCGTCTTCCTTTGAAATGTTGCGTTAAAATAAGTAAGTAACATCACAAAAACATCATTATTTTTATCATCATTATTCAGTAGCTCTACAAAAATTATAATATTGGCATTGCACATATTAATCATCGTTATGCTAAGTAAGTCTTAAACAACTGAAACAGTTAATTCATCTTCTTCTTCCTTTGAAATATTGCGTTACAATGAGTAAGTAATATCACAATAACATCATCATTCAGTAGTTCTACAAAATTTATAATTTTGGCAATGCACGTATTAATCATCGTTATGCTAAGTAAGCCTGAAACAACTGAAACACTTATTATGCATCTTCTTCTTCCTTTGAAATGTTGCGTTAAAATAAGTAAGTAACATCACAAAAACATCATCATTTTGATCATCATTATTCAGTAGCTCTACAAAAATTATAATATTGGCATTGCACATATTAATCATCGTTATGCTAAGTAAGTCTTAAACAACTGAAACACTTATTATGCATCTTCTTCTTCCTTTGAAATGTTGCGTTAAAATAAGTAAGTAACATCACAAAAACATCATCATTTTTATCATCATTATTCAGTAGCTCTACAAAAATGATAATATTGGCATTGCACATATTAATCATCGTTATGCTAAGTAAGTCTTAAACAACTGAAACAGTTAATTCATCTTCTTCTTCCTTTGAAATATTGCGTTACAATGAGTAAGTAATATCACAATAACATCATCATTCAGTAGTTCTACAAAATTTATAATTTTGGCAATGCACATATTAATTATCGTTATGCTAAGTAAGTCTTAAACAACTGAAACACTTTTTATGCATCTTCGTCTTCCTTTGAAATGTTGCGTTAAAATAAGTAAGTAACATCACAAAAACATCATCATTTTTATCATCATTATTCAGTAGCTCTACAAAAATTATAATATTGGCATTGCACATATTAATCATCGTTATGCTAAGTAAGTCTTAAACAACTGAAACAGTTAATTCATCTTCTTCTTCCTTTGAAATATTGCGTTACAATGAGTAAGTAATATCACAATAACATCATCATTCAGTAGTTCTACAAAATTTATAATTTTGGCAATGCACATATTAATCATCGTTATGCTAAGTAAGTCTTAAACAACTGAAACACTTATTATGCATCTTCGTCTTCCTTTGAAATGTTGCGTTCAAATAAGTAAGTAACATCACAAAAACATTATCATTTTTATCATCATTATTCAGTAGCTCTACAAAAATTATAATATTGGCATTGCACATATTAATCATCGTTATGCTAAGTTGGTCTTAAACAACTGAAACAGTTAATTCATCTTCTTCTACCTTTGAAATATTGCGTTACAATGAGTAAGTAATATCACAATAACATCATCATTCAGTAGTTCTACAAAATTTATAATTTTGGCAATGCACATATTAATCATCGTTATGCTAAGTAAGTCTTAAACAACTGAAACACTTATTATGCATCTTCTTCTTCCTTTGAAATGTTGCGTTAAAATGAGTAAGTAACATCACAAAAATATCATCATTTTTATCATCATTATTCAGTAGCTCTACAAAAATTATAATATTGGCATTGCACATATTAATCATCGTTATGCTAAGTAAGTCAAACAACTGAAACAGTTAATTCATCTTCTTCTTCCTTTGAAATATTGCGTTACAATGAGTAAGTAATATTACAATAACATCATCATTCAGTAGTTCTACAAAATTTATAATTTTGGCAATGCACATATTAATCATCGTTATGCTAAGTAAGTCCTAAACAACTGAAACACTTATTATGCATCTTCTTCTTCCTTTGAAACATTGCGTTAAAATAAGTAAGTAACATCACAATAACATAATCATCTTTATCATCATTATTCAGTAGCTCTACAAAAATTATAACTTTGGCATTGCATATATTAATCATCGTTATGCTAAGTAAGTTTTAAACAACTGAAACACTTATTATGCATCTTCTTCTTCCTTTGAAATATTGCGTTAAAATAAGTAAGTAACATCACAATAACATCATCATCTTTATCATCATCATTCAGTAGTTCTCCAAAAATGATAATTTTGGCATTGCACATATTAATCATCGTTATGCTAAGTAAGTCTTAAACAACTGAAACACTTATTATTCATCTTCTTCTTCTTTTGATCATCAAAAAAATGTGTTTTGTTGATCTAGAGGAATTGGTCCTTGCGAGAACCTGTTCACAATGTACTGCAGCTGGGGGGAAGGATTCCACAATTACCACCACACATTCCCGTGGGATTACAAGACGGGAGAGTTCGGAGGGGACTTCAGGAACGTAACTGCCCACTTCATCGACTTGTTTGCCTGGCTAGGCTGGGCCAGTGATCTCAAGACTGCGCCTGTGCAGATGATCATGGATAGAGTAGGCAAGACTGGAGATGGAACTCGAGATGAACTATTCCTGGACAAGAGGAGGACCCTTCAAGAAAATATCAGTTATTACATGGCCAACGTGAAGCATCTGCTTATAATAGGCACTCTCATTTACATATTGTAAAATTAATTAATCAATAAATGTATTAAAATAATTAAATAATTACATATATATATTTAAATATTTAAATTTGATGGTGTGGTGCAG
Source organism: Othius punctulatus (assembly GCA_951805005.1). Classification (NCBI taxonomy): domain Eukaryota; kingdom Metazoa; phylum Arthropoda; class Insecta; order Coleoptera; family Staphylinidae; genus Othius; species Othius punctulatus. Next base: position 9,234,410 of record OX638143.1, read on the forward strand.
CATTAACTTGCAAATTTTTCCTTATGCAAATGTAGAACGTTTCAAGTATGTTTTTAAGTATGTTGCTCTGATTTTAATACGTGAAACCATACATGGCTGTGTTCAGGATTATTTTTACAGACGGACAAGGACATAGCTGCATCCGTAAACAATATTTTTATTCCTCAGTGACATTGAGATCCTGAGGACATTCAGATTCAAGCAGAAACCAGAAAGTAAAATGTCAATAAAGCTGTATTATATTAAAAAAATAATAATTACCTGGCAAAATAATTCTCCACATGTTCATTTGTATAAAATGTGAAAGGAATCTAGACTGCAATTTTCTCAAAAATAATGACCCAATTAAGTTTAGTTTAGAAGTTAAAATTATTTATTTTGGGGATCAAAAATAATGACCCAATTAAGTTTAGTTTAGAAGTTAAAAGTATTCATTTTGATACATAAATAATCACTTTCAATTTTTTTAAATGTATGGATCCAGCTTTTCATTCATATTAATAAAGTGGTTCTCAACATATATTTACTGAACATAAGCCTAATTACAGAAACACTTAAAATAGAACCTAAATATCAAATGTTATAATGAAAATTTAAATATCTCAGGAGTCATTTATTAGATATTTACGTAATTTGGTATATTAAGTACTAGAATATCAGTTAATATAAAAAATAAATTGCATTCAAATTGATACTCTAGTTTTTGAGATATGATTATTTAAAAATGATTAAAATTCTAAACACTTGCAATAACTTATATAAAATGTTCGCACTAAAATAGAAGTATCTCAAGAATTGCTCACTATAAATAAATGTAATTACATACAAATAGCACTAGTATATCAAGTAATAGGAGGCATAAATTTCATTCATATTAATAGGGTGGTTCTCAACATATCTTTACTGAATATAAGCCTAATTACAGAAACACTTAAAATGGAGCCGAAATAACAAATGTTCTAATGAAACTTTAAATATCTCAGGAGTCATTTACTGGATATTCATGAAATTTGATGTATTAAGTACTAGTATATCAGTTAATATCAAACATAAATTGCATTCAAATTGATACTCTAGTTTTTGAGATATGATTATAATATTATCTTATATTATTATTATATATTATATTATCACAAAAATTATAAACACTTGTCATAACTTACATAAAATGTTCCCACTAAAATTAAAATATTCTAAGAATTGCTCATTATGAATGTAATTACATACAGTTTATACTAGTATATCTAGTAATAGTAAGCATAAATTTAATTCATAATGATAAAGTGGTAGAATGTCTTTACTGTTCATAAGCCTAATTACAGAAACACATAAAATAGAGCCAAATTACCAAATATTCTAATGAAAATATAAATATCTCAGGAATCATTCATTAGATATTTACGAAATTTGACATATTAATTAATAGTATATCAGTTAATCTGAAACATAAATTTCATTCCAATTGATTCTTTAGTTTTTGAGATATGATTATTTAAAAATGACAAAAATTGTAAACACTTGCAATAACTTCTATTCTAATGAAAATATAAATATCTCAGGAATCATTCATTAGATATTCAAGAAATTTGACATATTAAGTAATAATATATCATTCAATATCAAACATAAATTGCATTTAAATTGATACTGTAGTTTTTGAGATATGATTATTTAAAAATGACAAAAATTCGAAACATTTGCAATAACTTATATAAAATGTTGGCACTAAAATTGAAGTATCTCAAAAATTGTTGACTATAAATAAATGTAATTACATACAAATAGTACTAGTATATCAAATAATAGAAGGCATAAATTTCATTCATATTAATAGGGTGGTTCTCAACATATATTTACTGACATAAGCTTAATTACAGAAACACATAAAATAGAGCTAAAATATGATATGTTATAATGAAAATTTAAATATCTCATAAGTGGTTCATTAGATATTCACGAAATTTGGTATATTAAGTACTAGTATATCAGTTAATATCAAGCATAAATTGCATTCAAATTGATACTCTAGTTTTTGAGATATGATTATTTAAAAATGACAAAAATTCTAAACACTTGCAATAACTTATATAAAATGTTCGCACTAAAATTGAAGTATCTCAAGAAATGCTCATTATAAATAAATGTAATTACATACAAATAGCACTAATATATCAAGTAATTGAAGGCATAAATTTCATTCATATTAATGGGGTGGTTATAAACATATATTTACTGAACATAAGCCTAATTACAGAAACACATAAAATAGAGCAAAACTATCAAATATTCAAATGAAAATATAAATATCTCGGGAATCATTCATTAGATATTCACGAAATTTGACATATTAAATACTAGTATATCAGTTAATATCAGTCATAAATTTAATTCAAATTGATACGCTAGTTCTTGAGGTATGTTTATTTAAAAGTGAGAAAAATTGTGGAAGTATAGTCAAAAAATGAAATTATACATTTTATGGAAATTTATTTTATGTTATAGAATTTAGATTGTATTATATAATTTGTTTTTTATAATTTAATCAATTTTCTAATAGTTTCTAATATTTTAAAGTATAGTATACACTCAAAAGAATGATCGTATTTTTATTTTGTTTTATTTGTTTCTATAGAAGTACTTTGTAGGTATACCTACTATATAAAAAAATCACATCGGCAAGTAAAAAAAATATAATGGTGTTTTTTTGTAAATAATTCTATAATTATTTTGAATTGTCAAATGAAATGCAATTTTTTGAATTACGACGATTCCAAAGTTTGTAAAATTTGATAGAATACTGTAATATTTTAAACATTTTTATTTTATTTTTTTACATTTACTGCATTTTTTGTTTGTTTTAAATATAACGACATATTGTATGAAGGATTCTGAATATTTATAGAATCTTGGATGAAGGTTAAATTCTTGGTAGAATTTTGATAAATGCATTTTTATGAATTACGACGATTCCAAAGTTTGTAAAATTTGATAGAATACTGTAATATTTTAAACATTTTTTTTTTTTTACATTTACTGCATTTTTTGTTTGTTTTAAATATAACGACATATTGTATGAAGGATTCTGAATATTTATAGAATCTTGGATGAAGGTTAAATTTTTGGTAGAATTTTGATAAATGCAATTATTTGAATTACGACGATTCCAAAGTTTGTAAAATTTGATAGAATACTGTAATATTTTAAACATTTTTTTTTTTACATTTACTGCATTTTTTGTTTGTTTTAAATATAACGACATATTGTATGCAGGATTCTGAATATTTATAGAATCTTGGATGAAGGTTAAATTTTTGGTAGAAATTTGATAAATGCATTTTTTTGAATTACGACGATTCCAAAGTTTGTAAAATTTGATAGAATACTATTTTATACATTTTTTTTTTTACTATTACTGCATTTTTTTGTTTGTTTTAAATATAACGACATATTGTATGAAGGATTCTGAATATTTATAGAATCTTGGATGAAGGTTAAATTTTTGGTTGAAATTTGATAAATACAATTTTTTGAATTACGACGATTCCAAAGTTTGTAAAATTTGATAGAATACTGTAATATTTTAAACATTTTTTTTTTATTTACTGCATTTTTTGTTTGTTTTAAATATAACGACATATTGTATGAAGGATTCTGAATATTTATAGAATCTTGGATGAAGGTTAAATTTTTGGTTGAAATTTGATAAATACAATTTTTTGAATTACGACGATTCCAAAGTTTGTAAAATTTGATAGAATACTGTAATATTTTAAACATTTTTTTTTCATTTACTGCATTTTTTGTTTGTTTTAAATATAACGACATATTTAATGAAGGATTCTGAATATTTATAGGAACTTGAATGAATCTTATTTTTTTTGTAGAAATTTGATATATTTGTATATTTTAAATGCTCTCACTGAGATTAAAGTATACCAAGAATTGCTCCTTATTAAGAAATATTTCATTGAATATTTTTATGTTTATTATGTTGCATTAACAACATATAATTTTTGTTTTTAAATCTTCGCAATATTAGAACATTGTATCAAAATTTACAAAAACTGTGGAATCGTCGAAATTAAAAAAAAATGCATTTAAATATAATATTCTAAACTATGAGAAACCATGAACCAAGACCTAGTCATTTTCGAACTATAAATAGTTCGAATTTGCAGTTCCAAAATGACCAGATCTTGATCGAAACTATATTCACTATTTCTAAATAAATGTGATATATAGAAAATTGTTTAAAATTTATAAATAATTCTTTGTCTATTTTAAGAATTTCCTCATTTTTTCTCATATTTAAATAATCATATCTCAAGAACTGGAGTAATTTAAGGTTGTCAATTTAAGGAGTATCAATTTTCTCGTCTAAAAATTATTTCAGTTTATAAATTTTAATCAATTGTTTATTTATTTTGTTACATATACTGCATTTTTTGTTTGTTTTAAATATAACCACAAATTGTAGGAAGGATTCTGAATATTTATAGGAACTTGAATGAATTTTATTTTTTTTGTAGAAATTTGATATATTTGTATATTTTAAATGCTCTCACTAAGTTTAAAGTATACCAAGAATTGCTCCTTATCAAGAAATATTTCATTGAATATTTTTATGTTTATTATATTGTATTGACAACATTAAATTTTTGTTTTTAAATATTCACAATATTAGAACATTGTATCAAATTTTACAAAAACTGTAGAATCGTCGAAATTAAAAAAAAGCATTTAAATATAATATTCTAAACTATGAGAAACTATGAGCCAAGACCTAGTCATTTTCGAACTATAAATAGTTCGAATTTGCAGTTCGAAAATAACCAGATCTTGATCGAAACTATACTCACTATTTCTAAATAAATGTGATATATAGAAAATTGATTAAAATTTATAAATAATTCTTTGTCTATTTTAAGAATTTCCTCATTTTTTCTCATATTTAAATAATCATTACTCAAGAACTAGAGTATCAATTTAAGGTTGTCAATTTAAGTATCAATTTCGTCGTAAAAAAATTATTTCATCTTATAAAATTTTAATCAATTTTCTAACAGTTTCTAATATTTTATAGAATATTATATTTGAATTCAATATTTTGAATTACCAAACCTCACTCGTATTTTGTCCAATAAATGACATTTTAAGTTTAAATATCCAATACCAAAAATTGTGAAAAATTAATAAATGTTGTCGATTTTTATAAATTCATTCAATTTTTAAATATTTTCTCATAGAATAATAAAATAGAATATAATATATTTTTGTATGCCTGTCTATACTGTTACACAAGTCATCAATTATTAAATTAATTACAGATTAAAAATGTAAAGCGTTCACATTTTAATTTTATAATTTTATAATGTTAAAACCTGAGAGTGCATAAATCTTTACACTTTAAAACTATGTATTCAGCTATGTTAATATCACATTTATTTAGAAATAGTGAGTATAGTTCTAGTTTTTTCGAACTGCAAGTTCGAACTATTTGTAGTTCGAAAATGACCAGGTCTTGGTCAAAACTATAGTCACTATTTCTACCTATAATTGAACGTGATTGTAAAATGAATTAACAAGGTTAAATACATGTAGTGAAAGCCAAAAATTGAAATTTCAAATTTGCGAGTTTGTTGCCAATAATTTCGTAGAAATTTCCAAATTCACATTCCAATTTTATAGTTTGAAATTGTTAAAACCTGATAGTACATACATGTTTAAGCTTTAAAACTATGTTTTCAACTGTATTAATATCACATTTATTTAGAAATAGTGAGTATATTTTCGACGAATATCTGTTTTTTTCGAACTGCAAGTTCGAACTATTCGTAATTCGAAAATGACTATGTCTTGGTCAAAACTGTAATCACTATTTCTACCCAGAAATGAACGTGATTGTGAAATGAATTAATAAAGTTAACACCATATAGTGAAAGCTAAAAATTGAAATTTCAAATTTTCCAATTTGTTGCCAATAATTTCCTAGGAATCTCCAGAAAAAGTTTCGTGCATGATTTTTGTCACACCCTGATAATATCCCTTATGAGCATTATTATTATTATTATTATACCCATAAGGGTATAAGGGTATAAGGTATAAAGGGTATAAGGGATACCCTTATGGGCATCTTTTCTGGGCAGCTCCGAATTGATGAGATGCAATAGGTCGAAACCAATCTTCAATTATCCAACGTGGATGACCATTATACCTACATTACTTAACTGTATCGTATAATTTAAATTTAATTGATTCAACAAATACCGAAGTGATTGATTACTGCATGTGTATTGAAATTTTGTTCTCTTGCATTTGCTTGACACGTTTATTGATAATTGCACTTGTGTGCTCCAATTCATCGCAATTTGGTTACGAAATGCATGATCGGCTCGCAGTTTCAAGGAGACACTTTTGCTCGGTCGGTCAAATTAGTTATGGTCGGCACAGATCGATGTTTCTGTTTTCTGAATGCCGTGAAATCGATTCCGGGAGTCCAACAATGGCAGGAAATGATAAACGCAAATGAATCCCAAAAAAAGGCGCAAATAATAATGCATACAATGTTTGGGGAGTTTGGTAGCTTTTGGTTGTCTATTTATGTTTTGATGTTGGCAACACCATTGTCTATTTTAGTTTTGATGTTGGCAACACCGCCATTTGAGAGTGTGGAAGTCTCAAATGGCGCCGATGTTATTTGAGACTTCCATAGTCTCAAATGGTGCCGATGTTATTTCAGACTTCCATAGTCTCAAATGGCGCCGATGTTATTTGAGACTTCCGTAGTCTCAAATGACGTTATTGCCATTTGAAATTTCCATAGTCTCAAGTGACACTGTTGCCAACTTAAAGCAAACTTACATAGCTGAATATAAAGCTTTTACATGTACTATAATAGTAATATTATAAAATTATTGTAGCCCTTATACAGAATGATCATTTAAATTTCAGCTCTAGTTATCCATGGAAATTTTCCCAGCCAATAATAATTGCGAGATACGTGATCTCGCTCTCTTATTGGCTGCGAACATTTCCATGGAAACTAGAGCTACAATTTAAATGATCACTCGATATAAATTCCTTTTATATAAATTTAAATTTTATATTGCCAAAGTTCCTAATATATCTAAATAACTGTACTAAAATATGTAAGTAAAAATATGTAGTAAATATGTACTAAAGTAGTTGAGCAACAAGAGTTCTAGATCGCCCCCCGCGAAGATTTCGATTAATTTAATCCGCGTTTAGATCCGCGGTTTAATCAAAAAATCGCGGTAAAATCGGAAATCGCGAGTAATTTAATCGAAATCTTCGCGGGGGGCGATCTAGAACCCTTGCTGCTTAACTACTTACTAAACTTTTTAGTCAAAAATTTAGTAATTAAAAAATTGGATTATACAATTTTGTAAATGGCAAAAAAGTAAAATTTATGATAAAACTACTTTATTTGTGAACAAATTAATAGGCAAATAAGCAAAGGAAATATGTTTGTGCAGTATTAAAAATCAACCCACAGGCAGTAAAACGAAACCCACGATTGCATCAGTGCATACTGCACATGAAAAATTTACATAAATGCAGAAATTGCATCGCTGCATGTGGACCCAGTTTGCAGATTATCGGCGTCCGAGCTGAGAGTTGCACCATTAAAATGCGAAAGAAATGTGGAACTGCTTTTCTAGATCACTGAATAATATGTAATAAGTGAGCATGCATTAGAAATTTTTCTACGTGATTGGATAACGCATTGTAAACGGATTTAGAAAACTGTTACGGTCTTAGAGCCAGAAATGTGCCAGATTCTGTACGTTCACCGAAAATTATTAAACCATGTAAATCGATTAATCACACCAATGAATACCGCAGGATAATTATGAAATAGCTCATCTGGAAACCGAAAATACACTCCTGCGTGCTTAGAATCAGAATCAGGTTCAGAATCTGATCGGAATCAAAAGCAGAATAAGAATCAAAATCAGAATCAAAATCATAATCAAAATCAGAATCATATTCAAAATCAGAATCAAAATCATAATCAAAATCAGGATCAGATGTAGAATCAGATTGAGAATCGCGGAATAATAATGAAATAGCTCATCTGGAAACCGAAAATACACTCCTTCGTGCTTGGAATTGGAATCAGGATCAGAGTCTGAATCGGAATCAAACTCAGAATCAGAGTCAGAATGAATATCGGAATCAAAATCAGAATCAGAATGAATATCACAATCATAATCATAATCAAAATAAGAATCAGATTTAGAATCAGATTGAGAATCAAAATCAGCCTGGAATTGGAATCCTACATAATAATAATAATAATAGTAATAATAATAATTTATTTGTATGTTGACTTTCAGTGGAGTATTACATTGTCAATATTACACGTTAGTGTATTCCTAATGCTCTCATAGATCATCCTAGGCTTAGAAAGAAAAATGGTCAAAATTAATATTTCGTCAACTACTTTGTCTAATAATCAATTGTACAAAAATTGTCAGAATTTGCATAACAATTCAAAATAACATTATATGTTTAAATAAAATATTGGCCCTCCTGACAGGTTTGTTTTTATTAATCATAAGTTATTGCTCATTAATTATGATATAACATAATTAATTACATTAATAATTCAAGAAATTTTGTTGTCTGATTAGATCAAAGAATATGACATACGATGTGTATTAGACCTATTAGACGATATGTAATTAGATTTAGATCATTTTGGTGTAAATTTAATTGTCATTTAAACACGATACTGTCCCTGTAATCCCAATACTGATTAGTTTAAAATATATCAATATTACAGATATTGTCAGGATCAGATTAGAATCAGAATCAGGATCAGAATCATATCAAAATCAGAATCAAAATCATAATCAAAATCATAATAAATATCAGAATAAAAATCATAATCAAAATCATAATCAAAATCATAATCAAAATCATAATCAAAATCATAATAAATATCAGAATCTGAATGTACATCAGAATCAAAATCATAATCAAAATCAGAATCAGATTGAGAATCAAAATCAGCTTAGAATTGGAATCCTACATGTTAGTGTGGTCCTAGTGCTCTCAAAGATCATCCTAGACTTAGAAAGCAAAATGGTCAAAATTAATATTACGTCAACAAATTCGTCTAATAATCAATTGTACAAAAATTGCCGTATTGCATAACAGTTTAAAATAAGATTATATGTTTAAATAAAATATTGGCTCTCCTGAAAGGATTGTTTTTATTAATCATAAGTTATTGGTCATTAATTTTGATAAAACATAATTAATTACATTAATAATTCAAGAAATTTAGCTGTGAGATTTGATCAAAGAATATGATATACGATGTGTATTAGACTTATTAGACGATATGTAATTAGATTTAGACTATTTTGGACTAAATTTAATTCTCGTTTAAACACGATATTATCCCAATAATCCCAATACTGATTAGTCTAAAAAATATCAATATTACAGATATTGTCAGGATCAGATTAGAATCAGAATCAGGATTAGAATTAAATCAGAATAAAAATCATAATCAAAATCAGAATCTGAATCAAAATCAGAATCAATATAATAATCAAAATAAGAATCAGATTCAGAATCAGATTGAGAATCAAAATCAGCTTAGAATTGGAATCTTACATGTTAATGTAGTCCTAATGGTCTCATAAAATGTCAGAAATTTTATAACAATTCAAAATAACATTATATGACAGGATTTTTTTTATTATTCATAAATATTAGTCATTAATTATGATGTAACAATGTAAGAAATTAAGCTGTGAACTTACATCAAAGAATATGACATACTATGTGTAAAATCATAATCAAAATCAGAATCAGATTGAGAATCAAAATCAGCTTAGAATTGGAATCTTACATGTTAGTGTAGTCCTAATGCTCTCATAATTTGTCAGAATTTTATAACAATTCAAAATAACATTATATGACAGGATTTTTTTTATTAATCACAAATATTAGTCATTAATTATGATGTAACAATGTAAGAAATTTAGCTGTGAACTTACATAAAAAAATATGACATACTATGTGTAAAATCATAATCAAAATCAGAATCAGAATGAAAATCAGAATTAAAACCAGATTCAAAATTAGAATCAGGATCAGAATCAGATTTGGAATGAAAATCAGCTTGGAATTGGAATCCTACATGTTAGTGTAGTCCTAATGCTCTCATGGGTCATCCTAGACTCAAAAAGCAAAATGGTCAAAAGTAATATTTCGCCAACAAATTTTTCAAATAACCAATTCTACAAAAATTGTCAGAAATTATGATGTAACAATTCAAAAAATTTAGCTGTAGGATTAGATCAAAGAATATGATATACGATGTGTAAGACATTTTTGTCTAATCTTAATTATCGTTTTAATACGAAATTATCTTTATAATCTCGATATTGATTAGTCTAAAAAATATCAATATTACAGAAATTGATTAGTCTAAAAAATATCAATATTACAGATATTGTCAGGATCAGATTAGAATCAGAATCAGATCAGAATCAAAAGCAGAATCAGAATGCGAATCTAAATTAGAATCAAAATCATAATCAAAATCAGAATCTGAATGAAAATAAGAATCAAAATCATAATCAAAAACAGAATGAGAATCAGAATCAGATTGAGAATCAAAATCAGCTTGGAAATGGAATCCTACATGTTAGTGTAGTCCTAATGCTCTCATAGATCATGCTAGGCTTTGAAAGAAAAATGGTAAAAAGTAATATTTCGTCAACAAATTTTTCAAATAATCAATTGTACAAAAATTGTCAGAAATTATGATGTAACAATTCAAAAAATTTAGCTGTGGGATTAGATCAAAGAATATGATACGACATTTTGGTCTAATTTTAATTATCGTTTTAATACGATATTATAACTATAATCTCAATATTAATTAGTCTAAAAAATATGAATATTACAGAAATTGATTAGTGTAAAAAATATCAATATTACAGATATTGATTAGTCTAAAAAATCTCAATATTATAGATATTGAATAGTCGAAAATATATCAAAATTCTAAAATGAATTGGTCCAGTAATTGACGCCTTCAGCATTATACAAAAAAAAGTTAAATAATAATTGTGCATGCCTGATGTCATTGATTTTTGTATATCTAAGCCCAGAGTTCTATAATTATGAATTTTTGCAACGCTTTATACTGCTTCTGGGTCACAGTAGCAATTTTGCTGATTGCTGCTAGGATAATGGATTATAATAGGCGAAAGCAGACCAATCTGTATTCTGAAATATTCAGGCACTTGAATTGATTCGGATTAAATTTATTTGTATGCACTTACACAAGTGATTTTATTTATACTATTTCAAACTGATTGATACGCTATTTTATGGTAAATTAACTAGTTAGATAATTTAAATAAATTACATTATTTTGGAGTTTTATAAAAAAAAATAGCACTATATCTTACCACGAGCCCTTAAAAATATAACTTACAAGACATAGATTTAATACAACTGTGCTTCTAACGTTTACTTCTTAGGTTATTTTAATTAGTCTGTGCTACAAATACTATTTATCTATGACTCATAAATAATACATTCTGTGTACGTACGTAACTATGGTAACATAATGTACTTCATTATACAACAGGGGTTGTATTATGACTTCAATATACAGCATGGGTTGTATTATGACTTCATAATACAACATAGTGCGGTCTCTTCAATGAAACTATGTACAACGCTGTTCACATCTCTTCATTTATCCCTTCCCATGTACGCTGTCATTGTTATCTTTTATTCAGCCCAAGCAAGCTCATTAACACATGTACATTTGGTTGCTAACGACTGGTTTCTTATTGACATAAATGTGTTACAATAGGGAATGTGTTATGACTTCATTATACAACATGGGTTGTATTATGACTTCATAATGCAACATAATGCGGTTTCTTCAATGAAACTATGTACAACGCTGTTCAAATCTCTTTATTTTTCCTTTCTTATGTACGCTGTCATTGTTATCTTTCATTCACCCATGCAAGCTCATTAACATATGTACATTTGGTTGCTAACATTCGATTTCTTATTGACAGAAATGTGCCAATAAGAATTGTTTTATATAAAAACTCATAGATACAACGTCGTATTTGATCCGCACATAATGGCTATAATTCACTATAATGATTATACACTCGTCTTCGACTCGTGTATAAAATTCATCGTCCTGAGTAGTCTGCATTATATGTTAATTATATAATATATTACAATTCACTCACATAGAATTATCACAACTGCTTCTAACGTTTATTACTTAAGTTGTTTTATCGTTGATTATTGATTATTGATTATCAGGCTACGTTAGAAAAGCTATTACTCCAATTTAAATCATACAAAGTATGTACTTACCAATTTTTTTTATCGTAGATATCGCATTTGTTAGCTGCGCTGGCCAATTTTAAACAGAGCAGTAATACCCTCGGGATAATTGAATCATTTAATTGTTACCACTAGGCGGTTTACATAACTTAATTGTTGCTTAATGATCTGACCAATACAGTTATTATAATATAATTATGGCGATAATAATTCAAGTGGAAAGTATGCGCGGCGACGTTAAGTATACGATTCTCTTGTGTAATTATATTGATTTGGGTTGCGCACAATTTTGCGCCTATATTTATGTGAATGGCTGCAAAAACACATTTACTCATAATAGTCGTCAGAATGCTTTATTTAATTTATTTATTTGTTTGTTGAGCTTGGTATAGTTTCAGGTGGTCAGTTAAACAAAACACATTTACTCATAATAGTCGTGAGAATGGTTTATTCAATTTATTTATTTATTTGTTGAGCTTGATATAGTTTCAGGTGGTCAGTTAGACTCGCAATTTGGATGCAATAGTCTGTTTACTTTGCACATTCACTTGCAAAATAATACATGCAGAGCTGCACAAAATCACTTAAATATAATTGTACGAATCCATAAGGCAACTACTATAAAATTTGGATAGTTAATCTTGTAATAATAATTTGGTTAGATTAGGTTAGGTTAGGTTAGGTTAGATAGTTAATTGATATGTACTAAAATTGAATTATGTAGAAGCAGATGTTAAATTTAATATCATGATTTTAGCTCTAAAATATGTATAAATCGACCCTTTTACTGGATTTTCACCAAAATTATTAACAATTCCAAGTCCAATTGAAAGACATTTTTGTCTCCTATGTTTCGTATTAATTACTTTACTTATACTTTACTCTTACTTTAGATAATTTGGGTAATTTTGGGTAACTTTGGGTAATTTTGGATTAACTTTGGTTACATAAACACTCATGCTTTTGGAAGGCATAATGTTATGGGCATTTTGGGTAATTTTGGGTAATTTTGGATTAACTTTGGTTACATAAACACTCATGCTTTTAGAAGGCTCAAATCTCTAGAATTTTTTCCTTTTTTTTTTCAATTAACGTTACACGAAATCATGTGAACGTGGATTTATTCAATGTTCAGTAATGTTATGGGCATATTGGGTTATTTTGGGTTATTTTGGATTATCTTTCGTTACATAAACACTCATGCTTTTCGAAGGCTTAAATCTCTAGAGTTTTTTTCTTGTTTTTTTTTCAATTAACGTTACACGAAATCATGTGAACGTGGATTTATTCAGTGGACAATCTAAGTCCCACATTAATTGCACATTCGAATTTCTTAAATGGTTTCAATTAACAGGTCGCTTATGCAACGACGCTGTGTCACACATATGTGACATGTAAATCCCAATTCGGTCATTTACACGCAAGCATTCGTTGAATAAGTTTTAAATCTTTCACCAACGATTCCCTCGTAGGTTCTGAAATGCATCAAACTGGAATTGCTTTCGATAATAGTAAAAAAAAAACAGAAAATCAAAGAGAAATTGCAAAAGGTCTTCTTCAGAATGAGAAATTGTAATATCCCTTGTGAAAAAAAACACTACCGCTCAATTTGTCAGACAGAAGCAGAAAAACAAAGGAATAGATTTTATTTACAAAAAAAACAGCAACCTAGCAGTCATAAATCACAAAATTTCTATTTCATCAGCAGAAAATGTAATAGCAGTTACGAAGAAATAACAACAAAAATTATTTTTTGTAAGACCGGAACAAAATCAAATAAATCAATAATATTTAAACATAGCAGTATAGCAACAGAAATAACAAAATTTCTATTTCAGTAGCAGAAAATGTAATAGCTTTTATGAAGAATAAATGGCAACCAGTTTTTTTCTACTTCAAGAGCTTCTTCAAGGCTGAAGAACAAAAACAAAGAAATCATTAATAGCAAGCAATAGGCATAATAACATAGGAAACAGAAATCACAAAAATTCTACATCAGTTTTTTTGTTTTTGTGTCTTCTTGACAGAAGAGCAGAGAAAAAGAAATCAATATTTAAAGAAAACATGAAGTAGCAAACAGAAATATCAAAATTTAGAAGCAAAAAAATGTAATAACTGAACAAAACGACAACCAGTTCATTTGTTTATAAGACATAAGAACAAAAACAAAGGAATTGCTGTCGTCAAGGATTACTTTTGCAAGGCACTAAGGCCAATAAACGAAAACCAGTTTTTTGTTTTTGTTTCTTCTTGACAGAAGAGCAGAGAAAAAGAAATCAATATTTAATGTAAACATGAAATAGCAAACTGAAATAACAAAATTTAGAAGCAAAAAAATGTAATAACTGAACAAAACGACAACCAGTTCATTTGTTTATAAGACATAAGAACAAAAACAAAGGAATTGCTGTCGTCAAGGATTACTTTTGCAAGGCACTAAGGCCAATAAACGAAAACCAGTTTTTTTGTTTTTGTTTCTTCTTGACAGAAGAGCCGAGAAAAAAGAAATCAATATTTAAAGAAAACATGAAATAGCAAACAGAAATAATAAAATTTAGAAGCAAAAAAGTGTAATAACTGAACAAAACGACAAACAGTTCATTTGTTTATAAGACATAAGAACAAAAACAAAGGAATTGCTGTCGTCAAGGATTAGTTTTGCAAGGCACTAAGGCCAATAACCGAAAACCAGTTAATTGTTTTTGTTTCTTCTTGACAGAAGAGCAGAGAAAAAGAAATCAATATTTAAAGAAAACGTGAAATAGCAAACAGAAATAACAAAATTTTGAAGCAAAAAAATGTAATAACTGAACAAAACGACAACCAGTTCATTTGTTTATAAGACATAAGAACTAAAACAAAGGAATTGCTGTCGTCTAGGATTAGTTTTGCAAGGCACTAAGGCCAATAAACGAAAACCAGTTTTTTGTTTTTGTTTCTTCTTGACAGAAGAGCAGAGAAAAAGAAATCAATATTTAAAGAAAACGTGAAATAGCAAACAGAAATAACAAAATTTAGAAGCAAAAAAATGTAATAACTGAACAAAACGACAACCAGCTCATTTGTTTATAAGACATAAGAACAAAAACAAATGAATTGCTGTCGTCAAGGATTACTTTTGCATGGCACTAAGGCCAATAAACGAAAACCAGTTATTTGTTTTTGTTTCTTCTTGACAGAAGAGCAGAGAAAAAGAAATCAATATTTAAAGAAAACATGAAATAGCAAACAGAAATAACAAAATTTAGAAGCAAAAAAATGTAATAACTGAACAAAATGACAACCAGTTCATTTGTTTATAAGACATAAGAACAAAAACAAAGGAATTGCTGTCGTCAAGGATTACTTTTGCAAGGCACTAAGGCCAATAAACGACAACCAGTTTTTTGTTTTTGTTTCTTCTTGACAGAAGAGCAGAGAAAAGGAAGTCAATATTTAAAGAAAAGATGAAATAGCAAACAGAAATAACAAAATTTAGAAGCAAACAAATGTAACAACTGAACAAAACGACAACCAGTTCATTTGTTTATAAGACATAAGAACAAAAACAAAGGAATTGCTGTCGTCAAGGATTAGTTTTGCAAGGCACTAAGGCCAACAAACGAAAACCAGTTTTTGGTTTTTGTTTCTTCTTGACAGAAGAGCAGAGAAAAAGAAATCAATATTTAAAGAAAACATGAAATAGCAAACAGATATAACAAAATTTAGAAGCAAAAAAATGTAATAACTGAACAAAACGACAACCAGTTCATTTGTTTATAAGACACAAGAACAAAAACAAAGGAATTGCTGTCGTCAAGGATTACTTTTGCAAGGCACTAAGGCCAATAAACGAAAACCAGTTTTTTGTTTTTGTTTCTTCTTGACAGAAGAGCAGAGAAAAAGAAATCAGTATTTAAAGATAACATGAAATAGCAAACAGAATATCAAAATTTAGAAGCAAAAATATATAAGTACTGAACAAAACGACAACCAGTTCATTTGTTTATAAGACATAAGAACAAAAACAAAGGAATTGCAGTCGTCAAGGATTAGTTTTGCAAGGTCACTACAGTAGATAGTGAGGTTATATATATATAATATTGATGATATGAAGAATCGATAATATTTTCCAGTTAATTAATTTTTTTTATACATTTTTTTTATACATATCCCAAGATAATATAATACAAACATCTATGAATACTCAATTCACCACGCCTTAAATGCAAAATAACATAATTACTGAGTGCAACACTGTTATTTTGAATAAAATTATCGCAAACATAATTCAAAGCAAAAAACTGATGAAACTGTATTTACCTGTGAAATAATTTTTCATTGCGTAAGATATTTAGATATTGAAGAATAAAAAATATATAATGACGTTTTTCTCTTATTTCTGCCAATTTTGGGAGGTATCAGTCTAGTCTGGTAGTCTGGTAACCATCAAATTAGAAAAATAAGGCATCCTTTTACATTGCAAACATTCTAGCAGATTTTTGCATTCAACTATTGTATGATTAAATAAATAATAAATAAATGAAAATTGTTAACTTGAAGTATAAGTAAGCAGTATAATTAGTATAAAGTATGAAGTATAAGCTTATTAAAGCTTATTGCTTCAAGAATTTTCCAAAGTGGTCCATACATAACCTTGAAGTAAAATAAATTTTATTTTGTAAAGACTACATTCTTGTTTTTAGTTTTGATTACAAAATTTGAACTTTTACGAGACTATGAATATCTTTCTTATTACACATAATATACAATATACATATTACATATAATAATATGTAATATGTATATGTAATACATAGTATTACAGTAGTACTATGTAATAATAATACATAATAATAAAAATAATAATAATCATGTACTTTCCTTTCCAAATATAGAAAAACAAAGATACCACAAATAAATACAGACTGTATTTACTGTGTGAATTCTAAATTTGTATATATATATATATATATATATATATATATATATATATATATATATATATATATATATATATTGTACATACATACAAGTTAATAATTTGCTCATTAATTATAAAAAATAATCTATTGTGTTCAGGTCAATATTGTACAAAAGCTGGTGTGTTATATTCTTAGCATTAACATAGTTTAAACTACTTTTTACATCCTGCATATATAATTTTGCATTGATTATTTTTGTTGTAAAGAAAGAAATTTCTGACTACTCCATTCATTGCATATATATAAAATTGATTCTACCAAAGAACCTTGGCAGTTCAATTAACTGCTAATATAAATGCTGGTCATTTTCTATTAAATTTATTAGGAAATACAGAATAACTATTATACTTTAGTTAATAAACGAGAAGCGTAATTAATTACTTTCTATTTGAACCTTTTCAGTTGATTATTGCATTCCGTAGTTTTATTCTATTTAATAACGTTTGTTAAACGCCTTGTCAAGTTTTGCACTTCCAATCTGATTATTTTTAGTTGTGAGAAAGTGATGCATAATTCCACACGCATATAAGGTCATACAAGACATTTTATTTGCTTCATGTTTTGCTTTATGTTTTTGCATTAAAACTATAGATACTATGCAGCTCAATGCCAGACAGGAAATGTATGTAAATTGTTAATTTATTCAGAGCTTCATTTTTGTGGTTATGACCACAAGGATTTTCATGTCATTGCAACTTTGAGAGCCCTTCAAGAGTTGTAATCGCATTGTAATTATTGATATGGTTATAAGAGCTTGTGAAAGTCTATCAGTGATACACTTATTCGTTTTTTTTGCAAAGAATACTTCATAAATTCTGCATACATCAATTATTATGGGTGTGAGCCAGTGAAAGTTTCAGGCTGAAATTTGCAAGTGTCCGAGAGATATCATACTTAAATTATGACATCTCCAAAATTAGCGTGTCAATTCTAATGATATTTATTATTGATATTAAGCGATATGTTTTAATTTACTTAAATAAATTGAGTTATAGTATAATTCATTCATATTTATTGAGATATTTGTGTTAAAGTGTAATGATGTTTTTGATAATATTTTAAGTTGTATTAAATAATATCTCAAAATATAGCCTATCAATATTAATGCAATTTATAGTTAATACTCAGTAGTATATTGGTAGTAAGTGTATAGATTATGATTGATATCCAATGTGTGAGTCCTTAGATATTCTATATTTAATATATCCGTGTGATTATCGATACTGCTTCAAGAATTCTCCAAAGTAGCTCATACTTAAGTTATGATATCTCAAAAACTAGCGCGTCAATACTAATGAAATTTAATTATAATATTAACAGATATATTTTTATTTATTTCAATAAATTGAGTTAATATGCAATGTACCATTATTGAGATATTCGTTTCATAGTGCAATAATACGATGTTTTTGGTGATATTTTAGGTAATATTAAATTATATCTCAAAATCTAGCTCATGAATATCAATGAAATTTATTACCAATACTCAGTGATGTGTTGGTAGTATGTGTATTTAATATAATTTATATCCAATGCGTTACTCTTGAGATATTCTATTTTTAAGATAATAGTATGATTTTCGATGCTGCTTTAAGTATTCTGCTTCGAAGTGGCGCATACTTAAATTAAGATATCTCAAAAACTAGCGCGTAAATACTAACAAAATTTATTACTGATATTAAGTGATATATTGTTATTTGTTTAAATAAATTAAGTTAATATGCAATGTACCATTATTGAGATATTCGTTTCATAGTGCAATAATACGATGTTTTTGGTGATATTTTAAGTAATATTAAATTATATCTCAAAATCTAGCTTTTAAATATCAATGAAATTCATTACCAATACTCAGTAATTGGTTGGTGGTACGTGTATTTAATATATTTATTATCCAATGCATTATTCTTGAGATATTCTATTTTTAAGATAACAGTATGATTTTCAATGCTGCTTCAAGTATTTTGCTTCGAAATGGCGCATACTTAAATTATGATATCTCAAAAACTAGCGCGTCAATACTAATAAAATTTATTACTGATATTAAGCGATATACTGTTATTTGTTTCAATAAATTAAGTTAATATGCAATGTACCATTATTGAGATATTCGTTTCAGGGTGCAATAATACGATGTTTTTGGTGATATCTTAAGTAATATTAAATTATATCTCACAATCTAGCTTATCAATATCAATGAAATTTATTACCAATACTCAATGATATGTTGGTAGTAAGTGTATTTAATATAATTCATATCCAATGTGTTATTCTTGAGATATTCTATTTTTAATATAGCAGTATGATTTTCGATGCTGCTTTAAGTATTCTGCTTCGAAGTGGCGCATACTTAAATTCTGATATCTCAAAAACTGGCGCGTCAATACTAATAAAATTTATTACTGATATTAAGCGATATATTGTTATTTATTTTAATAAATTGAGTTAATATGCAATGTTCCATTATTGAGATATTCGTTTCCTAGTGCGATAATACGATGTTTTTGGTGATATTTTAAGTAATATTAAATTATATCTCAAAATCTAGCTTATCAATATCAATAAAATTGATTATCAATACTCAGTGATGTGTTGGTAGTATGCGTATTTAATATAATTTATATCCAATGCGTTATTCTTGAGATATTCTATTTTTAAGATAATAGTATGATTTTCGATGCTGCTTTAAGTATTCTACTTCGAAGTGGCGCATACTTAAATTGTGATATCTCAAAAACTAGCGCGTCAATACTGATTAAATTTAATTATAACATTAACAGATATATCTTCATTTATTTCAATAAATGAAGTTAATATGCAATGTACCATTATTGAGATATTCGTTTCATAGTGCAATAATACGATGTTTTTGATGATATTTTAAGTAATATTAAATTATATCTCAAAATGTAGCCTAGCAGTATCAATTAAATTTATTGTCAATACTCAATGATATATTGGTAGTAAGTGTATTTAATATCATTCATATCCAATGTGTTATTCTTGAGATATTATATTTTTAAGATAACAGTATGATATTCGATGCTGCTTTAAGTATTCTGCTTCGAAGTGGCGCATACTTAAATTGTGATATCTCAAAAACTAGCGCGTCAATACTAATAAAATTTATTACTGATATTAAACGATATATTGTTATTAATTTTAATAAATTTAGTTAATATGCAATGTACCATTATTGAGATATTTGTTTCATAGTGCGATAATATGATGTTTTTGGTAATATTTTAAGTAATATTAAATTTTATCTCAAAATGTAGCTTATCAATATCAATGAAATTTATTACCAATACTCAGTGATATGTTGGTAGTAAGTGTATTTAATATAATTTATATGCAATGTGTTATTCTTGAGATATTCTGTTTTTAAGATAACCGTATGATTTTCGATGCTGCTTTAAGTATTCTGCTTCGAAGTGGCGCATACTTAAATTGTGATATCTCAAAAACTAGCGTGTCAATACTAATAAAATTTATTATTGATATTAAGTGATATATTGTTATTTATTTTAATAAATTAAGTTAATATGCAATGTACTATTATTGAGATATTCGTTTCATAGTGCAATAATACGATGTTTTTGGTAATATTTTAAGTAATATTAAATTATATCTCAAAATGTAGCGTATCAATATCAATGAAATTTATTTCCAATACTCAGTGATATGTTGGTAGTAAGTGCATTTAATATAATTCATATCCAATGTGTTATTCTTGAGATATTCTGTTTATAAGATAACAGTATCATTTTCGATGCTGCTTTAAGTATTCTGCTTCGAAGTGGCGCATACTTAAATTATGATATCTCAAAAACTAGCGCGTCAGTACTAATAAAATTTATTACTGATATTAAGCGATATAATGTTATTTATTTTAATAAATTGAGTTAATATGCAATGTATCATTATTGAGATATTCGTTTCATTGTGCAAAAATACGGTGTTTTGGTGATATTTTAAGTAATATTTAATTATATCTCAAAATGTAGCTTATAAATATCAATGAAATTTATTACCAATACTCAGTGATATGTTGGTAGTAAGTGTATTTAATATAATTCATATCCAATGCGTTATTCATGAGATATTTTATTTTAAGATAATAGTATATTTTCGATGCTGCTTAAAGTATTCTGCTTCGAAGTGGCGCATACTTAAATTGTGATATCTCAAAAACTAGCGCGTCAATACTAATAAAATTTAATTATAATATTAACAGATATATTTTGATTTATTTCAATAAATTTAGTTAATATGCAATGTACCATTATTGAGATATTCGTTTCATAGTGCGATAATACGATGTTTTTGGTGATATTTTAAGTAATATTAAATTATATCTCAAAATGTTTAGCCTATCAATATCATTGTAATTTACTGTTGATACTCAGTGATATATTGGTATCTGAATTTGTATTCCTCGGACTTAAATTGCCATTATCTTGTCCAATTGTTCTAAGAACAATTCAGCAGTAAGTGCATTTTTCCATGCACTCACTAATCCTTGAACTTTTTGTTGTATAAACAAATTGTTACATTTTTGTACTAGTATTGTAATAAATTTAAAATAAAACGATTTAAGTTCATTAATCTGATTAATAAACAAATTCTTGCTTTGATGTAGTAGTAATTTAATAAATTAAAAAAAAAGCGATACGAGTTCATTAATCTGATAATAATTATTTATATAAAATGTATGTAGAAATTCTGCAGGAGATGCGGTAATCAATTGCAAATCGTGGATAAATTAAAACTTGAAAGTGGCTGCGCCAGTTCAGATTTACACATGTAAAGTAAAGACCTGAAATGCTTACACGAACGTCGCTAAGGCATTAATGAGATAATTTTATAGCTTAAATATGCAGAAAACTCAACACAAATTCCATAATAATGTTTAGATAATTAAGGATTAATCCACGAGAGATTTGTTAGATTATGCTGTCATATTTATCTCGACAATTTGACGTATTTTATTAAGTAAAACTAACCAATAATAACTAAGTAATAACTAAGTGGAAATAGTAAAAACTAAGTGAAACTAAAACTAAAAACTAAGTAACAAATCATTTCCAGTTATGTGTTTTCTTAACCATTTTCGTAAATCTATATGTATAGATGTACTGCAGAACAGATGTTCGTTTTACATGCAATAAATGATTGACAATCTATTTATCGCAGCTATTTTAATTATCAGCGACTTTCAAAAATTCGACAGCAAAACGATTAAATCGCAAATCTGTCACCCAAATATCCGTTTCGTAACAACCAGGCCAGGAAAGTCACGACCTTCGTTAAAATGCATTATGCAGGAAATTTTGGTAAGTGCAGCGTCAATCCGACACACTTTATTTTTTCCAAACTGTATCAATATGCCCAATCACCAGCCTTGAAGATTGTTTTAAGTATTAACGCAATTACCTTCATTGTATTGTAATTTATTAATTAAACTGCGTTCTCGAAAAATACTGCTTATAACTGTAATAATGTTATTATGAATTCTAATACTAATGCAATGTTTTTTCCAGTTCAAATAGGCCAACAAAAATGTTTTTTGCTAGATTGTAGATTTCGGTTATCGCAACCAGAAATGGGCCAAACGAATAAATATTCATGAGTATACAAATGTATACGAATACATGCTATTGATGAGTATTTATGTATTGATGAGTACACGTTTAATTTAAATAAATATATACTCACCTATAGCCAAATAATGGTAACTGTGCTGTAAATATACTGAAGGTTACTGAAAAGTTCCATGAGGTGCTAAATTGGTTATATAAAATTTAAGTCGATTTTCAGGTTTGATGGCTTGCTGTTCATCTGTCTTGAACTTTTGGATGAAGGTTTAATGTAATTGCAGTTAAACTGGTTATCTGTTAACGCATCCAGTTTTCATATCGAGCACAGGCATAAACACGGAAACCTGAAAAATCTTGTTTACCAAAAGAGTAAATATCAAAATACTTAAATGAAGGAATCTCAAATTTTACACTGTATATAATTAATAAAATATTTTTATCATACCTGCATCACAATATTTTATTATCGAAGCGTTCCAGAATACAGTCTTTGTAGCACAGCATGTTTAAGATTGCCTAGTAACAACAAATTTATTGACTCATACATTTTTCAAAAAAACTGCCATATCAATTGAAATTTCCAAAGCGTATTTCTTTATTGCATGATAAGCATATGCATTCTACGTAAAAAAACTGGCGATAAAGATATTAATTTCTTATCTAGCATGACAGCTAGTCAAGCTTATAAAACAATTAGCTGTAAGCCTAAATTTTCCTCCCAACCACCACACCAAGCATATAGATTACGTAGGAATCACGACAGAAAGAATCAAGCGAAGGCATGATCTGAATGTAGGCCTCATCTTCGTAGAAGCCGACCCGCACCAACTTCGACGCTGTGGATAACTACCTCCGTTTCAAGGAGGTTTTACGGTTATCAGAAGTTGATACATCACCCACGTATGAGCACGACAGGACAAGTCTTCTACAAACAGTGCACGAGACGACTAAATGACCTTCGCACGTGTCTTAATTACTCTAGCGATACTAATTATTCTTATCCTATAGTTTCATCATGCTTTCCTAATTTCCTCCTACTTTCATTATATTTTCTCCATCTATCAAACTTTAGTATTTCTTCAAAGTATAACTCTTTCGTAATCATGTAATCACTTTATATTGTCATATGTATCCCCTCGATCTTATTAATATTTTGCAAATATCAACTTTGTCTCATCATCATTGCATAATATTTTGCTCATGTCGTCCTATTTTCTCCATCTTCTGAGTTGCATCGTCGTTTATATGTTTCTACTCATCATCAGAATATTTTGCTTCCATTTCTATGTCCATACCCACTTTCATTTTTGATTCCCATTTGTAATATACAAAGAGGTGAGTCCTGTATTGCTTGATGATAATTGTAGGTCATTTCTAGGTGCAGGTAATTAGCCATGGCAGTCGAGATAGATCGTTATCATACAAACAAAGAAAAAATGTACTCATAGTGTTAATCAAATTTTCCCCTTCTTATGATTATACAACATGTTATTGGTGAATTTTACCATGAATTACCATTCGTAATTATCAAATTCGTCGCACCAGGACGTTTGAAACAAAAACGCCACTGACGAAAGTGTAACGCACGCAATATTAACAACCATCAAGTTAATTTGGAAAACGACAAGTATTTACACAAGTCGCGCCGAAAATTTATGAAATACCATGTAAAAAAATGCGCACATAATATCTAAACCTTCCGCTTTCTATTCAATCGCATTGTCACCCATGGCCGTTGCCACACTCGTTCCCCATACAAACTTCCCATCGTCCACCGTTCGTTTTTCACTTTTCACACACTGCAAAGCAAGCCAGTCGTGTTCGTCAAGAAGCAACGGAAGATGACAGGCGTGCATCAACAATAAGTGCGGAAAGCCAAGACGGTCATGACACTGAAATTGATTACGAAAGAGAAAGAATGGAAGTGAACGCGTTTTGGTGACTAACCCATGGGATGATGGATGGGAGGCGATGGGTATTGTCTCGGAAAGATATACGTGCTTCCTGCCAATTTGGCATGGCATTGAAATTAGCCGTGCGATTTGTTCAGTCACTTAGATCTGTGCTAACAATAATCAGATTTTTTTTTCCGAAATTCAAGGTTATTGGGTACACTGAGTTTAATTTTGGGTGCAATTTTTTGAAGTATACAAAATAGTACAATAGTAAGAAATTTATAGTAAACAATTTATGGAAGTATACAAAATAGTACAATAGTAGAAATTCAAATAGGTATACATGAAAATGCCAAAGCGTTTTTATTTATCTGGTTATGTTATTGAAGAGTAAAACCTGAGAAAACTTAACTAGTGCGCAACATATTATAGATATTTGTTAAGGAAAATGTTAGGGAAAATGTGAGGGAGATGTTACGAATGACGTGGAAAGACGTGGAAAGACGTGGAAATACTTGGAAAGACGTGGAAAGACTTGAAAAGACGTGGAAAGTTGTGGAAATACTTGGAAAGACTTGGAAAGACGTGGAAAGACTTGAAAAGACGTGGAAAGACTAGGAAAGACGTGGAAAGACGTGGAAATACTTAGAAAGACGTGGCAAGACGTGGAAAGACTTGTAAAGACGTGGAAGGACGTGGAAATACTTGGAAAGACGTGGAAAGACGTGGAAAGACTTGTAAAGACAGAAAGAGAAACAGAAACAGACTAGCAGATAACTATACTCTTGTTAATCCCAAATGTATCTTGTTCCGACTATAACAATAATTGCAGTAAATAGCAGGAAACAAAAACGTTTGGGGTTTTCTGCATTGCAAAATGAAACCTAATTGTTGGTTTTATATGGTAGATGTTTGTTACGGAAAATGTGAGGGAAATGTTAGGAAAGGCGTGGAAAGACGTGTAAAGACTTGACCGGAGTTGAAAAGACTTAGAAAGTATTGGAAAGACGTGGAAAGACGTGGAAAGACTTGTAAAGACGTGGAAGGACGTTGAAAAAGAAAAAGACTGCCAATTAACTATACTCTTGTCAGGCCGATAATTTGAGTGGTGAAAAGGGACGTGATTAAGAGCAAGTTTAATACGCCTTAACCACAAGACGAACTCTTAGAACATATTTATTATTAAAATACATTAATTATTATTATATGAATATAATTGGGGCACATAGATGGGCGTGTCAGGGCCTTGCGGGAGCGGCTCGATTCTGCAACCAAGAGAAAATATTCCTGAGCCAAAGCTCAGTAAGCACCCTTCCGAAGAAGTGATGAATATATACATGCACATACACATATATATCTACATATACATATACATGTACACAGACTGCATATTACGAATGCTCCCCAGGGACTACTCAAACTCACCCCTGAGGACGGAACATATGCCCGGCCAGGAGTTATGAAAATTAGGGTTTACTATCCATAAATAGTAGGTAAAAATACCGTTGACCCTAAGATGCCCCTGAACACATTCTGCAATCATATATACCTATTGAGACTGCCATATAACGAATGCTCCTCAGGGACTACTCAAACTCACCCCTGAGGACGGAACATATGCCCGGCCAGTAGTTATGAAAATTAGGGTCTACTATCCATAAATAGTAGGTAAAAATACCGATGACCCTAAGATGCCCCTGAACACATCCCGCAACCAGGTGCGATTCGTAAATGTAGAGTTGCGGATCCCATATGCACGGTGGGCAATATTGCCATAAACGAATGCTCCTCAGGGACTACTAAAACTCACCCCATGAGGACGGAACCTATGCCCGGCCAGGAGGGGGGAAATAATTGGCAATAACACCGGCGTCCCCAACCTCCTCCTAGACACATCCCGCAACATATGTGCGATTCATAATTGTAGAGTGCAGGATCCCATATACAACGATGGCAAATAAGTCTCTCTACTTGTTAGTTTTTCTACCTTATTCTACCGTGCAATCTACGAAGGTGTACTTACATTATCTAATTCTGTGGGCGGCAGGCACTATATACTTTTATAACTACTACTTATCTTGCTAGATCAATGCGTACTAATGAATGACGTAAGCGCCCGGTCTCCTACAGAGGCCCCTTCGATTCATGCGAGGACGTACAGGAATGTGCTGACTTAAGTAAATAAACGTTACTGGAGCAAAGCGGGAAGATACAGGAAAATCGAAATTATTGACGAGTAACACTCTTGTTAATCCCAAATGTATCTGGTTCCGACTGTAACAAATATTGCAGTAAAGAGCAGCAAACAAAAAGGTTTAGGGTCTTCTGCATTGTAAAATGAAACCAAATTGTTGGTCACATAGTTAGTAGCAGATAACTGTATAGTTGTTAATCCCAAATTTATCTGGTATCGACTATAACAAATATTTCAATAAATAGCAGGGATGGAAACATTCAAGGTCTTCTTCAATGCACAACAAAACAAACTAGTCTTCTGCATTGCAAAATGAAACCCAATTTTTGGTCACATGGTGACTAGCAGATAACTGTATCGTTGTTAATCCCAAATTTATCTGGTACCGACTATAACAAATATTGCAATAAATGGCAGGGACGAAAAAGTTCAACGTCTTCTGTAATGCACAACAAAACTAAATAGTCTTCTGCATTGAAAAATGAAACTAAATAGGTGGTCACATGGTTACTAGCCGATAACTTTATCGTTGTTAATCCCAAATTTATCTGGTACCGACTATAACAAATATTGCAGTAAATGGCAGGGACGAAAAAGTTCAACGTCTTCTGCAATGCACAACAAAACAAAATAGTCTTCTGCATTGCAAAATGAAACCAAATAGGTGGTCACATAGTTACTAGCCGATAACTTTATCGTTGTTAATCCGAAATTTATCTGGTACCGACTCTAACAAATATTGCAGTAAATGGCAGGGACGAAAAAGTTCAACGTCTTCTGCAATGCACAACAAAACTAAATTGTCTTCTGCATTGCAATATGAAACCAAATAGTTGATCACATGGTGACTAGCAGATAACTGTACTGTTGTTAATCCCAAATTAATCCACTCATCCTCATATCTCAAGTTCATCTTTTGATCTTATTGTCATAATTTTATTGTTTCTTCATTGTACATTTATTATATACTTATCCTCTACCTAACCTTTATCTTTGTGACGTGCCTGAAGGACTATCAGCGCGTTAGGCCGCGGAGCGAATGGAGGGTCCCTTCGAAGCAGCGACGAGGGCCAGGCTCTCGGTGTCGGAGAGTGGGGGGGTTAAAAAAAAGGCTCCACGTAATTTTAACCTCGCCACTACTTCGTCGCAAAGGGGGGTTCCCCTTCGTTAAACTGAAAAGAATGTCCGATTGAGAAAACGTGTGGGGAACAAAAAATAACAGGTGTGAATTTTGTGGTGTAAAATATCTGCGTTTATTCACACAAAAGACAGGACACCGTGCCTACGCTTCCTGAAAGAAATCCCTCCGTCCGCAACCCTATCACGCTGGGCCCACTAGATTCGGCCGAATCCCGCGAACACGTAATCGCGCGATGCGAAGGGCCGTCGGAGCCACCTCCTCCTTACAAAAACGCAAAACACGTACGGCACGAAACACGCAACGCAAATTTTACACAAAAGAAAAACCGATATATCAAAATGAGATTACAATAAGAAGTGAGAACAAGAAAAAAAAAAAAAAGATCTGGCCTATGTTCCTCGTCTGCGACTCCACTGGCTAGGTGGAAATAAATGATTATGATTATTATTATGATTATTATGATTCTGGTTCTTAGGAAGGGCGGCGGCTGGCGATCGTCGGAAACGCCGTCGCTAAATTCCAATTCTCGGAACCACTAGGGCCGGATGTTTGTTGCCCTTAGCCAAGAACCTGGCTGGCTGGGTTACCTCATCCCTTACCCAAAAAACGCCTGTAAAGCACATGGCCTTATTAACAATGGCCGGACACGTGTCTTTACGAAAAAAAAAATGTCGGGTTTAATCACTTACTCTGATGTTTTGAGCGTGTCGAGTTGAGTCGTACAGTACCCTCCCTTGCCTTGTGCCTGGTGCCGTCAATCCCTCTTAGGGTGGTTAAATGAGGACACGTTTCGAATCCCGGAAACCGGTAGGTGATATACCAAAGAAAAACAGTGACCTCGTGGCACGTCTGCACTCTAGGGAAGGTGACCAGCTTCTCCCTCATGGCGACTCCTCGTCGGCGATTTAGAAATCACACGCATAACGGAAACACGTCACGTTTAAAAAAACGTGTGCGTACGGTTGCCTACGGTGGAGGTCCAGGCGCGAAATTAATAATTAAGACAGTTTCCGTCGGAGGCAAAACCGGACCGTTACATCTTCTCATCTCATTATCATCATTATATTGGTTCTTCCTTATCTTTTATGATAAGGAAGGTGATCGATTTCATCACCATCATCTTCACATCTCAATACCATAATTTCTGCCTATGATCCCCTACAAGCAGATAACTGTACTGTTGTTAATCCCAAATTAATCTGGTTCCGACTATAAACTAAATTTCCATTTACGAAAAAAATCCAGGGTCTTCGAAATGACATGATGCCAACACCTCAGGTTACGCAACTGAAATTTACATCCCACTTGACTCCAAATAGAATCCTTACCCAATAACCAATTACCCATTGCCTTGGCTGCATTCTTCAACGAGCATATACAAGACGTAACGAATTAGGTGCCATTTTTGGCCTTAAAGATTCAATGTTTTCCGGCTTCCTGGTGCGAATTCCGCGTAACTCGCGAATTCGCCAAGTGCAGGATGAACACGTCCTTGGCAGTGTCGAGGTGCTCTAATCGTGAGCAACTGCGCGAGGAATTGCAAAATTTAACATTGACACGAATTCGAGCTGCAGTTTGAGCAGGGAACTGCAATTAGTATGATGTCGTGAAGTAGCTGAAGAATTTTTTTCTCAAGGAAACACCAGATAGCAAATCACAACAAAATTACTGATAATTAGTTATAATAAAATGAAATGGAACAAAAATATATCTTCTATTCGGAGCTTATTAAGCAAATAAAGCAAATTAAATTAACAATAATCATGAGTCAAATTTAATATAATATATTTTGTGGGATGAATCAAGGTACAATTTAATATTGCACGAGTATAAGAATATTTGAAATTATTGTTTACATAAATGAAAATTAAACTAATGATTGTTTTGTTACGAAGTTAGTTTTGAAAATAATATTCAATTTTTACATTTTGCATGTTTACATGAATGAAAGTTAAACTAATGATTTTTTTGTTACTAAGTTGGTTTTGAAAATAATATTCAAGTTATACATTTAGCAATCTTTTTCTTGATGTTATTATCATGTCTTACAATTTCTAGCTTATTTTTTTTAAATAATATAAAAATTTTACATTTTGCAATATTTTTCTCGATGTTATTATCGTTTTACAAAAGAAACTTTACCAGCTTAGTTTCATTTCTAGCTTATTTTATTCAGTTAGTTTCAAAAATAGTTTTTGAAAATATTTTCAGAATTTTACATTTTTCAATCTTTTACTTGATGTTATTATCATGTTTTACAAAAGAAACTGACCAGCTTAGTTTCATTTCTAGCTTATTTTTTTTAAATAATATTTAATTTTTACATTTTGCAATATTTTTCTCGATGTTATTATCGTTCTACAAAAGAAACTTCACCAGCTCAGTTTCATTTCTAGCTTATTTTATTCAGTTAGTTTCAAAAATAGTTTTTGAAAATAGTTTCAGAATTTTACATTTTTCAATCTTTTACTTAGTGTTATTATCATGTTTTACAAAATAAACTTTACCAGCTTCATTTCTAGCTTTTTTTAATAATATTAAATTTTTACATTTTGCAATCTTTTACTTGATGTTATTATAAGGTTAATATTAACAAAAGAAACTTTACCAGCTTTAGTTTCATTTCTAGCTTTTTTTTTTTAAATAAAATTTAATTTTTACACTTTGCAATATTTTTCTCGATGTTTTTATCGTTTTACAAAAGAAACTTCACCAGCTTAGTTTCATTTCTAGCTTATTTTATTCAGTTAGTTTCAAAAATAGATTTTGAAAATAGTTTCAGAATTTTACTTTTTTCAATCTTTTACTTAATGTTATTATCATGTTTTACAAAAGAAACTTTACCAGCTTCATTTCTAGCTTTTTTTAAATAATATACAATTTTTACATTTTGCAATCTTTTTCTTGATGTTATTATAAGGTTAATATTAACAAAAGAAACTTTACCAGCTTTAGTTTCATTTCTAGCTTATTTTTCCGGTTAGTTTCAAAAATAGTATTTGAAAATACTTTTAGATTTTTACGTTTATCAATCTTTTTCTTAATGTTATTATTATGTTTTAAGGGATAAAATTTACTAGCTTAGTAAGTTAAGGCCAAAACTAACATAAAATCGTTTGAATTTCGACCAGGATAATATTATTTATTATTAGGATATATATTATTATATTATATTATGATAATATTAATTATTTAATTCGCCTGCAAATAGGCGTTCCAAGATATTAGGCATAAGGCCAATGATCTGCAATCAGAGCATTAAATCATACATAAAACATGAACTCATCAAAACTACTGCACGCAGTAATCAGAAATAAGTAACATATTTGAAATACGCCTAAAAATATATAATGATTTTGTTGTTGTAATTAATACGCTGCTATAAATTACAAAACAGAAACAATACCGAAGTGTGAAAGCCCACCAATTTCTAAATTACATACTGCTGAGTTAATTAATTGAAGAGGAACTAATTTATAAGCGCGTCTGCTTGGGTGCTTCTAATGTCACTCTCTACTGTTTAATCCACGTAAGAATAATGATTGATTTCGTTGAATGCGTGCACGCGAACTTGCCATGGTGTATCATCAAAGAAGGTATTTAGTGCTTGCATCCAGTAATTGGAAGAGATTTCCATTAAGTTAGTAAATCACTTGCTTATTCATGGCATTTACAATACTATTATTACATTCATTAAACATAACGCCATGTTAAATAATCATTCACACTTATTATAATATATTATATTAGTCATTCACGATTATTAATTATTAATATGAATGAATAAATATAATTACATACATAATACATAAATAGTAGACAGTTTATCGAATTCAGGAATTTGGAACTTCTTAACTTTTTTGGTTTTGGAAAAAAAATCGGTACGAGAGTAACAATGTGTCCAACTTTCCATCTATTTGTCTTTCATGAAATTAACAAAAAATCAAATTAAATGAGATTTTTCCTTAATGGAACAGGTATATTTTTAGGCCAATGTTCTGAAATTATGAGGAAACAAAAGTATCAAGATATCTAAATAATTTTATTTTCAATAAATTGTTTTGTATGTCAATAGACACAGTACTATACAAAAATAATTAGATCTTCTAATATTATAACAATTTTGAATATGTTTTGGTAAATGTTCTGAATTTAAAATATCTGAAAATTTATTATTTGCAAATTTCATACTAGGTTCAAATACAATACACATCAAACTAATTATCCTGAAAATTTGACAAAGTTTCAGTGAAAACTAATGGAGAAAAACAAACATATAACTTTCTGCATTAACAAGTATGGGTTAGCTATTACTGAAATTTCTGAAAATTTATTATTTGCAAATTTGTTATTAGATTTGTATAGAGTACACCTGAAACTAATTGTCCTTAAAATTTTACAAAGTTTCAGTATTAAATAAAGGAGAAAATCTAACATATAACTTTCTGCATTGACAAGTATGGGTTAGCTATTACTGAAATTTCTGAAAATATCTTATTTGCAAATTTGTTATTAGATTTGTATAGAGTATACCTGAAAATAATGCTCCTGAAAATTTGACAATGTTTCAGTATTAAGTAAAGGAGAAAATCTAACATATAACTTTCTGCACTTCACAGTATGGGTTAGCTATTACTGAAATTTCTGAAAATTTATTATTAGCAAATTTGATATTAGATTAGTGTACAGTACATCTGAAACTAATTCTTCTGAAAATTTGACAAAGTTTCAGTATTAAATAATGGAGAAAGTGAAAGATATAACTTTCAGCATTGACAAGTATGGGTTAGCTATTACTGAAATCTCTGAAATTGTATGATTTGTAAATTAGATATTAGGTTCCTATACAGTACAGCTAAAACTAATTTTCCTGAACATCTGCCAACCTTTCAGTAATAAATAAGGGAGAAAATCACACATTTAACTCTCAGCATTGACAAGTATGGGTTAGCTATTACTGAAATTTCAGAAAATATATTATTTGCACATTTGTTATTATATTTGTGTACAGTACACCTGAAACTAATTGTCCTGAAAATTTGACAAAGTTCCAGTATTCAATAATGCAGAAAATCAAAGATATAACTTTCTGCATTGACAAGTATGGGTTAGCTGTTACTGAAATTTCTGAAACTTTATTAATTGAAAATTTCATATTAGATTCGTATACAGTACACTTGAAATTAATTCTGCTGAACATTTGATAAAGTTTCAGTATTAAATAAGAGAGAAAATCAAACATTTAACTTTCTGCATTGACAAGTTAGCTATTACTGAAATTTCTGAAAATTTATGATTTGCAAATTTGTTATTAGATTTGTATAGAGTACACCTGAAACTATTTCTCCTGAAAATTTGACAAAGTTTCAGTATTAAATAAAGGAGAAAATTAAACCTTTAACTTTCTGCATTGACAAGTATGGGTTAGCTAGCTATTATTGAAATTTCTGAAAATTTATTATTTGCAAATTTGATACTAGATTCGTATACAGTACACCTCTGACTAATTATCCTGAAAATTTCGCAAAGTTTCAGTTTTAAATAGGACAGAAAATCAAAGATATAACTTTCTGCATTGATAAGTGTGGGTTAGCCATTACTGAAATTTCTAAAAATTTATTATTAGCAAATTTGATATTAGATTCGAATACAGTTATTTTTTTTAAATAATTTTTTTGTATGTTACTGTATACACCGTACAAGATAACTAGATATTTTTATATTTCAACCAATTTTAAATATTTTTTGGCCAATGTTCTGAATTTTAAGAGAAATGGAAAATAGTTGAAGTGTCAAGAGAACAAAATGATTTTGTTTTCAATTATTATTTTTGTATGTTACTACTTACAGTACTATATAAACATAATTAGATTTTTTTTTTAATTTCAACCTATTTTGAAAATTTTTGACCAATGTTCTGAATTTAAACAGAAAAGAAAAATTATTTAAGTATCAGGAGAACTAACTGATTTTATTTTTAATTCTTATGTTTGTATGTTACTACATACAGTACTATACAAAAATAATTAGATCTTTTATTATTTCAACTAATTTTGTATGCATGTTGAATATTACACATTTGTATTCTACAAAATAAATCTAATTAACGGATGTGTCTCTAAATTACACTTCATAAAAAGTGGTTGACTCAAAAATCTCCATAAAATCTACTATATAAAAATAATTAGATCTTTTAATATGTCAACAAATTTTGAAAGCATGTTGATTATTACACATTTGTATTCCACAAAATAAAACTAATTAACGGATGTGTCTCTAAATTATACTCCATAGAAAGCGGTTGACTCAAAAATCTCCATAAAATGTAATATTTAAGTAAAAATTTCCAGGCAAATTCCTGTGGCGAAATTACTCTTGAAGATATCCAATCGAATTCCGCTACGGAGAATTCGATTTTACGATGCTTTCAAGGCGAAACGACGCTGCCAATTAATATGTTATAAAAGCGGATTTATCATACCATTAATACGACTGCAGTTACGTTATGCACGGGCAATTTTTTAAATTAGAAATTTTTGGTGGTAATGGTCCAATTACGTGATTTACACAAGTAAAACTTTATGCACCGAGGATATTCGTGAATTTTTAAGCTTAACGACTCTATGGCTGCTGTTTAATTGATCAATGTTTAATTAATTAATTGATTAACGGAATAAAACTAAAGTATTGACGCAAAATAAATAACGAGCTCAAATACTCATGTCAACAATGTTGTGTGGCCCAATTTGGATATTTGACCCAAAATATATAACGAGCTCAAATACTCATGTCAACAGTGTTGTGTGGCCCAATTTGGATATTTGACTCAAAATATATAACGAGCTCAAATACTCATGTCAACAGTGTTGTGTGGCCCAATTTGGATATTTGACTCAAAATATATAACGAGCTCAAATACTCATGTCAACAGTGTTGTGTGGCCCAATTTGGATATTTGACTCAAAATATATAACGAGCTCAAATACTCATGTCAACAGTGTTGTGTGGCCCAATTTGGATATTTGACTCAAAATATATAACGAGCTCAAATACTCATGTCAACAGTGTTGTGTGGCCCAATTTGGATATTTGACTCAAAATATATAACGAGCTCAAATACTCATGTCAACAGTGTTGTGTGGCCCAATTTGGATATTTGACTCAAAATATATAACGAGCTCAAATACTCATGTCAACAGTGTTGTGTGGCCCAATTTGGATATTTGACTCAAAATATATAACGAGCTCAAATACTCATGTCAACAGTGTTGTGTGGCCCAATTTGGATATTTGACTCAAAATATATAACGAGCTCAAATACTCATGTCAACAGTGTTGTGTGGCCCAATTTGGATATTTGACTCAAAATATATAACGAGCTCAAATACTCATGTCAACAGTGTTGTGTGGCCCAATTTGGATATTTGACTCAAAATATATAACGAGCTCAAATACTCATGTCAACAGTGTTGTGTGGCCCAATTTGGATATTTGACTCAAAATATATAACGAGCTCAAATACTCATGTCAACAGTGTTGTGTGGCCAAATTTGGATATTTACATTGATTGATTTTGATTGCAGAACTAGACAGTAGACAGTACACTTTTGTACTACTAAAGCACATATAGATGGCATGCGCTTACCAAAAAAAAATGTAGTACTTCTGAAGCTATTCCAAAGAACTCAGTAGCGCCCATTTTATTCATTTTGATTATAGAACTAGACCGTAGACAGTATACTTTAGTAGTTTTGAAGTGCTAATATCCATGATACCATGCTCTTACCCAAAAACAAAAATTAAAAAAAGGAGTAGTTCTGTGGTTGTTCAAAAAGTCTCAGTGGCACCCATTTTATTCATTTTGATTATAAAACTAGACAGTAGACAGTATACTTTAGTAGTTTTGAAGTGCTAATATCCATGATACCATGCTCTTACCCAAAAACAAAAATTAAAAAAAGGAGTAGTTCTGTGGTTGTTCAAAAAATCGCAGTGGCGCCCATTTTATTCATTTTGATTGCAGAACTAGACAGTAGTCTTCTACTAGTAGTACTTCTGAGGTATTCAAAAAAACTCAGTGGCGCCCATTTTATTCATTTTGATTATAGAACTAGACAGTAGACAGTATAATTTAGTAGTTCTGAAGTGCTAATACCCATCGATAACATGCGCTTACCCAAAAACAAAAACAAAAAAATGTAATAGTTCTGCAGCTATTCAAAAAAACTCAGTCGCGCCCGTTTTATTTATTTTGATTCCAGAACTAGACAGTAGACCGTATACTTTGGTACTTTTTTTCAAAAAACAGTATACTTAAGTAGTTCTGAAGCCCTAATATCCATATATGACATTGGCTTACCCAAAATCCAAAACATAAAAAATTAGTAGTTCTGAGGCTATTAAAAAAAAACTCAGTGGGGCCCATTTTATTTGCCCATATATTTTATTATTGTGAAATTATTTAGTTGCCTGTATTCAATGTTCAATTTTTTATAAACGTTACAACCCATCAGATCTTATACTGTATTGCAAATCTAATAATTGTTGTTACTACTAATCCATATAGATTTTTTTTATCAATTTGATTACAATTTTTTCAAATTGTAATTTTTCAATTTTTTTTATTTGATTTATAAATAGTTATTATTTATTAATTTAATCACGTTCAATATTAATTGATTTCCATAATTTTTCGCCATACATCTTGGCATTGCGTGTTTTCGTGGTATCCTAAAATCTAAATCGCCTGCTTTACCTCCATAAATAACGGCTTCTTGTGCCTTTTACTTCTTGTACAATCTTCCGCGAGGAGGCCAAATGGCCCGACAAACCTGGCGATTGAATGCATCATTGTGTACTTGCATAATTAGCTTGCACAATTAAATTAATCATGACGTTATCGATTGTTGTTGAAGCAGCAGATAATAAACATTCACGCCGCGATCGACGCCAACGCGCTCCTTCACTTCCCTGAAGATTAATAATTCATTGCTGTGCATTACTCTTTTGCTCGACATTCTCCAGAATCCCCAAGGCTTCACAAAAATATTACACGAACAATCAATTGCATGGTAATAATAACATGATCTGGGTGCAAGAATTGCTCGGTAGTAAATATATTTAGCCCCAGTTGCAAAAGTAGAAAAGTCTTGCAAAATTTTGCAATTTTTCAAAAACAACATAATAGAGAAAATATTTTTGTGTGGCATCAAAAACTATCAACCCAAAATGATTCTTGAAGCCTTCTTCATAAGCAGACATTTGCTTCAGCTGCATTACAGGCCAATCCTACATGAAACTGACACTGCAGTACTTTTGAAAAATCTATTGATAAAAAATTGATGAAATGATGAACGACTGACGAATTGAAGCATTGATGTAAATTTTTTATTCAATATTAAACGTCGTCTTGTGAACTGTTTGTAGAAGACTTATCCTGTCGTGCTCATACGTGGCTGATGTATCAACTTCTGATAATCGTAAAACCTCCTTGAAACGGAGGTAGTTATCCACAGCGTCGGAGTTGGTGCGGGTCGGCTTCTACGAAGATGTGGCCTACATTCAGATCATGCCTTGGCTAGATTCTTTCTGTCGTAATTCCTATGTAATCTATGAGTCTTTCAAGTACAGACTATCTGTAGGTTAGGTGCGCAGTTTTATGCTTGGTGTCGTATTTGGGAGGAAAAGTTAGGCTTACAGCCAAGTGTTTTATGGGCATAACTAGCTTTCATGCTAGATAAGTACTTAATATCTTTTATGGCAAGTTTTTGACACAGTATGCATTTGCTTTTCTTGCAATGCGAGTATGAGTCAGTAAGACCACTCCTTTCATGATTTTGAAAATGCTGTGGAACGAAATGCGAAACATAATTATTTTCTTTTGCGTTTAATTTAAGTTTAATGAATGGTACTGACTTTTCATATATTTTAAGCACTTCAGTAATGCTTTCAATACCCAACTGTTAATCATTAAATGACTTACATTATTAATAATTGCTGCTAAAAATGTGTAATCAGGTTAAATAGCGTTTCCACCATCGAAGCATTAACGCAAACTGTTTAATGCCCAGTTTTATGACACTCCATAACGTCGATTGTGCAACTCTTTAACATCATTCATTTCTTCGCATGTAATGCGCATAAATTGGGTAACTGAGATACATATTTGCACTCGTTTTAAAGTATCAACGCTTGTAAATGAAAACACCTCAAATCTTACATAAAATTTCTTTAAAATTCACATAAATTATTCTGTAGTCATATTAAGGTCAGGATAATTTGGTTGCAGTTTAATTTTGAAACTTAATAAAATGGGCAAAGTTGAGTCTAAATTTACAAGTAATTTTTCATTATGTGACAATGCATTCTGTAATCAATAAAATTTATTTGATAGTAGTGCATACTACAAATCATACATATAAGAACAAAATGTTACAAGTTTGATTTTATGTATTATTATTATTGGGGAAGATACTATACGAGATCATAGATAAAAAGTGTTACAAGTCACATTTTGTCACATGACAAAAAAGCTGCGTGTTGATATTATAAAAAATCGTACATATAAGTGCAAAATGCTACAAGTTTGATCTCATATATCATTACTTTTGAGGAAGACACTATATGAGATCATAGACAAAAGTGCCAGATTTTGTCAATTGACAAAAAATATGCCATTTGATATTTTTTTATACAAATATATTCATTTTAACTTTAATAATATTTATTTGGTGCTAATAACAAAGTTACAAACTTTGTAAACTTTGTAGAATGATCTTTATTATGCATTTTATGGGGGCAATTTTGAAAATCATTGAAATATGAAACTATTATACATACATATATACTAAAGAAATATGTTATGTACTGACAAATTTAAACAGTGTTTTAGATAACTGCAAGTTATAAACGATTAGGACAATGATTTTTATAATTATTACTTGTAATATATATTTTTTTATGATCACACTTACTGAAGTCATTAGGATGTATACTTATACCAGTGAGATACTGTTGATTGCAAAACAGTAGACAACTACTGTCTACTTTTTTTGCAATCAACTTTAAGTGACTAAAGAATTTTGTTTTTATTGTTACTATTTATGTAAATTGTGTATCTTTGTTTTAAATTATTATCATTTGGGTAAAATGAAACTTTTTTGAGTGTTTTTTTTTCTGTTTTCGGCGGAGACAGTTTTAAGGATCTCTGCAGGACGAGGTGTGGACGTCGTGCGTGCGTGTTCGCGGCCGAGGTGTACCTCCAAGGACTTTCTCTTTCGCTTGCCAAATGTTATAAGAAGGGGTGCGACACAATGTACCTTCAGTTGTGTCTGTGGTGCTCCGGTTTCGTCTGGTACAACCCCAAAGCGTCGGTAGGATTACCAGATTGCGAATAGAGATAAGGTAGGATTAAAAAAAAAATAAGTTTTACAAATCAAAAATTCCGGCTCATAAGAAAAATATGAGAAGTACTACAAAATTGGGACTTTTTATAGTTAATTACTTATAGCGTTAATTACTTATGTAAATTACTTATTACTTATAGTTTAATTACTTAAAGGTATTTTTTTAATCATTAATAAGATGTGTTTTAGACGATTAATAAAAAATAATCCTTATAATATTGGGACATTTATTATACTTAATTAAGAAATCTTCAAATCTTCACTGAAATTTGATTGTCCATCAAAGTATTGTAAGAAGTTTGATTGTTTGATGTCCAAAATTATGTTATTGTCTTACTGAAAAGACTAATGACTGAAATGACTGAAATTCAGTATCTCAAAATCTCATTTTATTTTTATTTTGAAGAGAATCATTCAGTTATTATTAATATTTATGGAGCAATTATATCATTCAGTTATTATTAATAGTTATTGACCAATTATAATCAAATCTTCAGTTGTGGAGATTACTGGAACATAACTTGTTCCAGTTATGTTCAAGATTTGATTATAATTTATTGTTTGTTTCTTGTTATTGTTTCTTTTGAAAATGAAATTCAGTCATTTCAGTAAGATAATAACATAATTTTGGACATAATCGAATTTCAGTGAAGATTTTTTAATTAAGTACAATAAATGTCCCAATATTATAAGGATTGTTTTTTTTATCATCAAATTTCAGTAGAGATTTTGAAGATTAGATATGTGATAGTAAATTTCAGTCATTTCAGTATTTCAGATAGTGAAATAGACGATTGATTCAAGTTTTTGCACAAACTGTTTTAAAGTTGCCCTCATTTTGCATATCATTAAGATATGTTTAGATTTTTTTAGAATCAATATTTACCCTCTGAAAAAGATATTTGTACAATAAGATATATGAGATAAATATATTTTCAGTCGCTCGCTTCAATCGATTTTCATTCATATTCATAATCATAATAGACATAATCAAATTTCAGTGAAGATTTTAAAGATACGATATTTTATAGTGAATTTCAGTAAACTCAGTATTTTATATAGCGATAGTTGATTCAAGTTTTTGCACAAACTCTTATAAAGTTGCCCTCATTTGGCATATCATGAGGACATGCTTTGATTTTTTTAGAATTAATAGTTTCCTCTCAAAAAGATATGTGCAAGATAAGATTTATAAGATAATTAAATTTTCAATCGCTCTTTTCAATCGATTTTCATTTATAATTTTAGTTCGA
The DNA here is from genome assembly GCA_951805005.1 of Othius punctulatus. Classification (NCBI taxonomy): domain Eukaryota; kingdom Metazoa; phylum Arthropoda; class Insecta; order Coleoptera; family Staphylinidae; genus Othius; species Othius punctulatus. Next base: position 9,275,234 of record OX638143.1, read on the forward strand.
CTACATATATAGCAAAATTCTATACAAAACTAATGAATTTTAAAATTGATAATTTGAACAAGTCTTATAATTAAATAATTCATATAATTCGATAATTCAACCATTCATCAAATCAATCTAAAATTACTGATTTATACTAACTAGAAGTTGCTGTAAAATTGTTAAGAAAACTGATGAAAATTTGATCTCATGCATCATTATTATTGAGGAAGAAAAACTGATGAACTGATGATTGGTCCCAAAATTTGTGATTGGTTGTCCAATTCATCTAATCAATCTAAAATTACTGATTTATACCGACTAGAATTTGCTGTAAAATTGTTAACGAAACTGATGGAAGTTTGATCTCATACATCAATATTATTGAGGAATAAAAACTGAAGGACTGATGACTGATCCCAAAATTTGCGATTGGTTGTCCAAGAACTAATTAGTTTTAATAGATAATTAATATAATTCTTATAATTCTATAATTCAATGATTCATCTAATAAATCTAAAATTACTGATTTATACAATCTAGAATTTGCTGTAAAAATGTAAACAAAACTGATGGAAGTTTGATCTCATACATCATTATTATTGAGGAAGAATATCTGATGGACTGATGATTGATCCCAAACTTTGTGATTGGTTGTCAAATTGATCTAATCAATCTAAAATTACTGATTTATACAAACTATAATTTGCTGTAAAATTGTTAACAAAACTGATGGAAGTTTGATTTCATACATCATGATTATTGAGGAAAAAAATCTGATGGACTGATGACTGATCCCAAAATTTATGATTGGTTGTCCAATTCATCTAATCAACCTAAAATTACTGATTTATACAAACGATAATTTGCTGTAAAATTGTTAACGAAACTGATGGAAATTTGATTTCATACATCATTATTATTGAGGAAGAAAATCTGATGGATTGATGATTCATCCCAAAATTTGTGATTGGTTGTCCAATTCATCTAATGAATCGAAAATTACTGATTTAAATAAACTAGAATTTGCTGTCACACTGTTAACAAAACTGATGGAAGTTTGATCTCATACATCATTATTATTGGGGAAGAATAACTGATGGACTGATAATTGATCCCAGAATTTGTGGTTGGTTGTCCAATTCATCTAATAAATCTAAAATCACTGATTTATACAAACTAAAATTTGCTGTAAAATTTTACAGCAAATTCTAGTTTGTAACAAAACTGATGGAAGTTTGATCTCATACATCATTATTATTGGGAAAGAAAATCTGATGGACTGATGATTGAACCCAAAATTTGTGATTGGTTGTCCAATTCATCTAATCAATCTAAAATTACTGATTTGTACAAACTAGAATTTGCTGTAAAATTGTTAACAAAACTGATGGAAGTTTGATCTCATACATGATTATTATTGAAGGAGAATATCTGATGGACTGATGATTGATCCAATAATTTGTAATTGGTTGTCCAAGAATTGATTAGTTTTAATTAATGATTCATGTAATTCTATAATTCTTATTATTCTATAATTAAATAATTCATCTAATCAATCTATAATTACTGATTTATACAAACTAGAATTTTGCTGTCATACTGTTAACAAAACTGATGGAAGTTTGATCTCATACATCATTATTATTGACTGATGATTGATCACAAAATTTGTGATTGGTTGTCCTATTCAACTAATCAATCTAAAATTACTGATTTATACATACTAGAATTTGCTGTTAAATTGTTAACAAAACTGAAGGAAGTATGATCTCATACATCATTATTATTGAGGAAGAAAATCTGATGGACTGATGATTGATCCCAAAATTTGTGATTGGTTGTCCAATTCATTTAATTAATCTAAAATTGCTGATTTATACAAACTAGAACTTGCTGTCAAATTGTTAACAAAATTGATGGAAGTTTGATCTCAGACATCATTATTATTGAGGAAGAAAAACTGATGGACTGATGATTGATCCCAAAATTTGTGATTGGTTGTCCAATTCATCTAATCAATATAAAATTACTGATTTGTACAAACTAAAATTTGCTGTAAAATTGTTAAAAAAACCGATGAAAGTTTGATCTTATACATCATTATTATTGACTGATGATTGATCACAAAATTTGTGATTGGTTATCCAATTAATCTACTCAATCTAAAATTACTGATCTAGACAAACTAGAATTTGCTGTAAAATTGTTAACAAATCTGACAAAAGTTTGATTACATACATCATTATTATTGAGGATGAAAATCTGATGGACTGATGACTGATCCCAAAATTTGTGATTGGTTGTCCAATTCATCTAATGAATCGAAAATTACTGATTTATACAGACTTGAATTTGATGTAAAATTGTTAATAAAACTGATGGAAGTGTGATCTCATACATTATTATTATTGAGAGAAAATATCTGATGGACTGATGACTGATCCCAAAATTTGTTATTGGTTGTCCAATTTATCTAATCAATCTAAAATTACTGATTTATACAAACTAGAATTTGGTGTAAAATTGTTAACAAAACTGATCTAAGTTTAATCTCATACATCATTATTATTGAAGAAGAAAATCTGATGGACTGATGACTGATCCCAAAATTTGTAATTAGTTGTCCAATTCATCTAATAAATCTAAAATTACTGATTTATACAAACTAGAATTTGCAGTAAAATTGTTAAGAAAACTGATGAAAGTTTAATCTCACACATCATTATTATTAGGGAAGAAAAACTGATGAACTGATGATTGATCAGATAATTTGTAACTGGTTGTCCAAGAATTGATAAGTTTTAATTGATAATTCATATAATTCTATAATTCTTATAATTCTATAATTCGATAATTCATCTAATCAATCTATAATTACTGATTTATACAAACTAGAATTTGCTGTCAAATTGTAAACAAAACAGATGAAAGTTTGATCTCATACATCATTATTATTGGGGAAGAAAATCTGATGGACTGATGATTGATCCCAAAATTTGTGATTGGTTGTCCAATTCATCTAATCAATATAAAATTACTGATTTGTACAAACTAGAATTTCCTGTAAAATAGTTAAAAAAACTGATGTAAGTTTGATCTTATACATCATTATTATTGACTGATGATTGATCACAAAATTTGTGATTGGTTATACAATTCATCTACTCAATCTAAAATTACTGATTTAGACAAACTAGAATTTGCTGTAAAATTGTTAAGAAATCTGACAAAAGTTTGATTACATACATCATTATTATTGAGGAAGAAAATCTGATGGACTGATGCTTGATCCCAAAATTTATGATTGATTGTCCAATTCATCTACTCAATCTAAAATTACTGATTTATACAAACCAGAATTTGCTGTAAAATTGTTAACGAAACTGATGGAAGTTTGATCTCATACATCATTATTATTGGGAAAGAAAAACTGATGACAAGAATTGATTAGTTCTAAATAGCTTAATTTTCAGTTTACTCATATTTGTTTATACATTCAACACTCTGATTTTCTTATATTTACATCATCACAATGCAAAATTTCAAATCTGATGCAGTAATGGTTAGTTACATGGCCAAATATCAATGTAATGAACATGGTAGAACTGTTTATTTATTTATTTATGTTTATTTACGGGCTAACACTTGAATTTATAAATAAAGAAAAGGTTCCATGGTTTTGGTATCTCGAACTTGAGATAAGTATTGCTAACTTGAAGATAACCATTCTTCTTCTCTCATCTCACTTAAAGTTACATCAGATATCAATGCTACATGCTATGCAACTTCAGTCTATAAAAAGAAAATGTTTCTATATGGCTAATGTATTCAACCAATCCCGTTGAATCTGATTGAGATGCAAAGCTGAAGATTCCATGAATTTTCCATTCACTTTTTTTTTTTAGAAAATTACAATCTACGGTACTGTTTTCTTGTTTATACCGTTGCTTCAATTAAAAAATTGTGAAATTTGATCGATCAAATATTTTGGGTACAATTTTAGTATTTGTAGAAATTACTTTTAGTAGTTAAACTAAATCAAGGATTGTTGCACTTCATATTTTTTGTAAAAGTTACTCTTGATCCAGGAATGTTGCCCTTCACATTTTTCGAAAATCACAATTCACAGAACCGTTTCATTTTTCATGTCATTGATTCACTTGAAAATGATTGAATATTAATGGAATATCACAGGATTTTGCAAATTTTCGACATACATTTTTGATACAATTTTGGAATTTACAGAAGTGAATCTGTAAGAAGTTACCTCAATCCAGGAATGTTACCCCTCACATTAAAAAATATATATATAATTCACTAAACCGTTTTATTTTTCAAGATATTGCTTCAATTGAAAATGATTGAATTTATACGGATTATCACTGGAGTTTGGACAAAAAAAATATTTTGGGTACAATTTTGGTATTAGTTAGAAGTTACTCTTGATCTGGGAATGTTGCCCTTCACATTTTTCGAAAATTTCAATTTTCCAGAACCGTTTCATTTTTCATGTCATTGATTGAATCGAAAATGATCGAAATTTTGATGGAATTTCACAGGAATTTGCAAATTTTCGACATACATTTTGGATACAATTTTGGAATTTACAAAAGTGAATCTGTAAGAAGTTACTCTCAATCCAGGAATGTTGCCCCTCACATTAAAAAAAAAATTACAATTCACTGAACCGTTTCATTGTTCATGTCATTGGTCCAATTGAAAATGTGTTAATTTTTACGTATTTTCATTGGAGTTTGGACAAAGCAAATATTTTGGGTACAATTTTGGTACTTGTAGAAGTTACCCTCGATCCAGGAATAATACCTTACACATTTTTCGAAAATTACAAACCACAGAACTGTTTCATTTTTCATGTCATTGATTCACTTGAAAATGATTGAATTTTAATAGAATATTACAGTATTTTGCATATTTCGATATACACTTTGGATACAATTTTGGAATTTACAAAAGTAAATCTGTAAGAAGTTACTCTCAATCCAGGAATGTTGCCCCTCACATTAAAAAAAATACAATTCACTGAACCGTTCATTTTTCATGATATTGGTTCAATTGAAAATGTTTGAATTTTTACGGATTATCACTGGAGTTTGGACAAAACAAATATTTAGGGTACAATTTTGGTTTTTGTAGAAGTTACTCTTGATCCAGGAATGTTGCCCTTCACATTTTTCGAAAATTACAATACACAGAACAGTTTCATTTTTCATGCCATTGGTTTAATCGAAAATGATTAAATTTTGATGGCATATCACAGGATTTTGCAAATTTTCGACATACATTTTGGATACAATTTTGGAATTTACAGAAGTAAATCTTCAATAGTAGAAATTTGACTTGATACATATTTTTGTAGCCATAATTCAGACATGGTTATAATTATTTATACATTTATTACCATTTTTACAAACATTCACATAGAACAATTAAATAATTAAATAATTAGAATATATTTAATTAATAACATAATAATGACTTGATACATATTTTTGTAGACAACAATTTTGGAATTTACAGAAGTGAATCTTCAATAGCTGAAATTTTACTTGATACATATTTTTGTAGACATACTTCAGTCATGGTTATAATTATTTAGATATTTATTACCATTTTCACAAACAGTCACATAGAATAAATGAAATAATTATATAATTAGAATATATTTAATTAATAACTAATAATAGCAATAATAATAACAATAATAACACAAGTACCTACATCGGAAGCAGAATTTTAAAATGTAGAGCTTTTTCTGCTGACGGTAATTAGCCAAAGCAGCAGAATAGTTATTAATGATGATATTAGTTCATTACGACCAACAAATAATAACATACTTTTATATTTTATTAAATTATTATATAATGCAACAGTTCAATTATACAATAATAATACTAATGTAATAATGATAATAATAATATATATTAATACAAAATACATAATTATATAACAATAATACAAATAAAATTAATTAATAATCAAATGGATCCTATCCTGAGTCTATTTGAATTGATATAAAACGATATATATATATATATATATATATATATATATATATATATATATATGCAACTATCTCAGATAAATAATTTAGATTTACTAATGTGAAATCAAAAACTTTGCAGTTTTTATGATTTTACATTAGTGAATCTAAATTATTTACCTGACATATTTGCATATATCTATCTATAAACTTTGCAGTTTATGATTTCACATTAGTAAATCTAAATTGTTTACCTGAGATATTACATCAATACAAATAAAATTGTATTGTATTGTATTTGTATGATTAATTTTCAAATACAATTTGTATATTTACATATTTGATTTGTCGTTTTTAATTGTATTGTATGATTAAGCTTTATTTATAAAAGTATTTATTTAGATATTTCCGCATTACCACTTATATCATGAAACACCTAATGTTTACGTATTTGCATTATCTAATAGAAATAAAAATATTTCCATTATTCAAAAGTAATTTTATAATCATTCTAGTTATATGAATTTCATAAGTAAATTATAATTAATTGAACTAATATTATCAAGTTAACCTCAATAACCACTTCAAGTAGTAAAGGCTAAATTAATTAAAACGCAATATATTTATAAGCTACTTTTTAAGCATTTCAGTAAGAGTAATCGTGACCATTGCAATGCATGTAAGATGCTCCTAGACGATTATATCGAACTGCATTCATTAACATTTAAGATGAGTATTGAAAGTTTAGGATGGTTCTTAATGAACGCTTTTGCTCTCATCCAGATAAATGCCAAAGTTATAAATATGGAATTATGTATATCTGTAGGAAATGATGATGGAAAGAAAGTCAATGAAACTCGAATAGACGAAATAAATTGTTATAGTCATTTATAATAATATTCTTTATTTCGCCTTACATGTAAAGACAGATAGATACAAATAAAAGCAGTGTTACTATAGAGTTTGTGATAGTTGTCATTTTACAATAGTCATTTATTAGTCACAATAAAGTCACAAAAATTTAAGACCACAAAGGTGTGACATTTGTAATCACAAACGTCTAATACAGTAAAAATATTTATCTCCAGTAAAAAGTAAAAGTTCCTTAATAAAATGTTTATTAAGGAAGTACAACTTTTCACTGAAGATAAATAAATTTAATATTAAAAACATACCAGAATTAAAAATATTTAATTAACACAACTGCAACTTCTTACGCTAAGTATATTTAAAATTTCATTAAAGATGTAAGTATAAAAATATTTAATTAACACAACTGCAACATCTTACACTAAGTATATTTAAAATTTCATTAAAGATGTAATTATAAAAATATTTAATTAACACAATTGCAATATTTTCTATATACTAGGTATATTTAAAATTTCATTAAAAAAATGTAATTAAATTTTGCCTGGTTTCCTCATGTCATTATATCATTACGAAGTGGATAATAAAAAATTAGAAGTGCACTTGAGTCTTAAATTGCCTCGGAGAGAATGACGAAAACGTTTTAATCTGCAGATTGAGCGACGTCAGGCGAAGGAACAATGTGATATTATATAAACATGCAAATGAAGTTTTCGTGTGTGTATACAAAACTGCTTGCCAAACTATTAGCATTGAATGGCTACGCACAAACATAATCTGCATTTCACCGAGCATCTGTGCAGAAAACTTGCGTACAATGAGCAATTAATTAAGTAATTGTTTCGGTGTTATAATTCTTGAGCAACTTATTGACCATTCTGTCGATTTTCGCAGAGATGAGAAATCTAATAACTTTATCAATATATAAGATAGATGCTGTAGGTACAATAATATCTGGTATTTATTTAGACATGTAGATAAATAGATTGAAAGATATATATTTATATCAAGAGATTATTACAAAATAGCAATAAATTGAAACATGTCAAATATACTCTTGTAATAATAATGTAAGTCAACATGTCTAAACAATAGCCAACAATAGCCAACATCCAGTTCGATAGGCATGATGATGTCATGAAAATTTCATAATAAATTTTACAAATTTTAATGAAAATTCATTTTTATAGATTTTAAAACTTGTTTCTTGCAAAGGCTGTAATTTATACCTTTATAGCATACTTAAGAAGAAGATTTAGACATAAGTACAAGTCTACTAATAAATAATAATAATAATTTACTTGCAATTTAAAAAAAAAATACTCAATTACAAAAATATTATTTACTATAATTCTGAGAGTTATAACTCTCACAAGAAATACTTGTGTAAATATAAAAAACTAAATCACAGTACAGAACACCAGTACAGAATCATAATAAAGTCAATGCCAAATATGATTAATTAGTTTAATAATTTATCTAAACAAATGTATGTCCCTAAATTTTGGTAAATTTCTTTATTTTTATATGACCATTCTTAAAATCAAAGAAAATTAAAATAAAAAAATACTATTACTTTTAAATTGGCGAGTGAATGAATTGTGTGTAAATTTTATTTTACATACAGTTGATGTTTTTACTCACAGATAATTTTTTCACGCTAAAATGTATCACTTTATGAACTATGAACAGTGAGTAAAAACTATAGTTTACGCACTGTTGTAGAATGAAGTAATACTACTGAAGCCGTTCAATTACATAAACTGTACTAAAATTTGATGGTAATTTGAGCCAATAATATCGCAAATTAATCTAGAAACTATCAGTTAAATTATAACCTCGAATAACCACAAGGTATACCGAATCAAATAGCACTTCAGATATATTAATTACTTAGTTAAAGTAAAGTAATTACTTTAATTAATAATAACATTCAATTTTGTGGTAATTTGAAGGTTGAATGTTCTAATCATGATTTGTTTACAGATATAGAAATAGCATAGATATATCTTATTGTGGTACTGACATTTCGTCATCGAAGTCATATAAAATATCGTCATATAAAATCATCGTCATATAAAAAATACAGGAAATTAATTAATATAGGTAATAATTTTGTAATAATATTGTTATATATGCGTTAATTGCACAAAAACATAATTTTCTTTTCCGAAATACTCATAACTTATGAACACATTTATGAAGTTCTAGCCATTTTCATAAAAAAATGCATAATTTATTATGAAATTATCTTGAAAATTTCAAACCTTAGTATTTACATTAAATGCAAGTGAGTTTCATATAGCAGACACATTTTTTAACTATTTCATTAGAGAACTTTACGAAATGTTGTTATTCGTTTAAAATTTTTGTGTAGACGTTATTTTACTTTTTTTTTACGTTTCGTGTACATAATATGAAGTTTATGGCGAAATGTTCAAGGAATTTTCAATATTTTTATCAATATTTCATTTATTATCGCAGTGTTAATAAATGTTGCATGTTTTTCGACTATGTAATTTTTATAAAATTTACTAATTTAGAAATTTATTCATTTGTTAAGATTTCAGTAACACTTATATAATACAATTTCTTATTGTATTGTCATTAAATTATTTTCAGTAAAGAACTTTATGTAAATTTGTTGTTAAGATAAATGTTTGTATTTGTATACCTTCTTATGCCAACATTTTTATATTTTGGGTAGAAATTGTTATATTTTTGGTATTCTTGCTTATAAATTTATATAAGTTTCAATATTTTCATCCATATTTACTAAAAGTTAACTAAAACTTTGACCGAAAATGTAAGTTTGCAATTGAATTTTGAAAATTTTGTTCAAAAAAAACCCAAGAACTTGCCTTCTACATGCAAAATTCAAAATATCATAAATTCCATAATAAATTTAGCAAATTTTAATGAAAACTCCAATTAACTTGTCTGGTGTATGTAGTAAAATTAATGTTCGATCACAGCATATACAGGGTGTCCTAAATTGAGTACTTTAACTATTTGGATATTATTCTAAAAAAAAAACTGAAAATCGCAATTTTATTTCTTGTCAAATATTTTGGAAATTATAAAAGTTATGCAGACATGTTCCAGAGAAAAATTACTTCAATTGAATAAACACACTTAGAAATGTCAAAATAATCGAATTAACCGAATCTCTATCTTTAATAATAAGAAAGATGCCCATGATTGCTCACTTCATTTGGGACACCCTGTATATCAAGATTTAATGATAACAGGATAACAGGATAACAGGCTCACTTCATTTGGGACACCCTGTATAACAAGATTTAATGATAGAAGGATAACAGGATAATAGGATAATAGGACAATAGGAAAACTATATTAGTAGGGAACATATAAACCAAACTACCAATACAAAAAATTTGAAGTACAATCAACAAGTTGTACAATCACTAAAATTTCAACAATTTTGCAAATTTTGCTCAGAAAGCCATGAATTTGCGTAAGATATATAATAAAATATCAACGTTTCTGGACGGATCCATAAGAGATTTTACATAACATTTTAAACATTTTTATGAAAAACAAAATATGAAAACTGAAATGAAAAAAAACCTGAAAACTAATCAAAACTGAAATGTTATAATAAATTATCCACTCATATTTTATACAATTGAAGAAATAAAGAGAGTTTATTATGATTATTATTACTATTATTATTATTACTATTATTATGATTATTATTATATTAATATTTTGTATTTACACACATTTGTAAGTAAACGATTAAGTAAATAAAGTACAACTACTACTACTTCTGCTTGAAAATTTCTTTGCAAATAATGAGATTTCAAAATTTCATATTAATTTTCAATTTTGGAATTTATAGAAGTGAATCTTCAATAGTAGAAATTTGACTTGATACATATTTTTGTAGACATAATTCAGACATAATTATTTATACATTTATTACCATTTTCACAAACATTCACATAGAATAAATTAAATAATAAAACAATTAGTATATAATTATTTAATAAATAATGAATAGCAATAATAATAATAACGCAAGTACCTATATTGGAATCAGTATTTCAAAATGTTCAGATTTGTTTCTGACGGTAATTAGCCAAAGCAGCAGAATAGTTATTAATGATGACATTAGTGTAGTACGACCAACAAATGATAACATACATTTATATTTTATTAAATTATTATATAATGCAACAGTTCAATTATACAATAATAATGCTAATATAAACTGAAAACCTGAAAACTAAACAAAGCTGAAATGTTATCAATTATCCACTCATTTTATATACAATTGAAGAAATAAAGAGAGTTTATTATGACTATTATTATTATTATTATTACTATTGTTATGATTATTATTATGATTATTATTATATTAATATTTTGTATTTACACACATTTGTAAGTAAACGATTAAGTAAATAAAGTACAACTACTACTACTTCTGCTTGAAAATTACTTTGCAAATAATAAGATTTCAAAATTTCATAATAATTTAATAATAAATTATGGAATTTTTTATGAAAATAACTAGAACTTTGTAATTTGTTGAATTTTTTGATGAAGAAGAAATTTAGAAGCAGTTTTCATTGTTTTGTATAATTTTTGTTATTATCTACATATTTTAAGTCTGTAGGTTCATAAAATTTAATTACATTACCATTACATAAAACAACAAAATCACTTGAAAATAATAATATTTCAAAATTTTATAATAATTTCGTAATAAATAATGCAATTTTTATTTATGAAAACGACTAGAACTTCATAAATTTGTTGAATTATTTTATGAAGACGAAATTTAGACGCAGTTTTCATTGTTTTGTATAATTTTTGTTATTGCCCACATATTTCAAGTCTACAGGTTCATAAAATTTAAAATTCATATAGAATTTCAAAATTTTATAATAATTTCATAATAAATAATGCAATTTTTTTTTATGAAAACGACTAGAACTTCATAAATTTGTTGAATTTTTTGATGAAGAAGTAATTTAGACGCAGTTTTCATTGTTTTGTATAATTTTTGTTATTACCTACATATTTCAAGTCTACAGGTTCATAAAATTTAAAATTCATATATTATTTCAAAATTTTATAATAATTTCTTAATAAATAATGCAATTTTTTTTATGAAAGCGACTAGAACTTCTTTAATTTGTTGAATTATTTTATGAAGAAGAAATTTAGACGCAGTTTTCTTTGTTTTGTATATTTTTGTTATTACCTACATATTTCAAGTCTACAGGTTCATAAAATTTAACCGTATTACCATTACATAAAACCACTTGCACATTATATGTAATATGATATGCATTGCGGAAGTGACTCAGTTTCGCTGAAGCGTTAAACTGAAATCAATTGCTTTGGAATTTCCAAGCTACGAAAAGTTATCTGCGTTAATCGAAAAACTGCAAAAACCCACAATGACTGGCGTAGATAAATTTAAATAGCAATTTAATCTTTTTTGAATCAAATAGATTGAAATGCTCGTGCGAGAATGAATTTGTTTATAACGCAGATAAGAATAATAACAATAATGACCAATACGTACCAAACCACTTTCCAAACGTAAGTTTATTATATAATGCAGTATAATGCATTTTATATATTTTATATATATATATATATATATATATATATAGGGCTCCACTCTTCGCTATTCAATATATATATATTCCACTCAAAATTTAATTTTTCATATTTTGTTTTTCATAAGCGTTTAAAATTTTCAAAATCTCTTATGGATCTGTCAAGAAATTTTGATATTTTATTACATATCCTAGGTAAATTCATGGCCTTCTGAGCAAAATTTGCAAAATTTCTGGAATTTTGTACGACAACTTGTTGATTGTACTTTAATTTATGAAGTTTTTGGTATAGTTTAAATGTCCCCTAGTATATTTAGATTTAGTAAAACCCTTCCAAGTGCATAAACGTGTATAAACATTTGGCGCCGGTCTTTCCATCTATTGATAAAGTTTGCAATGGTGTAATAGCCAATACTGATTAGAAACGCGTTTCACATTGAAGTTTCTAACCTAGTTGTCTCGACGTTTATCTGGATAAACTATCTGGAAGATAACTTATTTTTAAGTAAATCGTCACGTATAAACATTTGTCGCTGGTCTTTTCGTGTACTGATAAAGTTTGCATTGGTGTAAAACCCAACACCTATTAGAAACGCATTTTACATGCAGTTTTTAACTTCTTTATCTTAACGTTTATCTGGATAAACTATCTGCAAGATAACTTATTTTTAAGTAAATCATCGTCACATATAAACATTTGGCGCTGGTCTTTCCATCTACTGATAAAGTTTGCCTTGGTGTAAAACCCAACACCTATTAGAAACGCATTTTACATGCAGTTTTTAACTTCTTTATCTTAACGTTTATCTGGATAAACTATCTGCAAGATAACTTATTTTTAAGTAAATCATCGTCACATATAAGCATTTGGCGCTGGTCTTTCCATCTACTGATAAAGTTTGCCTTGGTGTAAAAACCAATACTGATTAGAAACGCATTTCACATGCAGTTTATAACCTCGTTGTCTCAACGTTTATCTGGATAAACTATCTGGAAGATAACTTATTTTAAGTAAATCGTCACTTGTAAACATTTGGCGCTGGTCTTTCCATCTACTGATAAAGTTTGCATTGGTGTAAAACCCAGCACCTATTAGAAACGCATTTTACATGCAGTTTCTGACTTCTTTATCTTAACTTTTATCTGGATAAACTATCTGAAAGATAACTTATTTTTAAGGAAATCATCGTCACATATAAACATTTGGCGCTGGTCTTTCCATCTACTGATAAAGTTTGCATTGGTGTAAAAACCAATACTGATTAGAAACGCATTTCACATTGCAGTTTATAACCTCGTTGTGTCAGCTTTTATCTGGATAAAGTCTCTGGAAGATAACTTGTTTTTAAGTTTGGAAAGATCAGGTTTTATGTAACAAGGATTGGATTTTGGCTGTTTTGTAAAATGTAGGTAAACATTATAAAATGAATCATTTATTCCAGAAACTCGTTAAGTGTGCTTTTTAAAATTTTCGGGAAACAAAGAAAAATGCTATCTATATTTTTTCATATTTTATATATTGTTATTAAACAAAGCGTTTTGATTACCGTAATCAATTAATATTTATTATTAATATTATATTATATTATTATATTATAAAATTAATACAAAAAAAAAAAAATTAGTTAGTGAATTTTGTCCAATTTCGTAAGATTTCTTTTATGTTTAAGACATTTTGGAAATAATGGCCATCAAAAACTATAGAATTTCGATGACACTGCACTCTGACCATTTGGTACTTATTATCAGAAATTTCGGAAGATTTCTTTCTAAGTATCACTTATAGTATTTATGACTAATTCTCCCAAATTTAAACATTTTTTATAGGAATTTGAACAAAGAATACAAAATTATTTAGTGAAGTTTGTCCAATTTCGGTAGATTTATTCTATATTTATGACATTTTGGAAATAATACCCAAATGTATATAACTTTACCTGTGAATTACCTTTTGGTTTCATTGAGACAATACAATTTTTTTTTTATAGGCAGTCGCAATATGTAGTAATAATAAAAAATAAAAAAACTATTTAGTGTATTTTGATCCATTTTGTAAGATTTCTTCTATATTTTAGACATTTTGGAAATAATGGCCAACAAAAAACGATAAAATTTCGATGACACTGCACTCTGGCCATTTAGTACTTATTATCAGAAATTTAGGAAGATTTCTTTGTAAAGTATCAATTACAGTATTTATGACTCATTTTCCTAAATGTTTTATAGAAATTTGAACAAAAATACAAAATTATTATTTTCCTTTTGTGTTCGGCAGTTTACTGAGACAATACAAAATTTTGTTTATATTATGTCGCAATATGTACTAATAAAAAAAAAAAACAAATGATAGGAATTTGAACAAAAAATACAAAATTATTTAGTGAATTTTGTCCAATTTCGGAAGATTTCTTCTATATTTAAGACATTTGGAAATAATAGCCAAAAGCATATAACTTTACCTGTAAATTATCCTCTTGTGTTCGGCAGTTCACCGAGGCAATACAAAATTTTGTTTATAAACAGTCGCAATGTGTACTAATAAACAAAAAAAACAAAATTATTTAGTGAATTTTGATCAATTTCGTAAGATTTCTTCTATCTTTTAGGCCCGTATTTATAGTCCGTACTTGAGCACGAGTTCGACTCAAGCCGTATATTTGGTTGCGTACTTTCTATAAACGTTTATGAACTAAACGCAACCAAATATACCCAAATATACGACTTGAGTCATACTTATGCTCAAGTACGGACTATAGATACGAGCCTAATATATCGTATTCCAAAAAAAAATCTTATAAAAGTCTGTGGGGTTTCTGAAATAAACGATTCAAATATTAAAATTATCACTAATTATGATAATTACCATTGAATCAATCAATTATTATTAATTAGATAATAACATAACATTAACATTAGAACATAACATTAGATAATAATAATGATGATACATAAGAAATATGTTGCCATTTAATTTTGTTAGGTTAATGCTTTTCATTGCACATCTCAATGAGGACCACTCAACGCCACTTATTAATACTATAACTAAATTTGGCTTTTTTAACATAACAATAACGCCACTTATTAATGCTATAACTAAATTTGGCTTTTTTAACTGTGTGAATATTTGGTTCGTAATGAAACTGTTCACTTGAACGAGTAAAAACTAAGTATCTGTGTCACGTCTAGGCATAAACGTGGGAAATATCCAGCAATGCTCAGATCCATATTCCCTTTCACAAATCGCCAACTTTGCCAAATCTCTAATTCATAAATTACGGAAATGACGGAAATACGTAGCGATAGCTGAAGATAAATTATATATGCAAACTAAATTACGCACTGGAAATGCGTAAAAATTATTACCAAGAGAAGCTGTTACTTAGAAATCGGATATTACGCACTTATTTTATATTGACTCACGCAATATTATATGTAATTCCTATGCGCGTATATATTTTACAAGATTTGCTTGCAATTTTATGGTTTCAGATATAAATAATTGAGATTAATAATTACAGTAAATAAAATAAATAAAATTATACCTTGTTTATATGATTATTATTAAATAAAATATGAAAAAATTACTAATGCTAGTATGACTATTATAAAAAAAATATTATTAAAAAAAATATGAAAAATTTACTAATGCTAGTATGACAAACTAATGTTAAATGCTAAATAAACGTTATGTACAATGCTAAAATGTTAATTCTTAATGTTTAATGCTAAAAATAAAATGTTAAATAAACGTTTGAGAATAATTAAGAAACTTATAATACAATACATTATCAAGTAATAGTCATACAAGTAATAGCATACATTAAAGAAATAAAAATACAATAAAACTTATAATCTAGCTTGGCTGGTTCCAGTCCTTCCCTGCATATATTTCAAACTCGCTCCATGTATAAAATGCTTCGCGCAATAGAGTGACTCACTTGAGATTTAAAACCTTTTATGTCAAGTTGCCGTACACTCTGTGGTAGCGCGTTGAAGAATTTAATTGCATTTGTTCAATGTTACGAATATCACAACCATAATCTTTAATGGTAAATAAACTTTTGAGAATAATTAAAAAACAAATGTTAATAATCAAATTATATAAATCAGATGTAATTAAATACTTCTGTTCTTGTATTTGCTCAATGTTACGAATATCACAACCATAATCTTCAATGGTAAATAAACTTTTGAGAATAATTAAAAAACTTAATGTTAATAATCAAATTATACAAATCAGATGTAATTATATACTTTTGTTCTTGTATTTGTTCAATGTTACGAATATCACAACCATAATCTTCAATGGTTCCGCACTGGGTCGTAACCAAGGCCTGTTTTTAATTGCCCGTACACTATGAAATGCGGAATTCTATGTGCCTGACAAAAAATTACGATCCCAATTAGACCGTCAAGAATTCGTGCACCGGACGGAATCGACTTCAGAATTTTTTGCATTTTTACAGTGAAATGTGATACAATTAGACCACTTTCTATCGCGCATCGCAGGTATCGTGGAATTAATCGCTCATTACTCACGGGGGTCTTCGGGAGATTAACAGGGCTCTAATCCTCTAATCATCACAGGATCCGACGGAAACGAGAATCGTTCCCAGGAGATTATTAAAGCTGAGTGGACGTAATTTCTAAATTTTTGAATAAGGTTGCAATTAGGCTAAACGTCCGCTAATTCAACCAAATGAGATTCAATTTGAGGCGGTTAAGCCTGACGTGCGTTTTTTGCTTTCCTTAATTACAATAATTAATTGTTATTATTATGCGTTGAAAAGTAAATTGGGTTGTTGCATTAACTCAAGCTTAAATTATATTTGCGTGCGTGGAATTTTTGTAAATATTTATTATAAACAAGCCTAGTTATTCTAAAAATTATTTATTGCAATATAAACGGTATATTAATAATAATCATTTAACCATCATATTACCATATCAATAATTAATTATTATATTGATAATATTTCATATATCATATTACCATTACTATAATATATTATATACTATCATATTTGAAGTTGTAGCAATTGTCTTGCAGCTTATTTTAGTAAATATTTATTGTTCCTATATTTAGAATTAGTACTTGTTTCTATGTAGGCTAAATTGGTATTACCGTAATAAAGATTATTATTATTATATGTGCTGAATAATGATGATTCTAAAAATGTATATCCAAATAACAAAATTGTAAAAATTTGTACGCCAAAAAAACAAAAAAATCAAAATTCGTACACGAAAAGTAAAACTGTCTTTTTCAGTTCCATCCTAAAATAGTATTGCTACATTGTATTTATACTTTACTGATTAAAGAAGAACCAGAACTATTTGGTGGACAATTGTGCGAAATTGCACGACTAAAGTTAGATTAAAATCTCTGCGAGCATTCCAAATTGCGATTGCTGGGTTTGCAGCAAGATTCGTGACCTTGCTCGGCACTGTTGAGCAAGATAATTGAATAAGATAAACATGCGTGGGTCCACTCGATTTCGGTGAAAGTTGAGCCACGATAGGAGGAGAAGATCTGATTGTGTTCGGCGATTCCACGCATTGTGGTTACTTACCACATTGTTTATTGTAACATCGTACAAGGATGTAAAAACGCTTGTGACACCCAATGACCACAAGGTAATTAGATATGATACACTGTGAACACCAGAGAATTAAATAATGAAGCGGTGGACTTGCTATTATGTTTGGTTTTTTTAACGGAAATTCGGATGTTTTCACACGTCAGCTAGTGTTAAACTGTAAAAGCCTTGCATTAGTGCCAACTGAGAAGCAAACGGTACGTACACTAATACATGCACGGAAAGTAACGTCCCGAAAAAGATATGAGTTTTTAAGATGAAGAAGGAGAAGAAGAAAAGTAAGCAGAAGAAGAAGATGAAGAAGAAGAAAAAGAGGAGGAGGAGAACAATAAGTATAAGAAGAAGAAGATGGACGAGGAGGACGAAGGGGAGAATAAGAAGAAGAAAAGGAGGAGGAGGAGGAGGAGAAAATGGAGGAGGAGAACATGAATAAGAAAAATATGAAGAAGAAGAAAAGGAGGCAGAGAAGGAGGAGGAGGAGGAGGAGAACAAGAAGAAGAAGGTGGAGGTCACTACCCACCAAAGCACTATATCTCAATACATAGTACATTCCCTGTATTTTTTGTACTTTCCTAGTTTCGAACAGCAAAGCATGCAAAGATGCAAAAATCGAAATATTTCTACAAATACTTAAATCCAGTTAGTAAGTGTTGAGACCAATTAAATGCAAAAATCAAAATATTGCTACAAATACTTAAATCCAGTTCGTAAGTGTTGAGACCAATTAAATGCAAAAATCTAAATATTTCTACAATTACTTAAATCCAGTTACTCAACACTTACAAACCAATTAAAACAAACATACGAATGCAATTAAAGATATGTATGATACAGATCACAACGCCCCAATTAATGGCATTGCCGCTTTAGACGTGAAGAATGTTCTCCCATAACAGTAACTACAAATATTGACCGAAATTGGACATATACACGTGTCAGTTTGACCTAGATTGCGGTATTAATTAATATTTGCAGGTGCGCAATTCATCCATAGATAGAATGCGTGCAACTTCCTATAACCAAGAAAAAGCGTAAGAGGAAGCTGCGTGTTTCACACGTTGCACAAGAGTTTGCATCGTGAAACCGTTAATTAATCACTTTTGGTCCAGGCAAGATGCTGAGAACCCACGCGAAATTTGAGCATGTTACGTAAAGCAATACGCCTCGTAATTTTATAGTGAATTTTAGTACATATTAAGATGTCGTTCAGATTATCGCTAATTACAGATATATTATAAGAAAGCTATAAAATTAGTAATGATAAATAATGATCTGACGAAAGCAAAAGTTTCTACCATAAAATAGTTAGATAATTAAAAAATATTTTAGAATGTACACGTATTTGTCTCAATTTAGTAATAATAATAGTTTGATTATTTCAATTCAGTACATGTACAATAAATTTAATTTACCTACAATAAAACTATTAATTACATCTGTGACTAAATGCTAAACTACATCATTTTGTTTTATTGAAATATTTAAAGAAGAAGATTTTTCAAGAATAATTGAAAATTTGACAGGAATATTTTAACAAAAATGCACCTAATATTGAAAAACTGTTAGTAATCTTCATAATCAAATCATGTTTTAAATTTTGAGAAAAGAATTAAAATTTTCAAGGAAGTAATTCAAAATTTTACTGAAATAATGAAAATGTTGATGCAAATTAAAAAAAAATTGGCATTAATATTATAATTTTTGGCAGTAAAATGAGAAATTTGTCTTAATATTTGGAAAAATATTGAAAGAAAATTTGGCAGAATATATACTTTGTGGGTAATCATTGCAATTTTGACCATAAATAGAACTTTTAATAAGTTTATTAAGATATTTAAAGAGTGAAAATTTGATAGCAATAATTAAAATTATTGCTCTAAATATAAAAACACTGTTAATGATCTTCGTAATTAAATCATATTTATAACTTTGAGAAAATATTTTAAATTTTCAAGGAACTAATTCAAAAATTGTCTGAAATAAACAATTATTGGTTCTTAATATTGAAAATTTGGCGTTAATATCAAAACTTTAGGCAGTAAAATGTAAAATATAATTTTAAAAAATTGTAAATTTGTCTATAATATTTGAAATTTTGGCAGAATAAAAACGTTGTCAGTAATCATTGCAATTTTGATCCTAAAAATAGAAATTTCATTAGTAATATCTGAAATTTTGACAGAAATAACTGAACATGTGACAGTAATAACTAAAATTGTACTAACTATTGCAATTATGGCAAACATTTTGACAGAAATTTTTAAATTTAGATCTGTTATTTAGAATTTAACAGTAATAATTGATATTTTGACACTCAAATTTTAAAATTAGGCACTAAACTTGATAAATTTTTGTAAAATTGAAACTTTATCAGCAATCATTCCAGTTTTGACATGAATATTTTAAAAAATTGCAGAAATGACAGAAATTTTGGCAGAAATTTTGACAGAACTGTTAAAATTGTAATTATTTTGACATAAACATTGAAACTTTGACAGAAATTATTAAATAGGTAACAGTAATAATTACTATTTTGACAGATATAATTATAATTTTTATTCCAATAATAAATATTTTAAAATTATTATTGAAATTTTGACACAAATATTGGCATATTTGAGAGCAGTACTTAAAATTTTGGCAGACATAATTCTAATTATTTCAATCATAATTAGAATTAATTCTAATTAATCATCATTCAATTCAATCATATTTTGTCTTAAATATTGAAATTTGACCGAATCAATTGAATTATTATTGTCAAATAAATAATTATTACTGAATCCTGAATACTGAATAAAAGTAATTATTACTGTCAAATATTCAACTGTCAAATTGTGGCAAATATATTAGTTATTTTTATGGAAATCACAATATTAAAGTTTTTGCAGTAATAATTGAAATTTTGGAAAATAATTGAAATTTTGGAATATAATTCAAATTTCGTCGTAATAATTGAAACCCTATGAGAAATAACTAACCAAATAAAGTAATTTTTGCTAATTTTACCGCAACAATTAAAAGTTTGGCAGAATAATTGAAAATTTGTGAGAAATAATGACAATTTTAAAAGTATCATTAAATTTTGGAGGTGCTAAATGATAATTATAAATTAAACCTTTAAATTTTGACAAATAGTGGAAAATTTGTATGAAATAATTAAAATTTTGGCAGAATCATTGAACATTTGTGGAAATAATTAATCAACTTCCACTTATCACAAAATTTTACGGTAACAATGAAAATGTTGACATGATAATTGATAATTTCAAAGTAATCAATGTACTTTTTAGCAGAATTGATAATTTCTGAGAAATACTTTACTAATCATAGGAATTTTTACAGTAACAATGAAAATGTTTGCATGATCATTGATTATTACAAGGTAAGCATTGCAATTTTGAACAGAATTGAAAATTCAGATAGTACCCATTGAAATGTTTACTGTATTAATTGAAAATTTGGAAAGTAATTGAAATTTGGTCGAAATTTTGGAAAATAATAAAAATTTGGTGAAAATAATTGAAAACTTGTGAGAAACAACTAATAAGTTATAGTAATAATTGATATTTTGAAACAATCATTAAATTTTGGTGGTGCTAAGCGATAATTATAAAGAAAATGTTAAAAATTGGTATGAAATAATTAAAATTTTGGTAGAATAATTAAAAATCTGTGGGAAATAATTAAAATTTTGACAGTAATTATTGAAATTTTACAGTAATACCAGAAATTTTGGAAAATAATTGAAATGTGGTCGAATTAATTGATATCTTATGAGAAATAACTAATAAACTGTAGTAATAATTGATATTTTTACAGCAATAATTAAAATTTTTGCAAAATAATTGAAAATTTGACAAAACTATGGTAAATTTGTGATAAATAATTACAATTTTGAAAGTAATCATTAAAATTTGGCTATGCTAAACACTAATTATGAAGTAAACGTTTATATTTTGACAAAATAATTAAAAATTTGTTGAAATAATCAAAATTTTGACACAGTAATTAGAAATTTGTGAGAAATAATTAAAATTTCGACAATAATTATAGAAATTCTCACAGTAATAACAGAAATTTTGGAAAATAATTGAAATATGGTCAAATTAATTAACAACTTATGAGAAATTACTAATAAATTGTAGTAATCATTAATATTTTGAGAACAATAATTAAAATTTTTGCATAATAATTAAAAGTTTGACAAAATAATAGAAAATACGTAGAAAATTTGGCGGTGCTAAACAATAGTTATCAAGTAAACGTTGAAATTTTTACAGAATGATTGAAAATTTGTGTGAAATAAATAAAATTTTGACAGACATTTAAAAATTTGCAAGAAATAACTAAATTTTTCACAGTAATTATTGAAATTTTCATAGTAACACTAGAAATTTTAGAAAGCTATTGAAATCTGGTCCAATTAATTGACAAGTTATGAGACATAACTAACAAACTGTAGTAATCATTGATATTTTGACAACAATAATTAAAATTTTGGCATAATAATTTGTTGGACAAAATAATAAAAAATATGTGATAAATAATTACAATTTTGAATGTAGTCATTTAAATTTGGCGGTACTAAGGAATAATTATGAAGTAAACGTTGACATTTTTGCAGAATGATTGAAAATTTGTGAGGAATTATTAAAAATTGTATATTAATCATTGAAATTCTAGCAGTAATAATTGATAATTTGGTAATCATTTCATGGCAAATGTCTTAAATGTCTTTTCAAATATCATCATTTGTCATTACTTCGTTGAAACTAATTGGAAAAGTTGACACAACTTTCTTGAACGCTCCGTATAATGTCAACAATTATAAAAACAGGAATAGACTTTACAATGTGAAAACATTGTGAAGTCAATGTTTTATGTTTTATATTTCAAACATTGTGAAGTCAATATGCCCAAAACTATACGAGTTTTGGGCATATTTTTGAAATTTTTGAATATTTTTTTGATTTTTGAATTGATATGTTGTCTCTTTTTAAAGAATAGCTATAGACGCCTTAACAATTTTTGTAAAATTCCGTCATATTCGTAATATACTTATAATCAAAATTTTTCATCGTATCGGTACAAATAAATAACTATAATAAAATAACAAGGTCCAATAACAATTAATCGGGTCCGGATTATAATGACAATATTATTGTACAATTTTTGCCTAGATGTGTGTACCAATAATAATAATAATAATCCCTACTACTACATCATCAAGGTCCAATAAATATTAACCTGGTCCCGATTATAATAACAATATTATTATTCAATTGTTGCCTAGAGCTGTGTACCAATCAAATTGTTACACTAATTTTAATATGCAATGAGTCCTACAGTAATAGTTTATTTACTCGATAAAAAATTATCCGTATATCTATACAAAATTACAATTGCTCTATTAAGCTGATGCAATTATCTATTAATTTTATGTGCGTGTTTATTAACCTACAGTTACAACTGCGTTGGCTATTAATCACTTTCTGCATCAAGCCAACGGTAATTAACGAGGCAATCTGCAACACGCACCATTCGGTTTCATTAGATGAATAAAATTAATGCGCTACATGCGCAAAAAACGCAAAATAACCGCGACCAACGCCCAAGGACCAAGGACTTTTCCCAATGTTGTTAAGTATGGGCATGGTCAATGTCCGGCAGGATTTTCTTAAGGACAGCTGCTGGACAGTCTTATTTTTCGCATTGTGTGCACTTTCATTACACCTTGACGCCTGTTTGCTGCTTTCTCGAATGCATTATTTTAAATATATTGCCAGCGAAAATATTTTTATGGCCACGTGAAGACGTGTGTATAAATATTAGATTACAGGTGTATTTATACAAAAAATTTCACCGATTATGCCATCGCATATGTGCTGCTGGATTATTCAAATATTTTATTATTGAATATTATATTGTTCAGAATAGCTACTTCAAAAGTAAGAATAGCTATGGTGATTGCCAAACTCCAAGAAGAATATTGAAGAAGAAAATTGAAGAAGAAGATGAAGAAGAAGATAAAAAGAAGAAGAAGAGAAGGAGGAGGAGGAGGAGGAGGAGGAAGAGGAGAATAATTGAAAAATAAAGTTGCATTTGTGAGAAATAATTAAAATTTCGGCAGTAATTATTGAAATTTTCACAGTAATACTAGAAAATTTTGAAAAAATTGAAATGTGGTCGAATTAATTGACAACTTATGAGAAATACCTAATAAATTGTAGTAATCATTGATATTTTGCCAGTAATAATTAAAATTTTGGCACAATAAATGAAAGTTTGGCAAAATTATAGAAAATATGTGATAAATAATTATAATTTTGAAAGCAATCGTTAAAATTTGGCCGTACTAAACAATAATTATGCAGTAAATATAGAAATTTTTACAGGATGATTAAAAATTTGTGTGAAATAATCAAAAAAATTGAATTTTCTTCTTGGAGTCTGGTATTCATCATAGCTATTCTTACTTTTGAAGCAGCTGTTCTGAAATATTGTATTGTTCAGAATAGCTGCTTCAATAGTAAGAATAGCTATGATGAATATCAAACTCCAAGTAGAAGATTGAATAAGAAAACGAAGAAGAAGATGACGAAAAATAAGTAGAAGAAGAAAAAGAAGAGAATGAGAATAAAGAGGAGGAAGAGGAGCATAATTGAAGAATAAAGTTGTACTAATGAAAGAGGTGTGCAAAACTCTAAGTGCTAGACTATTGAAATGTTTTATACTTGAATTTAATTTGTTTAGTATAGTTGCTACAAAAGTAAGAATAGTTATGATGATTGCCAAGCTCCAAGATGAAGAAGAAGACGAAGAAGAGGAAGGAAGAGGAGGGGGAGAAGGAGAAGAAGGAGGAGGATGAGGAAGAGGAGGGGGAGAAGGAGAAGAAGGAGGAGGATGAGGAAGAGGAGAATAATTGAAGAATAGAGTTGCACTAATATAAGAGGTGTGCAAGACTATATGTGCTAGACTATTGAAATGTTTTATATTGGAAATTCATATTGTTCAGTATTGATGCTAGAAAAGTAAGAATAGTTATGATGATTGCCAAGCTCCAAGATGAAGAAGAAGAAGGCAGAGGAGGGGTAGAAGGAGAAGGAGGAGGAGGATGAGGAAGAGGAGAATAATTGAAGAATAAAGCTGCACTAATGAAAGAGGTATGATAGACTATACGTGCTAGACTATTGAAATATTTTATATTTGAATTTCATATTGTTCAATATTGATGCTAGAAATGTTAGAATTGTTATGATGATTGCCAAGCTCCACGATGAAGAAGAAGACGAAGAAGAAGAAGGAAGAGGAGGGGGAGAAGGAGATGGAGGAGGAGGATGAGGAAGAGGAGAGGAATTGAAGAATAAAATTGCAGCTATGAAGAATGTGTGCAAGACCATTCATGCTAGACCATTGAAAGGTTTTATAATTGAATGTTATGTTGTTAATAACAATGGCTTTAAAAGTAAGAATACCTATGATAATTGCCAAACTTAGAAGAAGCAGCAGAAGAACAAGAAGAACGAAGTCGAGGAAGAAGAGGAGGAGGAAATATTGTTAATAACAATTGCTTTAATAGTAAGAATAGCTATGATAATTGCCAAACTCAGAAGAAGCAGCAGAAGAACAAGAAGAATGAAGTCGAGGAAGAGGAGGAGATGGAACAGGAGGATGAGAAAGAGGAGGATGAGGAAGAGGAGAATAATTGAAGAATAAAGTTGCTGCTATGAAAAATGTGTGCAAGATCATTTATGTTAGACCATTGAAATATTTATAATTGAATGTTATATTGTTAATAACAATGGCTTTAAAAGTAAGAATACCTATGATAATTGCCAAACTTAGAAGAAGCAGCAGAAGAACAAGAAGCACGAAATCGAGGAAGAAGAGAAGGTGGAGAAGGAGGACGAGGAAATATTGTTAATAACAATTGCTTTAAAAGAAAGAATAGCTATGATAATTTCCAAACTCAGAAGATGCAGCAGAAGAACAAGAAGAACGAAGAGGAGGAGATGGAAGAGGAGGATGAGGTAGAAGAGAATAATTGAAGAATAAAGTTGCAGCTATGAAAAATGTGTGCAAGACCATTCATGCTAGACTATTGAAAGGTTTTATAATTGAATGTTATATTGTTAATAACAATGGCTTTAAAAGTAAGAATACCTATGATAATTGCCAAACTTAGAAGAAGCAGCAGAAGAACAAGAAGAACGAAGTCGAGGAAGAAGAGAAGGTGGAGAAGGAGGACGAGGAAATATTGTTAATAACAATTGCTTTAAAAGAAAGAATAGCTATTATAACTGCCAAACTCTAAGAAGAAGCAGCAGCAGAAGAAGAAGCAATAAGTCGTGGAAGAGGTGAAGGTGGAGGAAAAGAAGAATTAATTAAAAGAAAAGAAATAGCGAAGAAGAGAAGAATTAATGAAAAGAAATAATAAAGTTGCACCTATAAAGGTGTGAAAATCCATCATTTGTTTGCTCATATGCATATGCTTAAAAAGTAAGAATAGCTATGATAATTATCAAGCTCTAAGAAGAAGAAGAAGCAATAAGTCGAGAAAGAGGAGAATGGGGAGGAGGAGAACAATTAATTAAAAGAAAAGAAATAGAGAAGTAGAGAAGAATGAATCAAAGGAAATAATGAAGTTGCACCTATGAAGGTGTGCAAAACTATCATTTATCTATTCATATGTATATATGCCAAGCTCTAAGAAGAAGCAGCAGAAGAAGAAGAAGCAATAAGTCGACCGAGGAAAAGGAGGAGGACGACGAGAAGAATTAATTAAAAGAAATGAAATACAGAAGAAGAGATCAATTAATTATAAGACAACAAATAAAGAAGAAGAGAAGAATTAATGAAGAGAAATAATAAAGTTGCACTTATGAAGGTGTGCAAATCCATAATTTTCCTGTTCATATGTATATGCTAAAAAAGTAAGAATAGCTATGATGATTGCCAAGCTCTAAGAAGAAGCAGAGCAGAAGAAGAAGAAGAAGCAATAAGTCGAGGAAGAGTAAAAGGAGGAGGAGGAGGAGAAGAATTAATTAAATGAAAAGAAATAGAGAACAAGAGAAGCATTAACTAAAATAAAACAAATAGAGAAGAGAAGAATTAATGAAAAGAAATAATTGCACTTATTAAGATGTGCAAATCCATCATTTGTCTCTTCATATGTATATCGTTCATTATTTATCAACTAATTTTCTACTTCGTGGAGAATGTGGAGAATTATAAACATGTAAAAACTATTACCAATTAAATATAATCTTCACTTTTTTTTGCAAATTCGATGCATTAGCCACGGCCACGAACCAAACTACTTTCATTTGAGGCTAGAAAATAGCTGCATTTGATTAATACACGGTTTTCATAAATAATTAAACCTATTTACGCTATCACAGCCTCAGGACAATTTATGCACTCAATTTCTAACCACGCTCCGATAATTAAACAACTTCTCGTTTTCATGTGCAGAAATGTCTGCAAATTGTGGCAAATGAAACGACTATCGAAATGGTAGCAGCAATTTCAATCGAGCATAAGAAAGCATTTTGTCATAATTTACCACTTCAGTTGTGCGTAATAAATTTTAATTGCTCGGGCAATAGTTTCTTGTAATTGTAAGTATTAAAGCATACAAAATAAGTCAAATATTCATTAGTATAAAGCTTACATGAGGGAATTCGTTGTTAAAATTGATCTGTAAATAGAAATTTTTAAAATTTTGTAATATGAAAACTGTATTTACTATTCGTGTCTCTGCGTTTGCATTATTTTTGTTTGTTTTGCTGTTTGTTCTTTTATTTGTTGTTGTTTTGTTGTGTTGTTTGTTGTCATGTACATATTTACCTTGTGTATATTATGTAGCTTTTCTGCTAATAAATATTGTTTACTATTATATTTGGGGAATTTTAATTTCTGCGATAAAATCAGGTGACATTGGCATAGTTGCAGCTATCTGGCAATCAAGGAAACTTGCTACAATTGCTACATAATTAATTATTCCCGAGAAACAAATAATGGTTCCAATTTTATTGTCGAAGCGTCAATTGTTCCCCAAGAACGCGTTTCGACATGTCGTTTAAATTTGCACAACAAAGTAGTGAGTACAAAATTTCGCCACCATTACACGTACACCTTGTTTATTAATTAAGCAATAATATAGAATAACAGAACGGCTCTGTTCGGTGTTAATTAACATAGCGTTGCGTAAATGAATTGTCGGAAATAATTACGCCTTCCATTGACACTTCGCGCAATTGTCTCAATTTTTTTAGAGTCTGAAAATGAGGGTTTGGAAACTGTATTGTCGCCTCAACAATCTATAAATTCTTGGGTAATGATATATTTTTAATTGGAGAACGTTTGAGCGCAGCAAGTACAAATTGCTAAGTGCATTGCGTGTAGAATAGGTGCACAAGTTGTTAAACAGATTAATTGTAGAACGTAAATTATATGTCAGTGCCTCATAATTATCTTAGCGTTTGTTTTACTTAAACGTGGAAAATGGTGAATTAATTTTTAAGACTGCGTTTTTAATTTATTATTGGTAATTATTTTGACATTTAGCACGCAGCAAGTCATTTAATTATTTTAATTACTTGCCTAACGAATTTTATGGCGTCAATTGTTACATCGTAACGATTAGTTGTGTATAATAAAAGACTCGAGGACTTGCAATAAATACTAAAAATTTCGTCACTTATGTAAGATTGTGGCAATAATCAATTTCAACTGCTTCATGAATATGTGGGATTAGGACGTCCCGATTTAACGGGATTATCACGATTAGGTGCCTCAGCCCTCAAAAACCTCAATCGCCTCAAAACCCTCAAACACACCCAAAGGAGGGTGATTTAAACCCGGCGAGCGTGCTTAAAAGGCTCTCTTATGCACTTGTATCATAATATACGATTAATATACGATTTGGTGCCTCAACCCTCAAAAACCCCAAAAACTCTCAAAAACCTCGAATCCTAAAAACATTCTCTAAGGAGGGTGATTTAAACCCCCAATAATATACTATTATTGCACTCATTATTTATTACTACAAATTGAAATCAAAATGTACTTATATTAGTTTACGTAAGTTTTCAATGAAATAAGTAGCGACTGTTTAATACTTATTCACTTAAAACATTAAATTATATATGACTCTTTAATTAGTATATATGGTTTGAGTGAATTTATTGTGGCGAAATAATCAGTAATTAAGATCCCATTCCTCGGAGCGGCTGAAATATTACAGCACAATTAGCTAATTACCGATCGAAATACGCAATTTAAGCCTCGGGAAGCTCACGATGTTATAAAAAAAAAATGAATTTGCTGTGTTTCCTGTGCGTCACGCTCCATCCGCTCCTTTTGGTCGTTCAATATTCGCTAGAAAGTAAATTTCGCCAATCACCACCAATACGAGGCGTTATATAACAGTTATGTCCTTGCTGCAATTTGCACGCGAAGTTGCTCCCATTAAGGGACCTCAGGCTACCAATTTCTTAATGGCTCGAAAGTAATTGAGGCAAAAAAACAAATGTATGGAGTGGACAATTCTGCAATAGATTTTTTCACGTGATAGAAACAGTGATGTCGCAAACATTCGCGTTTTATATCGTGCACGTACTAATTTATTAAGTACCTACCAAGGGAAATATCTTGAGCGCCACATGGCAATTCATAATCATGAAATCAGAGCATTCACTCAATAAATCGCGTTTAAATTGTTTATTGGCATTTAGAATTTTGAAAAATATTCTCGAAAATATTCATAATCATGAAATCAGAGCCTTTACTCAATAAATCGCTGTTAAATTGTTTATTGGCTTCTCGAATTTTTACAAATGTTCTCAAACATATTAAATATTTGATATCCTTAATACCACATTTGCCACATGACGATTCGTAATCATTTAATCAGAGCATTTACTCAATATATCGCTGTTAAATTGTTTGTTGGCTTTTAGAATTTTGAAAAATGTACTCAAAAATATTCATGATCATGATATCAGAGCATTTACTCAATAAATCACTGTTAAATTGTTTGTCTTTTAGAATTTTGAAAAATGTACTCGACAATATTCATAATCATGATATCAGAGCCCTTGGTCAATAAATCACTGTTAAATTATTTATTAGCTTTTCGAATTTCGTAAACTGTTTTCAAAAATATTTAAAAAAAATGGCTGTTTTGTCGCCCTAGCCGTAGTCGCTCACCGCTCATATTGTAGCCAAGGCCTTTGTGTCTTTCAAAATTGACTTATTTTACTATATAGTAGGTACTAAAAAATAGTTTCATCTATTACACCATCGTTAGGTACTAACATTTATAATATTATAAGTAATAATTCCATTGTAAATAAAAAAAATCATCTATTGCACTATAATTAGGAACTAACATTTATAATATTATAAGTGGAAAATCCATTGTAATTATTTAAATAATTTCTGTGAAAAAAGAAACAATAAAATATCACATCCTAGGCGCGACAAACTGTCTGTTTTTGATGTTGTAATCGAGGAAGTGAAAATGAAAGATTGTATTTAAATTTCTGTGTGGGTAATCTGAATCGATCGAGTGAGAAATAATGGGTTTATTGCTCGTAAAAATGGTAAAAGTCTAATCTTCGCCGTTGATTAGGTAATTGCCAAAATTTATTACCAGTGGAAAATCCGCTTTCTCCGCGGTCATAATTTGTCGTTTCCGATTTCGTGGATTCCATCAGAATAGACCACAACCGCATCCTGTGCATACAATTAGGCGGATTATGCGGAGTGCCATTGCACTCTGAAATATCCTAGAATTCAAGCATTCGTCTCATATTTATGTAATTTGTAGTGTTAATATAATAATATATGTGTATGTGTGGGCATTTTTTCAAATTCTATTAAATATATTTTTATAGATAATTGAAATATCAATTTTGAGATCATAGGTCATAATTTTTGAAAAATTTCTGAAAATGTGACGTACGAGTAAGAATGTCAATAAATCAAAAACTGACCACGAAATTCAAATAAGATTTCCAAATTAAACCAAAGTTAGGATTAGAAAGGTATTGTGAGAAATATATCAGAAGTTTTTGTATTTTATAGATATTTTTTTCACATATTATAGCTACACCAAAAATATTTTAATAAAACTTGAATATAAACTAAAACTAGTTTTTTTTGTTACTAAACTTTGTAGTACTTGAGAAAAACTTCCCAAGTGTCCAAATGTTAAATGGTAAGTGTTAAAATTTCAATAATCATTTACTATTACTATCATTAAGTAACTATTACTCTAAAAATACTATTATTTCTGTCAAAATGTCAATAATCATGTTATAATAGTGCCAAATTTAAAGTGTTCAAATTTCAATAATCATCTAGGTACTATTAATATTACTAAGTAAATATTACTGTACAAATGCTGTACAAATACTATTATTAAGTAATTATTACTCTAAAAATACTATTATTTCTGTCAAAATGTTAATAATCATGGTAAAATAGTGCCAAATTTTAAGAGTTCAAATTTCAATAATCATCTAGGTACTATTACTATTACTAACTAACTATTACTGCACAAATGCTGTACAAATACTATTATTAAGTAACTGTTACTTTAAAAATACTATTATTTCGGTAAAAATATCAATAATCATTATAAAATAGTGCCAAATTTTAAGTGTTAGAATTTCAATAGTCATCTAGTATTACTATTACTAAATAACTATTACTATACAAATGCTGTACACATGCTATTATTTAGTAACTATTACGCAAAAAATACTATTATTTCTGTCAAAAGGTCAATAATCATGTTAAAATAGTGCCAAATTTTAAGTGTTAAAATTTCAATGAACATCTACTATTACTATTACTAAGTAACTATTACTGTTCAAATGCTGTACTATTATACTATTATTATATACTATTAGTATATATTATATATATATTAAATTAATATAATATTATTATAATTATAATAATTATAATTATAATAAATTAATATTAATATTATATATTAGTTATATACTATTAGTATACTATTATTAATACTATTATTGCAACTATTACTCTAAAAATAGTATTATTTCTGTCGAAATGTCAATAATCATGTTAAAATAGTGCCAAGTTTTAAGGGTTCAAATTTACTACTAAGTTCAAATACTATTACTAAGTAAATATTACTCTAAATATACTATTATTTCTGTCAAAATATCAATAATCCTTTTATAATATTTATTCTTTCACATAAAATTTCATTTTATTTATAATATATATATAATATTTCATTTTATCTGCCAAAATTGTAATTATTAGCGTCAACTATTCAATTATTTCTGTCAATCTTACAAACCTTATGTCAAAATATGATTTCAATCGCAATTTTAGTCATTGCTGTCAATATTTTCTCTATTAGACTGAAATATTCTAATATTTCTGTCCAAATTTCAATATTTATCTCAAATTATTTGCGATTTCAACATTTCAACAAAATTTTAATTTTTTCTCCCAGATTTTCTGTAATTACTGTATTTTTTTTAATATTCATATTAAAACTGGAATGATTACTGTCAAACTATCAATTTTACTCAAATTTCACAAGTTTAGTACCAAATTTTAAGTTTTATGCGTCAAAATTTCAATCATTTTTTACTACTCATTACAATTACTAAGTAACTATTACTCTCAAATATGCCATCATTTCAATATTTCAATCATCATGTCACAATATAATGATTAATGATTACTGTCGAAGTTTTAATTATTTTTAACAAATTTTTAATCATTATGACAAAATTTTAATTATTTAACACAAATTTTCGAATATTCTGTCAAAATTTCAACGTTTACTTTATAATTATCGTTCAGCACCGCCAAATTTTAATGATTACTTTTAAAATTGTGATTATTTCTCCCAAATTTTCAATTATTCTGCCAAACTTTCAAATATTATGCAAAACTTTTAATTATTGTTGTAAAAATATCAATGATTACTATAATTTGTTGGTTTTCCTAACAAGTTTTCAATTATTTTCCAAAATTTCAATTATTAGTGGAAAATTTCAATGATTACTGTCGGAATTTTAATTATTTCTCATAAATTTTGAATGATTACTTTAGAATATTCTATAATCATGCAAAAAATGTATGGTTACTGCCAAATTTCTATGATTAGTAAAGTATTTCTCAGAAATGTTCAGTTCTGTATAATTATCATTTAGCACCGTCAAATTTTAATGATTACTCTTCATAATTGTAAATAATTCTCACATATTTTCAATAAATCTGTCAAACATTCAATTATTATGAAAAAAAAAATTATTGCAGTGAAAATATCATAGATTACTATATATTTGTTAGTTATTTCTCTCAAGTTTTCAATTATTACGACCAAATGTCAATTATTTTTCAAAATTTCAATTATTTCTGCGGAAATTTCAATGATTACTGTCGAAATTTTAATTATTTCTCACAAATTTTGAATGATTACTTTAGAATATTCTATGATCAAGCAAAATATTTTATTGTTACTGCCAAATTTCTATGATTAGTAAAGTATCTCTCAGAAATGTTCAATTCTGTATAGTTATCATTTAGCACCGTCAAATTTTAATTATTACATTCAAAATTGTACATATTTCTCACACATTTTCAATAATTCTGTCAAACTTGCAATTATTAAGAAAAAAAATAAATTATTGCTGTCATAATTTCAAAGATTACTATAATTTGTTAGTTATTTCTCTCAAGTTTTCAATTATTACAACCATATTTCAATTATTTTTCAAGACTTCAATTATTTTAGCGGAAATTTCAATGATTACTGTCGAAATTTTAATTATTTCTCACAAATTTTGAATGATTACTTTAGAATATTCTGTGATCATGCAATTTTTTTTATTGTTACTGCCAAATTTCTATGATTAGTAAAGTATTTCTCAGAAATGTTCAATTCTGTATAATTATCATTCAGCACCGTCAAATTTTAATG
This sequence comes from Othius punctulatus, assembly GCA_951805005.1. NCBI lineage: Eukaryota > Metazoa > Arthropoda > Insecta > Coleoptera > Staphylinidae > Othius > Othius punctulatus. Next base: position 9,309,272 of record OX638143.1, read on the forward strand.
ATTACTCTTCAAAATTGTAAATATTTTCCACACATTTTCAATAATTCTGTCGAACTTGCAATTATTAAGAAAAACATTTAGTTGTTTCTGTCATCATTTCAAAGATTACTATAATTGGTTAGTTATTTTTCTCAAGTTTTCAATTTTTACAACCAAATTTCAATTATTTTCCAAAATTTCAATTATTTCTGCGGAAATTTCAATGATTACTGTCGAAATTTTAATTATTTCTCACAAATTTTGAATGATTACTTTAGAATATTCTGCGATCTTGCAATTTTTTTATTGTTACTGCCAAATTTCTATGATTAGTAAAGTATTTCTCAGAAATGTTCAATTCTGTATAGTTACCATTTAGCACCCTCAAATTTTAACGATTACATTCAAAATTGTACATATTTCTCAAACATTCTCAATAATTCTGTCAAACTTGCAATTGTTAAGAAAAAAATTTAATAATTGCTGTCATAATTTCAAAGATTACTTTAATTTGTTAGTTATTTCTCTCAAGTTTTCAATTATTACAACCAAATTTCAATTATTTTCCAAAATTTCAATTATTACTGCGAAAATTTCAATGATTACTGTCGAAATTTTAATTATTTCTCACAAATTTTGAATGATTACTTTAGAATATTCTGTGATCATACAAATTTTTTTTATTGTTAGTGCCAAATTTTATGATTAGTAAAGTATTTCTCAGAAATGTTCAATTCTGTATAGTTATCATTTAGCACCGTCAAATTTTAATGATTACATTCAAAATTGTACATATTTCTCACACATTTTCAATAAATCTGTCAAACTTTCTATTATTATGAAAAAAATTCAGTTATTGTCAAAATATCAAAGATGACTATAATTTGTTAGTTATTTCTCTCAAGTTTTCAATTATTACAACCATATTTCAATTATTTTTCAAAATTTCAATTATTTCTGCTGAAATTTCAATGATTACTGTAGAAATTTTAATTATTTCTCACAAATTTTGAATGATTACTTTAGAATATTCTATGATCATGCAAAAATTTGTATTGTTACTGCCTAATTTCTATGATTAGTAAGGTATTTCTCAGAAATGTTCGATTCTGTATAATTATCATTTAGCACCGTCGAATTTTAATGATTACTCTTCAAAATTGAAAATATTTCTCACATATTTTCAATAAATCTGTCAAACTTTCAATTATTATGAAAAAATTTCAGTTATTGTCAAAATATCAAAGATTACTATAATTTGTTAGTTATTTCTCTTAAGTTTTCAATTGTTACAACCATATTTCAATTATTTTCCAAAATTTCAATTATTACTGCAAAAATTTCAATGATTGCTGTCGAAATTTTAAGTATTTCTCACTAATTTCCAATTCTGTCAAAAATTTTAATAACTGCTTTAAAATATTCAATAATCATGTAAAAATGTTCATTGGTACCATCAAAATTACGATGATTACTGTAACTGTTGCTTGGTAATATTTAGAAAATTCACAAATCATTTAACATAGCTTTGTTAAAAAAAAAAAAATAAGACATTCTTGTATTTTGTATCTTGTATCTTGTATTCTTGTTAATGGTTTTATTTTTTGAATTTTTCAAAAATTTGAATCAAAATTTGCATGATGTGTTGCCCTTGCTTGAGATTTTTTCAAAAATTGGTAGATTTAAAAAATACACGAATTGAATGAATTTGGACTTCCAAATAATAATTTACTCTTTACTGAAATTCTCCTATAAGTATTTTTGTTGCAAAAATGTGTAAAACTTCTGTTATAGAAATATCTTAACGACAACAATTATTGCTCTACGGAGTATTTCGCAATATTGTTGCAATCCGGCTGTATAAAATTAATCTTAAATGAGTTAGTTTTCAAACTCATTTAAGCGATGAAGAAACTGGCAATACGGAAAATGTATGTGAAATGCAGCAGTTTTCCCATACAAGGCAAGTAAGCGGCTTGCAGAGTATACAATTTATTAACCAGATATATCACACATATCCACAGTAATCGATAGCTATTACGAACAGTAATGATACGGTATTTTTTATGGTATTGATTAATGGTATTGTTGTTATTTATTACATGTAGTTTTGTTATTTACATCTTTTGAGATTTGCGCGCAACTTATATTTTGATTATTTTATTATTTTTTTAATTCTGATACTTTCGGTTGGTATTTGAATATAATAATATATTTGTGTGTTAATACATATACAATTATATTTACACTAATCAAATGATATTCATGAAATGTTATTATTTTCATCTTTTGAAATTTACGAAATTTTAACGACCGCAACTGATTTCAGTTAAATAACAACCATGGAGACAGTACCGATAATATGTAATTACAATCAAGTATCACGAAAAATAATGAAGTATTTATAAATAATGAAGGTTATTGTTGTTAGTACATATTATAACTGTAACTATAAATATTAATGTGTCTTGCTGTATAAGTATTATATTTCGTCGCAACAACTCTCGAATATTTCTGATTTGAATTTGCCAACTCCGCTTCAGGTGTATTTGCCTGGAATTCTCCGCAGCCTCATTGTTGCACATTCGCCAATTACCCTTCAAATCGCCTACCGACGGTCGTTAATCTGCAATCGTTAAGCTGCCATTAGTGCGTCGGACGTGATTTTTCCATTGCGAAACATCATGCTTGTTACGTCGGTCGTCAAGCATGAAACGCTCGCTTCCATCTGCAGATTCCTCAGGCTCCAATTGCGAAACGCTCGTCCTTGCCAGCAAGTTCAACAATCACCAGATGCAAAGTGTGCATTACGGCGCTGCTGGATGGCAGTGGTCAATTGCGTTTTATGCAGATGACTAGAAAGGACCACTCGTAATTAATTACATGGGAATGGTGTTGACAGGTGTGTTCCAAATAGACACGTAACGTAACGAATTACTCATTTTGTTAAAAAAAAATTAGGTTCGATAACTACAAAACTTTGCTACAATTATTTGAATCGACTGAAAATTGATGTACAAAAATTTTGGGTTCGATTACTACAAAACTTTGCTACAATTATTTGAATCGACTGAAAATTGATGTACAAAAATTTTGGGTTCGTTAACTACAAAACTTTGCTACAACTATTTGAATCGACTGAAAATTGACGTACATTGATTGTTATAACTATTATAATTTATTTTAACTGTAGATAACTTGTATTGCTTATTATAACTTCAAAACTGAAGTACAACATACTGACGGAATTTTCTTTAGATATTTAAAGACTTAAAGATATTAATTAGATAATACTTTAGATAATTAAAGATAAGATATAAATTCATTAGGTCTGTACAGTATAGTTCTTTGTAAGAGTTTAGCCTGCAACGTATTCAGAAAGCTAACTGAAAAAGCTTTACGTCTTCTAAAATTGTTCACCTAGTTTCTAAAAAAAAAATAAGTTTTGCAAACTTACTTCAGTTTCCAAAAGTTTTCATCTTAATCTCTTAATCTGATCACAATGTCTAGTTCTTGCTACCGTTCCAATTCCTCCTGACCTCTTGTCTGCTAACGTGCTGTATTCCATCACGACTTCATCTTGATCCGATGATAACCCACAACTTGGAGAACGTTCAAGGTGGGAACCAAGTGACGTTCCCACTGTTCGTGATGACCGATTTGGACAAAAGTTCCGCAGTTCTTGCAGACACGAGCCAAAGATAACGTTCAGATATGATAAACGCGAGCGTCGTGCTTTGTAAAAGTAAGGTTGACCAAAAGATACGCCCATTCACCCGCATTGAAACGCTCATTCCAGTCCAATTGAATTGTAATATTAAGCAAGCTTATAGATTAGATGCGGAGCAAAATCCTGATTGCTTGAGGAAATAATTGAAACTTACCACAAAAACCATCAATGGCAGCAACAACGTCTGCAATGCTGAAGATGTGAAGAATCCTCAATGGAGAGCATCGGTGGTGAAAGTCAGACGTTTAAACGATATCATCAGATATGCGAAGTATTCAGCTTTTCATGTGGCACGCAGCAAATTGTTTTGGCCTCTCACCTGTTTGTCATTGTTTCGCAACAGATGTTATATAACTCCTTATTTCCAGCCCAGCATGTCACTTATCGAGTTCCACACGATATGAATTCATTGCCGAACGAATTGTACCTCCACGAGGCAAAAGCACGACAGTTACAACATCGAAAACAAATACAGTGATTAATATTGTCTACAAGTTATTAGAGCGGTAAATCGTAATCACTGACGAGACGTAAGCAATAATGATAAAAATGAGTCGATGAATTTTGACAGAATTTTTTGGGCTATACAAGAATATTCTCAATTTTAGGCATAAATAACTTGTATACATGATATTAATATGCACGTAGAATCCTAGAACAATAAAGAACAGTCAAGTTTATACAAAGTTCAGAAAATCTGGGATCAAATTTTGCTAGTCATATTTTCTGAAAATTGTATTCATTAATTAAGAGACAAAAAAATCACATTCATGCAAATTGTTATAAATTTAATAAAAACAGGAGAACGAAAGATATACTAGAAGCTTCAGAAATGTTCATTAAAATCCTCAAACATACCAGTTAGTCAGGAAAAAACTTTAGCACGAAATAACCAAAAACGAGAAAATTGCAGTAAATGTAATTATAACATCAAAACATACAAACAATTTCAACTTCATAACGATTCCAAAAAGTTTTATGGATTTTAAAATTTTAAACTGCTGAAAATTTAATAAAAGCAAGAGAACTAAAGAAATACTAGAAGCTTCAGAAATGATTATTAAAATCCTCAAACATACCAGTTAGTCTGGATAAACTTTAGCACGAAGAAACCAAAAACGAGAAAATTGCAGTAAGTTTAATAATATTCTTCTTATAACATAAGTATAACGTAAGTTCTTATAACATCAAAATATACAAACAATTTCAACTTCAAAACGATTTCAAAAAGTTTTATGGATTTTAAAATTTTAAACTGCTGAAAATTTAATAAAAGCAAGAGAACTAAAGAAATACTAGAAGCTTCAGAAATGATTATTAAAATCTTCAAACATACCAGTTAGTCTAGAAAAAACTTTAGCATGAAGAAAATAAAAACAAGAAAATTGTTGTAAATTAAATTATATCATCAAAATATACAAACAATTTCAACTTCATAACGATTCCAAAAAGTTTTATAGATTTTAAAATTTTAAACTGCTGAAAATTTAATAAAAGCAAGGGAACTAAAGAAATACTAGAAGCTTCAGAAATGATTATTAAAATCCTCAAACATACCAATTAGTCTGGATAAACTTTAGCATGAAGAAACCAAAAACGAGAAAATTGCAGTAAGTTTAATAATATTCTTCTTATAACATAAGTATAACGTAAGTTCTTATAACATCAAAATATACAAACAATTTCAACTTCAAAACGATTTCAAAAAGTTTTATGGATTTTAAAATATTAAACTGCTGAAAATTTAACAAAAGCAGGAGAACTAAAGAAATGCTAGAAGCTTCATAAATGTCTATTAAAATCCTCAAACATACCAGTTTGTTTGGAAAAACTTTAGCACGAAGAAACAAAAAATGAGAAAATTGCAGTAAATGTATTTATAACATCAAAATATACAAACAATTTCAACTTCATGATGAAGTTTTATGGATTTTAAAATTTTAAACTGCTGAAAATTTAATAAAATCAGGAGGACTAAAGAAATACTAGAAGCTTCAGAAATGCTTATTAAAATCCTCAAAAATATCAGTTAGTCTGGAAAAAACTTTAGCATGATATAATTAAAAACGAGAAAATTGCAGTAAATTTAATTATAACATCAAAACATACAAACAATTTCAATTTCATAACGATTCCAAAAAGTTTTATTGATTTTAAAATTTTAAACTGCTGAAAATTTAATAAAAGCAAGAGAACTAAAGAAATACCTGAAGCTTCAGAAATGTGTATTAAAATCTTCAAACATACCAGTTGGTCTGGAAAAAACTTTAGCACGAAGAAACCAAAAATGAGAAAATTGTAGTAAATTTAATGATAACATCAAAATATCCAAACAATTTCAATTTCATAACGATTCCAAAAAGTTTTATGGATTTTAAAATTTTAACCTGCTGAAAATTTAATAAAAGCATGAGTACTAAAGAAATACTAGAAGCTTCAGAAATGCTTATTAAAATCCTCAAATATACCAGTTAGTCTGGATAAACGTTAGCACGAAGAAACCAAAAACGAGAGTATTGCAGTAAATGTATTTATAACATCAAAATATACAAACAATTTCAACTTCATGATGAAGTTTTATGGATTTTAAAATTTTAAACTGCTGAAAATTTAATAAAAGCAACAGAACTAAAGAAATACTAGAAGCTTCATAAATGTCTATTAAAATCCTCAAACATACCAGTTTGTCTGGAAAAACTTTAGCACGAAGAAACAAAAAATGAGAAAATTGCAGTAAATTTAATGATAACATCAAAATATACAAACAATTCCGACTTCATAACGATTCCAAAAAGTTTTATGGATTTTAAAACTTTAAACTGCTGAAAATTTAATAAAAGCAAGAAAACTAAAGAAATACTAGAAGCTTCAGAAATGTTTACTAAAATCCTCAAACATACAAATTAGTCCGGAAAAAACTTTTGCACGAAGAAACCAAAAACGAGAAAATTGCAGTAAGTTTAATAATATTCTTCTTGTAACATAAGTATAACGTAAGTTCTTATAACATCAAAATATACAAACAATTTCAACTTCAAAACGATTTCAAAAAGTTTTATGGATTTTAAAATATTAAACTGCTGAAAATTTAATAAAAGCCACAGAACTAAAGAAATACTAGAAGCTTCAGAAATGCTTATTAAAATCCTCAAATATACAAGTTAGTCTGGAAAAAACTTTAGCATGAAGTAATTAAAAACGAGAAAATTGTAGTAAATTTAATTATAACATCAAAACATACAAACAATTTCAACTACATAACGATTCCAAAAAGTTTTATGGATTTTAAAATTTTAAACTGCTGAAAATGTAATAAAAGCAAGAGAACTAAAGAAATACTAGAAGCTTCAGAAATGTTTATAAAAATCCTCAAACATACCAGTTAGTCTGGAAAAACTTTAGCACGTAGTAACAAAAAACGAGAAAATTGCAGTAAATTTAATTCTATCATCAAAACATACTAACAATTTTAACTTCGTAACGATACCAAAAAGTTTTATGGATTTTAAAATTTTAAACTGCTGGAAATTTAATAAAAGCAGAAGAACTAAAGAAATACTAGAAGCTTCATAATTTTTTACTAAAATCCTCAAGCATACTATAGTTTGGATAAACTTTAGCACGAAGAGATCAAAAACGAAAAAAATGCAGTAAATGTAATTATAACATCAAAATATACAAACAATTTCAACTTCATAACGATTCCAAAAAGTTTTATGGAAGTTTAAAATTTTAAACTGCTGAAAATTTAATAAAAGCAAGAGAACTAAAGAAATACCAGAAGCATCAGAAATGTTTATTAAAATTCTCAAACATACCAGTTAGTCTGTAAAAACTTTAGCATGAAGTAATTAAAAACGAGAAAATTGCAGTAAATTTAATTATTACATCAAAATATACAAACAATTTCAACTACATAACGATTCCAAAAAGTTTTATGGATTTTAAAATTTTAAACTGCTGAAAATGTAATAAAAGCAAGAGAACTAAAGAAATACTAGAAGCTTCAGAGATGTGTATTAAAATCCTCAAACATACCATAGTCTGGATAAACTGTAGCACGAAAAAGCAAAAAACGGGAAAATTGCAGTAAATTTAATGATAACATCAAAATATACAAACAATTCCGACTTCAAAACGATTCCAAAAAGGTTTATGGATTTTAAAATTTTAAACTGCTGAAAATTTAATAAAAGCAGGAGAACTAAAGAAATACTAGAAGCTTCAGAAATGTTTTTAAACATCCTCAAACATACCAGTTAGTCTAGATAAACTCTAGCACGAAGAAACCAAAAGCGAGAAAATTGCTTTAAATATAATGATAACATCAAAATATACAAACAATTTCAAATTAATAACGATTCCAAAAAGTTTTATAGAATTTTAAACTTTAAACTACTGAAAATTTAATAAAAGCAGGAAAACTAAAGAAATACCCGAAGCTTCAGAAATGTTTAATAAAATCTTCGAACATATAAGTTTGTGTGGATAAACTTTAGCACGAAGAAAACAATAACGAGGAAAAAACATAACAATATACAAACAATTTCAACTTCATAACAACTCCAAAAAGTTTTATGGAATTTTCTAAAATAATCAAAACACCCAAAGGGTTAGAAAATGTAGTATTCTAAATATTGTCAAAGTTTGCAGCTACCAGGGTTAACATTTAGCCTACCTAATATACCCCATTCCACATTTCACCCAGATCCAAATTATCAAACTTTTTTTTCATATTCTACTTTAGTTTTATTTCGGATATTCGGATTCTAGTTTCGTTTTATTTCGGATATTCGGATTCTAGTTTCCGATGTGAGGATATTCAAATGGTTTCATCTCCAAAAATCATCCTCCAATCCACATTTCACACGGATCCAAATACACTTTTTTTTCATATTCTAGTTTCGTTTTGTTTCGGATATTCGGATTCTAGTTTCCGATATTAGGATATTCGAATTCTAGTTTCCGATATGGAGATATTCGAATGGTTTAAAATACATTTCCAAAATCATCCTAATATGCCCGATTTTCAGAGAAAGTGTGTAGGCAGACGAATGAACAAAGGTGCTCAGATTTAACCAAGACGTTCGAGTTGATGCAAATTCTAGCAGTGTAGGTCTGTATCGGCCTCATATAAATACAATCCGGTTCATTGGGAATATATCGATGACCGATCACGGATTTCACTTTTGAACGGCGCTCTCCTGCCGTTTTCTCAGCAGCCTCTTTTCGAATCATGACTAAGCTGTTGCATAAGTAGATATATGAGCAATTGGGTGATGATCTTTCGTAAAAGTGTCCACCAAATTCTATAATTTGAAAAAAAAATTACAGATACTGCAAACTACGTGCACAAACTACAAAATTACAAATTTAGGTTTGAAAAGGTTTTTGTGAAAGAGTTTGTACAGTCATGCTCACATATATCTAGTACAAACAAATTGACATTGCTATATAAAATTGCTATTGTAACCTAATTTCTTGTACTAGATTTATGTGAGCATGACTGTACATTGATGCGACATTTTTTTTGGACAAGATAAGTCAAAAACTGCCTTCGAAATTTATGAAATTACGATTTTTAGAACAAAATCTGCCTGTTTTGAAATTTGTTTGACACAATTGCCAAAATATTGGGCAGTTCTTTAATATTAAGATGTTTAGACCAAAATCTGCCTTTTTTTGTGATTTTCTTGTTGTCAAAAGTGCCAAAAGCTTGGATAATCATTTGAAATTACGACTTTTTGAATAAAATCTAGGTTTGAAAAAATTACCATTTTCCGGATGACTGGATCATGGTCCAGGAGATAATAAATCGTACCTTGAATATTGGCACAAATATGAATTCACATAAAATTATGCTTTTGGTTCTTAGTTATTTCATTTGTTTTGGCACTGTATTGAAATCTCTGATTTTTTTTAATTCTACAAAAATTACCTTGAATGCGATTGTACACGCAGTCTAATTCATTAATCAATACTTATAAAACTAAACCTTGAAAGTATTAATTGTAACCTAGTAGTTATTTTTATTTATAACAATAACAATAATAATAGTATAATAGTCGTCCCCCAGACATCCACAAGTCATCAATAATAATAACAATACTACTCATCAATAATAATAATAATATATGTAGGTTTAGTGACATATCTAGTCATCCCCCAGACATCCCCAAGTCATCAATAATAATAATTTATGTAGGTGTAATGACATCTCTAGTCAACCCCCAGACATACCCAAGTCATCAAAAATAATAACAATTTACCCATCTCATACTTAAGATCCAGATCAAGATCAAAACTTATAATAATAATATATGTAGATATAGTGTAGATATTACTCATCAATAATAGTAATAATAATATATGTTCGTGTAGTGATTTCTCTTGCCAACCCCCAGACATCCCCAAATCATCAATAATAATAACAATACTACTCATAAATAAAAATAATAATATATTTAGGTGTAGTGACATCTCTTGTCAACCCCTAGACATGCCTAAGTAATCAATAATAATAAGATATGTAGGTGTAGTGACATCTCTAGTCAACCCCCAGACATCCCCAAGTCATCAAAAATAATAACAATCTACTGATCTCCTATTCAAGATCAAGATCAAGATCAAAACTAATAACAATACATGTAGGTATAGTGACATCCCCTGTCATCCCCCAGAAATACACAAGTCATCAATAATAATAACAATACTACTCATCAAAAATAATAATAATCTATGTACTTGTAGTGACATCTCTAGTCAGCTTGCAGACATGCCCAAGTCATCAATAATAATAATATATGTAGGTGTAGTGACATCTCTAGTCAACATCCAGACATCCTCAAGTCATCAAAAATAATAACAATCTACTGATCTCCTATTCAAGATCAAGATCAAGATCAAAACTAATAATAATATATGTAGGTATAGTGACATCCCCAGTCATCCCCCAGACATACACAAGTCATCAATAATAATAACAATACTACTCATCAATAATAATAATAATAATATATGTTGGTGTAGTGATTTCTCTTGTCAACCCCCAGACATCCCCAAATCATCAATAATAATAACAATACTACTCAACAATAAAAATAATTATATATGTAGGTGTAGTGACATCTCTAGTCACCCCCAGACATACCCAAGTCATCATCAATAATAATAATAATCCTACTGGTGCTTTTGTAGTCAGTCCTGTGACTATGTGGCTTGGCACCTTTCTATGTTTCATGCAAACATTGATCTACAAAAAAATGATTTTTTCCCCTGATTCCTCTTTGGTTGACTTTTCCCAAGATCTACCTCTTCTACAAGAAGTTGCTTTTTTTAAATCGGATTCGTTTTTGGTAACTTTCTCTAAGATCTACCAGCAAGAATTCTGCAAGAAGTTTTATTTTTTAGCTCTGGCTCGTACTTTATTGATTTTCTCCAATATCTGCCCACAAGACTACAAGACGTTGCTTTTTTTACCACTGATTCGTCTTTAGTTGACTTTCCCCTAGATTTGCTTTCATGACTTCTACTAGAAGTTGAATGATTTACCTCTAATTCGTCTTTCGTTGACTTTCACCAAGATCTACCCGAAGAATTCTACAAGAAGTTGATTTTTTTTTCTGATTCACCTTTGCTTGATTTTCTCCAAGATCTTAATAATAATAATAATAAAGAATATTTATTAGCAAATAACGCTACATAATATACAAAATTTCAACAAAAAACAACAAAAGAAAACACACAAATAGCAACTACAATCTTCATATTAACATAACTTTAATTCTATTTACTACATCTACTATTTTCTATTTACAGTCAATCAATTCAAACACATAGTCCCTCACCTGAGACTTAAACCTATGAAAATGTATCTCATTTTTTATGTGACAGGGCATGTTGTTATACAGCTTTAGTCCTCTCGAGAAAAACGATTTTTCCGCTTTATCTGTCCTGTACCTATCGACATAGAAATGGGACTTCTGCCTCGTCTCATGGCCATGAACATCGTATACATATTTAAGTTTTACTACTAAATTTTCAGGCATATTTCCCATTTTCATATCTTCTAACAAGAATTCTACAAGAAGTTGACTTTTTTACCTCTGATTCGTGTATTGTTCACTTTCCCCTCAATCTACTCTCAAGTCTATGAGGAGTTGATTTTTCTACCTTTGATTCGTCTTTGGTTGACTTCCCTCAATGTTTATCCCCAAAAGTTCTACAAGAAGTTACATTTTTTACCACTCATTCGTCTTTGCTTGACTTTGCCAAGATCTACTCCCAATACTTCTACAAGAAGTTGTAATTTTTACCTCTGATTCGTGTATTGTTGACTTTTACCACGATCTACCCCTAAAATTACTAGAAGTTGATATTTTTACCTCTGATTCATTTTTGGTTGACTTTTCTCGAGATCTATCGTTAAGACTTATGCAAGAACTTGCATTTTTTACCTCTGATTCGTCTTTGCTTGACTTTCCCCAAGATCCATCTCTAACAATTCTACAAGAAGTTGAATGTTTTACCTCTGATTCGCCTTTCGTTGACTTTCCCCAATATCTACGCCAAAGACTTCTGCAAGAAATTGATTTTTTTACTTCTGATTCGCATATTGTTGACTTTCCTTAGGATATACCCCCAAGACTACAAGAAGTTTTTGTTTACCTCTGATTCGTCTTTGGTTGACTTTTATCAAGATCTATGCCCAAGCTTTTACAAGAAGTTGCATTTTCTACCTCTGATTCCTCATTACTTGAATTTCCCCAAGATCAACCCTTAAGAATTCAACAAGAAGTCATATTTTTACCTCAGATTCGTATTTTGTTGACTTTTCTCACGATCTAGCCCCATGACTACATGAGGTTGATGTTTTTACCTGTGATTCGTCTTTGGTGACTCTTCTCAACATCTATCTCCAAGCCATCTACAAGAAGTTGATTTTTTACCTCTGATTCGTTTTTGGTTGACTTTCTCTAAGATCATAAGCATTTCCATATCTTCTATTCATTTTGATATATGCCCAAAATAACGTTAATAAATTTCTTGAACTACTCGAACACTTTTCTGTTATTGATTAAATTTTTTTCATACAAATTTAACTCTACCAGATCATTTATATCATAGACTCAGTTATGTGGGCCCTCAGAGAAAATTCAAGTCGTATTCTCCCATCGATTTTCCCTCTTTCCTCCTTTCTTAGCTCTTGTTCGTATTTAGTTGATTTTCCCCAAGATCTACCCTCATGACTACAAGAAGTTGATTTTTTTACAACTGATTCGTTTTTGGTTGACTTTCCCTTAGATTTACCTTTAAGACTTCTACTATAAGTTAAATGTTTCACCTCCGATTCGTCTTTCGTTGACTTTGTCTAATATCTACCACCAAAAATTCTACAAGAAGTTGAATTTTTTACCTCTGATTCATCTTTGCTTGTCTTCCCCAAGATCTACCAACAAGAATTCTATAAGTTTTTTACCCCTGATTCGTATATTGTTGGTTTTTCGACGATCCACACTCAAGATTGCAAGAAGTTGAATTTTTTACCTCTGATTCACCTTTGCTTGTCTTCCCCAAGATCTACTAACAAGAATTCTACAAGTTTTTTTACCCCTGATTCGTGTTTTGTTGACTTTTCTCACGATCCACCCCTAAGATTACTAGAAGTTGATTTTTTTACTTCTGATTCATCTTTGGTTGACTTTTCTCAAAATCTATCCCCAAGCTTATACAAGAAGTTGCATTTTTTACGTCTGATTCGTCTTTGCTTGAGTTTCCCTAAGATCCACCCCTAAGAATTTTACAAGAAGTTGTACTTTTTATTTCTGATTCGTATTTTGTTGACTTTCCTCTTGATCTACTCCCAAGAAGTTGATTTTTGAACCTCTAATTCGTCTTGGGTTGATTTTTCTCAAGATCTATCCCCAAGCCTTTTACAAGAAGTTGATTTTTTACTTTTGATTCGTCTTTGGTTGACTTTCCCCAAGGTCATGAGCATTTCCATACCTTCTATTCGTTACGATATATGACCAAAATATCGAAAATAAATTTCTTGGACAACTCGAGCACCTTTTCGTAATTCAGCCAAATTTCTTACATACAAATTTAACTCTACCATATCATTTATATCATAGGTTCAGTTATGTGGGCGTTGAGTGAACATGGTCAAAATCAAATGGTATGCTCCTTTAGCCATTCCCTGCTTTTATAAGTGCCACGTTAATGCGATTTGATCGCACAAAGCGTGCTAAACGAACGCTGCAATTAAAATCCTATAAATTTGCCTCATTAACATTATCATGCTGCTGAATCACTGATCCTTGGACTTCGCCATAAGGACACCATTCTCATTTCTGCTCTCGAGCAGATCTTGGACAGTGGGATTCAGGAATTGCACGCGCCTTACTTGGTGTTTACAGGAAACGCAATAATCAAATTAATTACGAAAATAATTAATTCAATTTACAAATCATTGCAATACCGTACTTATCCACAAGATTTTTTTTAGCGGAAGCGATTGTTCCGCTCAATTTGTGTTGTAATAGTCTGCCTGTTATCATAATTTAACATTTACTTATAATCATAATAGCGGAAAAATTAAGAGATTAAAATCTTTGAGATTCCTAGGTAAAAGTCAGTTCTGTTGTAACTAATACTTATAATGGCATAAATACTCTTGCTCATAAACCATAGTGGTGGTTAACCTTCAGCATTGAAGCTGCACACGAAGAACTAGAAAATAAACCATAATTTCCATAAACCTATATAAATCTATACATTATTTGTGAAGTACATTGCGAATATTATTATCTGTAAGGTTCGAACACCAGTTTGATATGTTCGAGCCTTACCTTTCCAGCTTCTCCGCCTCTTCTCCTTCTTCGTTTTCCTCTTCTTTGCGTTAATCTTTAAGGGCTCTTCTTCCTCCTCTTCTTCCTCCTCCTCCTCCTCCTCCTCCTCCTCCTCCTCCTCTTCTTCTTGTAAAAAAAATATTTATAAATGATGGACTTTTATAAAAAAATATGTTCTCAACCTTCCTCTTCTTCCTTGTTTTCCTCATCTTTACATTCATCTTTAAGGGCTTCTTCCTTTTCATATTCTTCTTCTTCTAAGAAAAATTGTCAAAATCAATTCATATCAAAAATCAAAATCAAGGATTGTAAGATTTTCATTTTCCAGATTTGTTCAGTTGTTCAGTAAGACTGAATACGAGTGTATGAATGCAGTTGTGCTTCAATTTTTCAACTGCTCCTTTCATCTTCATCTGTATTTGATGATATAAATTTCTTATTATGGGAGTCAATTGCCGTCTGTCATCACGTTTATTTTCTAATCTGAGTCCATTAAACCCGAACGACCGTCGGCAAACAACTGGCATTTAAGCGAAGCGTCTCGTCGAGTGGCATTGACCATGACCATGACTGACCCACTGACCGCACAGAAAGTGAAGAGCTGCTTACTAGCTTCTATGCAGTGTGCTTTTTATCTGCACGGATCACCTTCGATTACTGGAATGGACAACACGTCGATTAGTTCCTCATTCTTCGGATCCAGTTTTTCTAGTCGAGGCAGGTTTGCCTTTATACGTTTCATTAACGACAATGGAATGGACACAAATACATTACAGGTTCATTTAAATTAGATATTGATCGATTATGGTCTACCGCTATGTATAATTTAAAAAAAAACAATAAGGTAATTATAACAATAAAAGGGGCCAGTGTGGCTTGTTAAGTTAAGGCTACGACTTGTATTCTCTGTGAATATTGGGAATCCATATTGCGAATATAGGTATAAAGGAAATACTGGGAAGTATTAATATTGTGCATTTTAGCTCTGAAACTTTTCGAATTCCAAATTTCTACGAAAATATTGCTTCTAAGATCTCTATCAGGATCATTTTCGAAAAATTTTGACCTGCAGGCATTTTCGACCTACCTGCTCTTGTCATATCTTGTATAAAGGGAATACTGGGAAATATTAATATTGTTCATTTTAGCTCTGAAACTTATCGAATTCCAAATTTCTACGAAAATATTGCTTCTAAGATCTCTATCAAGATCATTTTCGAAATTTTTTTACCTGCAGACATTTTTGACCTGCCTGCTCTTGTAGCCTGTTATTGCCGAATTGGCGCATCTGTGAAGGTGTGAGCACGGTTCTGATGCGACAACTTTTTGGACAAGATAAGTCAAAAACTGAAATTTCTTGAATTTGTTTATGTCAAAATTGCCAATTGATTTTATACATTTTTGCAATTACGATTTTTAGACCAAATTCTACCTTCTATACATTTGTTTTGGGCACGTTTCTGATGCGACAACTTTTTTTGGACAAGATAAGTCAAAAACTGAGTTTTCTTCAATTTGTTTATGTCAAAATTGCCAATTGATTGGATACATTTTTGCAATTACGATTTTTAGACCAAATTCTACCTTCTTTACATTTGTTTTTGTCAAAATTGCCAATAGTAAACTTTTGAAATTATGTCTTTCAGAACAAAGTCTTGGTTTAAAAAGGTTTTTATGAAAGAGTATCATGCAACAACTTTTTTGAACCAGATAAGTCCAAAACTCCCCGAATGTTGTGAAATTACGATTTTTAGAATAAAATCTGCCATTTTGAATTTTTTTTGTTAGAACTGCCGAAAGATTGGATACATTGTTGAAATTACGAACAAAATCTACCTTTATATTAATTTGTACTACAAAATCTGATTTTATTTTAATTTTTCTGTGTCAAAATTGCCATAAGATTTGATAAACTTTTGAAATTACAATTTATAGAACCAAATCTGCCTTTATTTTGATATGTTATGTCAAAATTGCCAAAAGATTGGATAACGTTTGAATTTACCCTTTTCGTTTGGTCCTTTTTGGACCAAAATCTGTCTTTATATTGATTTGTAGAACAAAACCTGATTTTACTTTGATTTTTTTTGTGTCAAAATTGCCATAAGATTTGATAAACTTTTGAAATTACAATTTGTTGAACAAAATCTGCCTTTATTTTGATTTTTTATGTCAAAATTGCCATAAGATTGGATAACGTTTGAATTTACGATTTTTTTACCAAAATCTGTTTTTATATTGATTTGTAGAACAAAACCTGATTTTACTTTGATTTTTTTTTGTGTCAAAATTGCCATAAGATTTGATAAACTTTTGAAATTACAATTTGTTGAACAAAATCTGCCTTTATTTTGATTTTTTATGTCAAAATTGCCATAAGATTGGATAACGTTTGAATTTACGATTTTTGGACCAAAATCGTCTTTATATTGATTTGTAGAACAAAACCTGATTTTACTTTGATTTTTTTTGTGTCAAAATTGCCATAAGATTTGATAAACCTTTGAAATTACAATTTGTAAAACAAAATCTGCCTTTATTTTGATTTTTTATGTCAACATTGCCATAAGATTGGATACACTTTTGAAATTACGACTTATTGAACAAAATCTACCTTTATTTTGATATTTTAATGTCAAAATTGCCATAAGATTGAATAACGTTTGAATTTACGATTTTTAGACCAAAATCCGCCTTTATTTTGATTTTTTTATGTCAATTGATTGCCATAAGCTTGGATAAACTTTTGAAATTATGACTTTTTGAACAAAATCTGCCTTAATTTTGATATTTTTATGTCAAAATTGCCATAAGATTGGATAACGTTTGAATTTACGATTTTTAGGCCAAAATCTGTCTTTATTTTGATTTTTTTATGTCAATTGATTGCCATAAGATTTGATAAACTTTTGAAATTACGATTTGTAGAACAAAATTCACCTTTATTTTGATATATGTTTATGTAAAAATTGCCATAAGATTTGATAATCTTTTGAAATTACGATTTATAGAACAAAATCTGCCTTTATTTTGATATGTTTATGTCAAAATTGCCATAAGATTGGATAACGTTTGAATTTACGATTTTTAGACCAAAATCTGCCTTTATTTTGTTTTTTTTTATGTCAATTGATTGCCATAAGCTTGGATAAACTTTTGAAATTATGACTTTTTGAACAAAATCTGCCTTTATTTTGATATTTTTATGTCAAAATTGCCATTAGAATGGATAACGTTTGAATTTACATTTTTTACACCAAAATCTGTCTTTCATTTCATTTTTTTATGCCAAAATTGCCATAAAATTGAATATACTTTTAGAATTACGATTTTTATAACAAAATCTAGGTTTGAAAATAATTTCATTTTCCGGATGATTCGTTTAATAGTTCAGTAACAATGAATGCGAGTGAACGCAAACATAAATTTTAACATAAGAAAATAATAATTTGCCCACGCAAATAATGCTCCATAAGTGTAATAGTCCATGATGTACACACACAAAACTCATGCTTGCATACATTTCTGCAGAGTCATTAGAACAATCACTCAAAATAAGAGAGAAGAGGTTGTGAAGTTTCCCTGTCCATTCACTAAGTGAATAATTGCACCTATAATAAGCATCGTCATGCCCAATTACTAGAAAAATACGAAGCCAATTGTTATTATTAACAGCCATTGTCTCCATTTATTTTGCTTTTATCTGATTGACAATATATCCTAGTGAGTAAATAAGAATAATAATATTTTAGTCCGTGAGACTTATACACTCTGTGTCCTAAAATTGCTCCTGAAACTTTGCATTTTAATAATAATAATAATTATTATTATTATTTATTGGTGTTTATTTGGTAAGAAACATAAAATAATAGTCCACGTTTATACATTTTCATATCTTCAATTTGTAATTCACGAGTCAAATGTTGCAAAATAAAGAAAAACTAGTACAAAATTGTACATTTGTTAAAAGTTTCGTGCAATTTTCTCAAAATTTTAATATCTTAAATTTGTAATTCATGAGTCAAATGTTGCTAAACAAAGAAAACTAGTACAAAACTGTACATTTGTTAACAGTTTCGTGCTATTTTCTTAAAATATGTAGAACATTCTGAAATAATTTTACTAGATGTGTTTTTAGGTTAAATCAAACACTTAGTTAAAGTTTCACTATATTATTCACTAATATAATGATAGTTAGTGATAATATCAATGAAGTTACTTAATATTTCATAAATATTTTCGAAATTTCCAAAATATGCAACCAAAACATTAAATTAGTTTAAAATTAGTTTAATTTTCAATCACCATAATTTCATTTCAATCACTCTTTTTGGAAATTACTAAAATATTTATTAAATGTTACGTGACTTCAATGATTATTTTATTAAAATTGCTGAAATTATTTGATAGATACATTTATTTCAATATTTTCATATTATTTAGATTGCAGCAACTTCTGGATTTTCTTCACTTTTAAATTAAAAATTAAAACAATTGTAGTTTATTGATAATTTTTATAATTCGTAACCTTTTTTGAATTTTTCTTACTAGAACTGCCAAAAGATTGGATACATTGTTGAAATTACGAACAAAATCTGCCTTTATATTGATTTGTAGAACAAAATCTGATTTTATTTAGATTTTTTTGTGCCAAAATTGCCATATAAACTATTGAAATTACGATTTGTAGAACAAAATCTGCCTTTATTTTGATTTTTTATGTCAAAATTGCCATAAGATTGGACAAACTTTTGAAATTACGACTTTTTGAACAAAATCTGCCTTTATTTATATTTGATAATTTTTGTAATTTGTAACATAAGTTATAAATTATAACTAATTACAACTTTTACTAATATTATAACTGATACTTTAAGGTTTTTGTTAACATTCTGATAGTTTTAACTGTTTTAATGTTTGATTGCATATTTTAGAAATTTTCAATCACCATAAATGTCTTTAGAAATTTCTAAAATATTTATCAAATGTTATGTAACTTTATTGATTATTTTATTAAAATTGCTAAAAATATTTTGTATGTACATGTATTTCAATGTTTTCGTATTATAAAGTTTGCAGCAATTTCTAGTTTTTCTTTAATTTTATATTAAAAATTAAACAAATTATAGTTTATTAATAACTTTTGTAATTTGTAACATAAGTTAGAACTTATAACTAATTACAACTTTTACTAATATAATAACTGATACTTTAAATGTTTTTGTTAACATTATGATTGTTTCAAATGTTTTAATGTTTTGATTGCATTTGTTAGAAATTTTTAATCAGCATAAATTTTTTTAGCAATTTCTAAAATATTTATCAAATTTTACGTAACTTTATTGATTATTTTATTAAAATTTCTGAAAGTATTTAAAAGATTGGGATTCATTTTTGAAATTACGATCTTTAGCACAAAATCTGCCTTCTTTGTTATTTTTTTGTTAAAATTGACCAAAAGATTGGATAATTTCTTGTAAAACTATTAGAACAAAATCTGTTCTCAAAAGGTGTTGGTTAAACAGTTTGTACAATAATGCGTCATTTTTGTTGGACAAGATAAGTCAAAAACTGCCTTCGAAATTTTTGCAATTTCGATTTTTAGAATAAAATCTGCCTGTTTTGATTTTTTTGGTCATAATTGCCATCACATGGCATAAGCATATGCATAAGGCATAGGCATAGGCATAAGCATAAGCATACATAAGCCTGGCATAGTTGCCATCATAATTGACATTATTGTCATAATTTATAACATAAATTATAAATTATAGCTAATTACAACTTATACTAATATTATAACTAATACTTATATTGTTTTTGTTAATATTCTGATCGTTTTAACTGTTTTAATGTTTTGATTGCATCTTTTAGAAATTTGCAATTACTTAAATTCAATATTTAGCAAATGTTAACTTCATTGAAAATTTTTTTATACAAGATTAGTTAGAAACTGCCTCTCTTTAATATTCTTTATGTCAAAATTGTTTAAAGTTAGGATTCATTTTCGAAATTACGATCTTTAGAACAAAATCTGCCTTCTTTGTTATTTTTATGTCAAAATTGTCAAAAGATTGAATACATATTTGAAACGATTATTAGAACAAAGTCTGGTCTGAAAAGGTGTTTGTTAAATAGTTTAGTAGAGTTAAAGTACAATAATGCTTCATTTTTGTTGGACAAGATAAATGAAAAATTGCGTTCGAAATTTTTGTAATTACGATTTTTA
Organism: Othius punctulatus; assembly: GCA_951805005.1. Taxonomy (NCBI): domain Eukaryota; kingdom Metazoa; phylum Arthropoda; class Insecta; order Coleoptera; family Staphylinidae; genus Othius; species Othius punctulatus. The sequence continues at coordinate 9,330,060 of OX638143.1, forward strand.
GAACAAAATCTGCCTGCATTTTTGTCATAATTGCCATCACATGGCATCATAAGCCTGGCATAGTTGCCATCATAATTGACATTATTGTCATAATTTATAACATAAGTTATAAATTATAACTAATTACAACTTATGCTAATATTATAACTGATACTTTTAATGTTTTTGTTAACATAATGATCGTTTTAATTGTTTTAATATTTTGGTTGCATATTTTGGAAATTTTCAATCACCATAAAACTTTTTGGAAATTTTGGAAATATTTACTAAATGTTACGTGACTTCATTGATTATTTCACTAAATTGGCTGAAAGTATTTGATAGATACATTTATTTCAATATTTCCATATTATTAAGTTTGCAGCAATTTCTGGTTTTTCTTCAATATTAAATTAAAAATTAAAGTTTATTGATAATTTTTGTAATTTGTAACATTAATTATAACTAATTACAATTTTTACTAATATTATAACTGATACTTTTAATGTTTTTGTAAACATTATGATCGTTTTAACTGCTTTAATGTTTTGATTGCATTTGTTTTCACGTGCTAATATAGTTTCACTATATTATTTACTAATATAATTCACTCAATGAAGTTACTTAACATTTCATAAATACTTTAGAAAATTCCAAAATATGCAACCAAAACATTACATTAGTTTTGGTTGCATATTTTTGAAATTTTCAATCATTATAAATCTATTTAGCAATTTCTAAAATATTTATTAAGTGTTACTTGACTTAATTGATTATTTTATTAAATTTGCTGAAAGTATTTAGTAGGTACATTTATTTTAATGTTTTCATATTATTAAGTTTCGGCAATTTCTGGTATATCTTCAATTTTTTCTTCAATTTAGATTAAAATTAAATAAAATAAAAAAATAAAATAAATTATTATTATTATTATTATTATTATTATTATTATTAATTTCATAAAGCTGATACTTCTGATATTTGGTTCGAAATTTTGGATTTGGATATTATTTAACTATGATTTTATTATTATTCTGGATATATTTATTTTTGTTTACATTCTGATCGCTTTAAGTGTTTCAATGTTTAGGTTGTATATTCCAGATATTTTCAATCATCATAAAACATTTTGGCAATTTCTAAAACATTTATGAAATATTACGTAATTTCATTGATTATTTTATAAAATTGGTAAAAGTATTTAGTAGGTACATTTATTTCCTACTATTAAGTAAGCATGTAGTTTATTAAGTTTGCAGCAATTTCTGGCATTTCATCAATTTTTTCTTCAATTTCATAAAGCTGATAGTTTTGATATTTGGTTCGAAATTTTGGATTTGGATATTATTTTACTATGATTTTATTATTATTTTGGATATATTTATTATTGTTAACATTCTGATTGTTTTAACTGTTTCAATATTTAGGTTGCATATTTTAGATATTTTATTATTACGTAAATATTATACGAAATATTACGTAATTTTATTGATTATTTGATTAAAATTGGTAAAAGTATTTAGTAGGTACATTTATTTCCTACCATTAAGTAATCATATAGTTTATTAAGTTAGCAGCAATTTTTGGTATTTCTTCAATTTTTTCTTCAATTTTATAAAGCTGATAGTTTTGATATTTGGTTCAAAATTTTGGATTTGGATATTATTTTATGTTATTATTATCTTTGTTTTTGTGTATTTTAGGGAGGAATATTCACTCAAGTTTATGTAATTATTATTTGTTAAATTATTTGGGTTAGAATTATTTGTTATTTCAAAATCTTTAATGTTTTTGAGGTGCTCCACTTAATGAGTTTTGTTTCTGAGCAATTTATATTATATTATCTTACATGTACAATTTTTCTTCAATTTCATAAACCTGATAGTTTTGATATTCAAAATTTTGGATTTGGATATTATTTTATGTTATTATCTTTGTTTTTGTGTATTTTAGGGAGGAATATTCACTTTATTATCTAATTATTATTTGCTAAATTATTTGTTAGATTATTTCTGTCAGAATTATTTGTTATTTCAAAATATTTCATGTTTTTGAGGTACTTCACTTTAAGAGATTGTTTCTGAGCAACTTAAATGATATTATCTTGCATGTACTCATTTGTATCGTCATTTGTAGTACATGCACATTAACCTTGTACTAATTGATTCCTATGGACAAATGGATAATCAATATATATATATCAATAAATATTAATCGATTACTAACCGCAGCATTTCCTCAATATGCAGAGGAGTGTCACCTTTACTGGTATCGGTAAATTGCGTTTTTCAGCCTCGGAATGTTCGCACAGGATTGCCATAATTCATTAATTAGTTAATTAATGGGAGAAATCGAGCACAATGGGAAATATTTACAGCTGATTAATAATTCATCCGCATTTTAGACGCAATAATTGCTGAGTTTTGTAATCATTTTTCCTAATAAAATACGTAATTTTCACATCACATCACATTGGAGCGAATATTATTGTCTTAATTTTGTAACGACGGACATTTGTTACTCATTATTTTATTAATTAATTAATTAATTATCTAATAAGTAATTAATTAAAATTCTTCCATTAACCATTATCTAATTAATAAATCATCGCATAATAACATCATTGACGTGTTCTACATCTGAATTGGTGTTAAGTGTATTTGCAACAATAAAAAAAAAAGTTGTTGCTATTAATAGTAATTATATAATTTATTAATGTAAATAATTCCATCTAGTATAAACTAATTGGCGAAACTCTATATTCATTGAACTAGCTGAAGACTCTTTATGCCAGGGTTTGATAAGGTTTGCTTGGAGGAGTAGCATTTATCAACTTATGAAAAATTATAAAAAATTATGAAAAATTATAAAAAATTATGAAAAATTATGAAAAACTATGAAAAATTATAAAAAAATTGTGTTTTTTTTTGAAAAATTATGAAAAATCATGAAAAACTATTAATGATTATAAAAAATTGTGATTTTTCTCTCTAAAATTATGAAAAATTATCTATATTATCATTACTAATCATCATGATTATCATCACATTACGATCATTATATTATCATCATATGAATCATAATGTACATGTACAGTGTATTTTGTATATTCTAAAGAGAAGTTCCCGTAAATAACTGATTATTATTATTACAGTGTAATGTAATGTAAGTCTACATGTACGTACATGTACACTTTCAAAATATGATAGTTATTATCATTTGGTTGCACACATTCGAAAAAACCTTTCGTTAATTCGTGAAAATTTTAATAGTAATATTATTACCTGTTTATCGATTTTTTTGGCAATTTGCTGCATTTCTACTTTCAGTTTTAATCCAGTTGTCGCTAATTGACTCTCGTATGGTTTTACATAAACTGGTCATATCGATTAGTTTGTTCTTAATTACATAAGAGTATCCGAAACTCGTGCGCTTTCTACGGAATACACTCACACTTGACACACATGCCTTACGTAATGTTGTTCTTCGGTTGGTCGGAGAGAAAGAAAAAAACAAACTGTCCCAATTGCTGTAACCTCGTTGTGACGATGGAGAGTGGCCTGTTGAGTAATTTGGACCGAATTCGGTGGATTTGAGAATGGGCGAAATTGCGACCTTGACTCGGTGATTGTAGCCTCAAGCAGGCGTGGTGAATGCACGATTAATGGAAGTCATTGATCGCACTTCTAAATAAACCAACGTAACTTCGGTAGAAAACAGAATTTTGAACAGCAGCGAAGAATACAGGAATACAGAAGCGCAAGAATACAGCAGCTAAATTTTGGGTATGCCCTTTGGGCTCAAAAGTATCTACTTCTTATCATGCCCAATCCTCGGTGGACATTGGCGATCATCATTGCCCATCTATCTGTGTCTATTGTTGATCAAAATAGTTCTATTGGTGTTTTCTTGGTCGCATGTTCTTTAGCCAAGAAGTTCGTCGTCATTCGATGTGCAATGATGATCGCCAATGTCTACTGCGGATTGGGCATGATAAGAAGAAGAGATAAATGATAAGAGACTTCTGAGCCAAGAGTGTGCCCAAAAATTAGCTGCTGTATCCTTGTATTCCTGTATTCTTCGCTGCTTCCTCGTGATCTTCTTCCTGTTAGGAAGAGCCTAGGGTTGAGGTTTCAACAGACTTACCATAATTGTGTTTTACGAAAATTTCTCTGTTTCTTTAATAATTTAATTGTGAATTCACTGCTTTTTATTCATTTGTTTTTCGTTTATTTGCAGGTCCAATAGGAGTTAGTAAAAATGCTAGCAGTGGCTTCGTTTGGTGCTTTAGCACTGTTGCAGTTTGCGGTGACGCTGGCCGAGCCGCAGGAATCGTATGTCTTCCTGCAGCATGCCAATCCTGACAGGTTCAGCAGGAAGAGCACGTTCTTCGGCGGCTCGTACTTCGACAACACGTTCAACTCCATTGCGCCATCCAACAATCCATTCCAAGGACAATCGTTTTTTGGACCCTCAAGGTAAGCAAACTTGAATCAAAATTTTTGCAAGCAACATTTACCAGACTGATCATTACAAGAAGAAAAAAATTTTGGCATGATGTATCAGCATCATTCACACAAGCAACACGTACCAGACTGATCATGATAAGAAGAGATGCCACATATCATACCCAAATCAATCTAAATATCATCTACTACAATGGAAATTTAGGATATACGAAGCCTTACAAATTATTTAGATCAAAAGTTCTGAAATTTTGCATTCCAATCATTTCTGATTTTCAGATCTAGCAATATTTCATGCGAATCAAAATATGACAAGAAGAGATACCCAAATCAATCTAAATATCATCTACCTCAATGGAAATCTAAGCTATGCAAAGCCTTACAAATTATTTAGATCAAAAATTCTGAAATTTTGCATTCTAATTATTTCTGATTTTCAGATCTAGCAATATTTCATGCGAATCAAAATGTGACAAGAAGAGATACCCAAATCAATCTAAATATCATCTACCTCAGTGGAAATCTAATCTATACAAAGCCTTACAAATTATTTAGATCAAATATTCTGAAATTTTTCATTACAACTATTTCTGATCTTCAAATCTAGCGATCTTTCATACGAATCAAAATATGACAAGAAAATATACCCTAATCAATCAAAATATCATCTAATTCAATGGAAATCTAAGCTATACAAAGCCTTACAAATTATTTAAATCAAAAGTTCTGAAATTTTGCTCTAATTATTTCTGATATTCAGATCTTGAGATCTGTCATAACAACCAAAATATGACAAGAAGAGATACTCAAATAATCTAAATATCATCTACTTCAATGGAAATCTAAGCTATACAAATAATTACAAATTATTTAAATCAAAAATTCTGAAATTTTTCATTCCAATTATTTCTGATCTTCAGATCTAGCGATATTTCATACGAATCAAAATATAACAAGAACAGATACCTTATACTATTATTATTATTATTTATATTATCATTGCTATCATCATTGACTATGAATGCAGAACTTGTATAGATACCTTATGAGTGTAGAATTACAAATAAGAATATTCCTCGTGATTCGCAATCTGCTCTTCATATTTTCTCCAAATATTATTGTTTTTATTATCATTGCTATCATGTTGACTATCATCATTGACTATCAATGCAGAACTAGTACAGATATATTATGAGTATAAAATCACCAAAAAGAATCTTCATCGTTAATCAAAAGCTGCTCCTCAAATTTTCTTTTATTGTTATTATTATTATTCATTATTATTCATCATTCAGTATCATCATCGACTATCAATGCAGAACTTGTATAGATATATTATAAATATTAAATCACCAATAAGTATTCCTTGTGAATCAAAATCTGCTCTTAAAATTTTGTCCTATTATTATTATTATGTATTATTATTATTGCAATCATAATTGAATATTATCATTGACTATCAATGCAGAACTACTATAAATACAAAATGAGTGTATAATCATCAATAAGAATATTCGCCGTGAATCAAAATCTGCTCTTCAAATTTTCTCCTATTATTATTATGATTGCTATCATCATTGAGTATCATCATTAACTAGCAATGCTGAACTAGTATGGATACTTATGAGTGTATAATCACTAATAAGAAACTTTTTCGGGAATCAAAATCTGCTCTACAAATTTTCTCCTATTATTATTATTATTATTGCTATCATCATTGAGTATCATCATTGACTATCAATGCAGAACTAGTATAGATATATTTTGAAAGTAAAATCACCAATAAGAGTTCCTCGTGAATCAAAATATTCTCTTAACATTTTCTCCTATAATTATTATTATTTTTATTATCATTGCTGTCATCATTGAGTAGCATCATTACTTACAATGCTGAACTAGTATGGATACTTATGAGTGTATGCTCACCTATAAAAATCTGCCTCGTGAAATAAAACCTGCTCTTCAAATTTTCTTCTATTATTATTATTTTTATTATTATTGCTATCATCATTGAGTATCATCATTGACTATTAATGCAGAACTAGTATAAGTACATTATGAGTGTAGAATCATCAATAAGAATATTCCTCGTAACTCAAAATCTGTTCTTCAAATTTTCTCCTATTATTATTATTTGTATTATAATTGCTGGCATCATTGAGTATCATCATTAACTACCAATGTTAAACTAGTATGGATACTTATGAGTGTATATAGTGTACTTATGAGTTATGAGCCTAGAATCACCGATAAGAATATTCCTCGTTAATCAAAATCAGGTATTATTATTATTTTTATTGTTATTGCTATCATTATTGAATATCATCATTGCATATCAATGCTGAACAAGTATAAATACATTGTAAGTGTTCAATCACCAATAAGAATATGCCTCCTATTCAAAATTTGCTCTACAAATGTTCTCCTATAATAATAATAATTATTATTATTATTGCTATCATCATTAAGTATCATCATTGACTATCAATGCAGAACTAGTACAGATATGTTATGAGTGTAAAACCGCCAATAAGAATTCCTCGTGAATCAAAATCTGCTCTTCAAATTTTCAGCTATTATTATTATTTTTATTATCATTACTGTCATCATTGAGTATTCACATTAACTATCATTGCTGAACTAGTCTAGATACTTATGAGTGTGGAATCACCAATAAGAATTTTGGTCGTGAATCAAAATCTGCTCTTAAAATTTTCTTCTATTATTATTATATTTATTATCATTGAGTATCATCATTGACTATCAGTGAAGAACTAGTTTAGATACATTATGAGTGTAAAATTACCAATAAGAATATTTCACGTGAATCACATTCTGTTCTTCAAATTTTCTCCTATTATTATTATTATTATTATCATTCCTGTCATCATTGGATACCATTATTAACTATTAATGCTAATCTAGTATGGATACTGATGAGTGTATAATTACCAATATGAATCTTTCTGGTGAATCAAAATCTGCTCTCAAATTTTCACCTATTATTATTATTTTTATTATTATTACTGTCATCATGGAGTGTCCTCATTAACTATCATTGCTGAATTAATCTGGATACTTATGAGTGTAGAATCACCTATGCGAATTTTCGTCGTGAATCGAAATCTGCTCTTCAAATTTTCTTCTATTATTATTATTTTTATTATCATTACTGATATCATTATGTATCATCATTAACTATCTTTGCTGAACTAGTATACATACTTATAGGTGTAGGATCACCAATAAGAATATTCCTCGTGAATCAAAATCTGCTCTTAAAATTTTGTTCTATTATTATTTTTTTTATCATTGCTATCATCATTAAGTATCATCATTGACTATCAATGCAGACTTAGCATAGATATATTATGCGTGTAAACTCACCAATAAGAATTCCTCGCAAATTAAAATCTTCTTTTAAATTTTTTTCCTATTATTATTATTTTTATTATCATTGCTATCATCATTGAGTACACATTCTACACTGACAATGTATTTATGGTAGTTATGCATTAGCATAGATACATTTTCAGTATAGAATCACCAATAAAATAAGAATCTTCCTAGTGAATCAAAATCAGTTCTTCAATTTTTTTCCTATTATTATATTATACTTATTTTTATTATCATTGCTTTCAAATTGACTATCAATGCAGAAATAGTTTAGTTACATTATGAGAGTAGAATCACAAATGGCAATTTTTCTCATGAATCAAAATCTGTTCTTAAATTTTCTCCTTGAATTGATCTCTTCCTAGCAAAATATTTTGTTTTGTATTCTGTTTTAATCGAACTATTATTCGATAAATCACTTCTAATTGTAAAATTATCTACACGTCTAATAATATAAGTATGCACTTCAGGATAACAACTAATGATTGTCTACGTATATTTAAATATGTTGATCATGTTTTTCAATCTATAGATAATAGTACACTCTCAGATTATTATTATTAGCTACTTCATCTATTTCACAATAACAGATTCTAATAATAGCCCATCTCTGAGTGCAGTAAACTTTAATTCGGTGCAAATTGATATTTAGAGTGTTGTTAAAAAAAATTAAACCATGGTTTAGCGGTGGTTTGGCGGTGTTTTACAAAGGTTACCAAGGTTACTAATATCCACCGTTAACCACCGTTAAACCGCGGCTTAAATTTTTATAAATAACACTGTTAGACTTTTAATAATATTGTTTAATAACAATAATAATAATAATAACACTGTTAGACTTTTAATAATATTGTTTAATAACAACAATAATAATAATAATAATAATAATAATAATAATCTATACTGCTCCTCTACCTGTGGCGTAATTGGTTTGTGTCATTATTTGACAGATAATTCTGAAAATTCTACAATTACAAATAATTTAATAACTTATATTAGGGACGTGTTGCAAGCAACATTTTTTGTATACACTTCCAAAAATATATTAAAACTTTTTATTGAATGTGTTTTTAAGAGTATACACAAAACATTTTACTTGTAACACGTCCCTAACATAAGTTTCTTCGGACTCATCAGCTATTCTAGACTCGGCTGCGCCTCGTCCCTGAACAACAACGATTCATCCGAAAAGACTTTGTTTAGGGTACTTGTAACAAAAATAACTGTTGTACTAAACCTTTGGTCATTTTTGTTTGTTACGTATTTATTTTAATAATCAAAATTTTAGAATGGTATCAATTGGTGATCATTGTTGATTAATGATTAATAATCAATGATTAATTAATCATTGTTTGTGAATCTTATTGAAAGATTAAAGTGAAAACTCAATTTGTTGCTACATTTTAATACCTGCAATTATTCTCTTGTCCGCTGTTACATATAATTGTTGTTACTTGAAATTTCGTATGAAAATTTTGTTTCAGGAAATTGAAAATATAACAAATGAAACAAAACCACAGTTTAACTATCTAAATAAAAAAAAATCTTTTTCGAATTGCTGAATGTATTTGCTTTGTTTTCAATAATCTCTATGCTTATTTTTCAGTAAACTAAAAATATAATTATGAAATAAAACAAGAGTTTGAATACCTAAATAAAAGACATTTTTTGTATATACACTCAAAAACACATTCAAACCTTTTATTGAATGTGGTGTTGAGAGTATATACAAAACATTTTTGCTTGAAACACGTCCCTAATAGAAGTTTATTCGGACTCATCAGCTATTCCTGACTCGGCTATGCCTCGTCCCTGAACAGCAACGATTCATCCGAAAAGACTTCGTTTTGGGTACTTGTAATAAAAATAACTGTTGTACTAACCCTTTGGTCATTTTTGGTTGTTACTTATTTATTTTAATAATCATAATTCGAAATCATTTTCGAATTGTTAAATGTATTTTGTTTGTTTCAGTAATCTCTATGCTCCAACGCAACAACCGCCAGTAACAACGACAGTGGATCCTATAACCTTAGGTTGTGGTACAGCTCCTGCTGGTTGTCCGAAAACCAGGTATAGGTCCTTTGATGGTTCCTGCAATAACCTGCAGAATCCTATTTGGGGAACTCCTCAAACGCCATACGTGAGGTTGTTGCCAGCACAGTATGCCGATGGTAAGCAACAAAACTTTGTATTCATTTAATAATAATAATAGTAATACAAATAATAATAATTTCCAAATATGGTGGATTGCTCCTTGGTGATGGTTTTTAGTTAAAACAGCAGAAAAAGGCTGCCATTAAATAAAAACAAATTAATAATAATATTTTTGTTTAATAATTAGTAGCAATAATAATTAAATAAATTAAGCAATAATAACTAAATAATAATTAAAGCACATTTATCTAAAATAATTAATAAATAATAGTTTTGAATCATCTTGAATAAATAATTTATAATGAGTTATGTCCATAATTTTAGACGTACATAAATTATAAAATCATAAAAATAAATGACTAGTTAATTACATTGATCGTAATTAAATGCTAAAATTGCGTCAATTATGATGGCAATATGATAAAAAATGCCGTTAAAAATATCATTATTTATATATTATTATACATTGATCGTAATTTAATGCTAAAATTGCGTCAATTATGATGGCAATATGATAAAAAATGCCGTTAAAAATATCATTATTAACATATTATTTCATTAATCGTGTGAATGCGTGTTTAATTAAAACGTCTCCTTCAGGAGGTTAATTAAAAAGTTTCGAAACTCCCAATCCAATCAATACTGGAGTGCATCGAAGGTTATCGTCATGACTCTGAAATTATTTGATATCGCATCCGTATTTGCCTGATTAGGCTAGATTCAAGGTGGAAACGTGTAAAAATAGATCAATCGGCGTTCCACTTTAATTCGTGTTTTTGCTATTGCGCAGATAATGGACTATTTACAATGACTGATAAAAAGTTTGGCCGTGTCCAATTTATTCTGCGTTTCACGGTTCTGCACTTAACATTATTTTGGAAAGGAAGTAGTACTGACTGTAGTTATAATAATAATAATAATAATAATAATAATAATATTAATAATAATAATATTGATAATAACAATAATAATTATTATATGTAGTAGGGTATTGGAGTACTTACTGGCCTAACCAAAATCCTACTACATATAATTTATATAACTGGTAATTATGGATATAACTCTTACGAAAATAATAATAATAATAATAATAATAATACTGTATACTGGTAGCCGTTACTTTGTGGAACATTGTAAATAAGTAAATTAAATAAAACAAGTTTGTTATTTCCACTCCCACTTTTATTTTTGAAAACTAATGAGTCTGGAACTTGAAGAGTCTTGAAGAAACTTTTGAAGTCACTAAATATTTTTCAAAAATAAAAGTGTGAGTGGAAATAACAAAGTTGTTTTATTTTATTTACCTACTTAATGATGACACTAATAAAATAATAATAATACTTAATAAAATAATCATAAAATAATAATTATAATCCATAATAGCAGACATAATGTACTCGTATAATTACTTAAATAAATAACTACATAAACAAACAAATAAACATAAAAACTTATAAAAATAATTATATTTACTGCAGAGATCAAATATTTTGTAATTTTGTAACTAAATCTTAGTATCCCTTTTACATGCTTCTTCACTTCTTCACTTTATCATGGTATATTCTTCTTCATAAGAATGTATAATTTCTTATTCCTACCCCATTTATTAGTAATCCTCTTCACATTTTTCCTCCCCCGCTTCTTCATCTTCCTTCTTCTGTTTATCATCGTATATTCTTCTTCATAAGAACGTTTAATTTCTTATTCCTATCCCATTTCTTAGTAATCCTCTTCACATTTGTTCTCCCATGCTTCATCATCTTCACTGTTCTCTTTACCATCGTACATTCTTCTTCATAAGAATGTATAATTTCTTATTCCTACCCCATTTCTTAGTAATCATCTTCACATTTGTTCTCCCCCATTTCATCATCTTCACTTCATCTTCATTTCATCATGTGGATCTCACTTCTGTGTCTTCTTCCTAATAGTCTTATGTTTTTCATTCCACTCTACACCTTCACCTCATTTCTTAGTAATCCTCTTCACATTTGTCCTCCCCCGCTTCGTCATCTTCACTCTTCTCTTTATCATCGTATATTCTTATTCATAAGAATTAGTAATCCTCTTCACATTTGTCCTCCCCCATTTCATCATCTTCACTTCATCTTCATTTCATCATGTGGATCTCACTTCTGTGTCTTCTTCCTAATTGTCTTGTTTTTCATTCCACTCTACAGCTTCACCCCATTTCTTAGTAATCCTCTTCACATTTGTCCTGCCCCTTTTCATTATCTTTACTCTTCTGTTTATTATCGTATATTCTTCTTCATAAGAATGTATAATTTCTTATTCCTACCCCATTGCTTTGTAATCCTCTTCACATTTGACCTCCCCATTTCATCATCTTCACTTAATCTTCATTTCATCATGTGGATCTCACTTCTGTGTCTTCTTCCTAATTGTCTTATGTTTTTCATTCTACTCTACAGTTTCACCTCATTTCTTAGTAATCCTCGTCACATTTGTCCTCCCCCGCTTCATCATCTTCACTCTTCTCTTTATCATCGTATATTCTTCTTCATAAGAATGTATAATTTCTTATTCCTAAGCCATTTCTTACTAATCCTCTACACATTTGGCCTCCCCCATTTCATCATCTTTACTTCATCTTCATTTCATCATGTGGATCTCACTTCTGAGTCTTCTTCCTAACTGTCTTATGTTTTTCATTCCACTCTACAGCTTCACCCCATTTCTTAGTAATCCTCTTCACATTTGTCCTCTCCCGCTTTATCATCTTCACTGTAAATTATCATCGTATATTCTTCTTCATAAGAATGTATAATTTCTTATTCCTACCCCATTTCTTAGTAATCCTCTTCACATTTGTCCTCCCCCATTTCATCATCTTCACTTCATCTTCATTTCATAATGTGGATCTCACTTCTGTGTCTTCTTCCTAATTGTTTTATGTTTTCCATTCCACTCTACAGCTTCACCCCATTTCTTAGTAATCCTCTTCACATTTGCCCTCCCGCGCTTCATCATCTTCACTCTTCTCTTTATCATCGTATATTATTCTTCATAAGAATATATAATTTCTCATTCCTACCCCATTTATTAGTAATCCTCTTCACATTTGTCTTCTCCTTTTCATCATCTTCACTTCATCTTCATTTCATCATGTGGATCTCACTTCTGTGTCTTCTTCCTAATTGTCTTATGTTTGCTATTCCACTCTACAGCTTCACCCCATTTCTTAGTAATCCTCTTCACATTTGTCCTCCCCCGCTTCATCATTTTCACTCTTCTCTTTATCATCGTATATTCTTCTTCATAAGAATGTATGATTTCCTAGTCCTACCCCATTTCTTAATAATCCTCTTCACATTTGTCCTCCCCCATTTCATTATCTTCACTTCATCTTTATTTCATCATGTGGATCTCACTTCTGTGTCTTCTTCCAAATTGTCTTATGTTTTTCATTCCACTCTACAGCTTCACCCCATTTATTAGTAATCCTCTTCACATTTTTCCTCCCTCGCTTCATCATCTTCACTCTTCTCCTTATCATAGTATATTATTCTTCATAAGAATGTAAAATTTCTTATTACTACCTCATTTCTTAGTAATCCTCTTCACATTTGTCTTCCCCATTTCATCATCTTCACTTCATCATGTGGATGTCACTTCTGTATCTTCTTCCTAATTTTCTTATGTTTTTCATTCCACTCTACAGCTTCGCCCCATTTCTTAGTAATACTCTACATATTTATCTTCCCCCGCTTCATTATCTTCACTGTTCTCTTTATCATCGTATACCCCTTTTCTTAGTGCTAATCTTCACATTTGTCTTCCCCCATTTCATCACCTTAACTTCATCTTCTCTTTATGTGAATCTCATTTCAGTGCCATCTTCCTAATTGTTTTATTTTTCATTCTACTCTACACCTTCTTCAACCTTCTCTATATCACTTATCAACATTTACAATGATTTTTTTTGAAGACTGAAACATTCCAAATCAACATTGTTCCTACTTTAGGTATCAGTACTCCAACTGAGAGCAAATCCGGAAGACCTCTACCAGGAGCCAGGTTGGTTAGCTTAATGATGTTCCCGGATGTACCCATTAAAGACCCCAAATGGACCCTAGCTGCCATGCAGTATGGACAAATCATCACCCACGACATGAGCATGATAGCCGGAAGTACACAAGCTCGTAAGTATCAAACTCCAAAAACAAAATTCAAACTAACAATTCAAAAATCTTGATTTACATCTTAGAAGTATCAAACGCACAATCAAAACTATTAAATTGCATAATGGAAGTATCAAACTCACAATCAAAAATATATCAAACTTCCAAAACAAAAATCAAACTCCCAAAACAAAAACCAAACTAACAATTCCAAAATCTTGATTTATATCTTAGAAGAATCAAATGCGCAATCAAAGCTATTAATTTGCATCTTGGAAGTATCAAACCTTCAATCAAAAATATTAGTTTGCATTTTACAAGTAATCAATTCAAAAATACATCAAACTCCCAAAACAAAAATCAAACTAACAATTCCAAAACCATGATTTATATCATAGAAGAATCAAACGCACAATCAAAGCTATTAATTTGCATCTTGGAGGTATCAAATCCACAATAATTTTTTTTATTTTTTATCTTACAAGTAATCAATTGAAAAATACAAAACTTTGATCTTCTTCTATATACATATATTGATTGCCGGAAGCACATAAGCTCGTAAGTATCAAATTTACAAAACAAAAATCCAACTTGCAACTGAAAAATCTTGATTTACATTTTAGAAGTATCAAAGTAACAATCAAAGCTATCAATTTGCATGATGGAAGTATCAAACTCACAGTAAAAAAAAAATCAAAGTCCCAAAACAAATATCAAACTCCCAAAACAAAAATTAAACTAACAATTCCAAAATCTTGATTTATATCCTAGAAGAATCAAACGCACAATTAGAGCTATTAATTAGCACCTTGGAGGTATCAAACCCACAATCAAAAATGTTAATTTGCATCTTACAAGTAATCAATTCAAAAATACAAAACTTTGATCCTCGTCTATATACATATATTGATTGTACATCTTAGAAGTTTCATCATAGGCATCTTAGACATCTTAGAAGTATGAAAATTACAATCAAAGCTATCAATTTGCATCAAGGAAGTATCAAAATCACAATAAAAAGTATTCATTTGTATCTTCGAATTCATCTTAAATTTAAAAAAAACGCAATTTTGATCTCTTCTTCTATATTCATATTTATTGCCGTGAGTATACAAGCTTGTAAGTATCAAACTCCCTAAACAAAAACAAACTTGCAAGTCCAAAATCGTGGTCTACATTTTGGAAATATCAAACTCACAACCAAAACTATCTCATCAATAACTAATTAATCTTCATCAAAATATCAAAAGTATCAAACTGATAATCCAAGATATTAATTAGCATCTATTTATATATTCGTCTATCAAACGCCAAAATTATAAATCATGATTAGTATCTTCATATTATTTAAAGATACATTATGGCAATAGACATATTTATCCTGATTTGTCGCCTCCCAACACCAAAATTCAACTTTCAAGAGCAAAATCTTGATTTACATCTTAGAAGTATCAAAGCTACAATCAAAGCTATCAATTTGCATCATGGAAGTATCAAAATCACAATCAAAAATATTAATTTGTATCTTCAAATTATCTTAAATTAAAAAAATACACAATTTTGATCTTCGTCTATATTCACATGAATTGCCGGAAACATCCAATCTCATAAGTATCAAACTCCTAAAACAAAATCAAACTTCAAAATCCGAAATCGTGATCTACATTTTAGAAGTATCAAACTCACAACCAAACCTATCTCATCAATAGCTAATTCATCTTCATCAAAATATCAAAAGTATCAAACTGATAATCCAAGATATTAATTTGCAACTATTTATATATTCCTCTATCAAACGCCCAAAATTATAAATGATGATTAGTATCTTCATAATATTTGAAGATGCAATATGGTAATAGGCATACTTAATCTCATTTGTCCACTCCCAAAACAAAAATCCAACTTGCAACTGCAATATCTTGATTTACATCTTAGAAGTATCAAACTCAGAACTAAAACTATTTCATCAATAGGTAATTTATCTTCATCAAAATATCAAAAGTATCAAACTCAGAAAGTATACAAGCTCGTAAGTAGCAAACTCCCTAAACAAAATCAAACTTGAAAATCCAAAATCGTGATCTACATTTTAGAAGTATCAAACTCACAACCAAAACTATCTCATCAATAACTAATGCATCTTCATTAAAATATCAAAAGTATCAAACTCATAATCAAAAATATTAATTTGCATTTTGGAATTGATGAATGAAAAAAAATCAAAAGACCTAAAAGTCTACAAATGCCAAAATTATAAATCGTGATTTGTGTCTTCATAACATTTGAAGATACCATATGGTTATAGGCATAGTTAAGCTTCAAACAAATGATTGCTTCAAAGCAGCTTTGCTTTGAAGCAATCATTTGTCACTATCAATTCTTCGTGTATTGATGATATTAATTGATGATTCTTTTTTCAGAACCTCATCAAACTCGCTGCTGTACACCTGATGGCCAACTTCTTGAGCTTGCCAATCAGCCTGACCACTGCTTCCCAATTCTGATCCCACAGGACGATCCTGCCCACTCTCAGACCAACACCAAGTGCATGAACTTCGTCAGGACCATCACCACGCAAGATCGCCGTTGTGTGTCGACCTATGAACCAGCTGAACAGGTATTTAAAAGATTTTCTACAAGAGATGTACCAAAGTATGAGCCTTTGAAAACCAGAGTTACACAACTCTTCAGGATAAGTCCAGAAATTGATCCAGGGGCATGACCCTTGTATATTTCTGGAATTCTCTGAATTTAGAGCAAAAATGGACTTACACCACTCTAGTTTTCGATGGTTCATATGTCTTCACAGTTTAATAGAAGTAGTTTTATATGAAACTTATGTATTAGCACAAACCATGATGGCATTTTGATACAAATATTCAATATCAATATCAGTTTGATATCATACTGATTTGAAGATCTTCAGAAGTTTAAACAATATCTAAAGTTCAGTAACTTTGCTCAAGCTTCATGCTTTGCTTAGAACAAGTCACCATCTGGTTCAACATTTAAACACTTGTATATTATATTATTTCCTAAACCTTCATTGCAGTTAACCGTTGTAAACCACTTCCTGGACTTGTCCATTGTTTACGGAAACACAGATGATGTGAACCGTCAGGTGAGAGCATTCCAAGGTGGAAAACTGCGTGTAGAAGTACGTCAAGGCAAAGAATGGCCTCCAAGGGCTGCCAATGCTTCCGCTTCCTGCAGCATCCAATCTCAGGATGAAGTATGCTACCTTGCAGGTTAGTCCATCAACTTTCCAAAAAACTGCTGTTGCTTACATTACAACATATCTTACATAATATGTTTCTTAGGAGATACCCGTGTTAACCAGAATACTCAGCTCACCCTCCTCCAGATCATCCTTCTTAGGGAGCACAACAGAATTGCTGGAGAACTTGGAAAACTGAACCCACACTGGGATGATGAGACACTCTTCCAGGAGGCCAGACGCATCGCCGTTGCAGAACACCAGCACATCTCTTACTACGAGTGGCTGCCAATCTTCATAGGTTTAGACAACTCCGTTCAAAACAAGATCCTCTACAACACCAAAGGACAGATCGACGATTACTCCCAGACTGTTAACCCTACGGTCATCAATGAGCACGCAACTGCAGCCTTCAGATACTTCCACTCCGCCATCGCCGGTCATCTTGAGTAAGTTTTGAAGAGAAGTGTTTACTTTAGAAGCAGTAAATTTTGATGATTGCTACAAAAGTTTAGATAAGTTTTCCTGCGAATAGTTATGTTCCTTCCATCCCACCATCTCCAGTCATCTTGACAACTTTTTACTTTATGACCAGCAAATCTTGATACTTGATGCTTGATGCTTCAAAAGTTTAGATACGATTTCTTGCAAATAAATCTGTATTTCTTCCATTGCACAATCGGCAGTCATCTCCAGTAAGTTTAGACCACCAAATTTTGATAATTGCTTCAAAAATTTAGACAAGAATTCTTGCGAATAAATCTGTATTTCTTCTATTGCACCATCGCCAGTCATCTCGAGTAAGTTTTGACCAGCAAATTTTGATAATTGCTCTAAAAATTTAGATAAGATTTCTTGCGAAAAAGTCTGTATTTCTTCCATTGCACAATCGGCAGTCATCTCCAGTAAGTTTAGACCATCAAATTTTGATAATTGCTCCAAAAATTTACATAAGATTTCTTGCGAAAAAGTCTGTACTTCTTCCATTGCACAATCGGCAGTCATCTCCAGTAAGTTTAGACCATCAAATTTTGATAATTGCTTCAAACATTTTGACAAAATTTCTTGCGAATAGATCTGTATTTCTTCCATTGCACCATCGCCGGTCATCTGAGTAAGTTTTGACCAGCAAATTTTGATAATTGCTTAAAAAATTTAGATAAGATTTCTTGCAAATAAATCTGAATTTCTTCTATTGCACCATCGCCAGTCATCTCAAGTAAGTTTTGACCAGCAAATTTAGATAATTGCTCCAAAAATTTAGATAAGATTTCCAGCGAATAGATCTGCATTTCTTCCATTGCACCATGGCTAGTCATCTCGAGTAAGTTTTGACCAGCCAATTTAGATAATTGCTCCAAAAATTTAGATAAGATTTCCAACGAATAGATCTGTATTTCTACTATTGCACCATCGCCAGTCATCTCGAGTAAGCTTTGAATTTATGACCAGCAAATTTTGATAATAGTTTCAAAAATTTCGATAAGATTTCTTGCGAATACATCTGTATTTCTTCATTGCACCATCGCCGATCATCTTGAGTAGGTTCTGACTTTATGACCAGGTCATTTAAACCCAATATTTCTGAAAATTTTCCGAATTTACTACATTTATGTTTTCAATTTCACGTCATGATTTCTGTATTTATTTCAGTCTGGTAAGTGAACATCGCAACAGCTACGGAAATCTTCGTTTGAGCGACTGGCTTCTTAGGCCTTCTGTTCTTGAGCAAGGCAATAACTTTGATGACCTTAGCAGAGGACTGCTGAGCCAACCAGAGGAGAACGTTGATCCCTACCATGATAGCGAGGTGTGTATTTTTTGCGAAGATGAATAATCTTAACTCATTCTTTGCTCAACTCTTTACTTATAACATATAATTTACAGATTACCCAATTCTTGTTCCGTCGTGGACGTGCTTTCGGCTCCGACTTGAAGGCTATTGATATCCAAAGAAACAGAGACCACGCCTTGGCTTCTTACAATGATATGAGGCAGTTCTGTGGACTGCAGAGGGCACATTCCTTCGAGGACTTCTTAGACGTGGTCTCCAAAGAAGTAAATACATACAAATCCTAAACGAATTTATTATCAGACCCAAATATCTACTAACTCCTCAACATAATTCCATTATTTGTACGACTTCATTAGAAGCGTTCGAATTCATTATAAGGAATGACAAAAATCCTCAGATTAATTCTACCTTTTGTACGACTTTCGCATTCGAATTCAGTGTAATGATTGCCAAACATGTTTGCTAACGCCTCAGAATCATTCCATTATTTGTACGACTTAAGTGTTCGAATTCATTAGTTTTTACATTATGACCAGCAAATTTTGTCCAGTCATCATCACCAGTCATCTCGAATAAGTTTTGACCAGCAAATTTTGATAATTGCTCCAAATATTTAGATAAGATTTCTTGCAAATAAATCTGTATTTCTTCCATTGCACAATCGGCAGTCATCTCCAATAAGTTTAGACCATCAAATTTTGGAAATTGCTTCAAAAATTTAGACAAGATTTCTTGCGAATAAATCTGTATTCTTCAATTCTAACTGGCACCATCGCCAGTCATCTCGAGTAAGTTTTGACCAGCTAATTCTGATAATTGCTCCAAAAATGTAGATAAGATTTCTAGCGAATAGATCTGTATTTCTTCCATTGCACCATCGCCAGTCATCATGAGAAGTTTTTGACTTTATGACCAGCAAATCTTGATAATTGCTTCAAAAATTTAGATAAGATTTCTTGCGAATAGATCTGCATTTCTTCCATTGCACCATCGCCGGTCATCTTGAGTAAGTTTTGACTTTATGACCAGGCCATTTAGACCCAATATTTTGAAAATATATTTCTAAGGATTGATCAAAATCTCTACGAACTCCTCACAAGAATTCCATTATTTGTACGACTAATGCGTTGAAGTGAAATGCGTCTGAATCAACTTCTATGCTGAAGCAATATTATTAAGATGTCTGAATTTCAATTTCAAAGTTTTGACTTTATGACTAGGCCATTTAAACCCAATATTATGAAAATTTACTTCTAAGGATTGATAAAAATCTGTACGAACTCCTCACAAGAATTCCATTATTTGTACGACTAATGTCTTGAAGTGAAATATTTCTGTATCAACTTCTATGCTGAAGCAATTCTATTCAGATGTCTGATTTATTTTTATTTTTGTGGTGTTTCAGAATGTACAAAAATTGATGCGCATCTATGGAAGCCCAGATGATGTAGATCTAACAGTTGGAGGTTCGCTGGAGGCTCATGTTCCTGGAACACTTTCAGGACCTACGTTCCTCTGCATCCTCACAGAACAATTCTATCGTACCAGGGTCGGTGACAGGTTCTGGTATGAACACAGTGAACACAACAATGGATTCACCAAAGGTAATAGTCTTCAATGCAAAACATAATAATACTAAATTATATCCAAATTTTGAATCTAAGAAATTTATATCTACAATTTTTTAAAATTATTGTTACCTTTTGAGTTTATTCCAATAACTAAGAACAGTTGAATCATGAACTGTTGAATGTTGTAATGATCATCACTTGATACGTGGTAATATTCTTCAATGCAAAACATAATAATACTATATCTTCAAATTTTGAATCTAAGAAATTTCAATCTTTAAAATTATTACTTATTGTTAACTTTTGAGTTTATTCCAAAAACTAAGAACAGTTGAATGATGAACTGTTGAATATTGTAATGATCAATACTTGATAGGTGGTAATAGTCTTCAATGCAAAACATAATAATACTATATTATCTTCAAATTTTGAATCTAACAAAGTTATAACTTCAAAATTATTAATTATTGTTACCTTTTGACTTTATTCTAATAACTAAGAACAGTTGAATGATGAACTGTTGAATATTGTAATGATCATCACTTGATAGGTGGTAATATTCTTTAATGCAAAACATAATAATACTTGATTATCTTCAAATTTTGAATCTAAGAAATTTATATCTTTAAAATTATTACTTATTGTTACCTTTTGACTTTATTCCAATAACTAAGAACCGATGAATGATGAACTGTTGAATGTTGTAATGATCATCACTTGATAGGTGGTAATATTCTTCAATACAAAACATAATAATACTTGATTATCTGCAAATTTTGAATCTAAAAAAATTATATCTTCAAAATTATGAATCAATGTTACCTTTTGAGTTTATTCCAATAACTAAGAACAGTTGAATGATGTACTGTTGAATGTTATAATGATCATCACTTGATAGATGGTGATCATTACACTATTTTACATACCTTTACATAATCATGTCGAGGTAATTATTTTATGATTGATATTTTGAAATATAATTTGGTAAGTAAAATCTTTAAACATCAATGGAATAAATCGTTAAAATCTTTAAACATCACTGGAATAAATCGTCATATCTTTCAACTTTTTGCAACAAAGTTATATCATCAATATTATGCAGATGCCGTCAACAATATAAATAGTCCTTTTAATTAAAATTAAAATTCAAGTATATTTTTTGGAAATTGTGGAATAAAGTTTATATATTTCTCTTAGAGAAATCATTGATAGTTTTCTATGTAAAGTATATAGTATTAGTCAAAAACTATAGACAGTTAATATCATTAGAGATTTTTGTTACCTTGATACGGTATTTTTTCACAAAATTAATGGTTGTTTCTAGAAAGTATTGTCAATTTTCTTCAAAATACAAATTTATCACCATTATTATGACTGGGTTTAAACAAGTATCGGCAAAATCTATTTCCATTATAAAAATTTATATTTTGTTGTATAATAAAAATGACAATTTGTTCAGCCAATATTGTAGTTTTCTCAAGACATTTTGACATATATCTCATGAAATTGTTGTTCTCAAGAAATTAAAAAAAAAATCCTAGAAAGTATTGGCATTTTAAAAAATTTACTCGTGACTTGATTGATACTTTTGTCAAAAGCAAAAATGAATATTTTGATAAGTAATGAGAATTAGCATTTTGTTTTTGCCAAATTTATAGTTTCTCTAGAAATTATTGATCAGCTGAGCAAGCAAGAAAATTGGTGGTTGTTTCTAGAAACTATTGTCAATTTTCTACGCAACAAAAATTTACATTTTTATGTCATACAAAGTGTCATAATTGCTCAAGAAAGTATGGACAGGTTTCTCACAAAATTGTTGTTCTCCAGAAAATTGATAGTTTTTTTCTGGAAACTATTGGCAGTTATCTAATAATAATAAAGACTATTTATTAGCAGAAAAGCTACATAATATACAAAAGGTAAATCTCTAGAAATGTATCTCTAGACTTAATTAATACTTTTGTCCATAGCAAAAATGAATATTTCGATGCATATTGAGAATTAACACTTTCCTTTACCAACTTTAGAGTTTCTCTAGAAATGATTGACTATATTATCTGGAAAATTGATGGTTGGTTCTAGAAACTATTGTCAATTTTATTCAAAATAAAGATTTATATTTTGTTGCTTAATAAAAATTACACTTTCGTCTGTCAATATTATACTTTTCTCAAGAAACTATTGACAGGTATCTCACAAAATTGTTGTTCTCTAGAAAATTGATAGTTTTTTCTGGAGACTATTGGCAGTTATCTTCAGAAATTTATCTCTAGACTTATCTCTTAATTAATACTTTTGTCCAAAGCAAAAATGAATATTTCGATGCATATTGAGAATTAATACTTTTCTTTACCAACTTTATAGTTTCTCTAGAAATGATTGACTAGATTATCTGGAAAATTGATGGTTGTTTCTAGAAACTATTGTTAATTTTCTTCGAAATTAAAATTTTTAGGTTTTTGTATAATAAAAATGACGCTTTCCTGTACCAATATCTATAATATTGGAAGAGGAAAGTGTCATTTTTATGTCATAGAAAGTGTCATAGTTTCTCAAGAAATTAAGGTCACGTTTCTCACTAAATTGTTGTTCTCTAGAAAATTAATAGCTTTTTCTAGAAACTATTGGCAGTTATCTGCAGAAATTTTTCACTAGACTTAATTAATACTTTAGTCCAAAGCAAATATTAATATTTTAATGCATATTGAGAATTAACACTTTTCTTTGCCAAGTGTATAGTTTCAATCGAAATGAATAACTAGATTATCTGGAAAATTGGTGGTTGCTTCTAGAAACTATTGTCAATTTTCTTCAAAATAGAAATTTAGTTATTAAAATTCTGCCAATATTAGTTATTAGTTTTCTCAAGAAACAGGTATCTCACGAAATTGTCAATCTCTAGAAAATTGATAACATTTTCTGGAAACTATTGGCACTTATTACAGGAAATTTAATTCGAGACTTGATTGATACTTTTGTTTAAAGCAAAAACTAACACTTATTTACCAACTTTATAGTTTCTCTAGAAATGATTGACTGATATCTCTTGAAATGAATATTTTGATGCATAATGAGAAATAACACGTTTCTTTGCCAACTCCATAGTTTCTCTAGAAATGATTTACTGATATCTGAAATTTTGATTGACTAAAATTTTTGTCTAAAAACCAATTAAAGTTGACTTTAATTGGTTAAAAAACTACAAATTGTAGTTTTGTTCTGGAAACTATTAGCAGATACTTCTGGAATAGAATTTTGTAGTGTTTTCTAAACGCGATTGATATTATCATCAAAGCAAAAATTAGGATTTTATTACCTAATGTAAATTGGCACTTTTCTCGAAAACCATTATAAGGCTCAGTTGTACTATCGTAGAACATCCATGGTTCAGTTGCCTAGGATACAATTGTTAATACAATTGTATACTAAGGCCCAGTTGTATAATCGTGGATCATCCTTGATCGTGGTTCAGTTTCTAAGGATACCACTGTATTAACAATTGTATCCTAGGCAACTGAACCATGGTCAAGGTTGATCCACGATCGTACAACTGGACCTTAGAAACGGAATCAAAATCAAAGATAATCCTCAATCGTACATCTGGGCCTAATGGTTTTTCTCTAAGAACCAATAACAGTTTCCTCTAAAAAATGGTAGCTTTGTTTAAAGAACTGTTAGCAGTAAATCCCAGAAATCTTACACTGTTCTGAAATATATTGACAGTGTTTGCCCTAAGCAAAGATTTTATTGCCTTATGAAAATTTCCTTATTCTCTACAAAACTTTTAGTTTTCTATAAAAACTATTAACGTGTATCTCTAGAAAATATTGTTACTACTGTTTTTGCGAATTGTTTAACTTTTAATAAAACTATAAAATTTGTAGAGAAAGTTGCACTTTTCTCTACTAATTTTATAATTTTCTCTTGAAACTATTGACGTGTATCTTTAGAAAATATTGTTACTACTGTTTTTGCTAATTGAGAAACTTTCAAAAAACGGTAAAATTTGTAGAGAAAAGTGCAACTTTCTCTACTAATTTTATAGTTTTCTATAGAAACCATTGACATGTATCTTTAGAAAATATTGTTACTACTGTTTTTGCTAATTGTGAAACTTTCAAAAAACAATAAAATTTGTAGAGAAAGTTGCACTTTTCTCTATAAATTTTATAGTTTTCTCTAGAAACTATTGCCATGTGACGAGAAAATATTGTTATTACTGTTTTAGATAATTGTCAGTAATAATTATTTTTGCTGCCTTATTGCAAGGCTAATTTTTCAATTTAA
Source organism: Othius punctulatus (assembly GCA_951805005.1). Lineage (NCBI taxonomy): Eukaryota > Metazoa > Arthropoda > Insecta > Coleoptera > Staphylinidae > Othius > Othius punctulatus. The sequence goes on from OX638143.1 coordinate 9,355,070, forward strand.
CAGATTCATTTCAGTTTCAAATATACATACGTGAATACTTTCCTAATAATAATCATCAGCATTACGATAGCATAATCATAATCCCTGCAGCAAGTAATGACGTTGATAAACTGATGATTTTTACAAACAAGTTATCAAACAATCAGGGCAACTGTTCATCCAACATATATAGACAACGGTGGCCAAAAATGGACCTTCATCACAAACTGATTTTTGTTGAATTATGGCAACATCCATAAATACTTTTCTAATAATAATCATCATCATAAACATAATCCCTGCAGCAAGTAATGACGATGATAAGCCATGATTTTTACAAACAAGTTAACAAACAATTAAGGCAACTGTTCATCTAACATTAATATAAATGATGGTGATCAAAATTTGGCTGGCCCTTCATCAGAAACTGATTTTTGTATACTTTTCTAATAAAAATCATCAAAATTAAAATCCGTGCAGCAAGTAATGACGATGATAAGCCATGATTTTTACAAACATTAACAAACAATTAAGGCAACTGTTCATCTAACATAAATATAAATAATGGTGATCAAAATTTTTCTGGCCCTTCAACAGAAACTGATTTTTGTATACATTTCTAATAAAAATCATCATAATCAGTGACGATGATAAACTGATGATTTTTAAAAACAAATTATGAAACAATCAGGGCAACTGTTAACATTATATAAATGGAGGCCAAAATTTGGATGGCCCTACATCAGAAACTGATTTTTGTTCAAATATTGCAGAACAACTGAACGAGCTCCGTAAGGCCAGCATATCAAGACTTATGTGCGACAACGGACACCATATCCAAGCCATGCAACCAAGAGGGTTCGAAAGGATATCGCACCAGTAAGTATACTAACACATCTAAAACTTTTCTAAACCTAGACAAAAAAAAATTACAAACTTTTTGAGTACTGCAACCACTGAAAATATAAAAATCTAAACTTTTACGTCTAATAAAATACATGTAAGTAGTACCTGTAAGGTTATAGATATTACATTATGATATTCTCAATTAATGATATCGTGTTAGGAGCGTCCATGCAAAAGCATACTTGTCCATACTATGTTCCTGATAAGTTAATGGTTTCTGGTAGGATTTCCTGAATTATATCAGAATTTGATATCGGATTTGAGCAATAACTATCTTACTGTGCTGTAGTACAGTAACACTGTAGTACAGTAGTACTGTAGTACAGTAACAGTACTACTGTAGTACAGTAGTACTGTAGTAAATAGGGAAGTAGAAGTGTCCAAACAATGGGTGAGCTACGAAGAGTAAATGTCAAAAAACACGAGATTTTGATATTCTCAATTAATGATATCATGTGAGGAGTGTCCATGCAAAATCATACATGTCCATACTATGTTCCTGATGAGTTAATGGTTTCTGGTAGGATTTTCTGAATTATATCCGAATTTGATATCGGATTTGAGGAAAATGTATCTTTTACTGTAGTAAATCTATAGGGAAGTAGAAGTGTCCAAACAATGGGTGAGCTACGAAGAGTAAATATCAAAAAAACACGAGATTTCTTTTGGTGGACATGTTTTGCATTCTTAGGTACTAAGCTTAGGTCCTAATTGTAGGAGCTAAATAGACTTTTCGCATCCTTGGTGGTATATTGTCAGCTTTCATCCTGCATACTACTAAGATCTGCATATAGTTGCTTTTGATCACGTTGTCACAAACATCCAGTAGTGGAGTGCACTAGAAGAAGAAGAAATTAATCTTCTTTGAATGTTATCAAAGAAGATTAATTTCTTCAGCATGTCAGCTGCAGTTCAATTTTGGGCTGCATCAGCTGCTTATCACATTTTCTTAAAATCATGCTTGATATCATATTTAAAGCTTTAACCATCCACGCTGTATTGTAATCCATTTTTTTGTTTGTACATAATTTACATGCTTAATAGATGAATCAATAAATATTTACATGATTTGCTGATATTTGCAATACTGATAAGATTTATTAACTTTACACAACACTTAGCAACACTTTGCTGCAATAATCAGAAATATGACCAATGCATACAAACATTATTGGATTGTATTAATATGAATCAATTTGATTTGTTAATTGCTTATTTTAATTTTAGAAACGGAGTTCTTCCTTGTGAGTCGTTACCAGCAGTAGATCTCTCGTTATGGAAGGACCTCGGCAGCCAGGGCATTGGTCACCAGCTGCACTCCGGCTTCGACTCGTTTCTATTCAAAAAATAGATACCATAGTCACTAGAACACTCATCCCATTCATCATCCCAGTAGCCTCACCGTAGGTGCACACCCAAGACCTCCAGATTTGCGCGGATGGGTTAGGCTCCCTCCAGCGCCATCCCCAAAAGTGAAGAAGAAGCATGGACCTCAGTGCCGGGGGTGTTGTTATTTATGTGTTTTGTTTCAATTTTATTGCCCTCCCAATCCCAATCTCTTCGTGTCGTTATTAAGTTGTAAAGTACGTAATTTTATTTTGTATTATAAATCTATTCTAGGTACGTAAGTAATACTGTAATGAACTGCTTTATTTTTTTATAAAATAAACTATAACAATTAGTATTTATCTGCTTACAAATCTTGCCTATCACCACTTCAAGTGTATTACAGAAAAATGTGGCGCGTTGTGTTTCGAGATTACCTAAATTTAGGTTGTTTGATAAGGCGGTATAAAAGGCGGCTGCTTAGAAACTAGCTCATAGCCATGTCGTTGCCGACGCTTTACGAGCACTACACTTCCGGTGGGGTCCATGCGGGCCTCTCCGCGGAGCTGCAGCATTTCACCCTCAACAACAAGAACATTACCCTCTACAGTGGGGCCATGCACTACTTCAGGGTACCCAGGGAGCACTGGAGGGACAGGCTTCGCAAGATGCGCGCTGCAGGTCTAAACGCCGTTGAAACCTACGTCCCATGGAACCTCCACGAGCCGGAACCAGGAGTCTACGACTTCGGGGAAGGTGGTACCGACTTCCAGGACCTACTACACATCGAGGAGTTCCTCAGGGTTGCGCAGGAAGAAGACCTGCTGGCGATAGTACGCCCTGGTCCCTACATCTGCTCCGAGTGGGAGTTTGGAGGTCTACCAAGCTGGTTGCTCAGAAACAAAGGGATGACGGTCCGCACCAACGAGGAGAGGTTCATGTCGGCAGTGGGCAGCTACTTCAAGGTGCTGCTGACCCTTCTGACTGCCCTCCAGTTCACGAAGGGTGGACCCGTGGTGGCCTTCCAGATTGAAAACGAGTACGGCAGCGTGGGGCGCAAGGACATGGACTACCTTCTGGGTTTGAAGCAGATGTTCTTGGACAATGGGATTGTGGAGCTGCTGTTTACTTCCGATGGGGCAAGCATGGGGAATTCCGGACAGATACCAGGAGTCTTGTATACAGGTACAAAAAACACAATTTTGCTACGTCTGGGTACTACTATTCCTAGGATTTAAAGTTAAATTTTGAAACCATGTAATGCCAAAATTTGCATTACATCTAATTTTATTGATAATGACAAATGATATTTTCAGCAAATTTTGCTGGTAACCCAGAACACGAGCTGGACATCATGCAGACCTACCAACCAGGAAAACCATCGATGGTTATGGAGTACTGGTCCGGATGGTTCGACCATTGGACGGAGGAACACCACACCACATCCCTGGAAGGATTCACAGACGTAACTGACCGCATCCTGAAGTACCCCGCCTCGGTGAACTTCTACATGTTCCACGGGGGTACCAGCTTCGGCTTCATGAACGGTGCCAACATAGCTGATGGTAGTACCGATAACAAGGGCTTCCAGCCGGACACGAACAGCTACGACTACCACGCACCATTAGACGAAATCGGTGATTACACCGACAAGTACTACGCCGTCAAAGAGTTAATCCAGAAGTATAACGACGTACCAACGCTCCTGCCATCTCTGCCACCTCCTGTACCAAGAAAGGCTTATGGTACCGTACAGCTTGAGCAACAATTAACCTTAGCTCAACTCATAGAGCAAGCACCTCATAAAATACCCAGCAGCAAGGTACAACCCATGGAGCTGCTGCCCATCAACAACGGCGCCGGTCAAAGCTACGGATACATCGTCTACAGGAAGGAGGGCATCGACATTCCGCCCAACTCTTGGCTCAAAATTAAAGGAAGAGTTTGCGACACGGCAATTGTCCTCATCAACGGCCAGCTTCACTCCCCGCCTTTGATGTCCCAGCAAGACTTGGAGGGATTCGGTTACTGGAGGGCTCACGATGCAACTCTAGACTTAGGAAGCCAAGGTTACACAAACGCCACCTTAGACATACTCGTGGAGAATTGGGGAAGGGTCAACTTCGGATATCTTGAGCAGTTCGTCCAGCACAAAGGGCTGTGGCAGGGAGAAGTCAGCTTGGGCGACGAAGACATTGAGGACTGGCAGATATACCCCTTGGAGTTCAAAACATCATGGATCAAAGCCCTTCAAGGCTGGGACCGCGCTGTACCTATGACCGTAGGTCCTACCCTTTACAAGGCCAACCTGCAGGTTACTGGGAAGCCCGTGGACACGTTCGTTGATTTGCACGAATGGACCAAAGGGATTGTTATTGTTAATGGTTTCGTCCTTTCGAGGCATGTACATTTTGGTCCTCAGCAGACTGCTTATCTGCCAGGGCAGTTCTTGAAGGAAGGCGACAACGAGATTTTGTTCTTCGAGCATTTCAGATCGGGCAGAGAAGTCGCCTTCTCAGAAAAAGCTATTTTTGGGACCCACTGGGACTGAATCGTACACGAATTGCTTTTATAACCACATTGTTACAAATAATATTTTTATCTTATGATTTGCAGCATTTTTAAGTAAATATAAATTTTATGAGCCACTCTTTTTTAATGTTTAGTAGATGTTACTTGCTGTCAACAATCCCAACATATTCCATTATCAGTAAAAATAGTTTAAGGGTTATAGCCTTATCCCCACTATTTACGATGTTTTAGTTATGACATTCATTTCTCATGTATTCGTTTATCCATATTTTGTCTTTTAATTTACTTCATTTGATTTATTCAATTAAGAGGTGAAGAGGTGGATCAGAACTCAGGGCATGTTTTACATACCCTAAACCTATGCCTTGGGCGAAAATTGCGGAGATACTTCTTTTCATATAGCTTTAAGTTTCCTGGATTATGCTGTGAAATTTAAATATATTCAAATGACTATAAGTAGGTTAAAGCAATGTGAAACAAGAAATGTGCAAACTACTTGTATTGCAATTTTACTTCACTGATTTAAAATTAAAATTGCGAAAAATCTAGACATGGGGTATTTTCTGATTTTTACATTTTCTAATAACCTCAAGTCTACTTATTTACTGTGTGAATTTTGAAAGTTATGATGCTACGAAAAATCTGTTTTTTTAATTATAAAATGTGACATGTATTTTGTATAATATCGCTGCCATAACTTCAGATTGAAATTACGGGTGAACCAGAGATGGGGTATATTTCGATTTTTGCATTTTCATATAGCCTCAAGCCTACTTAAATACTGTGCAAAATTTAAAAACTATCAATCTACTAAAAGTGTGTTGAAAACAATCGAATCAGAAGATACACAAAATGCACCTTGAAAAATATAGCATCTCTGACTTTATATAGAAATTACGCAAAAACTAGAGATGGAGTATATTTTGATTTTTGCATTTTCATAAAGTATTATGTTTCCTGGATTATGCTGTAAAATTTTAATTTGTTCCAATGTCTATAAGTAGGTAAAAAAATGTGAAATAAGAAATGTGTAAACTGTGTGTTTTACAATATTACTCTGCATTCAAATTTAAATTTCGGACAATCTAGAGATGAGGTATTTTCTGATTTTCACATTTTCTAATAGCTGCAGGTCTAATTATTAACTGTATGAAGTTTGAAAGTTATGATGCTACGAAAAATGGGTTATCAAATAGTTTAATTAAAAATAGGTGACATGCATTTTGCATAATATCGCTGCCCTAACTTCAGATTGAAATTGCAGTAAATAATTGGGTATATTTCCATTATATTTCTTTCACATTATCTGTACAAATTGAATAGTGTGAAACTATTAAGTCTCTTGCACGCATTTGCACTACACGATTACAGTAATTTGTACCATTTTTACGATATCATACGTACTGCGGACAACATTATTCCTCTTTATTTAACCTTTATTTTGGCGTTGTGTACAAAATTGATAGCATAATTCGCCATCTTAAATGAAACAATAAACCCATAGAAGTACCAATATTGCCTTAGCTGCCCAGTTTGTTGATAATTAATGCATAATTAATACATAATTACTATCTCATTGGCAGTACATAAGTAATAGTTTAAACTGTTAAATAATTGTTTAATACGCGAAATATCGCTACAAATTGGTAATTATATGTTTTAAAGTCACTTCCATAACACTTATGCACGTTAAATCGCCTAATTAACGCCGGTAAATGCATTAAAACGATTAATTGAAATTATATTCGAATTATGTTGACGTGTGGCGCCACCTAGCGGCAAATAATCGAACCCCCAATGTTGTGCTATTTTCTTAATTAAGCCTCAAATCAAAATTATTTTCAAATAAAATCGATAGCCCTCGTCCTCCTGAATCCGAATCTGTATTTGTTTGCTATGTGGCTCCGCAAATAACCGAGAAAATAGCGATACAAAATCGCCATTTTTGAACTTAAATTCAAAATTTCTCGAAAAGTAATTTTTTTTTCGGCGAACTTTTTGCACCGGAAATTTGCATTGGAATGACGAATCGAATGCCGTAAAAATTTTGCCAAAATTCGAAAGTTGATGTTTTTGTCCCAAAATTTCTTAAGGTTAACCCCTTTGGACTTTTCCGGAAATTTTGAGGTAAAAATTTTTGAGCTGAGATAGCAGTTTCGTAGATTTAAGCCTCCTGAGTCCGAATCTGCAAGAAAAAATTGGCTCAGACGCCTAATAACGCCGAAAATAATTATTTTCGAAAACGCATTTTTTTTTAAAATGCTTAATTTTGAAAAACTAACAAACGAAATCGATAGATTTTTGCCTTCTGAATCCGAATCTGCAATTATTTTTGCGCTCAGTTAATTATTAACGCCAATAACAGCAAAACAAAGCGCGACCATTTTTTCGAACCCGACACTATTGGGACCGCTGCGGATAATTTATAGCACTAGGCTGATAGATTACGAGCCTCTGAGTCCGAATCTGTTATTAGTTTTGCTGTACGTTGGATAATTACTGAATAAACGGTAAAATACAAAAAAAAACATATTTTGCGCTATCTTACGGCCAACCCGTGAACCCGGTAGTCATCCGAGTTCACCACCTCACCATCATTTTAATTTTTTTTTTAATCTGCTAAATTACGGTTTACAGGTACTTAAAATCAATGCTAATTAACTTTGCACTCATGCACACTCCTTATTTATGTATTTAAGAGCATATTTAATGCATATTTCAATTAAATCTAAGCTGTTCTACACAGTGGTCATCTAGCGGAAAAGCGCGAAAGTTGGTATTTGGTTTGGAGATTAGGTAAGCGATCGATGACAGCGTATCGATCGGTTAGCTAATCTGCAAACCAACATGCATATTTCGATGTTAAATTAATACATATAATATTAGATTTCTTTCCAACAGTTAATTATACATTATGTGATTAATACAATATGATAACGACCACCCAGGTCTTCTACGTGAGATATCAGGTACAGAAATACACATACAATACATGAACACAGTTTAATATAATACAAAATGTAACAACACATACAACGCATTCCGATTACAAGTTTATGATTGTTGCAGGCTGTCTAGCGACTCATCTTAAACTGTATAATGTTGCCATTGAAGATGTCTGCCGAGTGCTTGCATCCCATGATATATTTGTATCATTCCAAATAATGGTGAGTGTTGATGGCGAAGAGTGCGTGGAGTCTTGTAACTAAAAGCCGTTGTTGTCTTTTAAGGTACACGTAATCGATGCTGTTGGAGGAAGTCAGAGTTGTCAAACTTATCGTGCGCAATCTTGTGCAGGCACATTACTAGCATGTGCCGGAGATGCAGCTCGTTTTGGGTAAACTCAAATTGCCCCAATAAATTGTCGTACTGATGTGGCCACGCTGAAGACAAGTGCCCGTCGTTTTGTAGTGAAGATATTTCAAAGACTTCTGTATATTCTCCAATAGTTTTTTCTGTGCTTGTGCAAAAGGTGACCAAACAGGCGCACAGTAGTCTAATTTGCCATAATGTTGCCATTGAAGATGTCTTCCGAGTCGTGCATCGCATGATATATTTGTATCATTCCAAGTAACGGTGAGAGTTCACGGCGAAGAGTGTGTGGAATCTTATAACTAAAAGTCTTTGTTCTCTTTTAAAGTACACGTAATGGATGCTGTTTGAGGAACTCAAGAGTTATCAAACTTATCGTGCCCAATATTGTGTAGCACATTTACTAGCATGTGCCGATGATGCAGTATGATTGGGGTGAACTCAAATTGCCTCATCAAATTGTCGTACTGAAGGCCCTGCTTAGGATAAGTGCCCGTCATTTGCAAGTGAAGATATTTCAAAAACTACTTCTGTATAGTCTAATTGTTTTCTCAATGCTTGTGCGAACTGTGACTAAACGGCGCACAATAGTCTATTTTGCACAAAACTAGAGACTTATCAACAAGTTTTATACATCTGTTGACGTAAAGTCTTTAGTTGTTCTCAGAATGAAACCTATAAGTTGCGTACATTACGGGAATCTCTGACACGGGGTCAGAGGAATGTATGAAAGTTATAGGATTCATTTTATTCATTATTATTTTATACATTACTGTTAGATTTAGAAGTTAGTTTTAGAAGAACATAGAAGTTACTGAATATAGCAGGAGCTTAGTACCTCAGGATTAAAACGATAATATTATTTTGTACTATTGTACTAATAGAATAAGTTACGACATATATAATTTGAATATTGTAATAGTATATTACGTAATGAGAGTTGTAAATAGCATATTACGCCCGAACGAAAAAGTTGTATATTCCGTGAGTGCGTAATTGCTTTACAAATCAAGTTATGTACTGTACTTTATCTACAGACACACTTTACAAATGATCACGCAAATCACAAGTTGTAACTTTTTGTAGGACGCAACGTAACGTTGATGTTTAAATTTGCAATTACTAAACAAAATTGACTATTATGATGAATAATGACTATTATGGTGAACACACCGCTGTGTGTTTCTCTCATATTTCATGTATCTGTGCGTAATGTCATGGATACTGCGATTGTAAATTGTACAATTTTATGAATTTACAGTTGCGGTCTTGGGTAATAGTATTTTATGTTACAAGTCCAGTAGTTTTCTTGTTTTCAGTCCAACTGAAAAAGTCAAAAGTCCTACTGGGCCAAACGATCAAGAATTAACTTTGGGTGGACAGCAAGAAAAATAATTGTTTTGTTAAGATTTATTATAAAAAAAACTCAAAAAAATTCTTTTTTTAATGTCATTCAGTAAAAGCCTTTCAGAAGAAACGTATATCTATTTACCATGTTATGTTCATTTCCGTATAGGTAAGTCGGTTTTTTATATTGCAGGATACTGGAATCAGGTCAACTGTTATCCTGGTAAATCATGATAAATCGTAGGAAATTATACATTTATCATATAGGTAAACCAGTAACGTACAACAGTTTCCCTGTATGATTAAAAATAACAACACTTATTTTTGTGTAGTAATGTAAATTAATCCTCCCTCTAAACATTAGTTGTAGGTTTGATTCTCGCCCAGGACAACATTTCGGATATTTACTAAATTATTATCTCAAACAGCAGCGTATAAACATTAAAGACTTTTTAATGCAGACATTGAATCATATGTTAATAATAACTGCATGTAATATGGTTACTATCTAATGCACGTTTCTTGAGATACTTTATTTTTGTGAAATGTTATGTTATTTCGAGTACTTCAAATATTCTCTGACTAATTTAAATTATTATCTCAAAAACTGTCGTAATTATATTAACGTAATATATCAAAAATGGTAAGTGCTATATTGGTAATAGACATGTGTATTTCTGTTAATATTCAATGCGCGCTTAATAACATATTTATTTATTGCTCATGATGCGATTTTAAATGTCATATCAAATATTTAAATTATGGTATCTCCAAATCTAGCGTATGAATATCAACACATTATTTCTGACAATGAAAAACTTGTTAGTAACGAGTATGTGTGATTTAATTAAGATTTAATGTAGGATTCCTCTGATAATAATTTGTTTGTGCTTTGATGTAATTTTATGAGCGACTTTAAGCAGTCTCCACAGTGCCTCATACTTCAACATCTATTAGTAAAAAACTAGCTTTTAAATATCAATTAATTTATTGACAGATATTAAGTAGTCACTTTTAATTACTATTTAATGTAGGATTATCCTCTGATAATAATTTATTTGTGCATTCATGTAATTTTATGAGCGACTTCAGCAGTTTCCACAGTGGCTCATACTTTAACATCTATTAGTAACAAGCTAGCGTATAAATATTAATTGATTTTATAACAGATATTAAGTAGTATATTGCTACTAAAGTAGTAGGTAAGTGGTAAGTACTAATTGGTACGTGTATAATTAAGTTATGCAACTAGTAAGAGTACACTTGCTTGCCTACATATCAAGCGGGAGGCGATGCCAGCGCAGAAACCGGTGAACTTTATACCTATGATTTAAATTGAGATATTTGAAAAAACCGAGCACGTGGAGAATATGGGGCACGTTTTTAACTACGTCTAGTACTATGTTTAGTCAATAATATTGTACAGATATTGATTTATAAGCAATTAAAAGTGCGCTCAAAATCTAGGCAACTTTATGTACATTTTGGCTAAGTTTTATTGTGATTTTTTAAATTAAGCTGAGATAGCAGTTTGATACATGTTTCTCTTCTGAATCCGAATCTGCAAGAATTATTTATGACAAATGCATAATAACGTCAGAATAAAATATATTCAAAAAAACACTTATTTTTAAAATGTCTAATTCAGTTATTTCGGAGAAACTAAATTAGGGCTTCGATAGATTTTTTTTCTCTGAATCTAAATCTGCAAATACTTTTCCTATACGTTGCTTAATAACGTCGAAAAAAGGAAAATAAAAGTAAAACATGTTTTGAACCAGACACTATTTGGACGGCTGCGGATAAATTAATACACGAAACTAATGAAATGTACCCTGCTGAAGCTGAATATGTGCTTTATTTTGCTCTGGGTAATGTAATAACTTAATAAACGGCAAATAAAAATTTAATTCAAATTTAGAGACATCTACCGGATAAATACCTGAACTAGCATGTTCCAGCTGTAGTAAATTTGGTTGCCTAGATTTGCAGTAATTAGCATGCAAACTTTAATTGCTTATAAATCGATATCCGCACATTATTGTCGACTACAAATGGTGCTGTACCTAGTTAAAAACGTGCCCCATCATCCCTACGCACTCGGTTTTTTAAAATATTGAAGTTTAAATCATAGGTACAAAGTTCAGCAGTTTCTGCGCTGGCATCGCTCTCCACTTGATATGTAGGCAACCAAGCAAACACATGTGATTGTTTAGGTTGCCTAGGATTATAATAATATTCTATTCTTTAACATTTACGTTAGAATTGAAGTATTAGGATGAACTAAGTTTAATTGATCTATTTACTACATTAGATGTGAGTGCAGTATCAGTTTTTTTATATAAAATGAGTAGTTTGTCATCTAGCTTGCTCTAACCTAGTTTCAAAATAATAACATGAACTTTAGTGAAAAACAGCTGAAGAAACCCTTAAAAGATCACTCTAAGCACTAATTGTAAGTTGTATAAGTATTAAATTCATTGAAGTTTCTGTACGACAACAAAATTATCTGCTGTACTATTTATTAACTAAACGATATTTGTCTTCGTCGTGTGAGTTTTCAGTTCAACTGATACAATATTTATGTTTCCAGGTGTTGTCACTAAACATAAAAGCGATCTAACAAAATTGGTATCAACTGTCCTGAAATATGTAACTGCATGGACAGTGATACAACGGCTAACCTTAAGAAGCTATCTACGCCCTCGAAGTTAACTCCGAGGGATGTTCCGCAGTGCGTTATGGTATTGGTGGCACTTTCTGTGCCACATACTGTACGTCAGTGAGCTTGCAAATGTAGAATTCCTCAAAACATTGTTGAAGGACACAAGAATACATGTTTCTATGAAAACCATCCCCAATGTTGATATAAATGACAGATTAAGAAGATTTAATGCAAATTAAATAGATAACGAAATAATTATTAAAAGTTTCACTCTTGGAACACTAATATAAATTTTTAGTTGGTTGTTACATCCATTTCTACCTTTTCATTAATACACATTTTTATAGCTTTAACACCCCAGCAAGTATCTATTGAATATAGAATCAACTGTATCATCAGCCTCAGTTGGGCATCTTCGCTGAAGCACGGAATTGCTTCAGGGATGATATTGCTGCCTCCAATTTAAAACAACCGTCGTTCTAAAACTAGAAGAGCAATCAACAAATGATTTGCATTTCCAATAACTACCCACCATCTGCTCTATATATTGTATACAACGAAAGTTGTGACATCAATTTATAAGCATGAAATCAACATTCAAAATTTTATGATTATAAGACATAAACGCCTTAATTTAAAACAGCTGTGGCTGGAAAACTAAAAGAGCAATCAACAAATGGTTTGCATTTCCAATAACTAGCATTCATCTTCTCTATATGTATATAAAGAAAGCAGCGGTGACATTAACGGTTAAGTAAGAAACCAATGTTTGAATTTCATCATTGACAGACACAAACGCCATTAATTTACTGTCGCTCGTAAACTAAGTGAGAATCTTCAATGGCAACATTATGGCTAATTAGACTACTGTGTGCCTGTTTGGTCACCGTTCGCACAAGCGCAGAAAAAAAATTGGAGGATATGCAGAAGAAGTTTTTGAAATATTTTCACTTCCAAACGACGGGCACTTATCCTGAGCATGGCCATCAGTACGACACTTTATTGAGGCAATTTGAGTTTACCCCAAACGAGCTGCATCTCCGGCACATGCTAGTAATGTGCCTGCACAAGATTGCGCACGATAAGTTTGACAACTCTGACTTCCTCCAACAGCATCCATTACGTGTACCTTAAAAGACAACAACGGCTTTTAGTTACAAGACTCCACGCACTCTTCGCCATCAACACTCACCATTATTTGGAATGATACAAATATATCATGGGATGCAAGCACTCGGCAGACATCTTCAATGGAAACATTATACAGTTTAAGATGAGTCGCTAGACAGCCTGCAACAATCATAAACTTGTAATCGGAATGCGTTGTATGTGTTGTTACATTTTGTATTATATTAAACTGTGTTCATGTATTGTATGTGTATTTCTGTACCTGATATCTCACGTAGAAGACTTGGGTGGTCGTTATCATATTGTACTAATCACATATTGTATAATTAACTGTTGGAAATAAATCTAATATTATATGTATTAATTTAACCTCGAAATATGCATGTTGGTTTGCAGATTAGCTAACCGATCGATACGCTGTCATCGATCGCTTACCTAATCTCCAAACCAAATACCAACTTTCGCGCTTTTCCGCTAGATGACCACTGTGCAGAACAGCTTAGATTTAATTGAAATATGCATTACAGATGCTCTTAAATACATAAATAAGTAGTGTGCATGAGTGCAAAGTTAATTAGCATTGATTTTAAGTACCTGTAAAGCGTAATTTAGTAGTTTAAAAAAAAAATTAAAATGATGGTGAGGTGGTGAACTCGGATGACTACCGGGTTCACGGGTTGGCCGTAAGATAGCGCAAAATATGATTTTTTTTGTATTTTGCCGTTTATTCAGTTATTATCCAACGTACAGCAAAACTAATAACAGATTCGGACTCAGAGGCTCGTAATCTATCAGCCTAGTGCTATAAATTATCCGCAGCGGTCCCAATAGTGTCGGGTTCGAAAAAATGGTCGCACTTTATTTTGCTGTTATTGGCGTTAATAATTAACTGAGCGCAAAAATAATTGCAGATTCGGATTCAGAAGAAAAAAATCTATCGATTACGTATTTTAGTTTTTCAAAATTAAGCATTTTCAAAAATTTTGCGTTTTCGAAAATAATTATTTTTGGCGTTATTGGGCGCCTGAGCCAATTTTTTCTTGCAGATTCGGACTCAGGAGGCTAAAATCTACGAAACTGCTATCTCAGCTCAAAAATTTTTACCTCAAAATATTCGTAAAAACCGCAAGGGGTTAAACCTTCAGACATTTTGGGACAAAAACATCAACTTTCGAATTTTGGCAAAATTTTTGCGGCGTTCGATTTGTCATTCCAATACAAATTTCGGGTCCGAAAAGTTCGCCGAAAAAAAAATTACTTTTCGAGAAATTTTGAATTCAAGTTCAAAAATGGCGATTTTGTTTCGCCATTTTCTCGGTTATTTGCGGAGCCACATAGCAAACAAATACAGATTCGGATTCAGGAGGACGAGGGCTATCGATTTTATTTGAAAATAATTTTGATTTGAGGCTTAATTAAGAAAATAGCACAACATGGGGGGTTCGATTATTGGCCGCTAGGTGGCGCTACACGTCAACATAATTCGAATATAATTTCAATTAATCGTTTTAATGCACTTATCGGCGTTAATTAGGCGATTAAACGTGCATAAGTGTTATCGAAGTGATATTAGAACATATATTTTACCAATTTGTAGCGATATTTCGCTTATTTAACAATTATCTAACAGTTTAAACTATTACTTATGTACTGCCAATGAGATAGTAATTATATATTAATTATGCATTAATTATCAACAAACTGCGCTGCTAAGGCAATATTGGTACTTCTATGGGTTTATTGTTTCATCTAAGATGGCGAATTATGCTATCAATTTTGTACACAACGCCAAAATAAAGGTTAAATAAAGAGTAATAATGTTGTCCGCAGTACGTATGATAACTTACACATGATTACACTAAAATTGATATATATATCAAGAATTGCCATTAGATATTAATGCCATTTCAAAATATTATTGGTATAAAATTAGCCAATATAAATGATAAATTGCGTTAATATCCAATGCATAGTTCTTGAGATATTTGCTTTTTACTGCGGGGATGTGTTATCAATTGATATTTCCAAATATTGTTAAGACTTCATTGGCGATATCTCAAAAACTAGGGTACCATATGAATGCAACTTATCACTGGTATTCAGTGATATATTACCATCTGATATATTGAATTAGATTAATATCAAACGCTCAATTTTTGAGCTATCTGCAATGGACTCCATTTTCTACATTGTTGGTACTTTATTTGTTACATCTCGAAAACTAGCATACAAATATCAATGCAATGTATCATTTATAATGCCTAACGTAATACCAATGATATTCTGAAATGGGATTAATATATAATGCGCGATTCTTGAGATATCTCAATTTTAGTGTGATAATGTGTTTTTAACAGAAATTTTCCAATATTGATCTGTTACCTAATTTGCAAAATTTCAAAAATTGGCCCACCAATATCAATGCAATTTATTGCTGACATTTAGTGATATATTAGCATCTAATGTGTTGAATTTAATTAGTATCCAATGCACAATTTTTCAGCTATTTTCATATGGAGTTCATTTTCTACATCTGGTACTTTATTAGTGATATCTCAAAAACAAGCGTATGGATAATAATGCAATTTATTATTTATATTGGCTTATATTATACCAATAATATTCTGAATTGGTATTAATATCTACTGCGCAATTTTTGAGATATCTCAATTTTAGTGTAATCATGTGTTTTCAACTGATATTTTCCAATATTGATCAGTGACTAAATTCGCGAAATTTCAAAAACTAGCGTACCAATATCAATTCCATTTGATTATAATATTTAGTGATTTGTTAGAATCTTATGTGTTGAATTTGATTAATATCTAATGCTCAATTCTTGAGATATTTGCATATAGACTACATTTTCTATATTGCTGGTATTTTATTAGTTATATCTCCAAAACTAGCGTACAAATATCAATGCAATTTATCATTTGTATTGGCTAATGTTATACCAATGATATTCTAAAATGGTATTAATATCTAATGCGCGATTCTTGAGATATCTCAATTTAAGTGTAATCATGTGTTTTCCACTGATATTTTTCAATATTATTCTGATTATATTAGCGAAATATTAAAAACTAGCGTACCGATATCAAATTTATCACTGGTATTCAGTGATGTATGCTAATTATTCGTGGCTACATGGATCTCAGGTAGAATACACCATTAATGCTACAGAACTTCCCAAAGTTCGAATTTGGAAAAATCGTATGAGAGAAAAAAAAATCACCTTACTACGCCCTTTGAACTTTTTTATTTCTGAAAAAAATTCTAAAATTTACATATTAGTTCTTTGTATGCTAATTATTCGTGAGTACATGGATCTCAAGTAGAATACACCATTAATGCTACAGAACTTCCCAAAGTTCGAATTTGGAAAAATCGTATGAGAGAAAAAAAAATCCCTTTGAACTTTTTTATTTCTGAAAAAAATTCTAAAATTTACATAATAGTTCTCTGTATGCTAATTATTCGTGACTACATGGATCTCAGGTAGAATACACCATTAATGCTACAGAACTTCCCAAAGTTCAAATTTGGAAAAATCGTATGAGAGAAAAAAAAATCACAATATACAGAAAGTGTACATAATATATAAGATCCCCATTTCCATAATATTTATTGAGCTACGTTACAGATCTAAAATTCTAAGAAAGTTTCGAACACAGGAATACTGGAGAACTTCACCTCTTTCGCTCCGTTGAAATGCTCAAAAACTATTATCTCGTTATCGCCAGATTTAAGGAATGGAGCTGGAAGGTACGCAGTCTGCTGTGGTCCCATCTTGAAGTACCTGGAGAGCACAAAACCGTTAACAATCACCACACCTTTCCTCCAGTTGCGCATATCCAAAAATGTATCCTTGGGCTCGCCTTGGACCTTCAGCAGACTTCTATGCAGAGCAGGTCCAGTATGAGAAATGCGTGGCTGCCAATTGTTTAGTGATTTGGTCCAGTTCTTCTTAAACTCCAGAGGATATATGTCCCAATTGGAAATTGCGTTGTCGTTTATGTAGACGTGGTCTTGCCAAATCCCCTTCTTCTGGTTGAACTGATTCAATACGCCGTAATTTATCCTGCCAAAGTTTTCCACGACGAGGTCTAAAGTTGCGTTTTGGTAACCACGTTTTAGTACCAATGAGGCATCTTTTACCTTCCAGTAACCGAAAGTGTTGAGATCTGCGTTTGATTTTAACGGTTTCGTGATTAGTTCGCCGTTGATTAATAGCATGAGGGTGTCACATACCCTACCTCCAATTTTGATACGTGCGTCTGGTGGTATGTTAATGTTGCGCTTCCTGTAGACTATGTAGCCGTAGCTTTGCCCACCTCCTTCGTTAATATCGAGGTTTTCCATGGATATGGGGTGGTCATAGGTGCCTGTCGATGGTGTTTGCTGTACCATGTCATCGAGTGTTATCGAATGAGTAATTTTTATGGTTTTGTAGGCAGTTTTCAGGGATTCTTGCGGCATTGGTGGTAGTACCGTGTGGACTGTATTGTGTTTAGCTATGATGGACTTGAGTGCGTGGTACTTCTCCGTGTAATCGCCTGCTTCTGATAAAGGTGCGTCGTAGTCGTAGCTGCTGATGTCGAGCATGATTCCCCCGTTGTCGGTACTGTTGTCGAAAACATTTCCACCATTCATGAACCCCCAGTTAGTACCTCCGTGGAACATGTAGAAGTTTACTGATGCAGGGTACGAGAGGATGTGCTCCAGTTCCGTGGAGAACGCTTGGGCTGGGCGTGTGTGGTGATTTTCGCCCCAATGGTCGAACCATCCAGTCCAAAATTCCATAACCATTAGTGGTTTATTGGGTTGATACCTTCTTAGGGTGTCCAGTTCTGTTATGCTGGCGTTTTGGAAGTTTGCGGTGTTCAAAACGCCTGGTAGCGAGCCGTAGTCGCCGTTTGATGGTGTGTCTGAAGTGAAGAACAGTTCAACCAAACCGTTCTCCTTGTAGAGTTCTTTGAGGAGTTCCAAGTACCTAACATCTACTGGTTCGTCAGGCACCTTAACGTTGGCGTACTCGTTCTCGATTTGGAAGCCGATTATCGGTCCACCTTTGGTGAACTGCAGCAGCGACAGGATACCAAATAGTACCTCGAAATATTTACTAACGCGCTTCATGAAGGTACTGTCTGAGGTACGCAACTTCGTACCATCACCGCGCAGCAACCAGCTCGGCATACCACCGAAATCCCATTCGGCGCAGATGTACGGACCTGGACGCACGATAGCTAACAAGTCTTCCTCCTGTGCGATCTTCAGGTACTCCTCGATGTGCAGCAGGTCTTCGAAGTCAGTACCACCTTCCCCGAAATCGTAGCTTCCCGGTGTAGGCTCGTGCAGGTTCCAGGGGACATACGTTTCGACCGCGTTCAAGCCTGCCGCGCGCATCTTCTTCAGGCGGTCCCTCCAGTACCTCCTGGGTACCCTGAAGTAGTGCATGGCGCCGCTGTAGATGGTGATGTTCTTGTTGTTGAGGGTAAACTGCTTGCCGCCATCTGATAAGCCTGTGGTTATCGTTGGTGTGGTGTAATGCTGGTAGAGCGTCGGAAGGAGCGACATTTCTGGAGCGCAACACGTTTTATAACTGTTAGTTTCGTGCTTGCTCGTGATTATAAATACGTGTTACATGAGCGTTATTTTGTCAGCTGTTGCACCAAGGCGTTGCTTGGTGCCGATAACTGCAAGCAAGGTGGGGGCAAACGTGAGTGACCTCATGTAAACATTCCTCGTATAACACAAAGTATAATCTTAACATCGATATATTATTATAAGTACACAGAAAGTTAAATACTCGATTTTCTTACTTATTTAATAAATACTCTTTTTAAAATTTTCTGAGGGATTATCTTTAGGCATACTATATGCAAATCTGGCATCAAATTTGCAAAATTTGCTTTATACATTTTTTTCTTTTCTCTTCTGTTTTTCTTTCAGAGAAGTTTCAGTAATTTTTTTTATATCACTTTCGACTTTTGCCGAGGTTTTCATTCTCTTTACAGTCACTTATTTTTATTTTGAAAAAAAAACGTATCATTTTCTTTAAGAAGTGGAGTCTAAAATCTCCTGAAATCTCAAAAAAATAACAGAGAAATCTGGGAAATCATTGTAAAATCTTTCGAAGTTTGACAATTGTTGAAAAATATTGAGAAATCTAAGGAATTCTTGATATATCGTCGGCTTGGTGCTGCAAGGTTGCATGTAACATTTTTTAAATTTTTAGTTCTATAGCTTTGCAGGTATATGTTTTCAAAGCGGGACCTTTCAACTTGTTGGAAGATTAAAATTGGATCATTAGGAACCTGTGATAAAAATATATCAATT
The DNA here is from genome assembly GCA_951805005.1 of Othius punctulatus. Taxonomy (NCBI): domain Eukaryota; kingdom Metazoa; phylum Arthropoda; class Insecta; order Coleoptera; family Staphylinidae; genus Othius; species Othius punctulatus. Next base: position 9,374,607 of record OX638143.1, read on the forward strand.
GACAGTGCAAAATTTATCATTTTTTGATATAGCAAACATATTTAAAATCCTTATTCCCAAATTTACAAATTTGCACATACAACCTTGTAACATTAAGCCGACGATATGTCAACCAATTTGCATTTGTTGATCTCGAAATTATTGAAAAACCACCAGAAATTATAATATTTATTGGACAATCTGTAGAAATCTCAAAAATCATTGGGAATCGTGGAAATTATTAGAAAATATCTCGAAATCTTGACAAAATTTGACAATATTTTAAAATATCTTGATATTTGTTTCATTATCGTTAAAGTTGGAGACTGAAAAAATTAGTGAGGAATTTTTGATGAGATTAGACGAGTAATACTCCATGTTAATGGATGTTAAAGTTAAAATTGATTGACTGTAAATAGAAAATAGTAGATGTAGTAAATAGAATAAAATATATGTTAATATGAAAATTGTAGTTGTTATTTGTGTGTCTTCTTTTGTTGTTTTTTGATGAAATTTTGTATATTATGTAGCGTTATTTGCTAATAAATATTCTTTATTAAAATATTCTTTATTATTAATAATTCCTGATTTTTACGATGTTGGAATTATTCTCTCGAGTATTCTCTCAAAATCTCAAGAATTATTGAGGTATCTCCAGATATCTCCCAAATTATTGGGAAATCTTGGAAATTATTAAAGCATATCTGGAATTTATTGCAATAAAACAGTACAAATCTCAAAAAATATTGAGAAATGTTAGGAATTATTGAAAAATGTCAACCAATATGCATTTTTGTATTTCAAAATGACTGAAAAATCACCAGAAATCATGATATTTATTGGACAATCTGTACAAATCTCGAAAATTATTGGGAATCGTGGAAATTATTAGAAAATCTCTCGGAATCTTATTTATTTATTTATTGAACTAACGGGACAATGCCCACTAACACATTGCTTCATAAATACATTACAAAATTTAATACATTATTTATTGTCTTGATTGTCATTATCTTGATAAAATTTTACAATATTTTGAAATATCTTGATATTTGTTTCATTTTCGTCAAAGTTGGAGATAAAAATGAGTGGGAAATGGTTAGATGAGATTAGGTGAGTAATAATCATGTTAATAATTTCTGATTTTTACGATGTTGGAATTATTCTCGACAATTCTCTCAAAATCTTAAGAATTATTAAGATATCTACAAATCTCGAAAATTATTGGGAAGTCTTGGGAATTATTAAAACATCTCTGGAATTATTGCAATTTTTTGGAATAAAACTGTACAAATGTCAAGAAAATATTGAGAAATCTTAGGAATTATTGAAAAATGTCAACCAATATGCATTTTTGTATCTGAAAAATCACCAGAAATATTCTTATTTATTCGACAATCTGTAGAAATCTCGAAAATTATTATTAATCGTGGAAATTATTTGAAAATGTCTCTAAATCTTAATAAAATTTGACAATATTTACAAATCTCAAAAAATATTGAGAAATCTTAGGAATTATTGAAAAATGTCAACCAATATGCATTTTTGTATCTGAAAAATCACCAGAAATATTCTTATTTATTGCACAATCTGTAGAAATCTCGAAAATTATTAGGAATCGTGGAAATTATTAGAAAATCTTTCGAAATCTTAATAAAATTTGACAATATTTACAAATCTTAAAAAATATTGAGAAATCTTAGAAATTATTGAAAAATGTCAACCAATGTGCATTTTGTATCTGAAAAATCACCAGAAATCATCTTATTTATTGGACAATCTGTAGAAATCTCGAAAATTATAGGAATGGTGAAAATTATTAGAAAATCACTCGGAATCGTGATAAAATTTGACAATATCTTGAAATAACTTGATATTTCTTTTATTTTTGATAAATTTTGAGGTTGAAAAAATGTGAGTAATAATTATGTCAATAATTTCTGGTCATGTGATCTTGAAATTATTGGGTAATCTATCTAAATCTTAAGAATCATTCAGATATCTCTGAAAGTTTCGAAAATTATTGGAAAATCTTGGCAGTTAATCAAAAATCTCTGGAATTATTGATATTTATGGGAAAATCAGTACGAATCCCAAAAATTATTCAGAATATTGGGAATTTTTGAAAAATGTCAATCAACTTGCATTTTTTGGTCTCGAAATTATTGAAATATCTCCAGAAATCATGATAAATATTGGTATTTCTGTGGAAATCTTGATAAATATTGATAAAACGTAGAAAATAATTAGAAAATCTCTCGGAAGCTTCATCAAATTTGACAAAAATTTGAAATATCTTGAGATTTGTTTTATTTTCCACAAATTTGAGGATTGAAAAAATGTGAGTAATAATCATGTCAATAATTTTTGGTTTACATGATCTTGAAATGATTGAAAATCTTAAGAATCATTGAGATATCTTTAGAAATCTCGAAATTTATTATAAAAACTAGGCACTTAATCAAAAATCTCTGGAATTATTGATATTTAGGGGAATATCTTTGCAAATCTCGAAAATTATTGAGAAATCTTATGAATTTTTAAAAAATGTCAACCAACTTGCATTTTTGTATCTAAAAATGATTGAAACACCACCAGAAATAATTATATTTATTGGAAAATCTATAAAATCTCGAAAACTATTGAGAAATTGTAGAATACATTGGAAAATCTCTCGATATCTTGATAAAATTTGACAATATTTTAACATATCTTGATATTTGTTTTATTTTCGACAAATTTGGAGGACAATATTTTGATATATGTTGATATTTGTTTTATTTTTGACAAATTTGAAGGACAATATTTTGACATATCTTGATATTTGTTTCATTTTCGATAAATTTGGAGGTTAAGAAAATGTGAGTAATAATCATGTCATTCATTTCTAGTTATAAGGTCTTTAAATTATTGAGTAATCTCTCTAAATCTTAAACATCATTCAGATATCACTAGAAATCTAGAAAATTTTCGGAAAATGTTGGCACTTAATAAAAAATATCTGGATTTTTTGATTTTGTAGAAATATCTGTGCAAATCTTAAAATTATTTAAAAATCATATGAATTTTTGAAAAATGTCAACCAACTTGCATTTTTGTGTCTAAAAATGATTGAAAAATCACCAGAAATCATTATATTTATTGGGAAATCTGTAAAATCTTGAAAACTATTGAGAACTTGTGAAAATTATTGGAAAATCTCTCGATATTTTGATAAAATTTGACAATATTTTGACATATCTTGACATTTGTTTTATTTTCGACATATTTGGAGGATAACATTTTGATATATCTTGATATTTTTTTTAATTTCAACAAATTTAGACGTAGAAAGAATGTGATTAATAATCATGTCAATCCTTTCTGGTTATATGATCTTGAAATTATTGAGTAATCTCTCCAAATCTTAAGAATCATTCAGATATCTCTATAAATCTAGAAAATTTTCGGAAAATCTTGGCACTTAATAAAAAGTTTCTGGAATTATTGATATTTATTTGAATATCTGTGCAAATCTCGAAAATTATTGAGAAATCTTATGAATTTTTGAAAAATGTCAAGCAACTTGCAATTTTGTTTCTCAATATTATTGAAACATCTCCAGAAATCATGATAATTATTGGGAAATCTGTGGAAATCTCGATGAATGTTGAGAAACCGTAGAAAATAATAAGAAGATCTCTCGGAATCTTGATCAAATTTGCCAATATTTTAACATATCTTGATATTTGTTTTATTTTCGACAAATTTGAAGGACAATATTTTGACATATCTTGATAATTGTTTTATTTTCAATAAATTTAAAGGTAGAAAAAATGTGATTAATAATCATGTCAATCATTTCTGGTTACATTATCTTGAAATTATTGAGAAATCTCTCCAAATCATAAGAATCATTCAGATATCTCTAGAAATCTAGAAAATTATTGAAAAATCTAGGCACTTAATCAAAAATCTATGGAATTATTGATATTTATGGGAATATCTGTGCAAATCTCGAAAATTATTGTGAAATGTTATGAATTTTTGAAAAATGTCAACCAACTTGCATTTTTGTATCTAAAAATGATTGAAAAATCACCAGAAATAATTATATTTATTGGGAAATCTGTAAAAATCTCGAAAACTCATGAGAAATTGTCGAAAATAGTAGAAAATCTCTCGATAGTTTGATAAAATTTGACAATATTTTATCATATCTTTATATTTGTTCTATTTTCGACAAATTTGAAGGACAATATTTTGACATATCTTGATTATTGTTTAATTATCGATAAATTTGAGGATTGAAAAAATGTGAGTAATAATCATGTCAATAATTTCTGGTTATATGATCTTGAAATTATTGAGAAATCTCTCCAAATCATAAGAATCATTCAGATATCTCTAGAAATCTAGAAAATTATTGGAAAATCTTGGCTGTTAATAAAAAATCTCTTGAATTATTGATATTTATGGGAAAATCTGTGCAAATCTCAAAAAGTATTGAGAAATCTTATGAAATTTTGAAAAATGTCAACCATCGTGCAAATTTGTTTCTTAAAATTATTGAAATATCTCCAGAAATCATGATATTTATTGGGAAATATGTGGAAATCTCGATAAATATTGAGAAAACGTAGAAAATAATAAGAAGATCTCTCGGAATCTTCATCAAATTTGACAATATTTTAAAATATCTTGATATTGTTTAATTTTCATTAAATTTGGAAGTTGAAAATATGTGAGTAATAATAATGTCTGGTGTATATGATCTGAAATGATTGTGTAATGTCTCCAAATCTTAAGAATCATTTAGATATCACTAGAAATCTCGAAAAGTTTATTAAAATCGTGGCACTTAATTAAAAATCACTGAAATTATTGATATTAATTGGGAAACCTGTACAAATATTTAAAAAAAATGAGAAATCCTAGGAATTATTGAAATATGTCAATCAATTTGCATATTTTTATCCAGAAATTATTGATAAATCACCTGAAATTATAATATTTATTAGACAATCTGTAGAAATCTCGAAAATTATTGGGAATCGTGGAAATTATTGTAAAATCTCTCGAAATCTCAATGACATTTCAAAATATTTTTAAATGTCTTGATATTTGTTTTATTTTGAACAAATTTAGAGGTAGAAAAAATGTGATTAATAATCATTGCAATAATTTCTGGTTACATGATCTTGAAATTATTGAGTAATCTCTCCAAATCTGTGGAAACATTGAGATAACTCTAGAAATCTCGAAAATTATTGTAAAATCTTGGCAGTTAATCAAAAATCTCTGGAATTATTGATATTTATGGGAAAATCTGGGCAAATCTCGAAAGTTCTTGAGAAATCTTAGGAATTTTTGAAAAATGTCAACCAACTAGCAATTTTGATTCTCAAAATTATTGAAGTATCTCCAGAAATCATGTTAATTATCTTATAATGGTCTTGAAATTATTGAGTAATCTCTCCCTATCTTTAGAAACATTGAGGCATCTCTAGAAATCTCTCGCAATACAATTTACTGATTATACAATATTTCAGTGTTTTACAGGCACTGGCTTTTTCTTTGAAAAACTAAAAATTTAATGAAATATTTTCAATTTTGTATGATATCAGACTTGATTGGTTTGATGTATACGGAGGTATTCTTAGTCTACTATGGAAGCAATTTAATTTCAAAATTTAAAATATCCTCTGTGGTATTGCATTATCTACAGTACTGATTATAATGAACAGTAACCTCTCTACATCATTTTTGACACGCAAAGCTGCCAATTGCTACTGGTTACCAACCTAAATATCGTGCTAATGTAAATGGATTAGTCGGTAATAAAGTAGTACCATTAAACTTTTCTGCAAGGTACCACCTAAAACTGAACTGATGTGTGACTTGTCAAGTTACGTCAAATGGTTTTACCTTCTAGTTAAATTAATGAGTTTACCCACGCTATACGAATACTATTCAAGTGGTGGCATCACGTCCGGTCTCTCCGCGAGTCAACCGTACTTCACCCTCAACAACAGGAACATAACCATCTACAGCGGAGCCCTGCACTACTTCAGGGTGCCCCAGGAGTACTGGAGGGACCGCCTGAGGAAGATGCGGGCAGCAGGCCTGAACGCTGTCGAAACCTACGTCCCGTGGAACCTCCACGAGCCCCAACCAGGAGTCTACGACTTCGGCCACGGCGGCAGCGACTTCGGGAGGATGCTGGACATCGAGCTGTTCCTGGAGTCGGCCCAGAAGGAGGACCTCTTCGCCATAGTGCGGCCGGGGCCGTACATATGCGGCGAGTGGGAGTTCGGGGGGCTACCCAGCTGGCTGCTCCACAGGTGCGAGGTGCAGGTGCGCTCCAGCGAGCCCCTTTACATGAGCTACGTGGGGCGCTACTTCAAGATGCTGTTCGCGCTTCTGTCGCTGCTGCAGTTCACAAGAGGCGGCCCCATCATAGCCATGCAGATCGAGAACGAGTTCGGTAGCCTGCGCAAGAGCGACATGAGGTACCTGAAGAAGCTGAGGAGGATGTACAAGAAGCGGGGCATCGTGGAGCTGCTGTTCACTTCCGACGGCCCTTCCATGGGGAACCTCGCCCAAATGCCAGACACCCTTCTAACTGGTAACTTCCAAGTTGAACCCCAGTTAGAGTTGACGATGCTGCAGAGCTATCAGCCGGGGAAGCCTCTGATGGTGATGGAATATTGGACTGGGTGGTTCGATCATTGGGGGGAGACCCACAGCCATGTGACCAATGATGATTATATCTATACATTAGGGGCTATACTGAGGTACCCTGCTTCCGTAAACCTGTACATGTTTCATGGGGGCACCAGTTTTGGTTTCATGAACGGCGCCAATCTTGTAGACCATAAGGTCGACAACGAGGGGTACCAGCCGGATACCACAAGCTACGATTACGACGCGCCTCTTAGCGAATGCGGGGATTACACTGCAAAATATTATAGTACCAGGAAATTGTTACTAAGGTATACCAAAATTAAGACATGTCTACCGCGCATACCCAAGGAAATGGATAAAACAGCTTACAAAAGCATAGACATTACAGAGCAACTAACTTTGGAAGAACTAATTATGCAAGCACCTATACGTATCAATAGCAGACACACCCTCCCCATGGAGTTACTACCAATAAACAACAACGCAGGACAAAGCTACGGCTACATAGTCTACAGAAAAGAGAACATCCACATACCTTCAAACTCGGTACTACAAATTGTAGGTCACGTCTGCGATACAGTAATGGTACTAATTAATGGCGTGCTTAAGTCTAAAGTGTTAGGAACTTACAACGACTTCAATGAGTTTGGGTACTGGAAGATGAAAAACTCCACGTTGAATATCTACACGGAAACCATGAACGCCACTTTAGACCTAGTTGTGGAGAACTGGGGACGTGTCAATTTTGGCACCAAGTACCAGTACAGGCAATATAAAGGGCTATGGCAAGGCCCAATACTCCTCAACACCATACCGATATTCAATTGGACGATGGTGCCTTTAGAGTTCAAAACCAACTGGACGAACTCGCTCCAAAATTGGCACCCTCCAACGTACCTAATCGGTCCGGCACTATACAAAGGCAAACTTTTTATAAGTGGTACCCCAAAGGACACCTTCGTCGATACACGAGACTGGATTAAAGGTATTGTAATAGTCAACGGGTTTGTTCTGTCGCGGTACTTAAAGTTAGGACCTCAGCAGACTTCCTACTTGCCAGCACCGTTTTTGAAGCGGGGATACAACGAGGTACTCATATTCGAGCATTTTGAGAGTGCAGAGCTAATCAAATTCGTCGACAAGCAGCTATTCCAAAATATAGAAAATAAGCAGGACATCTACCGCAAAACCATTTCTATCTACTTATAGCGTCGAATGGTAAGTTAGACGAACAAGGAAATACTGTATCTTGATATAAAAATAAACTTATTCAGTCGTATGAATTATAAGCTTAAAGTTTGTTAAATATTTTACAATAAAAGTATATTTCGGAATTCATTTTTGTAACAGGGTGTCCCAACTAAAATGGCTTCAAATACGTCCAAAGAAAAGTTGGTCAAAACCAGGTTTACCACATAATCCATATACCCTACTTCCTCTTAGACATTACTGCCACTAACTCCAGAATTTTTGGCGGGCGAATGAAAATTATTTATTTCAAAGGCCTTTCTGCTCTTCCAACATACTGAATATTTTTTGGAAGTCTGTAGACTCGTTTTTGAGAAATTGAATGTTAAATATTTCACAATAAAAGTATATCTCGGAATTCATTTTTGTAGCGCCTAGTGGCACATATATACAGGGTGTCCCAACTAAAATGGCTTTAAATACGTCCAAAGAAAAGTTGGTCAAAACTAGTTTTACCACATAATCCATATACCCTACTTCCTTTTAGACATTACTGCTACAAACTCCAAAATTTTTGGCGGGCGAATGAAAATTATTTATTTCAAAGGCCTTTCTGCTCTTCCAACATATTGAATATTTTTTGGAAGTCTGTAGACACGTTTTTGAGAAATTGAATGTTAAATATTTCACAATAAAAGTATATCTCGGAAATCATTTTTGTAGCGCCTAGTGGCACATATATACAGGGTGTCCCAACTAAAATGGCTTTAAATACGTCCAACAAAAAGTTGGTCAAAATTAGTTTTACCACATAATCCATATACCCTACTTCCTCTTAGACATTACTGCTACAAACTCCAAAATTTTTGGAGGGCGAATAAAAATTATTTATTTCAAAGGCCTTTCAGCTCTTCCAACATATTGAATATTTTTTGGAAGTCTGTAGGCACGTTTTTGAGAAATTGAATGTTAAATATTTCACAATAAAAGTATATCTCGGAATTAATTTTTGTAGTTCCAAGTGGCACATATATACAGGGTGTCCCAACTGAAATGGCTTTAAATACGTCCAAAGAAAAGTTGGTCAAAACCAGTTCTACCACATAATCCATATACCCGACTTCCTCTTAGACATTACTGCCACTAACTCCAGAATTTTTGGCGGGCGAACGAAAATTATTTATTTCAAAGGCCTATCTGCTCTTCCAACATACTGAAGATTTTTTGGAAGTGTGTTGGCACGTTTTTGAGAAATTGAATGTTAAATATTTCACAATAAAAGTATATCTCGGAATTCATTTTTGTAGCGCCTAGTGGCATATATATACAGGGCGTCCCAACTAAAATGGCTTTAAATGCGTCCAAAGAAAAGTTGGTCAAAACCAGTTTTACCACATAATCCATATGCCCTACTTCCTCTTAGACATTACTGCCACTAACTCCAGAATTTTTGGCGAACGAAAATTATTTATTTCAAAGGCCTTTCTGCTCTTCCAACATACTGAATATTTTTTGGAAGTCTGTAGACACGTTTTTGAGAAATTGAATGTTAAATATTTCACAATAAAAGTATATCTCGGAAATCATTTTTGTAGCGCCTAGGGGCACATATTACAGGGTGTCCCGACTAAAATGGCTTTAAATGCGTCCAACGAAAAGTTGGTCAAAACCAGTTTTACCACATAAGCCATATACCCTACTTCCTCTTAGACATTACTGCCACTAACTCCAGAATTTTTGGCGGGCGAAAATTATTTATTTCAAAGGCCTTTCTGCTCTTCCAACATACTAAATATTTTTTGGAAGTCTGTAGGCACGTTTTAGAGAAATTGCTCTGTCTTTTAAGTTTCAGATTTGTCTGGGATACACTAAGGCCGGTATCTATAGTCCATACTTGAGTATGAGTTCGACTCTAGTCGTACATTTGGTTGCGTATTTTCCATAAACGTTTATGCATCAAACGCAACCAAATATACACAAATATACGACTTGAGTCAAACTCATGCTCAAGTACGGACTATAGATACGAGCCTACAGTGCAGATTTGCATTCTATTAATAGAACACTGCCCACATTTGAAAGTTAGCAAAAGTGCAGTAGAAACATATGACAATTTCAGTTTTCATTTCAGTGAAAGTATTTTACTGCCTGAATAACTATCTTAATTGACCATTATGGATTATTATCATTCACTATTTAAAAAAAAATATATTTAATGGATATTTACACTTCACAGTGTTATCAGTACAGTTCATATCAATTGTGCATAATTAGTGTTATTCAAAATGTTTTTTAATTGGCATAAAAATAGTGGCAGAATATATTCTAATTAGGTGTTTGTTTCGGAATCGACGAATAAGGAAAACACTGAAAATATTTTTTAAAATTTTTTTTATTAACGTTTCTGCATAATACAAATTATATGCTAAATAGTTCTTCGGTATTTCTGCACCTACATATTGATTTGTTTGTAAATATATGTTGAAGTCCTTGCGAGAAAAGATGTTTCTGTGCATGACTATTTTCGTCACACCGTTATCACCGAGCGATGCCCTCCTATTCCCCGCAAACTCCGTCAAGATTGAGAGAGCAAATCGTCAACCGCACTTAAACACTGACCAGTACAGTTACCCACAAGTAATTGGTACATAACCACTCGGCAGTCAAAAGTCCAGCAGTAGTACTTGAGTGCGCGTCGACGATGGCCGTAACCTCCACGAGCCTTCCCACGCTGTACGAGCACTACACGTCGGGCGGCGTGACCGCGGGGCTTTCCTCGCAGCAGCCCTACTTCACCCTCAATGACCGCAACATCACCATCTACAGCGGCGCCATGCACTACTTCAGGGTACCTAGGGAGTACTGGAGGGACCGGCTGAGGAAGATGCGCGCCGCCGGGCTGAACACCGTCGAGACCTACGTGCCGTGGAACCTGCACGAGCCCCAAGAGGGGTGGTACGACTTCGGAGGCGGCGGCTCCGACATGGAGGAGTTCCTTCACGTGCGCGAGTTCCTGGAGACGGCCCAGGAGGAAGACCTGCTGGCGATAGTGCGCCCTGGCCCGTTCATATGCTCCGAGTGGGAGTTCGGCGGCTTCCCCAGCTGGCTGCTGAGGTACAAGGGGATGAAGGTGCGCACCTCGCAGCAGACCTACATGCAGCACGTCAGCAGGTACTTCGGCGTGCTGCTGCCGCTGCTGGCGATGCTGCAGTTCACCAGGGGAGGTCCCATCATCGCGTTCCAGGTCGAGAACGAGTACGGTAGTACCGCCAGCAAGACCTTCGTCCCCGATAAGGTGTACCTCGAGCAGCTGCGGCAGCTGATGGTGCGGCATGGTGTGGTGGAGTTGCTGTTCACCTCGGATTCGCCTACGGCTAACGGTGATTTGGGGACGCTACCTCAGTACTTTCTGCAAACGGCGAACTTCGCTGGTAACCCGGAAGCTGAGTTCAAAAAGTTGAAGATGCTGCAGAAGAACAGGCCCTCCATGGCCATGGAGTTCTGGACGGGCTGGTTCGATCATTGGTCCGAGCAGCACCACCTACGCAACAACACCGAGTTCTTCAACGTACTGGATAGGATACTCAAGTACCCGGCTTCGGTGAACATGTACATGTTCCAAGGGGGTACCAACTGGGGCTTCATGAACGGCGCCAACATAGCTGATGGCAGTACCGACAACAAAGGGTACCAGCCGGACACCACCAGCTACGACTACGACTCGCCCATCAGCGAAAACGGCGATTACACCGAGAAGTACGTGATCGTGAAGGAGCTCATCAAAAGGTATGCCACGCTCAAACTGCGGACACCGCAAACCCCCAGCGTGCACGCCAGGAAGGCCTACCCTAACATCACGGACATCCAACAACTAACCTTCGACGAGATCATCAAGGCAGCCCCACACAAATTCCAGCGCTCCGATTTGATCCCCATGGAGTTCCTCCCGATCAACAACAACTCGGGCCAAAGCTACGGCTACCTCGTCTACAGAAAAGAAAACTTGCAGCTACCAGCAAACTCGGTCATCACCATCGGCGGAAGGATCTGCGACACCCTCATGGTCCTCATCAACGGCATCCTGGTCTCGCCTCCGCTGCGCAGCAGCAAAGACCTCAACGGCTTCGGGTACTGGCGCCTCCAAAACTCCACGTTAACCCTACCGCCCTTCTACTTCCGCAACGCCACCTTGGATCTGATCGTTGAAAACTGGGGGCGCAACAACTTCGGCCACCTCGAGCAGTTCGTGCAGCGCAAAGGGCTCTGGCAGGCACCCGTGTACGTGAACTCCAGGCGGGTGTACGACTGGGAGCTGGTGCCCTTGGAGTTCAAGACCTCCTGGAGCAACTCGCTGAGCGGGTGGCACCCCGTGAGCACGATCAACCCCCAGCCCGCCCTATACAGGACCGTGCTAACCATCGAAGGCCTACCCAGGGACACCTACGTGGACATGTCGGAGTGGACGAAGGGCGTAGTACTGGTCAACGGGTTCGTCCTGGGGAGGTACGCAGTGATCGGGCCCCAAAGGGCGCTCTACCTACCAGCGCCCCTTCTCAAAGAGGGCGACAACGACATCCTCATCTTCGAGCACTTCTACCCTGCGCAAGCACTCAAATTTTCGACGGATCCTATCTACAAAACGATAAAATAGTTACGACAAGTTTTATTTACATATAAAAAATACATATATACATAAATATAGTTAAGTAGGTACAATCAGATGATTATGTTTTTCTGCTGGTTGGTGAAGTTAGACGGCGCTGTCGAGAACATGCCGGAGACTTTACCTGAGACCTTCTGGAGGCAGTTGGGCAGGAAGGTTCTTCTGGTGGCGACGACCCTCTCGATGAGGGGTTTCTTGTACAGGCGCAGCGCCTCCTTGCGTTGGTCCGACGTCACGCTCCTATCGTCCAAGTGCACCAGATTGGGAAATAAACTGATTATGAATAATCTGTAAATAAGAAACACATGTCAACACATACTCGAGATAAAAATAAAGCAAAGTACGTCTATGTTTACTCTTTTGTTAGAAAATAATCATTCTCTAAAGGAGGAGTCTCCATAATTGTTTGCCAAAAGAACCACATTAACTTTAGGCTTGGTAACTATAAATTAATTCAAACTGTAAATACAAATAACTAAATTGCGGAAAATTATTGCAAATATCAAAATATGTAAATGGGAAGTCTACTGAAAAGTTGCCCAATTTTGCCCAAACTGATTATGAATAAACTATAAATAAAAAACACAAGACTCGAGATAAAAATATAGCAAAATACGTGTATGTTTACTCTTTTGTTAGAAAATAATCATTCTCTAAAGCAGGAGTCTCCAAAAATTTTTGACAAAAGAACCACATCAACTTTAGGCTTGGTAACTATAAATTAATTGAAACTGTAAACACAAATAAGTAAATTGCGGAAAATTACTGCAAATATCAAAATATGTAAATGGGAAGTCTACTGAAAAGTTGCCCAATTTTGCCCAAACTGATTATGAATAAACCATTAATAAAAAACACATGTTAGCAAAATACAAATATGTAAATTGCGGAAAATTACTGCAAATATCAAAATATGTAAATGGGAAGTCTACTGAAAAGTTGCCCAATTTTTGCCCAAACTGATAATGAATAAACTATAAATAAAAAACACATGTCAACACATACTCGAGATAAAAATAAAGCAAAATACGTGTATGTTTACTCTTTTGTTTAGAAAATAATCATTCTCGAAAGCAGGAGTCTCCAAAATTTTTTGCCAAAAGAATCACAGAAACTTTAACAGTTCTAGGTGGGGTTGGTAACTATAAATTAATTCAAATTTTAAACAAAATTTTTTTGACAAAAGAACTACAGAAACTTTAGTTGTTCTAGGTGGGCTTGGTAACTATAAATTAATTCAAACTGTAAACACAAATAAGTAAATTGCGGAAAATTACTGCAAATATGAAAATATGTAAATGGGAAGTCTACTAAAGAGTTGCCCAATTTTTTCCCAACCGGATTATGAATAAACTATAAATAAAAAACACATGTTAACATATACTCGACATAAAAATATAGCAAAATACGTGTATGATTACTCTTTTATTTAGAAAATAATCATTCTCTACAGAGGGAAGCTCCAAAAATTTTTGACAAAAGAACCACAGAAACTATTTCAGTTCTAGATGGGCTTGGAAACTATAAATTAATTCAAATTGTAAACAAAAATAAGTAAATTTGCAGAAAATTACTGAAAATATCAAATTATGTAAATGGAAAGTCTACTGAAAACTTTTTTTAATACCAGAAATTAATTCAAATTGCAAACAAAAATAAGTAAATTGCGGAAAATTACTGAAAACATCAAATTATGCAAGTGGAAAGTCTACTGAAAAGTTGCCCAATTTTCTATAAAGACATGATTAACTACACTGTCTTGTAATATTTACTTACATGTAAAATAAAAGTGAAATAAAAAAAAATAAAGTGAAAGTGTAATAAAAAAAGCAGGAAATGTATGCAAATGGCAGAAAATATAATATAAACATCAGTTGCAACTAAAATCCCTATAAATGAAAACACTGAAAGCACAAAAAAATCCTAAATGTTCTGATACATACCGGTGTTTCTGAAAAACTTCACAAAATTGTGGAAAATTATATTATAATATCAACATAGGTCAACTGTGAAAACAACTTTTCGAGGAAACAGTTGATGAAGGAAATTTCTATTATTATTTATTTCATTTAGATTTTATTATTATTCGTAGTTGTTCAGTTATATACTTCAGGTTAGGTTAGGTTAGGTTATAAGTTTATATAGGTATATAGGTATAAGGTGTAAGGTATAAGGTTTATATAGGTATAAGTTCATATAGGTTACAGAGGCTAAACATATTGTATAATTGCTGTAGAGAACACTTATTGTGATCAATCGTGTTAATAAAATTTTGATTATAGAATTTTTCACGTTTTTAAGTTTTCATTTTGAAGTACAATTTACTAAAGCATTTATAAACCTATCCTATGTAGATTCTCTATCAGAATTGCCCTAAGAGCGAAAATCGATAATTTTTCACATTCGGTCTATTTTCGTTTATTACGTATACAAATACGGTATAAGTTGCACCAAATTTCATAGTGATTTCTCAAATTGCTACAATGTATGATGGAAATTTCAAAAATGTGCATTCAAAGTATAAAGTTCAGAATTTCGATAAAAATATCAAAGTATCAGAAGGTTCAAAAATTGCCAACATTAGAGTAAACCAAAACAATGTGAAAAATCCGCAAATTTTAATGCAATTGCAGAAAAGCTTATACCAATATGATGAAATGATGGTATGATGAAAATTTCAAGAACGTGCAATCAAAGTACAAAAGTGATAAAGTTCAGAATTTCGATAAAAATATCAAAGTATCAGAAGGTTCCAAAATTACAAACATTAGAGTAAACGAAAAAAGTGAAAAATCAGCAAATTTTATTAAAATTGCAGAAAACCAATACTATTAAAATATACAAGTAAATATACTGAACTGTTGGTAATTTTAATTTAAAAAAGGTTTACGGTGATTGAAGATTTCCAAAATATCTAATCAAACAGGTAAAACGTTCAAAATTATCATGAAATTTTAGTGAAATTGGAAATTCTATCAATGTTTCTAGATTGTTTGAAATACAGTAAATTTGGAAAAACTTCACAAAAGTGCAGTGAAACTAAAGTAACCTAGTGAACTAGAAAAATGCAGAAAATCTTATAATAATATCAAATATACAACAAAGTTACACCAAATTTCACAGATATTTCACAGATTGCCATAAAATATGATGAATTTTATTAAAATTGCAGAAAACCTAATACCGATATTAAAATATACAAGTAAAAATACTGTTGGTAATTTTAATTTAAAAAAGGTTTTTGGTGATTGAAGATTTCCAAAATATTCAATCAAAAGTTAAAACGTTAAGAATTTCCATAAAATTTGAGTGAAATTGGAAATTCTAGCAATGTTTCTAAATTGTCTGAATTTCAGTAAATTTGGAAAATCTTCTCATAAGGCAGTGAAACTAAAGTAACCTATTGAACTAGAAAAATGCAGAAAATCTTATTATAATATCAAAATATACCTACAAGTAATGTACAAGTTACACAAATTTTCACAGATATTTCACACATTGCCAAAAAGTATAATGAAAATCTCTAGAGAAATCTGCTCTCTATCTAAATTGTCTGAATTACAGTAAATTTGGAAAAACTTCACAAAAGTGCAGTGAAACTAAAGTAACCTAGTGAAATAGAAAATTGCAGAAAATCTTATTACAAATAATAAATTTTTAGGGAAATTGGAAATTCCAGCAATGTTTCTAAATTGTCTGAATTGCAGTAAATTCGGAAAAACTTCACAAAAGTGCAGTGAAACTAAAGTAACCTAGTGAACTAGAAAAAATGCAGAAAATCTTATTATAATATCAAAATATACCTACAAGTTACACAAATTTTTACAGAGATTTCACACATTGCTATAAAGCATAATGGAAATCTCAAGAGAAATCTTCTCTTTATCTAAATTGTCTGAATTACAGTAAATTTTGAAAAACTTCACAAAAGTGCAGTGAAGCTAAAGTAACCTAGTGAACTAGAAAAATGCAGAAAATCTTATTATCATAATAAGATTATTTAGAATATTTACATAGTAGAGAAGGTATCAAAATATATCTTCAAGTACTGAACAAGTTACGCCAAATTTCACAGCGATTTCACAGATTGTCACAAAGTATAATAAAAATCTCTAGAGAAATCTTCTCTCACCAAATTTCACAGAAATTTCACAAATTGCCATAAAGTATCATGGAAATCTATAGAGTAATCTTATCTTACCAAATTTCACAGAAATTTCCCAAATTGCCATAATGTATGATGAGAATTTCTAGAATGTGCAATCAAGCAAGCAAGTGTAAGAATCAAAACGTTTACAAATTTTAATAAAAATATTGCTAACATTACACTACTTAAACCGATGAAAGTGAAAACCCTGCAAATTTTATTGAAACTGCTGAAATCTTAATAATGGTATCAAAATATACAAATAAATATACTGCACTTTCAGTAATTTTAATACAACAGGCTTCATGGATTTTTAAAATTTCCAAAATATGCAATCAAAGAATTAAGATGTTAGGAATGTTAATAAATTTTGAAAAAAGTATCAATCAGATCATAATGTAAGCATTGTAAAATTCAATATTTCAACAAAAATATGAACGTTCAAAAATTGCAAACATCATAGTCAACCGAAACAATTGAAGGAAAAAAAACAGCAAATTTGATTGAAATTGTAAAAAAGCTTATAAAATAATAGTATTAAAATATACAAATAAATATACTGGACTTTCAGTATTTTAATATAAAAAAGGCTTTATGGATATTAAAATTTTCCAAATAAAATAATACAATAGTTAAAATGTTAAGAATGTTAATAAGTTTTGTAAAAGTCTCAATATGTTCAGAAACAGCAACTATTCTAACAAAAAATGAAACATTAAACTATTCAAATTACGAAAATATATGTTTTTAATGTTTTATAAGGTAATGATAGTCTGCAAAATCTCTTTATTTCAGATATTTGGCAAATTTTCAGAAAATAACACGAAATATTTTGCAAATTTTGAAATTTCTTGAATGTACAATTAAACCATAAGAGTCAAAAGGTCAAAATTTTAATGAAAATATCAGCGTTTAGAAATTTTAGTAAACCAAACAGCATCTCAGTAAACCGATACATGTGAAAAACCAGCAAATTTTATTGAAATTGCAGAACTCTTTATAATAATATCAAAATTCATAAATGGTTAGCAAAATATGAGCAAAAAGCAAAAATTAAATATTAAAATTACAAACATTACTAGAAAATGTATTTTTTTTTTATATTTTACAAAGTAATTATTTCTTGATCTCAGATATTCCTCAAATTTTCAGAAAATTACACGAAACATTTCACAAATCTGATAATTTCTTGATTGTGCAATCAAATATTTTATAAAAAAATGATAAATTCCTAAAAAAGTTATGGAAATTTAATGAAAATTTCTAGTATCACCGAATATAAAAAAAAATAGCCCAGATTTTTCAATCAAATCTCAATAACTTAACCATTATGCAACCGAAGGAAGTGGATGACGAGAAAATTTAAGATGCAGAAAGCTCATTAATCAATGTAATCAAAATATATTAATAAGTATCAAACTTTCAGCAATTTCAATAAAATGTTATGCATTTTTATGAAGATACACAACATTTCATAAAGTTTTTGGACCAAATAGTTCAGTAAATCATCTAAGTGCTGAACTTTCCAGCAAAAAATAGACATTTTCGTTTTAATACTATACAGAGTGGCCCTAGAAACCTCACAGATATACTTTCCATGGGCAACATTTGGCGAATTACCAAATATATCTCTATTAGATCATTACCATTAGTAGAAACTTGAGTTTTTGGACCAAATAGTTCAGTAAATCATCTAAGTGCTGAACTTTCCAGCAAAAAATAGACATTTACGTTTTAATAATATACAGGGTGGCTCTAGAAACGTCACAGATATAATTTCCATGGGCAACAGATGGCGAATTACTAAATAGCTTTCTATTACATCATTACTATTAGTAGAAACTTGAGATGTAAGAACTTAAGATAGCAATTTTAATTAGCTCTGACCTGTACTGGAGGTACTCGTAGAAGTTTCCGCCATTGAGGTACGAAGGTGCTGCTGAGTTGCCCATCAAAGAAAGGTACTTCAACCCAGGACATGCCAGCTCGAGTTTCCTAGCCCATGGATACAGGTCTCTAATCTAAAAATTAATAACAGGTATATGGAATGAAATAATAGGTATATGGTATAATATGGTATAATATATGGGTATAATATATGGTATAATATATGGTATATACTATAATAGGTATAATAATAGGTATATGGAATGAAATTAATTAATAATTATTATTATTTCAATAAATTACAAAACAAACGTTCAATTGAGTAGAAACGATAGCAATTACAGTTCAAAAGCCAATATAACTGAAATATTGTATAACATAATAATATTGTTATATTGCTTAGTATCAGAAAATATACGATGTTTTCGTAAAACGAAATCGTGAAAAATATTCTCCACGATTATCCTTAATTGGAATCAGTCCTTAGGCGATTTGGATTAATTAAATTATTTTGAACAACAAATTTACGTAAGCTGGGGTGTATTGTGAGAAACAAATTTCCTGCTTGAGGCTTTGTTACAACTGTAAAGCACCTAATCAGGCATTATAATCGTATTTAATCTTTCAGTACTTAAATAAGCGGAATGAAACAGTATGCCAAATAATTAGTGATTTATTGAACTGATTAATCCACAATTGTAATTTAATTTAATAATAGTTGCTTTTCACTTATTTGATTTGTATTTATTGTGTAATTATTATAATAGAAGTATTTTAATTATAGGCCAGTTGTCTGGTGATAACAATTTTAACTTATAATATTGTAATTTCATTTAATAATATTTGCTTTTCAGTTATTTGATTTGTATTTATTGCTTTATATTTTATAATAGAAGAAATTTAATTATAAGAAAGTTGTCTGGTGATAACAATTTTAACTTTAAATTATCTTGCAATAATATAATAATATATAACCTTAATAATATAATAATAGTAATAATTAATAACTGATTGACCTTGTAATTTATTGGATTATTATATCTGAATAATCCATATTTGTAATTTAATTCAATAATACTTGCTTTTCACTGGTGAATACAATTTTAATGTAACTTTACCTTGCAGTGATTCAGCCATAGTAATTCCAATTTTGGCATGAATGGGATCTCCGTTTCTGATGTGATATTATTGTGATCGCAGATAAGCGTAGTTAATTGCTTGAAATTTGTCAGGAACTTCAAACAGCTGCAACACAATAGAGATACATATAATTATACTTGGAATATGAGTCCTTGAAATTGCATAGAAGTAAACATTACGTTTTGTTAAAACTAATTATGTTAATTGCTCAATTTGTTTACTTAAGTTATAAAATGCGCAAATACAATATCGTCAGGTCGAAACTATTTACGCACATTATAAATTGCATTTCAAATAAATATCGCAAACATAATTGCCCTTAACCAGGAAAAGTTATGAGTTAAGGTTATGAGGTTATTGTTATGATTTAAGGGTTAGGTTAAGTTTAAGACAAACATTACTGATTAAGTGATTATATCCCGAAAACTTGGAATTTAACCAAGTAAATCTTAAGCCTAAAAACTTGTAAATTTTAGTTTTGAAAAACTTCTTTCTTCTATTTTTATCATGTAAGCCTAACCATAATTTTGTCAACATAAACTTTGATTCTCATTTAAATACTTTTTTATCATTCATGTAGGTATTCGCATTAGGCATTCACGATTACATCATCTAAAACTTTCATTGGTTGCAAATTTTGTTGCTTCGTACAGAAAATTCAAAATTGAGTATATAAGAAGGTGAAACTTACTCGAATTCGTTGTTGCTGATGTCCAAAATTTTGATATGTGGTGAAAGCTCCTGTAGAAGTAATTTGGGCATATTGTGCAACCTCTCGTAAGCTAACGACAATCTCGTTCTGTCCACCTGCTCCTCATCTTCCTTAGGTGGTAACCCAAAATTGATCTTAGACTCGTTTTGACCTAAAATTAAAAAAAAAATGATGATACTGGTACAAATGATAAGAAATATGTAATCAGTAAAAAGCAGAATTCAAACATTAATTGGTTAATAGATTAAATATAGGTTTTAGAAACTATTCACATCTAGTTCAAGTTATAAGTAACATCAATTGATAATATTTATGTTAGTAGTTACTTTGCTAAGAATTTTATAAGATTTATGACAAATATGAAATTATTGGAAAATTAAGGCAAAACATTGCATTAATGTTTCATGATAATGAACTAATTTAATACAAACTTTAGAAGATTAATGCAAAACATTCAAAAAGTGCAAATTGACTATACATTGTAGTACGATTTCGCAAATAAATAGTTACAATATAATTAGCCAAAGCTTTAAATTGAAAATTTAGAAAAAATTCACAGCCGAAACTATAATGTTGGTAGTTTTCAACAGTTGACATTATAAAATTTGGCGTGAACATTTGCAACTTTGACAGGTTTTCATTGCTGTCGCTCAGTATTCAAGCAGTTGTCAAAACTAGATAGGAACGGGAAATTCAAATTCAAAATTTAACAAATTTAACAGTAATGGTTGCAACTTTGATAGATTTTCAATGTTATCACCAAGAATTTAAATAGTTGTTGGCAGAATTGTGCAAATCTAATGAAAAATACAACAAACTTGACAGTAAAAATAGCTAATTTAACCTTTTTCCACTTATGTGCCTTAGTATATAAGAAATTATCGAAAAATTGGTCAGTAATCACTGCAACTTTGACAAGTTTTCAATGTTGTCAAATTTTGACAGTTGGATTTATAAATATGGCAAATTTTGAAAGTTACAACTGAAAATGTGACATATTTTGTCAATTGCAGTTAAATAGTATTAAATAATAATAAATTTATTTAAGAAACTTACAATGTGACATATATTATATAAGAATATGGAAAATGTCAAAAGTTAGGGGCAATGAAAAAAAAATGTTTCATTGACGCTGTACGTTTGTAAATTTTACAGATTTTTACAACTTAAAAGCATAAAGTTGACTGATTTTGATGGTATGGATAGAAAATTGGACAAATTTTTATTGTGTCAGTAGTAAATTTTACAAAACTTTCAAATCTGCATCTACAAATTTGACAGATGTCGGTACAGGCACTGAACATACAAATCTTAGGAGTTTATATCAGAAAATTTGTAACATTTTGATGATTGCAGTGAAAATTAGATAGATTTGGATAGATGCAGTAAAAAATATGAGAGATTTGATCTGTTTTAGCTATAAATTTATATATGTCACATAATTTCTCAGTTACAACTAAGAAATTTGACAGTTGCATTTGAAAATGTAGTAAGTTTGGACAGTTTCAACTAAACATTTAACAAACCTGGAGAATTTAGTTGTCAAATTACTAGATTTTGACGGTTGAAGTAGAAAATTTTACAGATTTTCGACAAAACTTTACTAACGTTCAAAGTTACAGTCAAAAATTTGATCATATTGACAGTTCCTAGTGAAACTGGCTCATTTTTTACTTTTGGATCTAACTATTTGGCAGACCTAATTAGTTGCAGTTAAAAATTTGATAGATTTAGATAGATGTAGTGAAAAATATGACAAATTTTAGCTGTAAATGTGTCAGAAAGTTACAAATTTGATAGATTTTGGCAATTACATTTAAAAACATTGTAAATTTGAATAGTTTAAATAAACAATTTATCAAATGTGGCAGATTTTGACAGTTTGAATCAAATTTTTTACATATTTTCATACTTGGTACTAATAAATTTACATATTTTGGCAGTTTCTGTAGAAAATATGACGATATTGACAGTTGCTGTTGAAAACTGGTTTGATTTAATTGCTGAAACTAAATATTTGACAGATTTGACTAGTTGGAGCTAAAAAGTTTACAGATTGTCTATTTAACAGATTTGGATAAAGCAATTGTCAAATTTGGCAGATTCTGACAGATGGAACTGAAAATTTTACATATTTTCACAGTTGGTGCTAAAAAACTTAACAGATTTGGACTCTTTCTGCAGAAAATACGATATTGACTGTTACTGTTGAAAATTAGTGCGATTTTTATTGCCAAAAACAAAATATTTGACAAATTTGAATAGTTGGGATTTAATTTTTTTACAGATTGACTATTTGACTAAATTTGACTAAATTGTTAAATTTGGTACATATTGACAGTTGGAATTTAAAATTAAAAAAAAAAATCACAGTTGGTGCCAAAAACTTAACAGGTTTGACCCTTTCTGTAGCAAATGTGACAATATTGAAAGTTGCTGTTGAAAACTGGTTTGATTTTTATTGCCAAAACTAAATATTTGACAAATTTGAATAGTTGGCATTAAAATTTCTTTTGCAGACATTGACAGTCGGAATTTAAAATTTAAAATATTTTTCACAGTTGGTGCCAAAAACTTAACAGGTTTGATCCTTTCTGTAACAAATGTGACAATATTGAAAGTTGCTGTTGAAAACTGGTTTGACTTTAATTACTAAAACTAAATATTTGACAAATTTGACTAGTTGGCGTTTAAAATTCTACAGATTGACTACTTAGCAAATTTGGAGGGAGCAATTGCCAAATTTTACATATTTTCACAGTTAGCGCTAAAACTTTTGCAGATTTTGACACTTTCTGTAGCAAATATGACGATATTGAGAGTTGCTGTTGAAAACTGGTTTGATTTTAATTGTTAAAAGCTAAATATTTGACAAATTTAACAAGTTGGCGTTAAAACTTTTACAGATTTTGATTTGGAAAGAGCATTTGTCCAATTTGGCAGATTTTGACAGTTGGAATTGAAAATTTTACATATTTTCACAGTTTGTGCTAGAAAATTTACAGATTTTGTCACTTTCTGTAGCAAATATGACGATATTGATATTTGCTGTTGAAAACTAGTTTGATTTTAATTGCTAGAACTAAATATTTGACAGATTTAACTACTTGGCATTACAAATTTTACATATTGACTATTTCGAAAATTTGACAAGAGCAATTGTTATATTTGGCAGATTCTGACAGTTGGAATTGAAAATCTGGCAGATATTTACAGTTGGAATTGAAATATTTACATATTTTCAGAGATAATACTAACAACTTTACATATTTTGGAACTTTCTGTAGCAAATATGACGATATTTACAGTTGTTGTTGAAAACTAGTTTGATTTTAATTGCTAACACTAAATATTTGACAAATTTGCCTCGTTGGAGTTAAAATTTTTATAGATTGACAATTTAACAAATTTTGAGAGAAAAATTGTCAAATTTGGCATAATTTTTTACAGTTGGAATTGAAAATTGTACATATTTTCACAGTTGGTGCTAAAACCTTTACAAATTTTGACACTTTCTGTAGCAAATATGACGATATTTACAGTTGCTGTTGAAAACTTGTATCATTTTAATTGCTAAAACAAAATATTTGACAAATTTGACTAGATGGAATTAAAAATTGTACAGACTGAGTATTAAGCAAATTTGGAGAGAGCAATTGTCAAATTTGGTAGATTTTAACAGTTGGAATTGAAAATCTGGCAGATTTTTACAGTTGGAATTGAAATATTTACATATTTTCACAGATAATACTAACAACTTTACATATTTTGGCACTTTCTGTAGCAAATATGACGATATTTACAACTGTTGTTGAAAACTAGTTTGATTTTAATTGCTAAAACTAAATATTTGACATATTTGCCTCGTAGGAGTTAAAATTTTTATAGGTTGACAATTTAACAAATTTTGAGAGAACAATTGTCAAATTTGGCATAATTTTTGACAGTTGGAATTGAAAATTTTGCATATTTTCACAGATGGTACTAACAACTTTACATATTTCGGCACTTTCTGTAGCAAATATGACGATATTTACAGTTGCTGTTGAAAACTGGTTTCATTTTAATTCCTAAAACAAAATATTTGACAAATTTGACTAGATGGAATTAAAAATTGTACAGACTGCCTATTAAGCAAATTGGGAGAGAGCAATTGTCAAATTTGGTAGATTTTAACAGTTGGAATTGAAAATCTGGCAGATATTTACAGTTGGAATTGAAATATTTACATATTTTCACAGATAATACTAACAACTTTACATATTTTGGCACTTTCTGTAGCAAATATGACGATATTTACAGCTGTTGTTGAAAACTAGTTTGATTTTAATTGCTAAAACTAAATATTTGACATATTTGCCTCGTTGGAGTTAAAAAATTTATAGATTGACAATTTAACAAATTTTGAGAGAACAATTGTCAAATTTGGCATAATTTTTGACAGTTGGAATTGAAAATTGTACATATTTTCACAGTTGGTGCTATAACCTTTACAGATTTTGAAACTTTCTGTAGCAAATCAAATCAAATCAAATCAATCTTTATTATGCGTTTGCCGTACATAGTAGCACAGATGACGATATTGACAGTTGCTGTTGAAAACTAGTTAGATTTTAATTGCTAGAACTAAATATTTGACAGATTTGACTAGTTGGCATTAAACATTTTACAGATTGACAATTTAGAAAATTTGGCGAGAGCAATTGTCATATTTGGCAGATTATAACAGTTGGAATTGAAAATTTGGCAGATTTTTACAATTGGAATTGAAAATTTTGCATATTTTCACAGATGGTACTAACAACTTTACATATTTTGGCACTTTCTGTAGCAAATATGACGATATTTACAGTTGTTGTTGAAAACTAGTTTAATTTTAATTGCTAAAACTAAATACTTGATATATTTGCCTCGTTGGAGTTAAAAAATTTATAGATTGAAAATTTAACAAATTTTAAGAGAGAAATTGTCAAATTTGGCATAACTTTTGACAGTTGGAATTGAACATTTTACATATTTTCACAGTTGGTGCTAAAACCTTTGCAGATTTTCAAACTTTCTGTAGCAAATATGACGATATTGACAGTTGCTGTTGAAAACTAGTTTAATTTTAATTGCTAAAACTAAATATTCGACAGATTTTACTAGCTGTAGTTTACATTTTACAGATTGTCTATTTAACAGATTTGGATAGAGCAATTGTTAAATTTGGCAGACTTTCACAGTTGGAACTGAAAATAATGCATATTTTTACAGTTAGTGCTAAAAACTTAACAGATTTTGACACTTTCATGCTCAAATATGACGATATTGACAGCTGTTGTTGAAAACTGGTTTCATTTTAATTGCTAAAACTAAAATATTTTCCAGATTTGACAGTTATAGTTAAAAAAATTACAGATATTGGCTGTTTAAGTCAAAAATTTTACAAATATTGGCTGATTCAGTTAAAACTTTTACAGATATTGGCTGTTTTAGTCAAAAATTTGACAGATTTATATACTTGCAATTTAACATATAACAAGTTTTGACTGTTTCCATCGAAATTTGACAGTTGCTGTTGAACTGATCCGATTTTATTGTAGAAACTTATTATTTGGCAAATTTAACCACTTTCAGTTATAATTTTTACAGATATTGACTATTTTAGTCGAAAATTTGACATATTTATGCACTTTAATGAACATTTTACACGTTTTGACTGTTTAGGTCTGAATTTGATAAGTTTAGTGTCGTTTAATGTCTGTCGTATATTTAACAGATTTGTCTTCAAAACTTCATACCTGTTTTGCTGCATATGAATGGTTCTTGAAAATTGATTGGTACTTTTTCGTAATTTATTTGTTTCTGAAAATTTGCTTTGCTACTATTACTGAAAATATGATAAATTTCGTCTATGTCTGTCGAAAATTGAAGAGATTATTCTTCAAAACTTCATCCCAGTTTTGTTGTATATGAAAGGTGCATGAAAATTAAATGGCACTTTTTTGAAATTTGTTTTTTCAGAAATTACACTTTACTACTGCTACTGAACATATGACCAATTTCGTCTGTATCTGGCGAAAATTGGGCAGATTCTGTCTTCTAAACTTGCTCCCAGTTTTGCTGTATATGAATGGTGCTTGAAAATTGATTGACACTTTTCGAAATTTATTTGTTTCTGAAAACTTCAATGTTCCAACGCTTCAAAATCTAGTTTATCAGTTAGCAAGCATTTAGTTCGAGGCTTTTTGAGATATTTTTGTTTTGATTAGATGAGTTACCATCCAGACGCCACAACAAATTTGTTCAAAATATTTACTTAATCATTAGGATTACACAGTAATTATCGAATTGGTCTACTCACTTAGAAACATGAAAGCTCCTAGTGATGTCATATTGCCGAGTGCAGAATCTCCGTTGAGACTCTCGTCGTAGGAGGACAACAGCGAAGGCACATTCCTTATATCGTACACGTCCAGGACACTGTCACAATCGGATCTATAAAAAAAAACAGATAAGTCGACTCACGTATGACCAAATGACCTACACATATATTTGATAAGGACCCAATTTCCGCCGCCGATCGCATTTGGCGCGACGTTACTTACGATTCGTCTAAAGGTTCCATATCACTTGCATTGATCACTACTCTCACTACAGTGTGTCCGCATGGACCAGAGAAGCTAGACTGGCGCTCATTGTCATTATCTAAGGACAGATGATAACGAGGCTGTGGACCACATCAATTACTTCATACTTAAAGCAGAAATGCTGCCATCATTACTTAACTGAGCTGTGCGTTTGCACTTAGGATTTGAGGTGATAAGATGCTCGCCAATCGTTTTCTGATAATTCTAACAATGAAGTGATGATAATTGTGATATCAGTGATAACAAAGGTGATTGCCGAAATGCATGAATTTCGGGGAATGTCATTAGACGGATTAGTGATAATCTACAAGTAATTTGATTCTCGCCCAAATTTTTGGGGATCAACATTGTCCGTCTGGATTCTTGTAATGACCTGACCTTTAGATTTGCTGCGTTTATAAACTTATTACTTTGAGTACATATATTAAAAATATTGATTTTTCCAAATATGTACATCAACACGTGATTATGGAGCTGTATTTATTATATATTTTTGTGTTTTTGTTTATGAATGAAACTTTTGTTATCATTATTTTCGTACACGTGGTAAAGGTACTTTTGAAACCTTATTTTTGGTATCGTAAAAAAATGGATTTTTGGAGATGTACGAGCCGAGTTTGAAAGATTCAATATATTACAAATTCATTTTCTTTTTTTAAATTTTGAATTCGTTTTCATTATAATTTCATCTTTTATTCCTTCATCAAACAGGATTTTAAGTCCGTGTGACGTAGTAAGTTAAGGCTCTGACAAATTAATAGTCATATGTTCGTTCTCTCTAAAGGCTCCATCAAATTGTCTCCTCGAAAGCGTAGTAACTTAAGGCTCCGATAAATTAATAGTCGTGTGTTTAGTTCTATGTAAAGGCACCATCAAATTGTCTTCACGAAGTTCCCATGTAATATCAAATTGACCATGATAAGGCCAATGCTCCTAGTAATCGCCCTTGAATCATTATCAAAATTATTTATGAAGCACAACTGAAATAGGCTCGTTAATATTTGTATGGACAGTCCCATAAGCAATAAAATAAAACGATTAGCATCAGGGATTAAGAGTCTGCATGGTAAATTCTATATTACAACATTAGTGCTTCTGTAAAACGATTAATAGCAGACGTAATGACTTAATTTATTAAAAGAACATAAAATGAAAATTAGTTTGGAACGTGGAGTTCATTAAACTTATTGGCTCCTAGCATAATTATAAGTTTTATCATAATAATATATCAAATATCAAACATTTAACTTCTAATATTCTATCAAACATTGACAAGTACGGGTTACCTTTTACTGAAATTTCTAAAAAATTATTATTTGCAAATTTGATATTAGATTCGTGTACAATACACCTCAAACCAATTATCCTGAACATTTGACAAAGTTTCAGTATTGAACAAGTTGCGAAAATCAGACATATAACTTTCTGCATTGACAAGTACAGGTTAGCTATTACTGAAATTTCTGAAAATTAATTAATTGCAAATTTTGGTATTAGATTCCTGTACAGTACAGCTGAATATAATTCTCCTGAAAATTTGACAAATTTTCAGTATTAAATAAGGGAGAAAATCAAACACATAACTTTCTGCATTGACAAGTATAAGTTAGCTATTACTGAAATTTCTGAAAATTTATTATTTACAAATTTGATAATTTGCAAATGTAAATTTTGTAAATTTGTGAAGATTCATGTACAATACATCTTGAACTAATTCTACTGAAAATTTGATAAAGTTTCAGTATTAAATTTCAGAGAAAATCAAACATAACTTTTTGCATTGACGAGTACAAGTTAGCTATTACTGAAATTTCTGAAACTTTATTATTGGCAAATTTGATAATATATTCGTGTACAGTACACCTGAAACTAATTCTACTGAAAATTTGACAAAGTTTCAGTAATTAATAAGGGAGAAAATCAAACACTTAACTTTCTGCATTAACAAGTATGGGTTAGCTATTACTGAAATTTCTGAAAATTTATTATCTGCAAATTTGATACTAGATTCATGTACAGTGCACCTGAAACTAATTCTCCTGAAAATTTGACAAAGTTTCGGTATTAAATCAGGGAGAAAATCAAGCATATACCTTTCTACATTGACAAGTATGGGTTAGCTACTACTGAAATTTCTGAAAACTTATAATTGGCAATTTTGATATTATATTCGTATACAATACAACTGAAACTAATTATCCTGAAAATTTGACAAAGTTTTAGTGTTAAATAAGGGAGAAAATCAAACACATAACTATCTGCATTGACAAGTATGGGTTAGCTATTACTGAAATTTCTGAAACTTTATTAATAGCACATTAGATATTTGAATCATATACAGTACACCTGAAATTATTTCTTCTGAAAATTTTACAATGTTTCAGTATTGAACAAGTGAGAAAATCAAACATATAACTTTCAGCATTGGCAAGTACAGGTTAGTTGTTACTGAAATTTCTGAAAATGTATTGTTTTCAAATTTGATAATAGATTCGTGTACAGTACATCCTAAACTAATTCTACTGAAAATTTTATAACGTTTTAGTATTAAATTACAGAGAAAATCAAACATATAACTTTTTGCATTAACGAGTACAAGATAGCTATTACTGAAATTTCTGAAGACTTATTATTTGCAAATTTGTTATTAGATTCGTATACACTACACCTGAAACTAATTCGCCTGAAAATTTGATAAAGTTTTAGTATTTAATAAGGGAGAAAATCAACATATAACTTTCTGCATTGACAAGTATGGGTGAGCTATTACTGAAATTTCTGAAAACTTATTATTTACAAATTTGATATTAGATTCGTGCACAGTACACCTAAAACTAATTCTCCTGAAAATTTGACAAAGTTTCAGTACTAAATAATGGAGAAAATCAAACATATAACTTTCTACTTTGACAAGTATGGGTTAGCTATTACTGAAATTTCTGAAAATTTATTATTTGCAAATTTGATATTAGCTTCGTATACATTACACCTGAAACTAATTCCACTGAAAATTTGACAAATTTTCAGTTATAAATAATGGAGAAAATCAAACACATAACTTTCTGCATTAACAAGTATGGGTTAGGTATTACTGAATTTTCTGAAAATTTATTATTTGCAAATTTGATATTAGATTCGTATGCAGTATACCTAAAACTAATTCTACTGAAAATTTGACAAAGTTTCAGTCATAAATAAGGGAGGAAATCAAACACATAACTTTCTGCGTTGACAAGTATGGGTTAGCTGTAACTGAAATTTCTGAAAATTTATTATTTGCAAATTTGATATTAGATTCGTATACAGTACATCTGAAACTAATTCTCCTGAAAATTTGACAAAGTTTCAGTAATAAATAAGGAGAAAATAAAACACATAACTTTCTGCATTGACAAGTATGGGTTAGCTATTACTGAAATTTCTGAAAATTTATTATTTACAAATTTGATTTTTGATTCGTATACACAATACCTGAAACAAATTCTCCTGAAAATTTGACAATGTTTCAGTATTGAAGAAGGGAGAAAATCAAACACATAACTTTCTTCATTGACAAATATGTGTTAGCTATTTCGGAAATTTTTGAAAATTTATTATTTGCAAATTTCATATCAGATTCGTATACAGAACATCTGAAACTAATTCTCCTGAAAATTTGACAAAGTTGCAGTAATAAATAAGGGAGAAAATCAAACACATAACTTTCTGCATTGACAAGTATGGGTTAGCTATTACTGAAATTTCAGAAAATTTATTATTTGCAAATTTGATATTGTATTCGTGTAAACTACACCTAAAACTAAGATTACTGAAAATTTGACAAAGTTTCAGTAATAAATAAGGGAGAAATTCTAACACATAACTTTCTACATTGACAAGTATGGGTTAGCTATTACTAAATTTTCTGAAAATTTATTATTTACAAATTTGATTTTTGATTCGTATACACAATACCTGAAACAAATTCTCCTGAAAATTTGACAATGTTTCAGTATTGAAGAAGGGAGAAAATCAAACACATAACTTTCTTCATTGACAAATATGTGTTAGCTATTTCTGAAATTTTTGAAAATTTATTATTTGCAAATTTGATATCAGATTCGTATACAGAACATCTGAAACTAATTCTCCTGAAAATTTGACAAAGTTGCAGTAATAAATAAAGGAGAAAATCAAACACATAACTTTCTGCATTGACAAGTATGGGTTAGCTATTACTGAAATTTCTGAAAGTTTATTATATGCAAATTTTATATCAGATTCATAAATTTCTGAAAATTTATTATTTGAAATTTAGATTATAGATTCGTGTACAGTACATCTTGAACTAATTCTGCTGAACAAGTAATTGACAAGTATGGGTTATCTATTACTGAAATTTCTGAAAATTTATTATTTGCAAACTTGATATGAGATTTGTATGCAGTATACCTGAAATTAATCCTCCTGAAAATTTGACAAAGTTTCAGTAATAAATAAGGGAGAAAATCAAACCAATAACTTTCTGCATTGACTAGTATAAGTTAGCTATTACTGAAAATTCTGAAAAAAAATTATGTGCAAATTTGATATTAGATTCGTATACAGTACACATGAAACTAAATATCCTGAAAATTTGACCAAGTTTCAATATTAAATAAGGGAGAAATTCAAACATATAACTTTCTGCATTGACAAGTACAAGTTAGCTATTACTGAAATTTCTGAAATTTTATTATTTGCAAATTTGTTATTAGATTCGTGTACAGTACACCTGAAATTAATTCTACTGAAAATTTTACATATGAGCCATAATTTACTATACCTCAATATTATTATGTTATATTGCATTAATATTATTCTTATCACATTATTAATTTTCCAACATTATTATTCTTATGGCACTATTATTACTACACTGAATAATCAACTCATGATTCATAATGCACATCTAAAATAACAATTATTACAGTTGCCATGACTAATTAAAATAATTTGTAAATATTATTAAAGCAATTATCATGAACATTCCTGTACAATGTCTTCAAGGTCCGTCTAATTTTGCCGCACAATCCGTAGTTACGGTGCAGTTTGAGGCGCTCAATTATACCAATTTGTTTGAGCAATTTTCCACGTCCTTGGCATTGAATGAATTACATGGCAACAATTAACCGCAACGTTCTTGTGTGGTATTGTACGTAACTTGGAAGTTTCTAGAGCATATAGCGTACAATATACAATCATTTTGGTTTGAGATTGAGAAGAGGCGAATAATAAAAGGCGATAATGGAATCCACGACTATTGATTAATAATAATAATAATAATAATAATAATAATAATAATAATAATAATAATAATGTAGTCTTTAATTCCAACAAAAATAAAAATACATAAAATAAAACTTATACTTAATGTAGGAATTGCGTCATAGATTAGTCGGAGCCTTAACTTGCTACGCCACACGGACGTTAGAACCTGTTTGATGAAGGAATGAAACATGAAATTATGACGAAAACGAATTAAAAGAGAAAAAAAGTATAAAACAACATAGGATTTGATGCGATTCAAATATTGAAGATTGTTTGATGAAGGAACGAAAGATGAAATTATGATGAAAACGAATTAAAAGAGAAACAAAAAAGTATAAAATAACATAGGATTTAATGCGATTCAAATTTTGAAGAAGCAATTAACTCCAATAATTACATCTAACAATTATAATAGTAATAAAATCTAATGGGCAAACATATCACTATTTTTAATAATACTAGTCGTATACATGCATATAGTATAATACGGGATTGATTTTTTTAATTTACTTATTTTACTTATTTACGATTATTTCAATTTTTTGAAATACTTTGAAAGTATAGTAATTGAAATTTGGAAAAATTACAATTATCAAAACTTAGAGTTCTGATTGAAAATTAAAATTATCAAAACTTAGAGCTCTGATTGAAAATAGAGAAATAGAAAATCTCAAAGTAAAAACAAAATGCATTACGATGTACTGATATTGGCCAGTATATAGAATTTGAATTTTCATTAGAATGAATTACAAATGAATTGTACACAACTTGTATACTTTTTTTGGTTAATTAACGACAGTCTAACTTTACTGAGCAATTATGTTATTACGATTCTTAATATATTATAATAATTGCAATAAATTATAATAATAATTAATATTAATATATATATATATATATATATATATATATATATATATATATATATATATATATATATATATATATATATAATATAACGTAATATATTGTTTTTAAGTTTTATTACTATGTTGTTTCAAGCAATTAAAGTTTGGTGGTAATTACAATAAATTATAATAATAATTAAAATGAAGTTTTATTACTATATTATTTCAAGCAATTACAATTTGGTGCTCAAATTTTTTGCCTCTTACCTTGTTATTCACGAACTCTTAAACACGTAAAAACTCTCAACACATTCATATGCTCTGTTCTGTTTTCAGTAACACATTTCATGTGGCTGCATTACTTCTATATTTATCAGTTTTTTATCACTGCGTTATAAAAACAGTACACAGATAAGCAATTTATACAAGACTGGATCGTTAGAATGTTGTTTTTGTCTACAATTATTCTTTGTTATTTTTATCAGAGTGTACAAATAAATCATCCATTGGTTCTTAGTTAAGATTTTTTTTTAATAGAAAATCACGTCTACAACAGAAATACATCCAGAAATATATATGTCCACCCCTTTGGTCCTAATATATATATGTATATATATATATATATATATATATATATATATATATATATATATATATATATATATATATATATATATGTATATATACAATTACTAGTGCCAAGATCAATAAATTGGCATATTATTAAACGGAATTCAAACAGAAGCAATTTGATTATTGTAGCAAAAATATTTCCGACCTCTTTATTATTACTGATTGACATTGTGATAATATATTTCTAACAAATGCATTATTATCACTGCTATTATCAGTAATAACGTGTATTATGCATTTACTGTTATACTCAATGAAACTAAAAAAGGACCATATAATGTTTTTTATAAACATAAAAAATGCTCTGCTTGGTTTTGTTAAGTCAACTTAATGAGTATTTGATTACTTGAAGCACTTGAAGGAATTAATTACTTATTAGATTATAACATACATTTTTTATTATCATTGCTATTATTATATATTCATTCTATTAGCAACAATCAAAAACTATCTGTATCGTTTTATTAATATGCTCTTTGCTTATTAGATAACAACATTTTTCAAAATTCACAAATGCTCATGTTTTATTATCAGTGTTATTATTAGATAAGTAGACGCTTGATAGCTCTACTATGTAATACACTGTAAAATCAATCTATGTGATACTAACAAAGTAAGCTGTGTGTGTTTTTTACCTATTGTTATTATTATTAATATTAACATCTAATCTTATTAATTTAACTAACAAAGTAACCTGTGTGTGTTTTTTACCTATTGTTATTATTATTAATATTAAAATATAATCATATCAATTTATTAATTACCTGTAAAGTTTTGAACATCCACAAATGCTTAATATTCACTAGTAACACTGAGGTAATTGCACAATCCATGCAATCAATATGTAATATTTGTATTAACATTTAAATACTTGATTGTACTTGTATTTTGATTGACTGCTTAGATTTTGTGCAGCAAAACGAGGAATTATCACTTTCAATGGCTGCATACGTCAATATGTTACTGAAATGACGCACATTTCTCTGTCGTAAACCAGATTAGAGAGGAAAAATGATACCAGTGAAGCCAGAAGATTCAAATGCATGACTATAGTAGATATACAATTACACTGAATACTTGGTTGCCTATAGCAAATATCTGTTTAACATTTATTTATATACTTTTTAACAACACAAATAAGTTTGTACGATTCTCAATTATTACAATACACTTTTATATATCCTACGATAGATACAAACGCAATAACTAGTTAAATATATATTTTTGCAGATATTTTCATGATACTGCACATGACTTTGATGATGATACATGTGTTGTGTGATGAACTCACCTGAATGATGACCATGATGTGAAAATATTAGGGATTACAAGATTGACATCAATATGTGAATCATCTACATAACCCATACAATCATTAAAATATGTCACAGATTTCGTCATGTTGGTGATGATATTATGATAATGATTGAAGATAATGCCACAAATAAAACAATTATCCTACGATAGATACAAACTTAATGACTAGTAAAATATTTATTTTTGCAGATATTTTCATGATACTGCACATAACTTTGATGATGATACATGTGTTGTGTGATGAACTTCCCTGAATGGTGACCATGATGTGAAAATATTACGGATTACAAGATTGACATCAATATGTGAATCATCTACATAGCTAATACAATCATTAAAATATCTTACAGATATCATCATGACGGTGCTGATGATTTGGTAATGATTGAAGATACTGCCACTAATAAAACAATTAATTAATACAAAAATAGTATTCAAATAAATATACATTTTTTCAGATATTTTCATGATACTGCACATGACTCTGATGATGATACATGTGTTGCGTGATGAACTCCCCTGTATGATGACATTGGTGTGAAAATATAAGGATAACAAAATTGACATCAATATATGATTCATCTACATAACCCATACAATCATTAAAATATCTTACAGATTTCGTCACGATGGTGATGATAATTTGATAATGATTGAAGATAATGCCACAAATAAAACAATTATCCTATGACAGATACAATCTCAATGACTAGTAAAATATATATTTTTGCGGATAATTTCATGATACTGCACATGACTTTGATAATGATACATGTGTGGTGTGATGAACTCTCCTGTATGATGACCATGTGTGAAAATATTAGGGATTACAAGATTGACATCAAGATGTGAATCATCTACATAGCCCATACATCATTAAAATATCTTACAGATTTCGTCATGATGGTGATGATAATTTGATAATGATTGAAGATAATGCCACAAATAAAACAATTATCCTACGACAGATACAATCTCAATGACTAGTAAAAAAATATTTTTTTGCAGATATTTTCATGATACTGCACACGACTTTGATGATGATACATGTGTTGTGTGATGAACTCTCCTGTATGATGACCATGTGTGAAAATATTAGGGATTACAAGATTGACATCAATATGTGAATCATCTACATAGTCCATACAATCATTAAAATGTCTTACAGATTTCGTCATGATGGTGATGATAATTTGATAATGATTGAAGGTAATGCCACAAATAAAACAATTATCCTACGACAGATACAAACTCAATGACTAGTAAAATATATATTTTTGCAGATATTTTCATGATACTGCACATGACTTTGATGATGATACATGTGTTGTGTGATGAACTCCCCTGAATGATGACCATAATGTGAAAATATTAGGGATTACAAGATTGACATCAATATGTCAATCATCTACATAGCTAATACAATCATTAAAATATCTTACAGATATCATCATGATGGTGCTGATGATTTGGTAATGATTGAAGATACTGCCACTAATAAAACAATTAATTAATACAAAAATAGTATTCAAACAAATCATACCTGTTCATTGTTAACATTAATGATTTTGATGATGATAATGAGTGATGCCACTGGCAATACAACGCATTCAATTCTTAATACATATGAACATGTGTTACTTGAAATTCTCTGTCATACAATGACTTTGGTGATGATATATGTTGACCATACATGAAAATAATAAAATTACAATTTAGACATCAACATATGAATCATCTACGAAGCCAATACAATCATTAATATATATTACAGATTTCATTATGAAGGTACGGATGATTTGGTAATGATTGAAGATAATGCAACATTTCATTTCATCGATGTATATATTTTTTTTGAAAACGTATTCGCTATGATGGTCTTTATTGGTGATGATTCTACATTATAATACAAATTAAGTTGCATAGTTATGCAGAGGTTTTGGGTTCGACTCCGTATTTTCAAATATTAATATATGGCATAGCTATGATATAATGGTATAATTGCCTACAACAACATAAAACCCATTTTTTGTAGTATATCTATTGATTAAGGAAATATTGCAGATGCATTTGATGATATAACTAATCATTCTACAATAGAGTTGCTAATTTTCATGCAAGATGATGATTTGATCACGACTTTTCAATTTAATCTATGTGTATTCTTATAGGCTAACTTAAAAAGGTCATTTTTTCCATTGTAAAATCATCATGATACATGAACGTTTCCAGCTTTAATGATGACTTTAATTCATCACTGACAATTGGTATAATAATGATATAATTGCCTACACCAATATAAAACCAATTTTTTGTGGTATATCTATTGACAAAGATAATATTGCTGATGCATTTGATGATATAACTAATCATTCTACTGTAAAAGTTTGTAACTTTCATGAAAAATTATGATTTCATAACGACTTTTCAATTTAATCTATGTGTATTATCATAGATTAAATTAAAAAGTTATCATTTGAATTATGAAATCATGATGATGATGCATGAATAGTTTCAAACTGTAATGATGACTTTAATGCATCACTAAAAATTCGATTATATGATGACTTTGAAGGTAATCTAATAACTTTAGTCAGATATCCATCTAACAACTTTATTAATTAAGACATGATAATATTTTCGACTAACGTTAATGATGCTTTGATAACATAACTGATAACATTGACTTGAAGGTGTTTATTATGATTATTATAATACAGCTAATTAAGATAATAACAGTTAAATTTATAAACAATACAGCTAAGAACTTTCAAAGTTATTGCAATTTATTACTAGTTTATTTAATGATACAGTTCATAATACAATCGATGACATTGATGATTAAAGTATGATACCTCTACTGATGTTAATGAAATACTTGAAGAATAAATCATTGCTGATGGATTTAATGTAACTAATGTTACATCATGATGTCATTATAGTGTATTTAATATTCTTTGATAAAACATATAGAAAATGTAAATTCGGAGCCTCTGTCATTATTGAGGATTTTTTAGTAACAAATAATCATTATAATATTAAACCTGGCCAATTTGATTAAACAATTGATTAATTTTACAAAAAGTTTCTGTTGATTTTTATATTAATAATATGATAATAATGATAATAATGGGTTAAATCAGCAATGATATATTGTTGAATGTAATCATTGATGATTTTTATATTTCAAGTAATTATTGAATTTCCTTATAACAAATGAACATTATTATAATAATAAAGTTAATAAATTTGGTTAATGACTATAGGATATAGAAACAGTGATTTCGGAGCCTCTGTCATTAATGATGATTTTTAGTAACAAATAATCATTATAATATTAAACCTGACGATTTTGGTTAATATAGTTGTAATTGATTAAATTTACGAAAAGTTTCCGATGACTTTAATATTAATAATATGATAATAATGATATTAATGGGTTAAATCAGTAATGATTTAGTGTTGAATGAATTGACTGATGATTTTTATATTTCAAGTAATTATTGATGTTCCTTATAACAAATGAACATTATTGTAATAATAAAGTTATTAATTTTGGTTAATATACTATTAACTGATACATTTTACAAATAGTTGCTGGTGATTTTAATAACATAGTTGATAATAATAATGATAATAAGACTTTAAATCAGCAATTATCTGGTTTTGATGCAATAATTGATCATTTTTAGTAACAAATTATTAATATAATAATAAAGCTGATGATTTTGGCTAAGGTAGTAACAACTGATTAATTTTACAACTACTTGTTGATGATATATGATATATGATGATTTTTGATGATATAGCTAATAATAATAAGAGGGTTAAATCAGCAATGATATAGTTTTTATGTAATACTTGACTTAATAAATTTTATATTTTAAGTCACTCTTGATATTTTTTTATAACAAATAAACATCTATCAGCTCTACAAAAAATACTGTAAGTTGTAAGATTATTACTTACATTTCAAAATTTTGGTTAATGTTGTAATATCTTATTAATTTTAAAAGTACACACTGATGTTTTTGATAATGATAATAAGAGGTTAAATCAACAATAATATAGCTTTGATCATTTTTAATAACAAATTTTCATTATAAAAATAAAGCTGATGATTTTGGCTGATTAATTATTATAATAATAAAGTTAATGATTTTTGTAAATGTAGTACTTACTGATTAATTTTACAAATAGTTGCTGATCATTTTAATAATTTAGTTAATCATAATAATAATAAGAGGGTAAATCAGCAACGACTTAGTTTTGATGCAATAATTAATAATTTTTAATAACAAATTATCATTATAATAATGAAGCTGACGATTTTGGCTAAGGTAGTAATAACTGATTAATATCAACTACTTGTTGATGCTTTTGATGATGTAGCTAATGATAATAAGAGGTTAAATCAGCAATGATATAGTTTTTATGTAATACTTGACTTGATGATTTTTATATTTCAAGTCACTCTTGATAATTTTTAATCACAAATGAACATCTATCAGCTTTATAAAAAATACTATAAGTTGTAAGATTATTACCTACATTTCAAAATTCGTAGCAATCATCTGAAATCATCAGCTATAGTATCAATTCTGGATTTAGGATTCTGTATATACCTTGGAGTACATATACCTATTGATCAGAGTAGTCATCATCTATAATCTATATCATCAATTTAATAAGTTATTTAGTTTTACATGACAGTTTTAATAATGTAATTGATTACTCTAATGTGTCTGTTATACATTGACAATTTTGACATAAGTGATGATTTTACAGTTTATAGTATTTTTACAAAGCTGATAGCTTCCATATTACAGTTTTAATGATGTAACTGATTACTCTAATGTGTCTGGTATACATTGACACTTTTGATATGGGTGATGATTTTACAGTTTATAGTATTTTTACAAAGCTGATAGCTTCCATATTACAGTTTTAATGATGTAACTGATTACTTCACAATAATCTGCATCTGTTGATGATTTTGACATAAGTGATAATCATTAAAGAAGGTTTTAGTTAGTTACAGTTTAAAATCATACCTTGAAAAATGTAGTATGATTCGTATGATGGTACATTTTTGATGGTACAACTGCAGATGCAGATTTGGATGATATGTTGCTGTAGGTCTTCTTAATTATGCTGCTGATCATGTATTCAGAACCTTTCAGGTAATAGCTAATGCTGCTGAGAATGCTTCTAGCATGATGATATATTTGATGATATGACTGCTATCATTATATGTAGCTTCAAAACTTTGAAGTAACTGATGGTTAGTACCTATAGGTAATTATGGTTCATCTGATATAGCTGAAGGCTATATGTCTACATGATGTAAATTATGCAACTAATTATGTATTCAGTAGCTTTCAGGTTACATCTAATGCTGCTGAGATTGCATCTAGCTTGATGATATATTTGATGACATGACTGATATCATTAGATATAGGTACTACTTCAAAACTTTGAATTAACTGATGGTTAGTACCATTAGTTACTGATGGTTTATCTGATATAGCTGAAGGATATATGTCTTCATGATATAAATTATGGTACTGATTATGTAGTCAATAGCTTTCAGGTTACATCTAGTGCTGCTGAGAATGATTCTAGCTTGATGATATATTTGATGACATGACTGATATCTATATATGTAGATACTACTTTAAAACTTTGTAGTAACTGATGGTTAGTACCGATAGTTACTGATCGTTTATCTGATACAACTGAAGGCTACATACCTTTATAATATAAATTATGCTACTGATTATATATTCAATAGCTTTCAGGTTACATCCAATGCTGCTGAGAATTCTTCTAAGTTGATGAAATATTTGATGACATGACTGATATCATTATATGTAGGTAGTACTTCAAAACTTTGAAGTAATTGATGGTTAGTACCTATAGGTAATCATGGTTCATCTGATATAGCTGAATGTCTTCGTGATGGAAATTACGCTACTAATTATATATTCAGTAGCCTTCAGGTTACAGCTAATGCTACTGATGATGCATCTAGATCTATGATATATTTGATGACATGACTGATATCATTATTATATGTAGATACTACACACTCAAAACTTTGAAGTAACTGATGGTTAGTACCTGAAGTTACTGATGGTTTATCTGATATAACTGAAGTCTAATTGTCTTTATGATATAAATTATGCTAGTGATTATATACTCAGTAGCTTTTAGGTTACAACTAATGCTGCTAAGAATGCATCTAGCTTGGTGATATATTTGATGACCTGACTGATGTCATTATTATATGAAGATACTACACACTAAAAACTTTGCAGTAACTGATGGTTAGTACCTATAGTTACTGATGATCAGCAGCTTTCAGGTTACAGCTGGTGCTAACAATGCATCTAGCTTGATGATATATTTGATGACATGACTGATACTGTTACTGATACTGTCTACATGTACTACATATTCAAAACTTTGAAGTTATCTGATGGCTAGTACAATTACTGAAGGTTTATCTGATAAAGCTAAAGGCTGTGCTGGTACATATACTACATCTTCAAAGCCTTCAAAGAAATTCTTCATGTTTTTGTAACTAATTGATAATTTGATTTGATCATTCTAACTGATAATTTTATGACCTTAAAAATGATATCTGATTGCACATAACATTATAGCTAATAACAAAAAACTGCGTGATTGTTCCAGCCAAAACATTATTTATTCATAAGACAAAATAATCACAATTGACACATCATATTGCACATAGTATTGTTTCTTTTAACACGATAATTATATATAAATCTAAAATGAGCTTAATTTAATATTACTTATCTTAAAGATATGAATTGAATGTACAGATCTGATATATAATTTTCTCTCTTTTTTAGGGCAGACTTGACTCGGTGGAGATTTGCACTCATTCCATCTACTTCTCGTCTGGCGTGCGAAGCTCCTGCATATTCCTCAAAGACCGCAGCTGGAAAACAGAGATTTTCAATAAGCAGCCCTTAAAGCAGCGACATAAAACTAAAATCATTTTCAAGGATAACAGCATCAGAAAATCCCATGGGTATTGATATCGCTTTTATGTCGTACGTAATCATAAAATGAACCAATAGAGTACGTTGGGG
Source organism: Othius punctulatus (assembly GCA_951805005.1). NCBI lineage: Eukaryota > Metazoa > Arthropoda > Insecta > Coleoptera > Staphylinidae > Othius > Othius punctulatus. The sequence continues at coordinate 9,416,832 of OX638143.1, forward strand.
GATTCACTGTACTACCACTAAGTTGCCTGGCTATATTAGGAGCTTATTATTTAAGGGTATGTAATAAATTCATGTTATATGTGAATGCATTTGCCAAAATAAAATAAAGTTGCAGAATCCTTGGAAGAGTTATAATTGTAATTTATATATAAAATTCTGGTACATGGCAAAAATAGCTGGTAAAAATCTTCAAAAATGTTCAAAATTATTAAAAAATCTTAAAAATGACCAATTTTCATACAAAAGATTCTTCCCCTGCCACAGAGTTGTAAGTCTACAAACAATCTTCAAAAATATTTTGATATTTTGATCCCAGTTGATCCTGTTTGATCCCTTTTCACATGATGATCAAAAATCTTCAAAACTCTTCAAAAATTATTAAAACATCTTAAAATGGAGAGTAAACTTTACTTTTCCTGCGGAACATTCTTCCACTGCCACAGAGTTGTAAGTCTTCGAACAATCTTCAAAAATCTTTTGATATTTTGATTCTATTTGACCCTATTTGATCCCTTTTCACATGATGATCAAAAATCTTTGAAAATTTTCAAAATTTATTCAAAAATCTTTAAATAAACTTCAAAAATCTCCAAAAAATGAACCAATACAGTACGTTGGGGGATTCACAGTGCTGCCACTAAGTTTCCTGGCTATATTATAAGCTCATTATTCAAAGGTGTGTAATAAATTCATATTATATGTGAATGCATTTTCCTAAATAAAATATAGTTGCAGAATCCTTAGATGAGTTATAATTATAATTTAGATATAAAATTCTGGTAGATGGCAAAAATAGCCAGTAAAAATGTTCAAAAATCTTCAAAAATTATTAAAAAAACTTAAAAATGGCCACTTTTCATATAGAAGATCCTTCCACTGCCACAGAGTTGTAGGTCTACAAAAAATCTTCAAAAATCTATTGATATTTTGATCCTAGTTGATCCTATTTGATCCCTTTTCACATGACAATCAAGAATCTTCAAAAATTATTTAAAAATCTTAAAAATGGCCAGTAAACTTTACTTTTCATACAGAAGATCCTTCCACTGCCATAGAGTTGTAAGTGTACAAACAAATTTCAAAAATCTTTTGATATTTTGATCCCATTTGACCATATTTGATCCCTTTTCACATGACGATCAAGAATCTTCAAAAATCCTCAAAAATTGTTCAAGAATCTTAAAAATGGCCAGTAAACTATACTTTTCATACAGAAGATTCTTCCATTGCCACAGAGTTGTAAGCCTTCGAACAATCTTCAAAAATCTTTTGATATTTTGATCCCCTAATTGATCTGTTCTCACATGATGATCAAAAAAATTTTTTAATCTTAAAAAATTATTCAAAAATCTTTAAATATCTTCAAAAATCTCTAAAAATCTTCAACAATCTTTTGATATGTTGATCCCATATGATCCCTTTTGATCTTTTGATAAAAAATATTCAAAAATATTCAAGAATCTTCCATAAATCTTCATTTTTTTAAAATCTTTTGATCCCATTCGGTCCCATTTGATACCTTTTGTTCTTTTGATCCCATGATTCCCATGATTTTCGGTTTAAAGTTTAAAAAACTCAAAACTGCAGAAGCAATTCTGGTGAGTAATCAAGAAAGTAAAGTATTCAAGAAAGTATTCATGAAATCTTCAAAAGTCTTCAAATAATCTTCGAAAATCTCGAAAATCTTCAACAATATTTTGATATATTGATCCCAGCAGAAAATATTCAATAAAACTTGTTTTTTTTAATCTTTTAATCCCATTTGATACCTTTTGATCTTTTGATCCTATGGTTCCCATGGTTTCGGGTTTAAAGTTCAAATACCTCAAAACTGCAGAAACAATTCTGTTATTCGAGAAAGTATTCCAGAAATCTTCAACTAATCTTCAAAAATCTCCAACAATCTTCTGATATGTTGATCCCATTTGATCCCTTTTGATGTATTGATCAAAAATATTCCAAAATCTTTAATACATCTTCAATTTTTTTTTATCTTTTCATCCCATTTGGTCCCATTTGATACCTTTTGATCTTTTGATCCCAAGGTTTCCATGACTATTATTGTATTATATTGTATTATATGTGAATGCATTTGCCTAAATAAAATATATATAATTTAGATATAAAATTCTCGTACATGGCAAAAATGGCCAGTAAAAATCTTCAAATATTATTCAAAAATCTTAAAACTGGCCAGTAAACTTTACTTGTCATACAGAAGATCCTTCCACTGCCACACAGTTGTCAGTCTACAAACAATCTTCAAAAATCTTTCGATATTTTGTTCCCAGTTGATTTTTTTGATCCCTTTTCACATGACAATCAAGCATCTTAAAAAATCTTCAAAATTTATTCAAAAATCTTAAAAATGGCCAGAAAACTTTACTATTCCTAGAGAAGATTCTTCTACTGCCACAGAGTTGTAAGTCTTCAAACAATCTTCAAAAATCTTTTGATATTTTGATCCCATTTGACTCTATTTGATCCCTTTTCACAAGATGATAAAAAATCTTTAAAAACTTTCAAAAATTATTTAAAAATCTTTAAATAATCTGCAAAAATCTCCAAATATTTTCAATCATCTTTTGATATGTTGATCCCATTTGGTCCCTTTTGATCTTTAGATAAAAAATATTCAAAAATCTTCCAAAACTTCAATAAATCTTCAATTTTTTTTAATCTTTCGATCCCATTTGGTCCCATTTGATACTTTTTGATATTTTGATCCCATGGTTCTTATGGTTTCTGGTTTAATGTTTAAGAACCTCAAAACTGCAGAAGCAATTATTGTGTGTATTCAAGGAAGTATTCATGAAATCTTCAAAAATCTTCAAATAATCTTCTAAAATCTACAAATATCTTGAACAATCTTTTGATATGTTGATTCCAGTTGATCCCTTTTGATCTTTTGATCTAAAATCTTCAAAATTTTTCAATAAATCTTTAATTATTTTGTTATCTTTTGATCCCATTTGACCCTACTTTATCTCTTTTCATATGATGATCAAAAATCTTTAAAAACCTTCAAAAATTATTCAAAAATATTTAAATAATCTTCAAAAATCTCCAAAAATCTTCAACAATATTTTGATATGTTGATCCCAATTGATCCCTTTTGATCTTTTGATAAAAAATATTCAATAAATTTTCAATTTTTGTAAAACTTTTGATCCCATTTGGTCCTATTTGATATCTTTTGATCTTTTGTTCCCATGATTTCGATGGTTTCAGGTTTAAAGTTTAAAAACCTCAAGACTGCAAAAGCAATTCTGGTGAGTATTCAAGAAAGTATTCACGAAACCTTCAAAAATCTTCAAATAATCTTAAAAAATCTTCAACAATCTTTTGATATGTTGATCCCATATGATCTATATTGATCTTTTGATCAAAAATATTCAAAAATCTTTAATAAATCTTCAATTTAATTTTAATCTTTTGATCCCATTTGATACCTTTTGCTCTTTTGATCTCATAGTTCCCATGGATTCGGGTTTATAGTTCAAATACCTCAAAACTTCAGAAGCAATTCTGCTATTCAAGAAAGTATTCCTGAAATCTTTAACTAATCTTCAACAATCTTTTGATATGTTGATCCTATTTGATCCCATTTGATCTTTTGATCAAAAATATTCAAAAATCTTCAATAAATCTTAATTTTTATTATCCTTTGATCCCATTTGATATCTTTTGATCTTTTGATCCCATGGTTCCCATGGTTTCGGATTTAAAGTTTAAAAACCTCCAAACTGCTGAGGAATTCTGGTGAGCTGATTTTGTAACAAGGTCAGTGGTCAGATATAACATTTGCAACTAAACTATACTTGCCCATTGCCTGAGGAACGGTGATAAGTTGTAGAGCTGCTGCGAGGTGAACCTGAGCTGCTCCCTCTGGGGCTTGTACTCGCTGCGGGGCCCAGTGAAGACCAGGGCCGGATTCTCCTCCTGCTGGTTGATCTCCTGGGCGACCTCGTCTGTGAGCTCGCTGCCCCTCTTCCCCATCCCACCATAGCAGGAATGGCCGAAGTTGGCGCAGCCCCCTGAAACGCAGGGCAGCCGTTAGTCTACATTAGGGCCTAATTGCGGTGAGTACGGTCCTGCGCGATTTTTCTTTAAGGGCGCAAGTGAGCCAAACGGGACGCTCTTGTTAATTTCGTTAATTAGGCTTTTGTTTTGTTTGGTGGCAACGCCATCTGTGGGCCATTAGCGCTTTTCGTTAATTAGAATTGGGGCAGAATGTGTGTTGGGAATTGTTTAGTGCAAAACTAATCGCAGCAACGAAATGTGTATCGCAAATCTTGGAAATATAATTGCCATAATATGTATGCGAACTTTTCTAATTTGTCTTAAAGGAATTACATTACTATATACACTCCATCTTTAGTATATTCTTTTCGCTCCATTCACGATGTTTTGCGTCAGAGGAGTCTATGAATATGAGTCTATTGTAGGAGTCTCTATGAGTATTTTTTTTGTCGAGTGTTTCATAAATAACTGAATTCCCCAATGGAACTTGTCAAATTTTTGTAGGTTAAGTTGTTTTCAATTTGAGGTTATATTTTTTAAACAACATTGTTGCCACATGTAAAGTTTAAAATTATTAGAGATAAAAATGTAACGGCAGGGTATATGTACATAAATCTGACAATGTGGTAGGAAGTAAATGTCTAATAGACATCGACACAAAACAATAATTAACGTCCGTTGCATGACTGAATCCAACATGACGCAAAGAAAACCCAACATGACACAACATGACACAAAAAACATGTCCAACCAGACCCAACATGACACAAACATCCAACATGCACACATGTCCAACATGCCCAACATGACACACATGTCAATAAAATGACACAACATGACACAAAGAAAACCCATTTCCAAAAAAGATCGTGAATATATAATAGTAAACGATTTTTTTTTAATTTGAAACAAAAAACTTCTGGAAATTCGTTACCAAAAATGACACAACACGACACAAAGATAAGCCAGTTGCCAAAAAGATCGTGAATATATAATAGTAAACGTTTTTTTTTAATTTGAAAAAAAAAACTTCTGGAAGTTCGTTCATAAAAATGACACATCACGACACAAAGAAAACCCAGTTGCCAAAAAGATCGTGAATATATAATAGTAAACGATTTTTTTTTATTTGAAAAAAAAAACTTCGTAAACGCACACATAACAATAACTATTAATAACTGCTGTTAATAATCTTCTCAGATTCTCGTTTGAAAGCCAATTTGAGACTGAGGCGTGCGATAATCCTTGTTTAATCGCCGCTAATTATAAAGCCCGCGCTGAGATAATCCCCAGGCTTTCGGTTCTCGCAATGAAATCCGTGAGGTTTTTTTTTGCATCTTGCATTTGAGGATTGAATTTTTAGTTCCTAATTCCGGGGCAAATAACAGCCGGAGGCTTTTGTTGCGAATGGATGGAGATATAGACGTGCTTTGTTGCAGTTTTAATTATTACAGGGGAGCCACGATTGTCCGTCCACTTTTTAATTTAGTCCGGTGAAGGGATGAATACGTTTCGAGCCATCAATTGTGCAGCTTTATGGGCAGTTCTACGGGAAAATGGGAGGATTAATTCCAATTGCATGGAGTTTTATATTTATTTATGTCAATTAGGAGTCAACACTAATTAGTATCTAATTTCTATGATCTTTTGATCATAGAATCTATGATAGAAATCTAGATGAATCTAGATCTATGATATTTTATTCTATAGATTTCTATGATTTGGTGCCAATGTACTGCGTCATGTGCAAGTTAGTGACCACAACAGCAGCAGCAGTTTAACGAATAGCTCAGTAATCACATTAAAAAGTAATACCAATTCATTAACCTGGACCCACGGGGTGTAATATATTCCTTTACTTTTAGGCAATGTATCATCGAAAAGCGAACTTTTCAGTCTCGTAATGGTAGTTAATTAAATCCCAATTTTCGTTAATTGCAACGAATGTGCTGTTTCCAAACCACATGAGGGATGGTTAGTAGTCCTACAGATTGTCTTCATTTGATTTAGAATTTAAGACTTAAGCCGCCAAAATTTGTGATTGTTAATGCTGGTAAATGTTTAGTATTAATCTAACTGCAATTTTCTTAGTAGTCGTAATTTGTTTTTACGCTGTTCACGTTTCAATTTTTCTTTTCCTCCTTTCTTATTGGCTGCGAAAATTTCCATGTATAACCGGAACTGAAATATTTGCAGTAATATTTTCAAGTAATCCATCAAATTTCAAAAAATATTTCAGAAATATCAATCATTACTCTAAATTATTTAATTATTTCTGTTTAGGTTTCAATTTTTGCTTTCCACCTTTCTTAGAGGCTGCGAATATTTTCATGTATAACTAGATTTGAAATTTAAATGATCACTCGGTATATGTTACATCATTTTACCGTTTTATTTTTAGAGGTCATGCATTCGCAAATACTCGTGTATATTCTACAAATTGGGATTGAAAAGCAACATTGGCGTAAACGCTTCAAGATTAATATTCAAGACTGGAATAGAAATCCGTATGAATATGCGAATACACAAGCAAATCAATGAATTATTCCTTTCATCCCATCTCGAGCTTTTGTGGAGAATCACAGTTAATCAAAACGCATTCGACGAACGACGTGGCTTCTAAACTTTCTGTTACTTACTTACCGATTCGTACAAAATTGTATCACTAATATATCTAATTTGCTCAACTTATTATACAAGAAGACTTATACACATCAAATCATTTATTTATAATAATTGTGTAAAAATAATAATTGCTTTACATTACTTTTATATTCATTTTTATCGTTTAATCCCTTGGTAATAAATTACTTTAATAAATAATATCATTATTATTTTGTATGGTGATGGCATCTACTTCGTGATACATTTAATTAATTATAAATAAAACACATTACTTGTTAGTATCTCATAAAATTATTTATTGATTTGTTACTAGTTTCAACTACTTAAGTAATCATTATCAAACAGAGTATCAAACAGAGTCAATCAGAGCTTTATCAAACTCTGTTTGATAATTATTACTTAAGTAGTCGAAACTAGTAACAAATCAATAAATAATTTTATGATAGTAACAAAATAATGTGTTTTATATATAATATCATTACTCACTACTGAAATGTCATTCGGACTTGTAATTTTAAGAGAATTTAAATATTGCATTACTTTATTTAAACCAGGTACTCGAGCAATATATCGCGCAGAGTCCGCCGATTTAGACGGATCCAACCCCCCTACTAAGGACCAATGCTTTGTCTACTTGGGATCAAAATTTGATTGATTGCTGTCCAATTGTTTGGAACTTGTGGATATTTTTGTGTGGCTCATCAAAGTGCCCAAAAAAAAAACTTTTTCTGCATAATTATTCAGACGCAATTTTAAAACATCGTTTTTGGCTTTGTTTTTCTCGAAAACGAAGTAAAAAATTAAACACCGTCAGCTACCTCCAGAATATGTCTGGCTATCTTTTGAAACAAAAATGGGCTCGATTTGTTCCAAACTGTGGCCGTCTATAGACCCCTAAACTTTGCACTTTACATTTTTCCCTTTATATTTTACGACCGGTCTTTTTATTCCCAGTTACAGTTGGAGATAAGTTATCTGGCCTATTAAACTATTAAATACTTTTTGATGGGGGATAGTTAATCTGCTCATATGGGAGATTAACGTCTATCCGGCATGCATCCGCAACTTTATCAGTAGACTGAAAAACCAAGAAAGTTTTCAAGATCTGAAATAACAAATATAACAGAAATCAGATCATTTATTCATTTCGGTATGATTTTTTATGTAATTAGCCATCCATTTTTCTAAAATTTTACAGGATTCTGTAAAATTCTTCATAAGTTAACATTGGTATTTTTATCCGCAGGTAAAGTAGCAGATAAGTTATCGGGCCCAATAGTACTATTAAAGACTCATTGATGGAAGATAGGTAATCTGCTCATATGGGAGATTAACGTCTATCTGGCATGTATATGCAACTTTATCAATAGATTGAAAAACCAGGAAAGTTTTGAAGTTGTGAAATAACAAATAGTACAGAAATCATGTCATTTCTTCATTTTTAATAATTGCTTTTGTAATTTTACATTCATTGAAGATGGAACTTCATCAGAAGATTGAAAAACCAGGAAAGTTTTCAGGATCTGAAATAACAAATGGTACAGAAATGAGATCATTTCTTCATATTGGTATAATTTTGTTGTAATTTGGCTTCCATTTTTCAAAATTTTGCAGGATTCTGTTAAAAATAAGATCTTTTTTTTTTTAACTTGCATGCATTTTTAACTTGCATGTATGGGTTAACATGGGTCTTTTTATCCTCAGTTAAAGTTGAAGATAAGTTATCGAGCTCAATAGAACTATAAAAGAGTCATTAATGGGAGATAGGTAATATGCTTTTTTGGAAGATTAACATCTATCCGGCATGTATTCGCAACTTTATCAGTAGATTGAAAAACCAGAAAAGTTTTCAAGATCAGAAATAACAAATAGTACAGAAATCAGATCATTTCTTCATTTTTAATCATTGTTTTTGTAATTTTACTTCCATTTAAAATGGAACTTTATCAGAAAATTGAAAAACCAAGAAAGTTTTCAGGATCTGAAATAACAAATATAACAGAAATCGGATCATTTCTTCATTGTGGTATATATTTTTTGTAATTTGGCTTCCATTTTTCAAAATTTTGAGATGTGGTGTTTCAAATTACATGCAGGGGTTAACATGAGTCTTTTTTTCCACAGTTAAAGTTGAAGATAAGTTGATGAATATGTACTCGACTAAACAAACATCATGTTATATCATCGAGTGTTAATAATTATCTATCTATCATTTTTCAAAATTTTACAGGATTCTGTTAAAAATAAGATGTGGTTTTTTAAATTTCAATTAAATTGGAATATTTTTTTAAATAAATTTGCAAATTTTAACATTAATAGTAGTAGTAATAGTAATAGTTTTATTGGTATAAGAACTTAGTTTATACTAATAATTATTTTTGTGTCAGTCTTTAAATACTGCTGTTTTTTTTTGTAAAAGTTTATATAAGTTTTGTTATAAATTATATTTAAATTTTTTAATTTGTTTTATATTATTTTAATAATAGAAATTAGAATAATTTAATTTGTCAGTTATTGAATTCTAATTATAGTTATATGTAAATATATGTTATATATTTTAGTGGTTTAATTATTACCCATATCTTAATTTTTTATACCATTTATAATTATGTCAGAATTTAATGCTGTTATTTTATATATACACCGATTCCACGTATTATTATTATTATTATTATTTTTATGATATTATGTTTTATGTTATTATTATTATTTTTATGTTATAATTTTAATATTATTCTAACACAACTCAACATTATTATATTCTAACATAATTTCTATTCTATTCTATTATTATTATTCTTTTTATGTTAGTATTATTCTAACATAACTCAACATTATTATATTCTAACATAACTTCTATTCTATTCTAACTTTTATTCAAACATAACTTAACTTTAATTGTATATTGTTCTTTTTTACTTGTGTAAAACTGTATTGTAATTGAACACCAATAAATACTATCCCATATACTATCTACCAATGTTTAACACAGGTCAATACAGTATAGATAAGTACAACTTCAACAACTTATTCAAATTTTGTAATTTTTGTTTCAAATTTGGCATATTTTTTTCCAAATTTTACTGTATTCTGACCAAATTTGAGATATACTTGTATATTATAGTATGTTATACTTGCAATTACAATATATTTTTCAATTTAAAAACTCATTCAAATTTAGTAATTTATTTTTTAAATTTGGCATTATTTTCTTCAAATTTTACTGTATTCTAACGAAATTTCAGATATACTTGCATATTATAGTATGTTATACTTGCAATTACAATAACTTTTCCAATTTAACAACTCATTCAAATTTTGTAATTTTTTTTTTTAATTTGGCATTATTTTTTTTAAATTTTACTGTATTCTAACCAAATTTGAAATATATTTGTATGTTATAATATGTTATACTTGCAATTATAATATTTTTAAAATTTCGAGTTAGTCCCTCAAATTTGGCAATAACTGTTCAAAAATTAACTAATATCTTTGCTAATTTGAAATTTTGTTTAAATTTTCAGCACAAATTACAAAATTTCTTGGTATTTTTTCTTCATTTGTTAAGTTTCAGTAATGCTTTTGTTGTTTACGTCTCTGCTGATAATAATTTATATGTAAAAACATTAATTTCTGGTGCTTTACTATAGACTGTAGAGTATATATTATTGATTATTATTAATCAATATTAATTAATAATGTTCCTTTTTTGAGTAAAACTGAATTGTTACTGAACACCAATAAGTACTATCCCATATACCATATACCAATGTTTATCACAGGTCAATACAGTATAGATAAGTACAACTTTAACAACTTATTCAAATTTTGTAATTTATTTTTCAAATTTGGCATTATTTTTTTTTAATTTTACTGTATTCTAACCAAATTTGAAATATATTTGTATGTTATAGTATGTTATACATGCAATTATAATATCTTTTCCAATTTAACAGCTCATTCAAATTTTGTAATTTATTTTTTAATATTGGCATTATTTTCTTCAAATTTTACTGTATTCTGACCAAATTTGAGATATGCTTGCATATTATAGTATGTTATACTTGCAATAATAATATATTTTCCAATTTAACAACTCATTCAAATTTTGTAATTAATTTTTTTAAATTTTGCCTTACTTTTTTTTAAAATTTTATTGAATTCTCACCAAATTTGAGATATACTTGTATTTTATAACATAAGTCAGGGGCTGAGGGGCGGAGGGCTGGAGGGGCTGAGGGGCTCTCTTTTTAAACAGCCTGTTTTCGCTTTCTAAACAGGAAGTAAGTAGCGAAAAATCGGCCCATGTATTTCTTATGGGGGAAATGGCCCCGAACTCCTATAGCCCCACTACTTGCATATATTGATAAAGACTAAATTTCATTAAAATATCAAAAATTACTACCTCATTTTCGATTTTTAGCAAAACTTCAGTCATTATGTAAGTAGCGAAAAATCGGCCCATGTATTTTTTATGGGGGAAATGGCCCCGAACTCCTATAGCTTAACTACTTGCATATATTGATAAAGATTAAATTTCATTGAAATATCAAAAATTACTACCTCATTTTCGATTATTAGCAAAACTTCAGTCATTACTATAAATTTGCAATAATTGATGTACAGTTTTTAATTATTATTATCGCGATTTAAAGTTTCAATTCTATGAGCATTTGAACGATTTCTTATAGTTTTGTAAACATTTTAAAGATTCAATCATCAAAGTTATTTCAAGTTATTTCAATAACTATGTGAATATATTTATGATTTCAATAAATGTTTCAGATATATCTACCCAAATTTTAATTAGTCCTGCCTAAGTTTCAATATTTTTGTCAGAAAATAATTTCAATGAAAATGTCTAGCAACATTTCAATTATTTCCGGAAACTTTTAACTGTTACTTCTCAAATGTGCCAATATTTCTCTCCAATATTAATAATATCATCAAAATTATCATATGTTCCTAATATTTACCTATGTTGTTAATTATGTTAATTAGTATAATAATAGCTTTCGCAGTCATGTGTCTATGTAAATATAGATGATTGCTTTGCATGTTGGTAAAACGAAAGCAAATAATGTCATTCAATTTTCTGTAAAGGATTGTGTGGTGCGAATTTCTTTGGCGAGGACAATTTGTATCCTTTAGGTTTTGCAATATTTTTATTGACCTAGGGAAAAATGCTCACTTGCACATAACAGGGAGCCTGGATATATTTCCAGCGAATGTACGTCGGGCTTACCATCATTCCCTTGTCATCTTACACATGTTTAGCAGGGCACTGTGTAAGCTGCCGTTATTTATGACCACCTATGTGCTTGTGACTCGCTATTTTTACAATGCGTGCGAAATTTATTTCGCCCAGTTTAATATGAAACAAGGAACAAATTACTATCGCTATAAGCCTACCACTGTTAGCTGATTACTAAAAAGGTCATACATTTATCTTGTCAGGTGAATTTTGAGGACAATTGGGCAGTGAAGGCCCTAAAGGCCGCAGTGCTAAGGGGAAATATCCAATTTTATAAGTATTACATGATACTTTTTTTTTTGTACAACATGAAACTGTGTTCATAATAAGTTTTAAAAAAAAAGTTGGTTTTACAAATGAAGCGTTCAAAAAGAATGAAACAGTCAACAAACGTCAGCAGTGGCAACTATATAGAATGTTGATTTGATTTATTAATAAAACATTATGTGATGATAGTTTTATATAACTTGTAGCGTTTTATAACTCATAAAACACCGACATTATGTTACCATAGTTACATACATAATGAGTGTATTGTTTATGAGTCATAGTCATTAACAAAATAATAAACCATGATATTATATGATACATACCTACTTATGATTAGTACATTTCTATAATTTAAATTTTCGTAGTCATGTATATATTTACATTTTGTATATTATGTAGTATTTCTGCTAATAAATATTCTTTATTATTATTTTCTTTTGTTTGCAAACCAAAGAAATACATGAATTATCATACCCTGATATTTTATAATTAACGATTGTTTCTCGTCAATCTGTTATAAAATACAAGTGCGTGGGTTAAAAAATGTACGGATAACTGAATGATATTGAAGTATACAGGAGTATGTAACAATTCAAAAAGAGTGGACACCAATAAGCTGATTTTTTTTTGCCGAGGTATGCGAATATTCAATATTCAACCCCTCTGTGTGTCAGTTCATTTAATTTTTTTGTTGAAAACAATGTGCTGGTTTTATTACAATACCTGCGACAGATAAACTGTAATGCAGTGGCGGATTTCTCTTTTGAAATGTTTGATATGTCACAAAACCGTAATTTGCTCTGAAATATCCTAGTATGTGAAATATGAATAAATATTTATCTACTGGCCGTAAAGTTTTGACTACATATTACTCCTCTGGGACTGACCACATTCACATCAAATTATATAATGACGCACACACATTGATACATTATACAGAGTAGTAAAAAATACATTCATTATATTCAAAATGCAAAATATGGAAAAAATAAATATTTTTTTTGACACATGATATATTGATACATTAAACAGAGTACTAAGATATACATTCATTATCTTCAAAATGGATTGTGAAAACAATATCTAAAGTTTTTGAAACATTATACATTGATATATTATAGACACCTTAAGAAAATGACCTGTAAATCGTTGGTCAGTATTGCTTGGGTTATATTTACTTATTTGTTTATATACATTCATATACGTTTATATATATTATATGAAATTCATTTATTATATTCAAAATGGACAATATGGGGAAACATTTAAAAAAAATTTGAAACATTATACATATATTAATACATTATACAGAATAGTAAGAAATTCATTCATTATATTCAAAATAGATAATATGCGAACAAAAATTACAAATCAAACATAATTATTAAAGAAAGGAATATTTTTAATCATAATATATAATAATAATCAATAATATATAGTCTATAGTCAATAGTAAAACATAATCCTTCACAGAAAATTGAATGACTTTATTTGCTTTGATTTTATCAAAATGCAAAGCAATCATGTGTATTTACACATGGCTGCGAAAGATATTATTATAACAATTAACAAAATGAATAATACAGGTAATAATTAGTAGTATATGATAATTTTGATGATATTATTAATATTGCAGTGAAATAATGGCACATTTCAGAAGTAACAGTTAAAAGTTTGCCGGAAATAGTGGAAATGTTGCTAGAAATAGCAGAAATTTTCGTTGAAATCATTTTCTGACAATCATTCTGTAAATGTTTCTATTATTTAAATCATAATAGTTTATTTATCTACACTTATATTTACTTATCAGATCTTCTACTCGTATAAAATCAAAAAATAAATTCAATTCAATTCAGGAACATTTCTAAGGCTATATATGTCCATTTCCAATCGTAAATTCTGCGAAGCAATTGCCTCAAATCTTGAGATATCTCGAAACGTTATTTTCATCATCTTGTAGCACGAGTTAAAGAAACGATTAATCACATTTTTTCCAATAATTCTCTCCTCTTAGAACGACAATTAAGAATGAATTGCAGTTTACAGCAGATTTTCGATGGGAATTGATTGAGAAACTTGCTGTAAGCTGCACCAACGACAGACGTTTTTGTGTTACAGTAAATACAGCATTTAATCGCAATATTATAATATCAAAGGTTAATATATAAACATGTATTTTTTTCCACAAAACCACAAATTTTATAATAATAATGATAATAACGGTAATAATAATAATCCCTACTACAGTTATAGAACACTTTCAGTTGTGTTCCAAATGAGCATTTGGGAATTACGAATGTTGGATTATTATGTTGTATTATTATTATTATTATGAATGTTGTATTGTTGTATGTATTATTTAACATGACTAATCACATCCATGTATTGTATGGCTACGTGAAATAAAGAATGGAATTGAATTGAATTGAATTGAAGCTGACTATATTGGACTGATGAAATCTATTTTTTTTTTTTAATATTTTAATAATGTTACAATCTAGTCTTAGACTAATAAGTAACTTAAATCTATTCCTACTGTACTAAAAGTTTGTTTGTTTTTCCTAGGAGTCACCCACTGGTTTCCTAAAATTGTTCTGTCATTTAACATTAAACATTAAACATTTATCATTTATCATTTAACATTCAATATTTGACATTTTAACATTTTAACATGAAATCTAATAAGATCGAAATTAGTCTCCAATTGTCCGAGGAAATAATTCCCAAATGCACATTTAAAAATCTGAGGCTTATAGTTCACGTTTGTGGAAATTTAAATCGCTACATTCTGAGAGTGCATAAATTCAATGCTTAATTCTTCGAATTGTGTTTTATTTGTTATGGTTTGAAGTATAAAATACGCCATTATTACATAATTACAGCATTCCTTATAGTAAATTATTTAACGAGTACATATTGTAAGCTATAGTTCACGAGGATGAAGTTTATACACGAGCCGAGAGCGAGTGTGCAATTACCAGAGTAAACTAGGTATAAATTACCTAATAAAATATGCCATTATTACATAATTGCAGCATTCATTACAGTATATTATTTAACGAGTACATATTGTAAGCTATAGTTCACGAAGATGAAGTTTATACACGAGCCGAAAGCGAGTGTGCAATTACCAGAGTAAACTAGGTATAAATTTCAACATAAATTAGACATTTAGATGAATGTGGATTCGGTAATTTGTCACAATTTCGTTTAAATCTATAATTTAACTTTCAGTCTGTAACGATGGAAAAAAAAAGATATTTACACATAATTTAACACGAAAAAAATTAGATTAAACATAGTTTTTGGAAATCAAAAGTGGGTTCTCGTCCAATTTTCATCCTTTTCTTCTTTCTTTCTATGAGTTTCTCATCCAAAACTAGTTATATTTTTGTTTCTTATAAACGATTTACAAAAAAAAAACGTTCAAAATGTTCAAAGAGTTTTGGAACCAAATTTAGATTAGACAAGGTTATTGAAAATCGAAAGTTGGTTTCTCATCCTATTTTCATCCTTTTTTTCTTTCTTTTTATGAGTTTCTTATCCAAAACTAATCATAAGTTTGTTTCTTATAAATAATTTTTGTTTAAATACGGTAAAAAAGTTCAAAGACTTTGGAACAAAAGGTAGATTAGACAAGACGTTTTTGGAAATCGAAAATGGGTTTCTCATTCTATTTTCATGAATTTCTTCTTCCCTTTTATGAGTTTCTCATCCAAAACTAATCATATTTTTGTTTCTCATAAATAATTTAAAAAATATATATGTTCAAAATGTTCAAAGACTTTTTAATCAAAATTTAGATTAGAAAGGTTTTTGAAAATCGAAAATGGGTTTCTCGTTCTATTTTCGTCCATTTCTTTTTTCCTTTTATGAGTTTCTTATCCTAAACTAATCATATGTTTGTTTCTTATAAATAATTTTTACAAAAATACGGTTAAAATGTTCAAAGACTTTGGAACAAAAATTAGATTAGACAAGACGTTTTTGAAAATCAAATATTGGTTTCCCATTCTATTTTCATCCATTTCTTCTTTCCTGTTATGATTTTCTCATCCAAAACTAATCATATATTTGTTTCTTATAAATAATTTAAAAAAAAAACGTTCAAAATGTTCAAAGGCGCTTGGAACAAAATTATGATTAGACAAGACTTTTGAAAATCGAAAGTGAATATGTCATCCTATTTCCATCATTTTCTTCTTTCTTTTTATTAGTTTCTTATCCTAAACATATTTTTCTTTCTTATAAATAAATAAAATAAAGATAACGTTCAAAATGTTCTTTCTGACTAGACTTTTGAAACAATATTAAGATATAACAACGTTTTTAAAAACCAGAAGTGGGTTTCTCATCGTATTTCCATCCATTTATTCTTTCTTTTTATGAGTTTCTCATCCAAAACTAATCAATATTTTGTTTCTTATCAACAATTTTATAAATTAATTTAAAAAACTACATTTAAAATGTTCAAAAACTTTTGGAACAAAATTGTGAAAATCGAAAGTAGGTTTCTTTTCCTATTTCCATTCATGTCTGCTTTCTTTTTATGAGGTTCTCATCATATTTTTGCTTCTTATCAATAATTTAAAAAAATACGTTCAAAATATTCTAATACTTCTGGAACAAAATTTAGATTAGACAAGATTTTTGAAAATCGAAAGAGGGTTTCTCATCCTATTTCCATGAATGTCTTCTTTCTATTTATGAGTTTCTCATTCAAAAGCTTTGCAGCTGCAAAAATGAAATAGTAATTAGATAATATATCACTATAATGACCATAGTATAGCTAATACCAAATTAATATTTTTAATTACCAAATTAATACCAATCTCGACATTGTAACATTCTGTGAATCAAAATACAATAAATATTTTATTATTATTATTATTATTATTATAAATCTGGAAAATGGATGTCTCATCCCATTTCCATTCATTTCTTCTTTCTTTTTATGAGTTTCTCATCAAAAACTAATCATATTTTTATTACTTATAAATAATTTAAAAGAAATACTTTCAAAATGTTCAAAGACTTTTGGTTTCTCATACTATTTCCGTCCATTTCTTCTTTCTTTTTATGAGTTTCTCATCCAAAACTCATCACATTTTTGTTTCTTATCCATTTCTTCTTTCTATTTATGACGTTCTCATCCAAAACTAATCATATGTTTGTTTTTTATATATAAATTTAAAAAAAAAATACGATCAAAAAGTTCAAAAACTTTTGGAACAAAATCTAGATTAGACAAGATTTTCGAAACTCGAAAGTGGAACTCGTAAAATACTCATCATATTTTTGTTTCTTATCCATTTCTTCTTTCTATTTATGAGTTTCTCATCCAAAACTAATCATATTTTTGTTTCTTATATATAAATTTAAAAAAATACGATTAAAATATGATGTTCAAGACTTTTGGAACAAAATTTAGATTAGATATGGTTTTTGAAAATCGAAAGTGGGTTTCTCATACTATTTCCATCAATGTCTTCTTTCTTTTTATGAGTTTCTCATCTAAAACTTATATTTTTGTTTCTTATAAATAAATTAAAAAAGATAAGTTCCAAATGTTAATATATTTGTTTCTTATAAATTATTTTTTAAAAATACGTTCAAAATGTTTATAGATTTTTGGAACAAAATTTAGATTAGACAAGGTTTTTCCATTTCTTCTTTCTTTTTATGAGTTTCTCATCCAATACTCATCATATTTTTGTTTCTTATACATTTCATCTTACTATTTATGAGTTTCTTATCCAAACCTAATCATATATTTGTTTCTTATATATAATTTTAAAAAAAAATACGATCAAAAAGTTCAAAGACTTTGGGAACAAAATTAAGGTTAGACAAGGTTTTTAAAAATCGAAAGTGGATTTCTCATTCTATTTCCGTCCATTTCTTCTTTCTTTTTATGAGTTTCTCATCTAAAACTTGTCATGTTTTTGTTTCTTATCAATAATTAAAACATAAATACGATCAAAATGTTCAAAGACTTTTGGAACAAAATTTAGATTAAGACATAGTTTTTGAAAATTGAAAGTGGGTTTCTCATTCTATTTCCGTCCATTTCTTCTTTCTTTTTATGAGCTTCTCATCTAAAACTTGTCATGTTTTTGTTTCTTATCAAAAATAAAACCTAAATACTTTCAAAATGTTAAAGACTTTAGGAACAAAATTTAGATTAGACAAGGTTTTTTAAAATGGAAAGTGGGTTTCTCGTCCAATTTCCATCCTTTCTTCTTTCTTCTTATGAGCTTCTCATCTAAAACTTGTTATGTTTTTGTTTCTTATCAATAATTAAAACATATATACGTTCAAAATGTTCAAACACTTTTGAAACCAAATTTAGATTAGTCAAGGTTTTTGAAAATGGAAAGAGATTTTTTAAAATCGAAGGTGGGTTTCTCATCCTATTTCCATCTATATCTTCTTTCTTTTTATGAGTTTCTCATGCAAAACTAATCATATTTTTGTTTGTTAAAAATAATTTAAAAAAAATATATGTTCAAAATGTTCATAATCTTTTGGAACTTTTTCTTTGATATAAGGCTATTGTATGAGCGTTTTGATTGGTTTTCGATGTGTAATTTATTTTGACCTTTGCAAGACATAGTAGTGTCAGTAGCATCAATAAATTATTATTATTATTATTATTGTTATTGTTATTAACAAAATTTAGATTAGGCAAGGTTTTTGAAAATCGAAAGAGGGTTTCTCATCCTATTTCCATCCATTTATTCTTTCTTTTTATGAATTTCTCATCCAAAACTAATCACATTTTTGTTTCTTATCAATAATTTAAAAAAATATGTTCAAAATGTTCAAAGACTTTTGGAACAAAATTTAGATTAGACAAGGTTTTTGAAAATCGAAATTGGGCTTCTCATCCTATTTCTAATTATTGCTTCTTTCTTTTTATGAGTTTCTCATCTAAAACTTGTCATGTTTTTGTTTCTTATCAAGAATTGAGACATAAATACGTTCAAAATGTTCAATGACTTTTGGAACAAAATTTAGATTAGACAAGGTTTTTGAAAATCGAAAGTGAGTTTCTCATACTATTTCCGTCCATTTCGTCTTTCTTTTTATGAGTTTCTCATCCAAAACTTATCATATTTTTGTTTCTTATAAATAAATTTAAAAAAAGATACGTTCAAAATGTTCATATTTTAGTTTCTTATAAATAATTTTAAAAAAATCGGTTCAAAATGTTCAAAGACTTTTGAAACAATATTTAGATTAGACAACGTTTTTGAAAATAGAAAGTCGGTTTCTCATTGTATTTCCATCCATTTATTCTTTCTTTTTATGAGTTTCTCACTAAATACTCATCATATTTTTGTTTCTTACCCATTTCTTTTTTCTATTTATTACTTTCTCATCCAAAACTAATCCTCTTTTTGTTTCTTATATATAATTTTTTTTTTAAATACGATCAAAATGTTCAAAGACTTTTGAAACTAAATTTAGATTAGACAAGATTCTTGAAACTCGAAAGTGGGTTTCTCATCCTATTTCCATACATTTCTTTTTTCTTTTTAAGAGTTTTTGATGTTTATATTATTATTAATTATTAATTATTAATAATTATTATTAAATGTTTTTGAAAATCGAAAGTGGGTTTCTCATCGTGTTTCCATCCATTTTTTTTTCTTTTTATGAGTTTCTCATCCAAAACTCATCATATTTTTGTTTCTTATCCATTTCTTCTTTCTTTTTATAAGTTTCTCATCCAATACTCATCATATTTTTGTTTCTTATCCATTTCTTTTTTCTATTTATGAGTTTCTCATCCAAAACTAATCATATTTTTGTTTCTTATATATACATTTAAAAAAAAACTACGATCAAACTGTTCAAAGACTTTTGGATCGAAATTTAGATTAGACAAGGTTTTTGAAAATCGAAAGTGGGTTTCTCGTCTAATTTCCATCCATTTCTTCTTTCTTTTTATGAGTTTCTCATCTAAAACTTGTCATGTTTTTGTTTCTTATTAATAATTAAATATCATCGTATTTCCATTCATTTCTTCTTTCTATTTATGAGTTTCTTATCCAAAACTTATCATATTTTTGTTTCTTATCAATAATCAAAAAATAAATACGTTCAAAGTGTTGAAAGACTTTTGCAACAATATTTAGATTATAGAACGTTTTTGAAAATCGAAAGTGGTTTCTCATCTTATTTCCATCCATTTCTTCTTTCTTCTTTTGAGTTTCTTATGAAACAAAATGAATAGGTTCAAATTGTTCAAACACTTTTGGAACAATATTTAGATTAGACAATGTTTTTGAAAATCGAAAGTGGGTTTCTCATCCTAATCAAATTTAGATTAGACAAGGTTTTTGAAAATCGAAAGTGGGTTTCTCATCTGTAACGGTCCAAAATAGCGTTCGGCAGGAACGGCTTTCAATAAATTAACTAGCGTGTAGACCTACACGGTAGGCAACCATGCTTACATTTTTTTTGTTGTGGTGACGCGTCTCCCCGGTGAGCGATTTTTAAATTCACCGGCGTTAAGCGCCACTACGTGCAGAACTAGATTGACCCGTGCCCGAGGTAGATCGTGTCAGAAGAACCGTTGCAGATAAGGTATTTCACCATCCGTTTTACGGGAATAATCAACGGTTCTCAACTAACCACCCTTGAGGGGGATTGAGGCACCGACTACAGGGCAGGGAACACGCTCGTAACACCCGAGCGTTTGCCGACGGGCTAACCCGCTCGGCCGGAACATCCCTGGCTGGAGGTCGCAAGCGAGCTTCAGGTCCACGACGCGAGCCGTCGGCCTTCCGGAAGCTGTACCAGTCACCGGCGACGACCACCAGGAGCGCAGGCCAGATATAAAAAATTCCTATAATATAATTTCTTTTTTTGTGTGCTCGATTGGGCCACTTTTCTGTTTATTCTTGTGTGTAAATTGCGTCTACGTGTAAATTGTGTCGTACGTGTTTGCGCTAGTGTACGAGAAAGGTCGCTCCTTCTGCCCTTTAAATCGCGCGATTAGGAGCTTATTTTATTCGGCCGAATAGAGTGGGCCCTGCGCGAAAGGGCGGCGCTCGGAGGTATTGTTTTCAGGAGCGCAGGATACGGTGTCCGTCATTGATTTGTGTGTGCGAATAAACGCCATCTTGCCATACCAAACTCACAGCTGTTATTTATTTTTTGCTCGCCCCACGTTTTCTCTTTACAGTTTTCTATATTCAGTTACAGTTTTACAGTTTCCTATTCTCACTGCGAGATTTACACCTGGTGGTGTTGGCGTCAAACGGTCAGCGTTGTGACAGTTCGTGATTTCTGAGCTTCGCTGACTGTCTGTCGACCACCCACGCAGGTAGGGTGGAGCCTCCCTTGCGACGAAGTAGCAACGAGGTAAAATTACGTGGAGCCTTTTTTTAACCCCCCCACTCTCTGACACCGAGAGCCTGGCCCTCGTCACTACTTCAAAGGGACCCTCCACTCGCTCCACGGCCTAACGCGCCGACTGCCCTTCAGGTACGTCACACATCCTAATCAAATTTAGATTAGTTAAGGTTTTTGAAATTCGAAAGTGGATTTCTCATCCTATTTCCCTCAATTTCTTCTTTCTTTTTATGAGTTTCTCATCTAAAACTTGTCATGTTTTTGTTTCTTATCAATAATTAAATATCATCGTATTTCCATCCATTTCTTCTTTCTATTTATGAGTTTCTTATCCTAAACTAATCATATTTTTGTTTCTTATATATAAATTTAAAAAAAAAAACGATTAAAATATGGTGTTCAAAGACTTTTGGAACAAAATTTAGATTAGAAATGATTTTTGAAACTGGGTTTCTCATCCCATTTCCATACATTTCTTCTTTCTTTTTATGAGTTTCTCATCTAAAACTTGTCATGTTTTTATTTCTTATCAATAATTAAATATCGTATTTCCATCCATGTATTCTTTCTTTTTACGAGTTTCTCATCCAACACTCATTATATTATTGTTTTTTATCAATAATTTAAAGAAAACGTTCAAAATGTGAACAATAATTATACAAAAATAATAAGGTTGTTATATTTAGTACTCACTGGTAAATAATATTAATTTTTATTAAAAAATATTCACTTTAAAAAGGAAAACTAAGACTCTTAGAACTAAATTTAGATTTGACAACGTTTTGAAAAATTATCATTGGTTTATAAAACATATTTATGTTTCTTTTGAATAATTTCGAAAATATTTGCGTTGAAAATTTGAGATTAAATTATTGATATTAAAAAGGAAACTTTTAGAATAAAATTTATATGTGGTAAGGTTTTGGAAAACCGAAATTGGGTTTTAACTAATACATTTTTGTATCTTGTAATCTTTGTATCTTTGTATCTCTCTAATTTTGAAAATTTTAATGCTGATAATTTCGTATTCATATTTAAATGGAAAATTGCTGAAAATCCCATTAGATTGTTTCATAAAAAAAAATTGAACGACGACGTATTTATTTACGACGAGTTTAGGTGTGCTTAACACATAACTGTTAAGCACAGCTTCTTATCGTTCTCTTTAGTGCTTAGATTGCCGTTATTGTTCCTCCTGTAATTCTGAAACGCAGACTAATCGCCGTCGGCCACATTATGCAAATTCCTCACGAACGGCCGTGCTAATGGAGGCGATTGAATCGGTAATCGGAGCCCTATGCGTTATCGTGTGAATTTTGATTAACTGATTATCGATGTATTGGATATCGAGGGGCATTGGATACTGCATACTAAAGGGTGTTCGGATTTGCCCTCAGGGTGCAATAGCATCAGAAACAATGCGATTAGGATTTCGTGCGTGCTGTGCTTTGATTGAAGTATGTGGTTCAAATTTTCTGCAAAATTACTACGCAATAATCATTATAATTATAATCATCAGGTTGTAAATATTTAATCAATACATTTGTTGATGCGGTTTAAAAAAATATTCATTTTTACTTAAGTGTCAGCTTAAGTTTTTTATTTTCTGAATTTTACATTACATTTGTTGATGCGGTTTAAAAAAATAATCATTTTTACTTAAGTGCCAGCTTAAGTTTTTTATTTTGTTAATTTATGTGGAAACAATTAATTCGGTGCAATATTGTATTAAAATGTGTTAAGTTTGGTGGCAAGTGGGAAGCTGAATTACCTCTTCGCTGAAGGTTTAGTGGTCCTCTAAAAACTCTCTTATGGGAGTCGCAATCCAACGATCCTCTCCAGCAGTTGATTAAGTTTACGAGCAGGCCATTAGTGATCAACCCACATGCGACAAGCTGTGATGAAGAAGAGTAAATTCCCTTTGTCATTCCGCCCCCTCAGCACTGTCTTACATATGGCATCTATCATGGCGGTAAAGCTCAAGCCAAGGGATTAAACGAGACTTAAAGTGAGCTTATTTGGAATCTCGCGAAAATAAAGAGGCCGAGGATCAAGCAGCTCGCATAGTGTGCAATTATTGCCCGAATTCTAACAGTAAGGTGCTTTCATTCTATTTAACCTAAATTCATACATAAAATTTATATTTGATCACAGCATTTCAGAAGATTCACACGACATTTTCACAAGCAAGCACAAACTGTTCAAATCTAAATCTTATGATTTAGATTTGAAGATTTAGAAACCCAAATTTTGAATTTCCTAGCTATGAAAAGTTATTTGTATTAAAAATTATCACAATTATCGCAAATTCAATAACATATAAAATACTTGTTTGGTTTTTACATATATTTTTTATAACAAATATAATAATAACTGGTATCCAAAATGGATGAAACAATAACAAAAATACTTGTTTGCATTTGAATATTTGAATAATCAGGTAATCGTTAAAAGAAATCAAATTCATCACAATATTTCGAAATCTTGTATCATTTCTCTGCATTTCCATGAGAATCACTCCCAAAAGGGCAATAATTTCGGGGCCGGAAAATCTGCGAATCTAAAAATACAACCGCATCGTGCGGATCCCGCCCTCGCAAGTCGCCCATGCATACATACATATGTATACACGTCCATACATACATGCGGCCTAATTTGCAGCGCGCGAGGGATGAAGAAAGTCGCGCTCGTTACTCACGAAAAGTTGGGTGCTAAATCAAATTTGCGCCCCCCAGGATACCTGGAAAATGGCCAGGGGTTGTTTATGTTTGGGCTCCATCGGAGCGTGGGATTTTCCGATGGTTCTGTAAGCGGAGGGATTTTCCGCGATTCTTTCGGCGCAAATTAGTCGGATGTAAAGTTTTTAACGAATAAATATTGGGCGAGGTTTGATGGAAGATCAAACGCGTTGTTTCTAATTTAATTTTATCAGTGCTTCAACATGCACTGCATACGTAACCTAACCTAACCTAATATAACCTAACCTAATATGACATCAAGTTTATCGCAATTGTTATTAAACATTGACAAGCTTAGCAACTTTGAATCAATTTTCCTAACCTAACCTAACCTGACCTAACCTAATCTAACCTAACCTAATATGACATCAAGCATATCGCAAATGTTTTTAAACATCGACAAGCTTAGCAACTTGTAACGGTCCAAAAATAGCGTTGGTTGAAACTGCTTTTTAAGAATTAACTGGCGTATAGACCTGCACGGTAGGCAACCATGCTTGCATTTTTTTTGTTGTGGTGACGCGTTTCCCCGTGAGCGATTTTTAAAATTCACCGGCGGAGCGCCACCACGAGGCAGAACTGAATTGACTCGTGCCCAGTATAGATCGTGCCAGACGAACCGTTGCAGATAAGGTATATCACCATTTAATTTTTTATTTATTTTTTTTCTTTTTTTCTTTTCTTTAAAAAGCAGTTTCAACCAACGCTATTTTTGGACCGTTACAAACTTTGAATCAATTTTCGCAACCAATAATAAAGGCTAGATCACAAATCTCACCTTTCTTGTTGTTTCTATGTTTCTATATTAATTCCATTGCACTTAACACTTGACGTGTTTTGAGCAACATTTCAATCTTATAACACGTAAAGATAACCATACTAAATATGGATTAATCAAGTGCCTCACTCATTCGTTAATTATTCGGCTATAGATTCATTACACTCGTTTAATTACATTTAGATAAAGCGGCGATGATTGCTGGTTGATTAAGTGTATTAAAGCTTCACAATAGCAACAAAGCTTCAAGCAGGAAATGAGTTCCTCACAATACACACTGCCGTTACCAAACGCACGGATCTGTAAGTTTGTTATTCAAAATAATTGAATTAATCCAATGCGCCCGAGGACAAATTCGGATCCAGCACAATCGTGAAGATTTTTTCCATGCGTAACGCACAATTTCACGCTCACATGCGTCGTGTTTATGAAAACACCCCCCATGTATTGGATGCTGGGTGCTTGTTGTTATTACACTGTGGCTCACGGTTTCAAGTTCGCTTTGCAGAAAAAATTAACGTTTACGGTATAAATTACCTAATAAAGCGAGTAATTCATATCCACTAAAGTTGTACATAAATGATAAGTGAGAACACAAACTCAACAACAATATTTGTTGTTATCTCGTAACTGTGTTAACAGTTTTATGTTCGTTTTGTACGCACAATTGTTGTTTAAATGCGTTATTTGTTGTTAACAGTTTTATGTTCGTTTGTACGCACAATTGTTGCTTACTGTGTTATTTGTTGTTAACAGTTTCAGGTTCGTTTTGTAGGCACAATTGTTGTTTATTGTGTGAGTTACCTTCGAAAGTGATTAATTAATACATCGTAAAATTTTAATTGTTTGATTGAATTGCTTTAAACCAAGGTAGGTGTGACTTAAATCAACTCATTTTTCTAAATAAATCATTAATTTAAATCAATATTTTTTTTTTAATAATCATTGAGTTTGCATGCTTTAAAGTAGATAATTATAGGTGAGTAAAATATTTTTCTTTCCTTCAATTTTTTTGTCCATCACATAGGACAGATGGTAGACACGTGGTAGACACATGGTATTACATGGTAGACAATGATTTTTCTAAATAAATCATTGATTTAAATCAATATTGATTTTTTTTAAATTAATCATTGTTTTTGCACCGTTTGTGCATTCCAATTAAACATATAATGTAACTATAGAGTTTGCATGCTTTGAAGTAGATAATTATAGGTGAGTACAATATTTTTCTTTTCTTCCATTTTTTTGTCCATCACATAGTACAGATGGTATCATGTGTTTGGCATGTGTCAAACACATGATATCACATGGTAAACAGAAATTTCTTTTAATCATCAATTCTTTTTCAAATCCAAGAATTTCGAAAAAAAATAGTACATGTATTTGCAAATCAAATCATGAAGTTAACATACAATGTCTTGTGTAGTCATTTAGTTAACGTCTGTTAGATGATATCTAATGGAAAATGTGTTCATAAAATCATAGTAAACCACAATAGATTACAAAATTTAATTAAATATAATAATAATAATAAATTCAAGTTAAGCTCGTACTTATTTTAATTTCTTGTCATTAGTTTTGAGAGATGATACAACAATTGTATCCAAAATCGTCATAATTTTTGCGTCTAACTATACAATATTTATTTAACTCTTTTTCTTTTTAAATCTTTTTAATGAAAAATATTTTTTAATCTTTTTTTATGTTTATGAAATTAGGTTGAACTATAAAATTTGTGACAAGATAGCTTAATAAAGTAAATAGATTTCATGAAGCTTCTATTAAAAATTTTACGAAATATAAATAGAAATGCCAATTGCATGAAATGCTATAATTGTCAAATTTACAAAAATTTAAACCAACAAATTATAAATTTTTGTATGTTTAAACGTACAAATTATGATATTTGAATGCCAAAAATGAGAAATGTACTGAAAATGTGTTGAGAGTTCAAAATAACGAATTAAGGAGTAGTGCTTAAAAGTTGCAAAAAAAATTAATTAAAAATTCGTAGTTACGCAAGATTTTGCAGTTGAAGTTGAAGTTTAGTTTCAAAATTAAACTTATTTTCACAAAGTAACAGAAAACCCAATATATTTTACTTTCATTTAGGTATTTAAAAACGTGTTGTTACCATGAACATTTTTGGAATCGAGAATATTGTCAAAATATTCATTTTGGAAGTGATATTCTAAAATGACATCAAAAAAAAGTTAAACCAACAATAACAAAGTTTTCCATATAGAGATAACTCAAAATCTCCCTTTTGAGTCAAAATAATCATAACTTGAAGACGAAAACTAAAAAAAAAATTAAGAAATGTATATGAAAATGCCAAAACTTCTCTATAAATCCATAAAATCGAAATAAATTTACTCTTCTATCTTCTGTCTAACTTTTCCACTACATCTCTACTACCGTTATAAAATTAATTTACTTTCATTTAGGTAATAAAAAACATACTGTTACCATGAACATTTTTGGAATCGAGAATATTGTCAAAATTTTCATTTTCGAAGTGATATTCTAAAATGACATCAGAAAATTAAAAAAATTACAAGTTAAACCAACAATAAAATGTTATCCATATAGAGATAACTTAAAATCTCCCTTTTCAGTCAAAAAAATAATCATAATTTGAACACTAAAACTAAAACAATCTACGAAATTTAAATGAAAATCCCTAAACTTCTCTACTAATTTCATGGATTATAGAAAAGTTTTGGCATTTTAATTTTAAATGTGAAAATGTATTGATGGTATTAATGATTGTATGAAAGATTGTATAAATGCATTGATGAAATGAATAATTTGTTATTTTGAACTCAAATAAAGGGTAAGTTTTAAGAATTTTTAACATTTCGAGTTAAAATTTTTGGATTTCATGGATTGTTGAGAAGTTTTGTCAGTATAATTTTAAATGTGAAAATGTATTGATGGTATTTATGATTGTATGAATGATTATATGATTGTATGAATGATTATATGAATGATTGTATGAATGATTGTGTGAATGATTGTATTAATGCAGTGATGAAATCTCAAATATTTTCAAAATATTCATTTTCGAAGTAACATTCAAAAATGAGATCAGAAAATTATAAACATTACAAGTTAAACCAACAATATTGTTATCCATATAGAGATAACTTAAAATCTTCCTTTTCAGTCAAAAAAAAATCATAATTTGAATACTAAACCTAAAAAAATCTACGAAATTTAAATGAAAATGCCAAAACTTCTCTACTAAATCCATAAAATCGAAATAAATTTACTCTTCTATCTTCTGTCTAACTTCTCCACTATCTCTCTACTACCGTTAAAAAATTAAATGTAAAAAAAACTGGATTAAATTGTAAAAAAAATCATAATTTAAACAATAAAACTTTTAAAAAATCGAAATTTATGTGAAAATGCCAAAACTTCTCTACCAAGTCCATAAAATCAAAATAAATTTACTCTTCTATCTTCTGTCTAACTTCTTCACTATTTCTCTGCTATCGTTATAAAATTAAATGTAAAAAAAATAGATCAAAGTGTCAAAAAATCATAATTTAAACCCTAATACTAAAAAAAATCTACGAAATTTAAATGAAACTGTCAAAACTTCTCCACTAAATCCATAAAACCGATTTTTTTTAAATAAAAATGTAGGAAATTGCAAATGTCAAGAATGCTAAAACATGAAACTTGTATCAAGATAGCTTAATAAAGTTAATATTTTAGATTTCATGAAGCTTCTATTAAAAATTTTACGAAATAAAAATGCCAAATCCATGAAATCCTATGAATTATGAAATTTATAAAAATTTAAAGGAACAAATTATAATTTTTTGAAGTTTAAACGTACAAATTGTGATATTTGAATGCCAAAAATGACAAATGTACTGAAAATGTGTCGAGAGTCGAAAATAACGAATTAATGAGTAGTGCAACTTTTAAGAATGTTCAACATTCTGGGTTAAAATTTTAGGATTTCATGGATTATAGAGAAGTTTTGGCATTTTAATTTTAAATGTGAAAATGTATTTATGGTACGAATGATTGTATAAATTCAGTGATGAAATGAATAATTTGTTATGTTGAACTCAAATATTGTCAAAATATTCATTTTCGAAGTGATATTCTAAAATGAGATCTGAAAATTGAAAAAAAATACAAAGTTAGACCAACAATAAAATGTTATCCATATAGAAATAACTTCAAATCTCCCTTTTTAGTCCAAAAAAAACCATAATTTGAACACTAAAACTAAAAAACCTACAAAATTCAAATGAAAATGCCAAAACTTCTCTTCTAAGTGCACAAAATCGAAATAAATTAACTCTTCTATCTTCTGTATAACTTCTCCACTATCTCTCTGCTATCGTTATAAAAATAAATGTAAAATAATTAGATTAAATTGTCAAAAAAATCATAATTTAGACCCTAAAACTAAAACAATCTACGAAATTTAAATGAAAATGCCAAAACTTCTGTACTACATCCATAAAACCGATTTTTTTTAATAAAAATGTAATAAATTACAATTGTTAAAAATGCTAAAACATAACATTTGGATGAAGATTGCCCAATAAAGAAAATATTTTAGATTTCATCAAGCTTCTATTAAAAATTTTACGAAATAAAAATGCCAAATCCATAAAATCCTATGAATTGTAAAATTTATAAAAATTTAAAGGAACAAATTATATATTTTTTATGTTTAAACGTACAAATTGCGATATTAATATGCCAAAAATGACACATGTACTGAAAATGTGCCGAGAGTTCAAAATAACGAATTAAGGAGAACTGCAACTTTTAAGAATGTCCAACATTTTGGGTTAAAATTTTAGTATTTCATGGATTCTAGAGAAGTTTTGGCATTTTAACTTTAAATATGAAAATGTATTGATGGTACCTATATTTAATGTATGCACTAATTAACTGACCTGACTTATGTTAAACATTTCTGTTTTAAAAGTCAACAAAGCATTATTATTATTATTAAATACCGTAGAATTTATAATAGACATTTCATGAAACTCCCAAATTTTTATCCAAAATATTAAAAATTCTTAAAATTTGCACTACCTTTTATTATTTTATTATCTTAAAACACGGTAAAATATAATCATTACAACCTAATCCAATATAAAAATGATAACTAAGATATTTCATTAAAAAGATTTTCAGTTTAATAAATATTTTATAGTGTGATGCTATAGTAGATAAATTTTGGGGTTCTCATTTAAATTTGATTTTATTTAATGTATGCACTAAATAACTGACCTCACTTATGTAAAACATTTCTGTTTTAAATGTCAATAAAGCATTATTATTATTATTATTAAATTTCGTAAGATTTATAATAGACGTTTCATGAAATTCAAAAACTTTAACCCTAAATGTTAAATATTCTTAAAATTTGCACTACCCTTTATTTGAGTTCAAAATAACAAATTATTTATGTAATCAATGCATTTATATAATTATTCATACAATCATTCATACAATCATTAATACCATCAATACATTTTTGCAATTAAAATGAAAATGTAAAAACTTCTCCACATTCCAAGAAATCCAAATTTTTGAACCCAAAATGTTACAGATTCTCAAAATTTGCACTACAATTTATTAGTTATTTTGAACCCTCAATACATTTTCACATTTAAATTAAAAATGTCAATATTTCTTTACAATCCATGATTGAAATCACTGAAATCCTAAATTTTCAACCCAAAGTGTTAAAAATTCTTAAAAGTTGCACTACCTATTATTACTAATTTTGAACTCTCACTTTCACTCTCACATTTTCAGTACATGTATCATTTTTGACATTCAAAGTTTACAATTTGTACGTTTAAATATTAAATATTTGATTATTGGTTCCTTTAATTTTTTTGTAAATTTCACAATTCATAGGGTTTCATGGTTTTGGCATTTTAATTCTTCTTTCATAAAATTTTTAATAGAGGCTTCATGAAATATAAAATATTTACTTTATTAAGCTATCTTGACACACATTTTATGTTGTAGTATTCTCAACATTTGTAATTGATTACATTTTTATAATTGTTTTTATATTTTATGGGTTTAGTCGAGAAGTTTTGGCATTTTCATTTAAATTTCGTAGATTTTTTTAGTTTTAGTGTTCAAGTTATGATTTTTTTGAAATTTTTATCTAAGTGTTTTACATTTATTTTTAAAACGATTGTTGAGAGATAGTGGAGAAGTTAGACAGAAGATAGAAGAGTAAATTTATTTCGATTTTATGGAATTGGTAGAGAAGTATGAAGTAGAGAAGAAGTATTGCATTTTCATGTAAATTTCATAGATTTTTTTAGTTTTAGTGTTCAAAATATGATTTATTTTTGTTTACTGAAAAGGGAGATTTTAATTTATCTCTATATGGATAACATTTTCTTCTTGGTTTGACTTGTAATTTTTTTAATTTTCTGATCTCATTTAAGAATATTACTTCGAAAGTGAATATTTTGACAATATTTGAGTTCAAAATAACACATTTTTCATTTCATCACAGCATTTATACAATCATTCATACAATCATTCATAGAATCATTAATATCATCAATACATTTTCACATTTAAGATTAAAATACCAAAACTTCTCTACAATCCATGAAATCCAAAAATTTTAACATAAATTGTTAAAAATTCTTAAAACTTACCCTTTATTTAAGTTCAAAATAGCAAATTATTCATTTTATCAATGCATTTATACAATGATTGATACAATCATTAATACCTAAATAAAATCAAATTTAAATGAGAACGCCAAAACTTCTCAACTATAGCATCAAACTATACAATATTTATTTAACTGATTATTTATATTTTTTAGTTATCTTTTTTTTATTTTGGATTAGGTTGGAATGACTGTTATTATTTTGCACTAAGTGCATTAAACACGATGCCTGTGCGTCGGTAATTGGAAAATTGGAAAATTGGAAAATTGAAAAATTGGAAAACACGATACTTGTAACCTAAGACAATTGAGTTAAAATGCAGCACGAACGCTTCAGAGCAAATTGGGGATAATGGCAGTTTTACAGCTAACAGTAAATTACATAACTCATATTAACTACTCTAATTGTAAAGGTACATTAAAGTATTAGAACTGAATATGAACCCACCTTTTGTTGAAATAAATTATATGTTTCTATCATACTTCATTATATAACGATTTGTTTATAACACATTTGGGCACATTTGGCAATAAACTCCGGATGCATTGGACTCATGAGATCCACCAAGCTGAAACCGGTAATTTTCCGCGGAAATGATATGAAGATTTGCAAATATTTAAAATTTATAAATAAATTATATTCTGAGGCCCGTATTCATAGTCCGTACTTATCGAGTTTAAGTTGCTTGTTTAAGCTAAGCTTAAGCTTAAGCTTTAAGCTTAAGCTTGAGTTCTACTCAAGTCGTATATTTGGTTGCGTATATTCCATAAACGTTTATGCGTCAAACGCAACCAAATATACGCAAAAATACGACTTGAGTTGAACTCATGCTCAAGTACTGACTATAGATACGGGCCTGAATGTGATAAGCAAAACAATATTAATGTTACTTTAGAAGTCGACTTTTTTTTTTAATTTTAGAAGTCGACGAAAAAGTTGTATTTGTAAATCAGAAAAAAAGCGTTTAAAGTCTCCTCCTAAAGAGTGCACGTCTTCGTCTTAAGACAAAATAAGAGAGACTTACATGCTATCGTCTTTTGTTTTCCTATTCGATTTATCAATAGTAAACAAATTACAACAATATTATTTTCGTATGTATTTTGTTTTCCTATTCGATTTATCAATAGTAAACAAATTACAACAATATTATTTTCGTACGATATCAATCATTTTGACATAATCCATTATATTTGGCAATGTAATTGATGAAGATTGGAAGTTGCCAAATGTTTTATTACTTAAGTGCCATTCAGCGCAATGATACGGATAAGTTATCTGCCAGATTAGTATAAGTAGAATAAGGTTAGAAACTATTTGGCCAATTAATTTTTAATCTCCTTGCGGTAGAGTATGTAACAATCAGTCTTTAATATTGATCAGATACTTTACATAAAAGCTGTACCACTATAAATGATCTGTTTGTCTTATAAAGTGTTGGAAAAAATAAAATTGTAGTGAATCCATTAAGAATCTCTTATTTGCAATCTGCAGCGTAGACAGATGATATACAATGGAAAGTGGAATGCTTGCTGTGACATTATACTTGCAGCATTTGATACAAAGCAAAAGAAAAACTATTCGCTTTTTTGCCCCCTTAGACGGTGAATTTAATAAACAAACAGGGACCTGTTTGTACAATGGGGCTCAACATTTTTTAATATCGTGTGAATTGAGGAGGAGTATCTGAAGCGAGCAATTGCACGCGAGGGAAATGCGAGGAATTACTTCGCAACTTCGATATTTTTTTTCTCGCAGACCGCAGAATTACCTGAAGCCCTAAGGGTTTACATTCGTAATGAATAAATATCGCCCCACGTGGATTCATAAAGCTGATGACACGTGAATGCTATAGAGGCATTGGTGAATTATGTGGGAGGGTTATTAGTACAGGTGGAAGTTTTATTAGGTTTTGTGGTTATCTCTTCAGCAATGTTGAATTTATGAAGTTCGATGGATCAGTACTTAAATACGTGATTTCTTAAGGGATATAGTCTGAAGCTAGAAACTAGTAGATGAACAACCTAACTACTAGAAATCCCTCAAGACTTACATAAAACAGAAAAAAACCTTAAAATTTTTTTTTTTTTAGATGAATTGATTAGATGATTGAATCAAACGATGATTGTGGGAGCAAGCGAATGGCAGACTACTACAAATGTCAATGGGGCTATATCCCCACAAAAAAAATCCATTCTGCCACTTAGTTAACACATTACAGTAGACAGCTAATAAGACGTAAAAATGATGATTTTCTAATCAAATCGACTAATTAAAAAAGCGCAAATTTTGCTGCTTGACATAAATTATTGATGAACATTAACCAAACTTAAGGATTTCATTATATATTAAGTAAGGGTCGTATTTACAGTCCATACTTGAGCACGAGTTCGACTCAAGACGTATATTTGGTTGCGTATTTCCTATAAACCTTTATGCACCAAACGCAACCAAATATACAGATTGATTCCTACTCGTGCTCAAGTACGAACTATAAGTACGGGCCTTGGTAACTCAAACTCAAGTAACTAAAGTAAAAAGTAAGTAAAGTAAAGTTAAATCAGTAAAGTTAGCGATAAAAGTAAGTATGTTTTAGATACTTACGGCATAATGAATTATTTTGTTTAATAATTGTTATTTTAGTTTCTTAAAACAATAAATAAACACATTACTTTGTGAGTATCACAAAAAATTATTTACTGATGATAAATAAGTAAGACTGCATTAGTTTAAGATACTCTGTTTGATAATGATTACTTAAGTAGTCGAAACTAGTAACAAATCAATAAATAAATTTATGTGATACTAGATAAGTAAAACACATTACTTTGTTAATATCACCTAAATTTATTTATTGATGATACATACGTAAGACTGCTTTAGTTTAAGATGCTCTGTTTGATAATGATTATTTAAGTAGTCGAAACTAGTAACAAATCAAAAAATAATTTTATGTGATACTAACAAAGTAAAACACATTACTTTGTTAATATCACATAAAATTGTTTATTCATGATAAATAATGAAGACAGCTTTAGTTTAAGATACTCTGCTTGATAATGATTACTTAAGTAGTCGAAACGAGTAACAAATCAATAAATAATTTTATGTGATACTAACAAAGTAATGTGTTTTATTTATAATTAATAAAATGTATCACCAATCAAAATATTTGTTAAGACTTTCATATAATGGATAAAACATTATTTATGTTTCTAGTCACGTATTGAATTGGATTATTATTAATTTATTTATTTACTTAAAATCTGTATGGTTAATAACAATTAGGTTTAATATAATAATTCGTGAAGTAATAATGTTTATTAGATTATTTCTAAAGGATCCCAAAATATATTGGCTGTTCATTGGCGTGGAAGAATTGTCTTACGCAAATTTAAATCCGTTGCAATATACAATCCTGCAAAGCGAATTCCGTCTCACCACAAATTTACGATGACGCAGTTTTTACCCTTTCATACGAGATCCTATGTCGTGATATTAAAATTCCTTTTAGATTAATCCACAGCAGAGTTGGGTTTACTCTGAGCTATATGCTTGAGGATTTATTCCATGTTGAGGTATTTTTGCTAGTTTTCTTCAGGTTATAAGATTTATAGAGTTACAAGTTACAGAGCACAAATATAATTTTTGAAATAAATTTTACTTATACCTAGAGCCCTAAATGTTTATTTTTCCCCCATTTCTTGGGTAATAACATAAGCAATAAAGAGTTTTGTTTGTTTGCAGAACGGCTTAGAATATTTTTCTTAAAGTCTCAAGTATTTTGATACATTTTCCTGGGTTATTCACAATAGTGTGGTACTAAATTCCCCAAAATCGACAAAGAAAATAGCAAATTCATAAAAATGTCAACAAATAAACAGAAATAGAATATTATTCCTAAAGTTTCTAGTATTTTGATAGATTTTGTCGTGTGTTTCACAGTAGTGTAGTACAAAATTCCCCAAAATCGAAAATGAAAATAGCAAATTTATAAAAATTTCAACAAATTAACAGATATAGAATATTAGTCTTAAAGTCTCTAGTATTTTGATAGATTTTCCTGGATTATTCACAGTAGTGTGGTACAAAATTCCCCAAAATCGAAATTGAATATAGCAAATTCTTAAAAATTGCAACAAACATCACATTTTTTTATTATAAAATTATAATATGTTATAGTTTCCATTTCAATTTCGATCACAATTAAAATTTACACATAAGTTACACATAAAATAAACATCTATATAAGTAAAACTTATACCCAGAGCCCCAAATGCTTATTTTTTCCCCTATTTCTTGGCTAATGGTGTAAGCAATGACGAGTTTTGTTTTTTGCAGAACGGCCTAGAATATTATTCTTAAAGTCTCTAGTATTTTCATACATTTTCCTGGGTAATTCACAGTAGTGTGGTACAAAATTCCCCAAAATCGAAAATGAAAATAGCAAATTCATAAAAATTTCAACTAATGAACAGAAATAGAATATTAGTATTAAAGTCTCTAGTATTTTGATAGATTTTCCTTAGTTATTCACAGTAGTGTGGTACAAAATTCCCCAAAATCGACAATAAAAATAGCAAATTCATAAAAATGTCAACAAAAAAACAGTAATAGAATATTATTCTTAAAGTCTCTAGAATTTTGATAGATTTTCCTAGGTTATTCACAATAGTGTGGTACAAAATTCCCCAAAATCGAAATTGAATATAGCAAATTAATAAAAATTTCAACAAATTAACACATTTTTTTATTTGGAAAATTATAATTTGTTACACTTTCAATTTCAATTTCAATCACAATTAAAATTTACACATAAGTTACACATGAAATAAACATCTATATAAGTAAAACTTATACCTAGAGCCCCAAATGCTTATTTTTTCCCTATTTCTTTCTAATGATGTGAGCAATAACGAGGTTTTTTTTCAGAACGGCTTAGAATATTATTCTTAAAGTCTCCAGTATTTTGATGGATTTTCTAGGGTTATTCACAGTAGTGTGGTACAAAATTTCCCAAAATCGAAAATGAACACAGCAAATTCATAAAAATTTTAACAAATGAACAGAAATAGAATATTATTCTTGAAGTCTCTAGTATTTTGATAGATTTTCCTGGGTTATTCACAGTAGTGTGGTACAAAATTCCTCAAAATCGAAAATGAAAATAGCAAATTCATAAAAATTTCAAGAAATGAACAGAAATAGAATATTATTCTTAAAGTTTCTAGTATTTTGATAGATTTTGTCGGGTTTTTCACAGTAGTGTGGTGCAAAATTCCCAAAAATCGAAAGTGAAAATAGCAAATTTATAAAAATTTCAACATATGAACAGAAATAGAATATTAGTCTTAAAGTCTCTAGTATTTTGATAGATTTTCCTGGGTTATTCACAGTAGCGTGGTACAAAATTCCCCAAAATCGACAAAGAAAATCATAAAAATTTCAATAAATAAACAGAAATAAAATATAATTCTTAAAGTTTCTAGTATTTTGATAGATTTTTCTGGGTTATACACAGTAGTGTGGTACAAAATTCCCCAAAATCGAAAATAAAAATAGCAAATTCATAAAAATTTCAACAAATAAACAGAAATAGAATATTTGTCTTAAAGTTTCCAGTATTTTGATAGATTTTGTCGGGTTTTTCACAATAGTATGGTACAAAATTCCCCAAAATCGACAAAGAAAATAGCAAATTTATAAAAATTTCAACAAATTAACAGAACTAGAATATAATTTTTAAAGTTTCTTGTATTTTGATAGATTTTGTCGGGTTTTTCACAGTAGTGTGGTAAAATATTCCCAAAAATCGAAAATGAAAATAGCAAATTTATAAAAATTTCAACAATTGAACGGAAATTGAATATTATTCTTAAAGTCTCTAGTATCTTCATACATTTTCCTTGGTTATTCACAGTAGTGTTGTACAAAATTCCTGAAAATCGAAAATGACAATAGCAAATTCATAAAAATTTCAGCAAATGAACAGATATAGAATATTTGTTTTAAAGTTTCCAGTATTTTGATAGATTTTGTCGGGTTTTTCACTGTAGTGTGGTACAAAATTCACCAAATTCGAAAATGAAAATAGCAAATTCATAAAAATTTCAAGAAATAAACACATTTTTTATTTGTAAAATTATAATCTGTCACCGTTTCAATTTCAATTTCGATTTCAATCACAATTTAAATTTACACATCAGTAACACATGAACTTAACAATATACAAACAAAAACAACTGTTATTATTATTAAATAATATAATAATAATAACAATAAACATCAAATTCGAAATAGAAACGTTTCTTATGTTACTGTAAAATTTAAATTTCCTGCTTTTTGGTCTCCTGGATATGTTTACAAATTTTGCAACCTACTGCAAGAATATAAGAATAAAGAATATTTATTAGCAAATAACGCTACATAATATACAAAATTTCAACAAAAAACAACAAAAGAAAACACACAAATAGCAACTACAATCTTCATATTAACATTGTTATTAAAGCTTATAAAATTATCCAAAGTTTGTCGCAATAAAATGGTACAATCTGGAAGCTTACAAAATTACGTTGTTATTTCAAAATACTCCAAAATTATATTAAAAAATAAAAAATATATACATAATCAAAATTGCCTAATAGAAATGCATAAATGAAATTAATAAAAAAATCGTAGTTACGCAAGATTTTGATAATTTCAAAATTAAATGTATTATAGAAGGTATTATTATTGGCTACTTACTGATAGATTTTTTTAAATTTAATGTAATTATTTATTTATTTAATTTTGACTGACTAGTTTCGGTTTCTAAAAACACCATCATCAGAGTCATGATATATTTACAAAGAATACAATAATTATTGCAAGTACCCAATATTTGTCATTTTTGACATTAAAAATTTCATTGTTCATGTTTCATTTCATTTCGTTTCATTTCGTTTCAATTCAGTGATAATTGTTTCATTGACATTAATTTGTGCATTAAAACGTGAAAAATTTAATCCTTTGTTCGTTAAAATGTCGGTTTAAATCCATTTTTTTAACGATACAATTTAATTACATTTTAATTAAATTGTTGAGTGTCATATCTAATGGTTACTTCACAACACAATCATTAGAATTTGATTATTTTTAGAAGAGAAAAGCAAATCTGCAGCCTCTGGAGGATAGAAAAATATTCAGTGAGTTGTTATTCAATGATCAAATGATAACATAAAGGTTATTTTAGGTTTTCCTTATTTTTCTTATACCTTATGTGGGCAGAATGGAAAAATCCAGCTTCCTGCTTATCTGATCTCCTTCCATATTATTTTCAGAAATATTATGGCTTAATATTATTATTCTTACTAATAATTTAGTCTTAATTATCTTAATTGAGCTTTTACCAGCAAATTATGATTTCCAAAATATATACTTTAATTAGTCACATTAGAACAAAGAGGAAGATAAACGAAAGAAATATTAAAAATATAAAATGCCAATTAAGTGCATCAATTAATATAAATCACTAAAACAGAAAAATTGTATTTTTTTCTCTATAAACTATGATAACTACAAACTTAATTATTTTTGTCGACATTTGCAATTGTCAAAATAATTATTATTCTGTAAAATATTTTAATGATTACTGTCAACTATTCGACGATTATTGTCCACTTTTCAAGACTTTGAAGACTTTCAATACTTCAAGTTTTAAGTTTATGTTTACTGGAAATGCTGAGGATTAGAAATTTCAACAGAAATAATTCTTTTCGTCCCTCCAAGTCTATTGCATTTTTTTCTAGCCTGTCACTCTGCCTGTAATTTCTGATGTATGATATGATTTCATGATGTTTTCAACTTTCTGACATTTTCCTGTTAATTTACAGCATTCTGTGCCAACTTAAGACTCGTTTCAAGTTTATCTGAACTTTATCTAAGTTTATCTTGAGCTCCTCATGTCTATTACATTTTTTTAAGTCCACCCTGCTATCTGTGTAGATCTAAGTTCTGATTTATACAAAGACAATTGACATTGACAATTGACAATTGACAATTGACAATTGACAATTGACAATTGACAAAATGATTAATACTCTGTAGAAATTTTAATGATTACTGTCAACTATTCGACGATTACTGTCCACTTTTCAAGACTTTCAAGACTTTCAAGACTTCAAGTTTTAAGTTTATGTTTACTGGAAATGCTGAGAATTAAAAATTACAACAGAAATAATTGTTTTGGTCCCTCCAAGTCTATTGCATTGTTTTAGTCTGTCCGTCTGTCTGTGTGGATCAATTTTCTGATGTATGATATAATTTCATGATATTTTCAACTTTCTGACATTTTCCTGATAATTTACAGCATTCTGTAGAAACTTAAGATTCGTTTCAAGTTTATCTGAGCTTTATCTAAGTTTATCTTGAGCATCTCAAGTCTATTGAACTTTTTTAAGTCCACCCTACTATCTGTGTAGATCTAAGTTCTGATTAATGATAAGACAGTTGACACTGACAATTGACAATTGACAATTGACAATTGACAAAATGATTAATACTCTGTACAAATTTTAATGATTACTGTCCACTTTTCAAGACTTTAAAGACTTTCAAGACTTCAAGATTTAAGTTTATGTTTACTGGAAATGCTGAGAATTAAAAATTTCAACAGATATCATTGTTTTGGTCCCTCCAAGTCTACTGCATTTTTTTTGTCTGTCACTCTGCCTGTATGGATCTAATTTCTGATGTATGATATGATCTCATGATGTTTTCAACTTTCTGACATTTTCCTGTTAATTTACAGCATTCTGTGCCAACTTAAGATTCGTTTCAAGTTTATGTGAGCTTTACCTAAGTTTATCTTGAGCACGTTTTGAACTTTCTGACATTTTCCTGTTAATTTACAACATTCTGTGCCAACTTAAGACTCGTTTCAAGTTTATCTGAACTTTATCTAAGTTTATCATGAGCACCTTATGTCTATTGATTTTTTTTAAGTCCACCCTACTATCTGTGTAGATCTAAGTTCTGATTTATTATAAGACAATTGACATTGACAATTGACAGTTGACAATTGACCATTTACAATTGGCAATTGACGTTGGCAATCAACAATTGCCAATTGACATTGACAATTGACAATTGCCACTTGACATTGGCAATTGACAATTGACATTTGCAAATAACAATTGATATTTGCAAATGACATTGACATATGCAATTGATATTGACATATGCAATTGACATTGACATATGCAATTGACATTGGCGTATGCAATTGACATTGATATATGCAATTGATGCAATTGACATTGACATATGCAATTGACATTGACAATTTACAATCATTGACATCGACAAACTAACATGTATTACATTTTATTTATTTGCGTTTCTTATCACAATATGAGCTTTGAATTACTTAAAAATCAAATATGGCAAACGCTAACTTGTATTGCATTTTAATTATTTTCGATTTAATATAATAATATGGACCCTATGGGGTCGATAGCCTAATAAAGATTGTTTATATATATATATATATATATATATATATATATATATATATATATATATATATATAATAATATGAGTGTTGAATTGCTACGTTGTGCTAAAAAAATGTGTACTTCGTTATAAATTATTGTTTCGTAGATAAAATATGTCGGCTTGTTTACTTCAGTTTCAGGAAATGTTTGCTGAAGAATTTTATTGCTGAAAGGCACGCAATAATAACCAGTTCTATGGATGAGTGTATACCTTTTACTGTGCCATTTCAGGGCGCTTAATAATTCACCGTTTACGGAAGGATACACAGAATAGTGCCTGAAGTGCCAATAATTATTAATCATCTTTCCGTGTACATTGATCGCTGTTCGTTTTGAGCTCTTCAAACAATAATTCGCGTATTGCTGCGTAGGAATGAATTAT
Organism: Othius punctulatus; assembly: GCA_951805005.1. Lineage (NCBI taxonomy): Eukaryota > Metazoa > Arthropoda > Insecta > Coleoptera > Staphylinidae > Othius > Othius punctulatus. The sequence goes on from OX638143.1 coordinate 9,458,499, forward strand.
TAATAATGTTTTATATTTAGTTCTTTAAAATGATAATAATAATATAATAATTAAATAAAAAGACCTGAATCAGAAACGTAGACATAAGAAGAGAACTAGAAATAATGGAAGACAGACAGCTGCAATGGTTCTTAAAAATTATTTTAATAGTATAATAATTAAATGAAAAACCTGAATCAGAAACGTAGACATAAGAAGAGAACTAAAAATATTAGAACTAAACAAAATAATAGAAGACAGACAGCTGCAATGGTTGGGACACCTACACAGAAGAAAATACACCAATCAAACAAAAATCATATAACAAACAAAAATAACTGGAAAATAAAAGTGGGAAGACCGAAATTGAAGTGGGACAAATATGTCGAAAATATTTTGGAAAGAAGAGGAATATCTAACGTCCAAATGAAGAAAAGCACAGGAAACAAGAAGATCTGGAACCTACTAGTAAAAGAAAATACAAAAAATTGAAAAACTACAATATTCTACACCCGAAAGGGTAGACGAAGTATGACTTTAATAATAATAATAATTAATTGAAATTTATTATAAATTTTTCATAATATGAATGTATATTATAACTATAAGAAATGTGCAAGAAGGAGGGGTGTGTCCTTACGTCCTGTATAACTATAGTACATGTGCAAAAAGGAGGGGTGTGTCCTTACGTCCTTTATAACTATTGTAAATGTGCAAAAAGGAGGGGTATGTCCGTTGATACTTACTAAAAAATATTTATTGTGAAAGGAGGGGTGTGTCCCTACGTCCTTTATAACTATAATATAATATTCTTGATTTCGCCTTATATGTAAAGACAGATAGATACAAATAAAAGCAGTGTTACTGTACAACTATAGTACATGTTCAAAAAGGTGGGGTGTGTTCTTAAGTCCTTTATAACTATAGTAAATGTGCAAAAAGGAGGGGTATGTTCGTTGATACTTACTAAAAAATATTTATTGTGAAAGGAGGGGTGTGTCCTTACGTCTTTTATAACTATAGTACATGTGCAAAAAGGAGGGGTATATCCTTACGTCCTTTATAACTATTGTAAATGTGCAAAAAGGAGGGGTATGTCCGTTGATACTTACTAAAAAATATTTATTGTGAAAGGAGGGGTGTGTCCTTACGTCCTTTATAACTATAAAATAATATTCTTTATTTCGCCTCATATGTAAAGACAGATAGATACAAATAAAAGCAGTGTTACTGTACAACTATAGTACATGTTCAAAAAGGTGGGGTGTGTTCTTAAGTCCTTTATAACTATAGTAAATGTGCAAAAAGGAGGGGTATGTCCGTTGATACTTACTAAAAAATATTTATTGTGAAAGGAGGGGTGTGTCCTTACGTCCTTTATAACTATAATATAATATTCTTTATTTCGCCTTATATGTAAAGACAGATAGATACAAATAAAAGCAGTGTTACTGTACAACTATAGTACATGTTCAAAAAGGTGGGGTGTGTTCTTAAGTCCTTTATAACTATAGTAAATGTGCAAAAAGGAGGGGTATGTCCGTTGATACTTACTAAAAAATATTTATTGTGAAAGGAGGGGTGTGTCCTTACGTTTTTTTATAACTATAGTACATGTGCAAAAAGGAGGGGTGTGTCCTTACGTCCTTTATAACTATAGTAAATGTGCAAAAAGGAGGGGTATGTCTGTTGATACTTACTAAAAAATATTTATTGTGAAAGGAGGGGCGTGTCCTTACGTCCTTTATAACTATAATATAATATTCTTTATTTCGCCTTATATGTAAAGACAGATAGATACAAATAAAAGCTGTGTTACTGTACAACTATAGTACATGTTCAAAAAGGTGGGGTGTGTTCTTAAGTCCTTTATAACTATAGTAAATGTGCAAAAAGGAGGGGTATGTCCGTTGATACTTACTAAAAAATATTTATTGTGAAAGGAGGGGTGTGTCCTTACGTCTTTTATAACTATAGTACATGTGCAAAAAGGAGGGGTATGTCCTTACGTCCTTTATAACTATTGTAAATGTGCAAAAAGGAGGGGTATGTCCGTTGATACTTACTAAAAAATATTTATTGTGAAAGGAGGGGTGTGTCCTTACGTCCTTTATAACTATAATATAATATTCTTTATTTCACCTTATATGTAAAGACAGATAGATACAAATAAAAGCAGTGTTACTGTACAACTATAGTACATGTTCAAAAAGGTGGGGTGTGTTCTTAAGTCCTTTATAACTATAGTAAATGTGCAAAAAGGAGGGGTATGTCCGTTGATACTTACTAAAAAATATTTATTGTGAAAGGAGGGGTGTGTCCTTACGTTTTTTATAACTATAGTACATGTGCAAAAAGGAGGGGTATGTCTTTACGTCCTTTATAACTATTGTAAATGTGCAAAAAGGAGGGGTATGTCCGTTGATACTTACTAAAAAATATTTATTGTGAAAGGAGGGGTGTGTCCTTACGTCTTTTATAACTATAGTACATGTTCAAAAAGGTGGGGTGTGTTCTTAAGTCCTTTATAACTATAGTAAATGTGCAAAAAGGAGGGGTATGTCCGTTGATACTTACTAAAAAATATTTATTGTGAAGGAGGGGTGTGTCCTTACGTCCATTATAACTATAGTACATGTGCAAAAAGGAGGGGTGTGTCCTTACGTCCTTTATAACTATAGTAAATGTGCAAAAAGGAGGGGTATGTCTGTTAATACTTACTAAAAAGTATTTATTGTGAAGGAGGGGTATGTCCTTACATCCTTTATAAATATAGTAAATGTGCAAAAAGGAGGGGTATGTCCGTTAATACTTACTAAAAAATATTTATTGTCAAAAAGTTTTTCTCTTTGTTTTATTTAAAAAAAATCGCAAGCTCTAATACTTTGATTGGTGAAATGTATTAATAAGTATAATATAATATTGTTTTTATATGTATAATAAAAAATTGCTTGGGGAAATTCTCGTTATTTATATCCTTAAATTGTCAGAAATCCCATCGTAATTGGACGGAATTTATTGTGCTGTGCTTTGAGTTTTGCATTTTCGTGCAGTCGTTTACAAGCTCTTCTCCTACCCAACGACTCATATGATCAGAAATCAGGGCAAAATAGGGGCTTTATGCAATAATCCAGTTCCGGTGGCGATAAACATTTTTATGATCCAAGGCAGTACATTGTGTTATTTATGGTAAAGCCGCGGGTATTATGCAAACTAGGCGCTCTAATTCCAATGCTAATTTTCTTTCAGACTTGATAATTCTTTATAATTATTTTTTAAACTCAAACTGAGCATGGATTATGCCAGCAACCACTTTCTTCTATGTAAATTCGACTGAGCGTGACAAAAGCAGTGATTATAAGAATTGCGTTTAATATTTTTGCTGACAATTGAAAATTTTATACCATCGCTTGAAAGCAGAAGTATTCAAAGTCAACTGGAAGTAAATTGGACTAGTTCTGGTCTCAAGCGACGATATGTTTATTAAATTCAATATTCAACGGACAAAAATGGATCGTATATCGTTTTTACTTCATTCCATCGATATTAAAATAAATCAAGCCTTATAATTTTTCGTATAAAAATATTTGGTGAAACTCATGCCGAAAACATTGTGTGGACACAATACAAAGAACATATATACAAATAATACAACAAACAAATAGAAAGGACATACATAGAATACAAAGAACATGAAACATAGATTGTTTTGAGGTCAAGTACTCGATAATTACATTCGACTACTAAAGATCACGTTGCTTGATAAAAAAGGTGAGAGATTTAAAAAAAAAAATTTTTTACCAGTAAGTACAAAACAAAATAATATAACAACCTTAAATACATAACTGGTAATTTATGGATAACACCTTAAACTTAATTTTATTATTTGATAATAACATTTTAGAAATATGTCACATAACTGGTTATGTATGGATTAAACCTTAAACTTAATGTTATTATTTAATAATAACATTTTAGAAAAATGTCACGTAAGAATTTTATTGCAAAATGTTATTATTTAATAATAAAATTTCAGGGAAAAAATGGCCAGTTTCTCGTAAGTCAACCTATATTTTATTTAACGTAGCTCTCTGAAACTGAAAATTTCATGCTGTACAGCTCTGAAATTGTCGACCTTGAGGACCTCGATTCGATTCGATTTCCGCGAAGAACTTTGTAAATAGCTTAACGTAGCTACAGACCTGCATGCAATATTGTTGTAATCGCGAAACAAGCGTATGCAATCTGTGCTCTCTGTGATCGCTCGCAGATGAAAGTTTTCCATTCCGCGAAGCCAAATGCGTTTATTTTATCGAAAACCTCGAGGCATAGGAAACTGGCTCATTCGGGGGGACATTATTCGTCCTGTGGCGTTTTAATCCTCGGGACAAAGCGTAAAAGTTTTGCGCGAAAATATTGCGCTTATTTGTACTCTCCAGACGGTTATCGTGGAATGAGGTCAGACGCAACAATGACGCAAAATTGTAAAGCTTATTTCTGGCCTAAATGGCCAGTAATTTATGCTGCTTGCTGGATAAGTATGCAACACTAAGTGCAAGTCTGTCTTTTCAGGATGGTGCAGGATGGTCAGCATGGTGCATTCAATTTTAGCTTGTTTTTCATAATAGCTATCGTAGAAACAAATAGTCTGTCTTTTCAGTAGTAAATTACATAATAGTTATCCGATGGTTAAATATGGAAGAAGTTTTGAAATTCATTACGCCGACAGTTTCTAATTTCCATGTGGATATGACTACGATTTTATAGATTTTGTAGTAGGCAGTGCGTAATCTAGGTTTTTCCGCACTGTGCACAGTGCGTAAAGTGATACTTTTTAGCACAAGTGCTTAAAAAATCACATATGCGTTGAAACATCACCTGTGCCTAAAACCAGATTTTGACAAAATTAATTGATTCACTAATTTAAAAAAGAGTAAGTAGTTATACTATGGGGATTCCAACCCAGGTTAGGTTAGATTTCGATTAATTTAATCCGTGGTTTGATTCGCAATTTCCACAATCAACCCATTGTTACCGCCCGCGGCAATTGATTAAACCGCGAATCAAACCATGTATTAAATTAATCGAAATCTAACCTAACCTGGGTTGGAATCCCCACAGTATAACTACTAGAGTAGTATTTTGCATTAAATTTTAGATGTTTTTCATAATAGCTGTCGTAGAAAAAAAATGTGTGATACATTTTCGTAAAGTACTCCATTTTTGCACTCGCGTTTTTTATGAACTTTAAACTTTACTTCTGTCATAAACAACTATTTTACGTTTCTGTAAAGAATAAAATTTTGGATGACGTCAATTTTGTTCTATTAACTTATTATTTATTTCTTTGGAATAATGTGTGTACTGAATTTTTTATACCTAAAACCTTTAAGGTAAAAAATGTAAAAAAAAGGTTAAGGTAAAATCATTCTTTTTATTTAAAAACAAATTAGTTACTGTTTTTAAGGTTGTTATATTTAGTACTTACTAGTAATTTATAGATAAAACCTTATACTTGAATTTTAGTTACCATTTTAACTTGTAAATACGTTACATTAAGCTGTCATATTTAACTATTAGATAACAAAATGATAATAAATGTATACAAGTCTGGATACTTACCAGACAGCATCGACCTTTAAACACTAATGTGTTAGTCAATATTTCAATGTCAATTTGTCATACAAAATTTTAAAAGCTCAAAAAATTTCTCATTAATGTTTGAAATTTTGACAGTCATCGATGATATATTGACAAAATTTCAATTGCTACTGTCAAAATTTTGAATGTACTGTCAACAGAATATTTTTCAAAAATATGTGACAATGTGTGATCTTCAATGGAAATTTTTAAGAATTACTACTGTCAAAATTTTGAATGCACTGTCAACAGAATATTTTTCAAAAATGTGTGACAATGTGTGATCCTCAATTGAAATTTTAATATCAATGAGTAATTTCTCTGAAAACACATTATACTGTTAATGTTTCAGTTGTTATTCTGAAAATTTCATTTGTTATTCTTAAAAGTTCAATTTTTCTAACAATCAAATCTTGACAAGTTTTGACAGTCATCGATGATATATTGACAAAATTTCAATTACTACTGTCAACATTTTGAATGTACTGTGAACAGAATATTTTTCAAAAGTATGTGACAATTTGGAAATTAAGACTTTTAGAATATAACCAGACTTTAACTAAGTCTACTGAGATTATTTTTGAAAAATTAATGACAATTGAATACAATTTCGAAATTAAGGTTTTCGGAATAAAATCAAAATTTAAAACGACTTTAGAACGTTCAACACCAAGAAGGTCTGCCCTTTCATTTTGATTTTGTTTTTTGTGAATACACGTTTTGTTCAATTGTTAGAAAAGTACACTTTCTAGAAAAATACATTGGTATTTTTCTCAATTACTTTTAACCCAATTACTTATAACTCGATATAATTATGTGCAACTACTATGAAAATCAAAATTTGCTATCAATCTAATACTCTCACTGTTATAACTTCAATTCTAATGATCTTCAATGGAAATTTACATATAAATTATACTGTTAAGGTTTCAGTTGTTATTCCGAAAATTCCATTTGTTATTCTTAGGAGTTCAATTTTTCTAACAACTTTCGATGATTATTGTAAAAATATTGTCAAAATTTCATGGTTTGTTGATAAAATTGCAGTTATTGCTGTTATAAATGCTAGAACACAGATAAGAAGATTTTCCCTAGCAGATTTTACTAGATTTTACTTAGATGCATAAAAGGATAATTGAGGATAAATTCTACTAACACTAAAAAAATAATAACTATTGACATGGTAAAAATGTGCACAGATTAGAAGTAGAATAAACAAAATTAGAAGAAATATCAGAATATAGACGAGGAGATTTTCCGCATCAGATTTTAACTGAGTCTATTGACATTATTATTTAAAAATAAATGACAATTGAATACAATTTTGAAATTAAGACTTTCGGAATAAAATCAAGATTTGAAAGGATTTTTGGTAGAACATTAAAAGTTATTGTTGCCAAAATTTTCATAAAATTTTTATTCTGATTAAATATTTTTGACATTCCTTTGATCAATTGTTCCACGTTCATTGCGAAATTGTATCAATTTTGACATCTTGGAAGCTCCCAAGTAATCGTTCATAACTTATATTGTCAAGTCTTCCTTTGTTAACATTTCTGACAGTGACAGCTATCATTGGTTATATTTTAGACATCCCTTGAAAATTACTCATAATTTTGACATTCCTTTGATCAATTGTTGCCTTGTATCTAATTTTGACATCCTTGAGCAATTATTTATAATTTTGACATCTTTTCGACTACTTTCAATTGAGCTTGACTTTGAGCTGAGACTTTTGGGTATTTTGTTGTTATGAAAGTGAAAACTCTCAAAAGTAGTTTGAAACTTAAGGATAAATTTAGATAAGGGACAATGAGAGGGGCAGACAGAAAGAGTACCAAAACGTTATTTATCATCATATTTGTTGATAGAACAATAATAAATTATTTTTCCAAAAATTTAGAACAGAATTTAATAGTTACGCAATTTTTTTGGCCTAAATTGACCTAAAAATTGAAATATATTGGCAAAAGGCGAAGCCTGAAAACTTAAACTAAACAAAAACTAAAAGAAACCTAAATTGATCTAATAATTCAAAAATACTGAAAAAACGAAAAGTCTATTACACACATTTTGAGTTCATATTTAAAGACAGTTCAATTCTAATTCATAAGATTCTAAACAAGATCACTATCTCAGACGACACAAAAAAATGTAATGCCATAAAGAGTAGAGCAGAATTTAATAGTTACGCAATTTTTTTTGACCCAAATTGACCTAAAAATTGAAAAATATTGGCAAAAAGCGAAGCCTGAAAACTTAAACTAAACGAAAACTAAAATAAACCTAAATTGATCTAAGAATTCAAAAATACTAAAAAAACGAAAAGTCTATTACACACATTTTGAGTTCATATTTAAAGACAGTTCATTTATAATTTATAAGGTCTAAAGAAGATCATTATCTCAGACGTCACAAAAAATATAATGCCATAAAGAGTAGAGCACAATTTAATAGTTACGCAATTTTTTTGACCTAAATTGACCTAAAAATTGTAAAATATTGGCAAAAAGCGAAGCCTGAAAACTTAAACTAAACGAAAACTAAAACAAACCTAAATTGATATAAGAATTCAAAAATACTGAAAAAAAGAAAAGTCTATTACAAATATTTTGAGTTAATATTTAAAGACAGTTCATTTCTAATTCATAAGGTCTAAAGAAGATCATTATCTCAGACGACACAAAAAAGTATAATGCTATAAAGAGTAGAACAGAATTTAATAGTTACGCAATTTTTTTGACCTAAATTGACCTAAAAATTGAAAAATATTGGCAAAAAGCGAAGCCTGAAAACTTAAACTTAACAAAAACTAAAACAAACCTAAATTGATCTAAGAATTCAAAAAGTCTGCAGACAAAAACTAAAGTAAACAAAAACTAAAACAAAAATCGTAAACTGAAAACAGCTAGTCAAAATTCGCAAATCATAAAAGTATGCCATTGAAACTGTAATTTCATAAGAAGCTGTAATCGAATCGACAATCATTAATTAGTCGCAACTTTAACTCAATTAATAATTAGATATTGGGTAATCTCATCTGCGTTTGCCCCACAGACGTTATTTAATCATAGCCTTAAGTTATTAAGCTACAGAAAATAATATTAATATCTATTTTTAATTGAATTTAAGCTACAGGGGGGTTAGTACTGAACTAATTGTTATACTGGTGAATTATTATTACAAATATTTATAATTTTATTATGATTAGATATTGGCTTATTCTATAGGCTTATAAATGCCCTTTCCCATAGGTAATTAACATAATTATGTAATTATAATTGGTGGTGGGCCAAATAGAGGGCGTTAAGTCTCATGTGGGTGACTTATTACCCTCCCTTATTGCGTTCAGAGGCCAGTTTTTATTACGACTAATGCAATACATTAATTTCGGGCGTGGGAAGTAAACATGCTGCCCAAATATTTTATTCTGGGCCTAATAATTATGATAGAGTAACATTTTAAATATGTATACACAACGAAATGGTACAACAAATGCATCTTTTACACATAGAATATTTTAGTAATAGTTGCGAATCTTATTACGAACGAAATCTTCAAAGATAGAGATGGTATGCTCTATCATACCATGATAGAAATTGGAAATGGAAATATCGTTGCTGGGAATCTTATTATGAATGATATCTTCAAAGATAGAGCATACCATTGAAGGTAATAAGAATTATAATTTATTTTTACATATTTCTGTAATTCCAAAGTTTTGATGGTAACTTAACCTTATTTTGTTTGTATACCTGTACATACCTGTATACCTGGTTGTATATGTGTATTCATGTCCACATGAAAAATGGAAGCATTGAATTATCAAAACTTTGGAATTACCGAAATATGTAAAAATAAATAATTTTTCTTATTACCTTCAATGGTATGCTCTATCTTTGAAGATATCGTTCATAATAAGATTCCCAGTAACTATTACAAAAATATTCTATGTGAAAAAGTTTCATTTGTTGTTATTTGTTGTAAAGTTGTATCCTATATGGTTAAAGGTCGATTCTGTCTCGTAAGCATTCTGACTTTTACAAATTTCAATAAAAGAGTTAGAATGCTTACCAGACAGCATCGACCTTTAATCACTAATGTGTTGGTCAATATTTCAATGACGACAAAATTTTAAAACGTCAAATTTTTTCTTATTTATGAATTTTGGCAGTCATCGATTGACAAAATTTGAATTGCTACTGTCAAAATTTTGAATGTATACAGAATATTTTTTAAAAATGTGGGACAATGATTTTTAGAATATAACCAGATTTTAACTAAGTAAGTCTATTGAGATTATTTTTGAAAAATAAATGACAATTCAATACAATTCTGAAATGAAGACTTTCGGAATAAAATCAAGATTTGAAAAGATTTTTGGAACACCCAAAAGGTCACCCATCTCATATTTGTTTCCTTTGTTGTGAATACATGTTTCGTACAATTGTTAAATAAGTACACATTCTAGAAAAACACCACAATACATTCTATTGTTTAATGTAATTGTGTGAAACAACCATGAAAATCAAAGTTTGCTATCAATCGAATACTATCACTATTACAACTTCACTTCTAGTGATCTTCAATGGAAATTTTAATATCAATAAGTAGTTTTTCTGAAAACACATTATACAGTTAATGTTTCAGTTGTTATTCTGAAAATTCCATTTGTTATTATTTATATATAATTTATATATATTATTTATATTCTATAATTTTCAATATAAAAGTCAGAATGCTTAAAGCTTACCAGACAGCATCGACCTTTAATCACTAGTGTGTAAGTCAATATTTCATTGACGACAAAATTTTAAAAGCTCAAAAATGTTCTCATTAATGATTGAAATTTGGACAGTCATCGATGATATATTGACAAAATTTCAATTGCTACTATCAAAATTTTGAATGTACTGTCAACAGAATATTTTTTTTTTAAATGTGGGACAATGACTTTTCTTGACAATTCGCCCGAATTGTCCCAATGTGGGACAATTCTTGAGATATTTGCTATTTAGTGTTATCATGTGTTTTTTAATAATATTATTATATTGATTTGACTTCAATAAGCGATATCTCAAAATCAAGCGTACCAATATTGATGCAATTTATCATTGACATTTAATCACGTGTTGGCATCTAATTTTTTGAGTTGGATTAATATCGAATGCGTAATTCTTGAGATATTTGGTTTTTATTGTGAGCATGTTTTTTTAAATAATATTTTCATATTTTAATCAGACATCAATAATGATATCTCAAAATCAAGCGTACCAACGCTGATGCAATTTATCATTGATATGTAGTGACATATTGGCATCTACTGTTTTGAATTGGATTAATATCCAATGGGCGATTCTTGAGATATTTGCTTCTTAGTGTTATCATGCGTTTTTTAATAATATTTTTATATTGATCTGATTTCAATAAGCGATATCTCAAAATCAATGGTACCAATATTGGTACAATTTATTGTTGATATTTAATAATATATTGGCATCTAATTTGTGGACGTGATATAATATCCTATGCGTGATTCTTGAGATATTTGCTTTTTAGTATTACCATGTGTTTTTTAATTATATTTTTTATATTGATCTGACTTCAATAAGCGATATCTCAAAATCAAGCGTACCAATATTGATGCAATTTATTATTGATATTTAATGACGTGTTGGCATCAATTTTTTTTAATTGGATTAATATCGAATGTGTGATTCTAGAGATTTTTGGTTTTTATTGTGAGCATGTTATTTTAAATAATATTTTCATATTTTAATCAGATATCAATAATGATATCTCGAAATCAACCGTACCAATAATGATGCAATTTAACACCAATATTTAGTGATATGTTGGCATATAATTTTTTGAATTGGCTTAATATCCAATGGGTGATTCTTGAGATATTTTCGTTTTAGAGTGATGGTGTGTTTTTTAATATTTTTTTATATTTACCTAACTTCAATAAGCTATATTTCAAAATCAATCGTACAAATATTGGTGAAATTTATCACTGATATTTAATGACATATTGTCATTTAATTTTTGGAAGTTTATTATTATCCAATGAGTTATTCTTGAGATATTTGCTTTTTAGTGTTATGTGTTTTTTAATAATATTTTTATATTGATCTGACTTCAATAAGCGATAACTCAAAATCGAGCGTACCAATATTGATTCAATTTATCGGTGATATTTAGTGACATGTTGGAATCTAATAGTTGGAAATGGATTAATATCCAATGCGTGATTCTTGAGATATTTGCTTTTTAGAGTTATCATGAGTTTTTTAATAATATTTTTATATTGATCTAACTTCAATAAGAGATATCTGAAAATCAAGCGTACCAATATGGATGTAATTTATCATTAACATTTAATGAGGTGTTGACATCTAATTTTTTAATTGGATAAATATCGAATGCGTGATTCTTGAGATATTTGGTTTTTATTGTGAGCATGTTTTTTTAAATAATATTTTCGTATATTAATCAGACATCAATAATGATATCCCAAAATCAAGCGTACCAATGCTGGTGCAATTTATCACTGATATGTAGTGACATATTGGCATCTACTGTTTTGAATTGGATTAATATCCAATGGGTGATTCTTGAGATATTTGCTTCTTAGTGTTATCGTGCGTTTTTTAATAATATTTTTATATTGATCTGACTTCAATAAGCGATATCTCAAAATCAATGATACCAATATTAGTGCAATTTGTTGTTGATATTTAGTAATATGTTGGCATCTAATTCGTGGAAGTGATATAATATCCTATGCGTGATTCTTGAGATATTTGCTTTTTAGTATTACCATGTGTTTTTTAATAATATTTTTATATTGATCTGACTTCCATATGCGATATCTCAAAATCGAGCGTACCAATATTGATGCAATTTATCATTGATATTTAGTGACATGTTGGAATCTAATTATTGGAAGTGGATTAATATCCAATGCATGATTCTTGAGATATTTGCTTTTTAGTGTTATCATGTGTTTTTTAATTATATATTTATATTGATCTGACTTCAATAAGCGATATCTCAAAATCAAGCGTACCAATATTGATGCAATTTATTATTGATATTTAATGACATGTTGACATCCAATTTTTTTAATTGGATTAATATCGAATGCGTGATTCTTGAGATATTTTCTTTTTATTGTGAGCGTGTTTTTTTAAATAATATTTTCGTATATTAATCAGACATCAATAATGATATCTCAAAATCAAGCGTATCAACGCTGATGCAATTTATCATTGATATGTTGTGACATATTGGCATCTACTGTTTTGAATTGGATCCAATGGGCGATTCTTGAGATATTTGCTTCTTAGTGTTATCATGCGTGTTTTAATAATATTTTTATATTGATCTGACTTCAATAAGCGATATCTCAGTAAAAATTGGATTGCGGTCATTTGATACTGGATAAGTATGCAACACTAAATGCAGGTATGTCTTTTCAGTAGTAAAATACATAATAGTTATCCGACAGTTAAATATGGAAGAAGTTTTGAAATTCATTACGCCGACAGTTTCCAATTTCGATGTGGATATGACTATGATTTTATGGATTTTGTAGTAGACAGTGCGTAAACTAAGTTTTTCCGCACTGTTCACAGCGCGTAAAGTGACACTTTTTAGCACAAGTGTGTAAAAAAATCACGTATTCGTAAAAACATCAACTGTGCGTTAAACAAGTTTTTCACACAGTTGATGTAAAACTGTGAACTGTAAAAAAAAGAGTTTTGCACACAGTTCATTCATTGAGCAATTACATAAAAGGTAGTATGTTGCATTAGATTTTAGCTGGTTTTTCATAATAGTTATCGTGGAAAGGGCCCAGAAAAGGCTTCATTTATTCACCCTTTTGTTAATGTCGTTAAATATGAACTCAAAAATATTTGTAGTAACAACAGTTTGTAGTAACTCAGTTCGATATCAATAAAGTTTCACTTTCGAGTTTTTCCTGTGCTCAATTAAGAGTGTAATTAGGCAGCTGAATGGAAAATAGCACGCGAGGCAAATTAATTACCGTTCCTCTGGGGCAGCAGTTTTCAGACGCTGGAGTACTGAAATGCAATCCATTACGTTCGAAATGCACGCAAAAATAGAGCCTAATTGGAAACGGCTGTAATTACCAATCGCTGGGTGCAGCAAGCTGCCACTTGACGGAATTGCAATCCATCCTCAGCCCTGATTCTGCAATATACAAATGGTTTTTGCATCTGTTGCTTCCGCTTTGGGTAACTAAGTTGTGTCGACGAGCGTTTTTCCTGTGCAGCGGGAAATTAGGCAGGGAAATCTGCCGATTGCTTCATTTTTTTCCCTGCTGGGGGAGGGCCAAGGCAAGGGTTGAAATTCGGATCGCCTGGTCATTTTTTGTTGATTAACTTTGCCACGGGGGTATTTTAATTAATTAACACGAAACTTTTTATTGTGACAAAAATGTAATCAGTAAAATGTACACAGATAGCCCTGGAAATTTATTTGTTTTATAAATTGAACTCGCCAACAAATTACATAGAATGAGCGCTTTGAGGTAAAATTCAATTAATGTAAACTATGATATATTAGGTCTGGTTAGGAAGGTTTGCATCAGGCACAAACTGACCTCTTCCTACTGATTATTCATCAGTACATTCTTCAGGCGTGTACGTGTGATAATTTGGTTAGAACTAACTATAAATTCGCTGCTAAACTTTAGAGCGCCGTTAATGAGGTCCCAAGGCTAAAAGTTACCAATTTCACACTATAAGCTGGACACGAGCGCAGATCTACATGCAAGATTTTACATTACAGCCAAACTATCAATTATACATTTTGACTGTACAGTTTTCACAGCTCAAACGCATTAATACTTCAATAGTCATCAATCATCAATAAACATAAAGTTGCTCCAACTTCCGGTAAATTCAGTTCGTGTCGAAATTTTGTCGTAATTAATACTGAAATTATGTCGCATATTTCAGCTAAATTTCAGCGAGCCAATATTGTCTTCATATAACGCCACTGCAGAAAGTGAGTTCATTAGCCGAGCATTATATGCACGTCGGTGTGTTGTTTGCAGATATTTTTACAATTAATAAAGAGATTATGTACGGAATTTTAAAGTCAGCCAGACGTAATAAAGCCCTTTGTGACGGTCCCTTGCATCATTTGCAGTAAATTTATGGTGTGCTTACATGATTTACAGAAAATTTATAGCACATTTATTGCAACATAATCATTAAATGGAAGTAAATATTATGTAATAGATTAAAAACGTATTTGAAAATGTATTTGATATTAGAATCAATAAAAAATAAAATAAAAATATAAATAAATATAAAATATAAAATAAAGTATAAAATGAAATAAATGAATAAAATTTTAAAAAATATTTGATTACTACTGCTTTATGGATGAATCAGACATCTAAGGTAATCAGCCAGAGCAGCAGAATAAGGCAGTCATTAAATAAACAAATTTCAAACATAAAAAAATATCAAACATTCATTATTATTATTATTAATTGCCCCATCAATAATTTGATAATTCCATCTCGGTTATTAATATTATATAATAATATTGATTAGTTAAATGCTTAAATTATGTTTGAACATTTTTTTAATTATTAAGTATTATTAAATTATTAAGGTCTAACGTTTTTCAATTTTCCAAATTCTCTATTTTCCATGTCAATCCATGTCAATCAAAGACTTGATAGTTTTTATTACTACTTTAATTTTTTTTAAGTTCTCGATTTTCTAAGCTTTCATTTTTCTAAAGTTTCTAATTTAAATTTTCAAAGTTTCAATTTTCTAATCCTCTAGTTTTGATGTTTTGATTTTCAAATACTTGATTGTCAAAATTGCTTGTACAGAAAATGGAGTCTCAATTTTTAATCCTTGATTATTCAAGTGTAGACTTTCCATTTTTAGATTTAAATTGTTTTGAGTAATCATGATTTTCAAAGTTTTGAATTACTCAAGTTAATATATGTTACTACTCTAGAGTTTTCTATGTCTCAATTTTCCAAATTCTCCATTATCCATGTCATCAAAGACGTATTATAGAATATCTTATAGAATATCTAATCTATAAATAGTTTTCAATCTCAATTTTTAAAATGCTGATTTTTAAGTTCTAGATTTTCTAAGCCTTCATTTTTCTAAAGTCTTCTAACCTAAATTTTCCCAGTTTCGATTTTCGAATCTTCGAGTTTCGATGTCTTGATTTTCAAATACTTGATTTTCAAAATTGCTTGTACAAAAAAGGCAGTGTTAATTTTTAATCCCTGATTATTCAAGTGTAGACTTTCCATTTTTACATTTAAATAGTTTTGGTAATCATGATTTTCAAAGTTTTGATTTAATCAAGTTACTACTCAATACTCAAGTTTTCATGATTTTCCAATCTTATTTCTCAAGTAGGTATCTCGATTTTCGAAATTTATATTTTCAACGTCTCAGATTTCAGGAGTTTTTAATTTTAAGATTGTATCTTAAAATTGTCCATTTTTCAAGTGTCCATCCGTCAAAAACTTGATTACCCAAGTTGATGTTTTCATTCTAAATTTTTAAAATGTTGATTTTTAAATTTTCGATTCATGAAATATGGAGGATTCAAAAATCGAAACTGGGGAAATTTAGGGAAAACCAAGGCACTAAAGAATAAAATTCAAAGCTTTTATTCTTTAGTGCCAATAAAAGCTTTGAATTTTATTCTTTAGTGCCTTCGTTTTCCCTAAATTTTCCCAGTTTCGATTTTTGAATCCTCCATACTTCATGAATTGAATTTCAAATACATAATTTTCATAAGAGTTTTGTGGAAAAATCGGAGTCTTAATTATTAATCCCTTATTATCCAAGTGAAGATTTAGATTAGTTTTGAGTTTTCGTATACCGATTTTAGAATTATTACTTTTTGAATCCTCAAGTTTTTATGTGTTAATTTTCATGTATCGAATTGTAAGCCTTCATTTTCTAAATTTATATTTTCAACGTTACAGTTTTCAATATTTTAATTCAAAATTCTACATTTTACAACTGTCCATCCTTCAAACATTTGATTATTCCAGTTGATGTTATCAGTCTAAATTTTTAAATGCTTAATTTTCCGGTAGTTTCATTTCTGGAATTTCTTTAATATCTAAATTGTCAATTGTTTAATACAACAAGTACAGTAATTCCGTTAATAAACAATTGAGTAACATAACACGAATTGTGTTTGTTTTTTTTAAACATAACAACAATTGTGTAGCTAAGCAAGTACAAGACAACTGTATTTGCATTAAATTACAATTGTTTAACGTAACAAACTCTTTTCAATTAACTAACAATTGCTTGACTTAACAACAAGAATTTTTCAAATAAGAGACAATTGTTGAACATTACAACATTTTTATATCAATTACCAAACAATTATGTGAAACAACAAGGATCATAGCATCAGTTGTTTAATACAATTGTCAATTGCAATTGTCAAGTAATTCAGTTAATAAACAATTGTGTAACATATCACGAATAGCGTTTGTTTTTTTAACATAATAACAATTGATTAGTTAAGCAAGTACAATGTAAGGCGGAAAGACCACATAGGTCGAAGCCTAATAAAGATTGTTTACTACTACTACTACAATTGTCAATTGCAATTGTCAAGTAATTCAGTTAATAAACAATTGTGAAACATAACACGAATAGTGTTTGTTTTTTTAACATAACAACAATTGTTTAGTTAAGCAAGTACAATGTAACTGTACTTTTACTTGTAGGCAACTGTATTTTCATTAACTTACAATTGTTTAACGTAACAAACTCTATTCAATTAACCAACAATTGCTTGACTTAACAACAAGTATTTTTTAAAGAGACAATTATTATTTGACATTACCACATTTTGATCTCAATTACTTTACAATTATGTGAAACAACAAGAATCATAACATCAATTGTTTAATACAACAAGCCCAGTAATTTAGTTGATAAACAATTCTGTGTCATAACACGAATTGTGTTGGTTTTTTTAATATAACAACAATTGTTTAGCTAAGCAAGTACAAGACAACTGTATTTGCATTAACTTACAATTGTTTAACGTAACAAACTCCTTTCAATTAACTAACAATTGCTTGACATAACAACAAGTATTTTTCAAATAAGAGACAATTATTGAACATTACAACATTTGTATCTCAATTACCAAACAATTATGTGAAACAATAATAATCATAGCATCAGTTGTTTAATACAACAAGTACATTAATTTGGTATCAATTATTCATAATCAATTGTATGTCATAATTATCTCAAGTACCAACAGTTATGTGAAACAACAACAATCATAACATCAATTGTTTAATGCAACAAGTACAGTAATTCAGTTAATAAACAATTGTGTCACATAACAGGAACTGTGTTTGTTTTCTTAACATAACAACAATTGTTTAGCTAAGCAAGTACAAGAGAACTGTATTTGAATTAACTAACAATTGTTTAACACAACAAACTTTTTTCTCTTAACTAACAATTGCGTGACTTAACAAGAAGTATTTTTTAAATAAGAGACAATTGTTTAATATTACAACATTTTTCTCTCGATCACCAGGCAATTATATGCAACAACAAGAATCTTAACATTAATTGTTTAATTCAACAAGTAGAGTAATTCAGTTAAAATACAATTGTGTGACAAAACACGAATTGTGTTTTTTTTAACATAACAACAATTGTTTAGCAGCTAAGCAAGTACAAGAGAACTGTATTTACATTAACTTATAATTGTTTAATATAACAAACTTTTCTCAATTGACCAACACTTCCTTGACTTAACGACAAGATTTTTTTCAAATAAGAGAAAATTGTTTAATATTACAACATTTTTATCTCAATTACCTAACAGTTATGTGAAACAACAACAATCATAACATCAATTGTTTAATGCAACAAGTACAGTAATTCAGTTAATAAACAATTGTGTCACATAACACGAACTGTGTTTGTTTTCTTAACATAACAACAATTGTTTAGCTAAGCAAGTACAAGAGAACTGTATTTGAATTAACTAATAATTGTTTAACACAACAAACTTTTTTCTCTTAACTAACAATTGCGTGACTTAACAAGAAGCATTTTTTAAATAAGAGACAATTGTTTAATATCACAACATTTTTCTCTCGATCACCAGGCAATTATATGCAACAACAAGAATCGTAACATCAATTGTTTAATTCAACAAGTAGAGTAATTCAGTTAAAAAACAATTGTATGACAAAACACGAATTGTGTTTGTTTTTTTTAACATAACAACAATTGTTTAGCAGCTAAGCAAGTACAAGAGAACTGTATTTGCATTAACTTACACTTGTTTAACATAATAAACTCTTTTCAATTAACTAACAATTGTTTGACTTAATTTGTGAAACTTAACCAAGTGCTTTATTTATACTAATTTAAAGATGTTTCACCAAATATAACCCACCGATTCATACAATCTACTAAACATCAGTATTTTCTGTGTTACCCTATTGCTTTTATGACAGAATTTCTATTATGACAGAAATAATTCTTGTTATTTCGTACAATTGTCTGTTTATTGAGAAACAAATTTGATCAAACAACTGCCTGTTAATTAAGAAACAAATGTCGTTAAACAATTGCCTGTTTATTGAGAAGCAAATCTCGCTAAATAATTGCCTGTAAATTGAGAAGCAAATCTCGTTAAACAATTGCCTGTTAAACAATTCATGTTATCTCAAAACATTTATAATTGATAATGGTCGTGAGACCAAAACAATTGTAGGGTTTATCTATTATCAAGATTTGTGAAACTTAACCAAGTGCTTCATTTATACTAACTGATGTTTATTATCAGACAAGTATGTGATAAAACCATATTTTTTGGTTATTTCAAAACAATTTTGCAATTGTTCATCATAGCAAATACTGTTTCTAATTAACAAACAACTGCGTAACATAATAAACATTGTTTTTGTCATACCTTAGTTTTTGGTTATATCAAAACAATTTTGCAATTGTTCATCACAGCAAATATTGTTTTTAATTAACAAACAACTGCGTAACATAACAAACATTGTTTTTGTCATATCAGCAATTGTTTCCTATGGCAAGTATTATTAGAAAATTCGTTTTTGATATATCAGCAATTGTTTCGTTAGGTAAGTATTAGAAAACTCATCAGAATAATTAATCATCACAATTCTTAAGGATTATAATTCAATTAATTTTTTAAGTAGGTAAATTAAGACAGAACGGCTTTAATGTGGGTGGAATTAATTCGGTAGGAATTGTATCGCCGATAAAATCTCGGATAAATCAGCAGCTACTATTTGCGTCCAAACTTTGAAATAAATAGTAATCAACTTCGAATTCCGAAGCTTCTTAATTAGGTTGTTACTGTTAATTAATTCCGCATTAATTACGGCGCCCCTCCTAAGCCCGTAATCATCCGAGACTGGGTAAAATGCGAACTCGTGGCGTCCCTAAAATGCAAATTAATATTTAATTTGGGTAGTAAAGAACTACAATTAATACGTATTTGATATTTTCCAATAACGAAAATTTATATTTAATCCTGCAAAAACGTTAAATTAACATATATTTTAAGTTATTACATACTTATTTCAGTGAAGCAAAATACAATTTTATATTGATTTCATATAAATTTGAATTTCCAATTAGTTCAAAATATTTAATTTGGGTAGCAAAGAACAAAAATTAATAGTTAATTTTGTAAAAATGTAAAATAATTATAAATTCAAATATATTACATATCTCAATAAAGCAAAATAATATCTTGGATTTGTGCTTGGTTTAAATATTCCTGTAAAAACGTGAAATTTAGGTATAAATCGAAAGTTTTACATATTTCAGTACAGCAAAATAATATTTTTTTCTTTTGAATTTTTATTTGTACTTCTACATGACGAAAGTTATTACATATTTCAGTAAAGCAAAATAATATTTCATATTGATTTCATATAAATTTGAATTTCTAATTACTTCAAAATATTTAATTTGGGTAGCAAAGAACAAAAATTTATAGTTAATTTTGTAAAAATGTAAAATAATTATAAATTCAAATATATTACGTATCTCAATAAAGCAAAATAATATCTTGGATTTGTGCTTGGTTTAAATATTCCTGAAAAAACATGAAATTTAGGTATAAATCGAAAGTTTTACATATTTCAGTACAGCAAAATAATATTTTTTTCTTTTGAATTTTTATTTGTACTTCTACATGACGAAAGTTATTACATATTTCAGTAAAGCAAAATAATATTTCATATTGATTTCATATAAATTTGAATTTCTAATTAGTTCAAAATATTTATTTTGGGTAGCAGAGAACAAAAATTAATAGTTAATTTTGTAAAAATGTAAAATAATTATAAATTCAAATATATTACATATCTCAATAAAGCAAAATAATATCTTGGATTTGTGCTTGGTTTAAATATTCCTGTAAAAATGTGAAATTTAGGTATAAATCGAAAGTTTTACATATTTCAGTACAGCAAAATAATATTTTTTTTCTTTTGAATTTTTATTTGCACTTCTACATGACGAAAGTTATTACATATTTCAGTAAAGCAAAATAATATTTTTTCTTTTGAAATTTAATTTGTATTTCTACATGACCTAAATGTATAGTTTGTTTATGACACAAGCTAATAAAAAGGACAAAACCATATGTTGTTTACTGCCTGGCATGTACATGAAACGAAGTTATGAATAAATATATAATTATGGATTTCTGGGACAACACAAATTATTAATTCATAACATAATGAGTTATTATGAATTCCAAATAATATCGTAATTGTATTTTGTAGGTAATTACTAATCGATGTACGAGGCTTAATTATTAAACAGGAAATTTGTTTTGTACTAACAATTAGCAGTTATTTGATTGTCACTTAAAATGTTCATTAATGATACGAAAATATAACGTTACAATTTGAATTGCACACTTGTAATATAGTAAATATTTGTAATAATTTTATATAATAATATAATATAATAATATACTTTTTCGTTGTCAATTCTGATAACGAATTGGAAAAAATCATGTATGATACACGTGAATAAAACAATTTTATTCACTTATACCATAAATACTTATTAATAATTGTAATGTAATAATAATAAGACAAAGTTTTTCTTTTCAGTAATATTTTTTATATATTTTTATTACTTTCTTATATAATTTTTTTAGTAATATAGAGATATAATTTCCGTAGGTTTTTGTGTTCCAATTTATTTTGTGCAAAATGAAATATTATTTTCATCAAAATTAATATCTATGGAGCTCGACGACAGTCGCATTTGCATATCCTTTATTGTTTCTGCTGAAATCGTTCGAACGTAAACCAATTTCTTTCGTTAATGAACTCGAGGAATAAGACGGGAAATTTTTAAGGCTTATGCAGAATATAAGAGAATTGCAATGGTAATTATTTTCAATTGCCAGCTATTCTTTTTTGCTTGTATAAAGAGCACAAATTACCATATTATCAAATAATATGACAAACGTTTCATCCTTTGAAAATTGTGAGTTTCGTTCGTATTATTTTGCGACTCATTGCGACTGTGTGTAGATATTTCTGTTAATACCATTTTATCCTTTGAAAACTGTATATTTCGTTCGTATTATTTTTATTTATTGTGACTGTGTATAAATGTTTTTGTTAATATTATTTATTTTATATTTCACTATATATTACATTTGGTAAAAATATTATTCAGTAGAATATTGTACAGCAAATTTAATGTTATTCGTTTATAATAAAAGCAATACATTTCAGCAAAGGAAACAGAATTATTATTTCCTTGTTATTACAATAATTATTATTTTTATTCCTCGGGACTTAGCAGGGGTACAAAAGGAAAATGATTAACCAACAAAGATTATTATTATAACTACATAAAAAATTAAGCATGATTTTTTTAAACTAAAGAATAATGATGATTGTTTTTATTATTACATAAAAAATAAAGTGTGACTTTTTAAAAGAAGAAAAAATATTATTGTTATTATTCCTACATAACAAAATGCTATTTTAGTAAAAATTACTATTATAGTATGGGACGCCATACTATTAATAATAGAAAAAAATACTATTATAGTAATGGAATATAGTATTTATTCAACAAAATATATATGTGTGAAATTAAAGAAGTGCCAGTAAAATTACACACGCGATAATTTAAAAAACAACTTTCCTATTATCTAAAATGTAATTTGAATAACTTTCAATTTAAATTGCATTGTTTTTATTTTTAAATAGGCTTTTATTCCTGCCCACAGATTCATTCATATGAAATTATAGGATTTTGTTAGAAATTTTAACAATATTTGATTTTCGGTTTATAATTTATAAAAAAATAATTTTGAGTGCTAAATTTCTGCGGTGTAATTCATAAATGTCGTTACTTTTTTGAAATATCACTGCCGTTACTGTGTACAGTGAGCAAATCTTTAAATCCATATTAATCTACAACTATTTTTCCTAAAATTTGCACAATTTTACATTTTTTGTTGCTATTTGCAAAATAAACATTTTTGAATGCATATTTTGTAGAGTTATATTCTGAATTAAAGTTGCATTCATTACTTATTACTGTCATTACTGTGTACAGACTTTTAATTTTAAAATTATCAAGTTATGATATGACCTTACTGGAAAATTCATAAATTTTGGTTACCAATTCTAAATTATTTATTACTGATTTTGTACCAAAATATTTTTAATTACAGAAATTTTGATTACAAATTACTTTTATTACTGCCCACAGGTAGGAAATCGTGTAATTTACATGAACTTATATGATTTTGTTCCTAATTTAGACAATTTTTGAGTTTCTGGTTAAAATAATTTTCTATTACTAATTTATTCACGAGTCATTTATGAGAAACTGCTTGAAATAACACATTTTCTTAATCCTTAATTGAGTATTCTTCTAGCTATTGCAGGACTCTATTTATAGGTTGAACATCTTGTAATTCGCATGAAATTATATGATTTTGTTAGAAATTTTAATAATTTTTGTTTATAATTTATCAAAAAATAATTTTGTATGCTAAATTTCTGCGGTGTAATTCTTAAATGTAGTTACTTTTTTGAAATATCACTGCCGTTACTGTGTATAGTGAGCACAACTTAAAATCCATATTAATCTACAACTATTTTTCCAAAAATTTGCACAATTTTTGTTGCTTTTTGCAAAATAAACATTTTTGAATGCATATTTTGTAGTTACATTCTAAATTAAAGTTGCTTTCATTACTTATTACTGTGATTACTGTGTACACACTTTAAATTTTGAAATTTTCAAGTTATGATATGACGTTATTGGAAAATGTACATAATTCTGAAATTTTGGTTACCAATTCTAAATTATTTTTTACTGACCTACTATTTCTACTATTCTACTACTACTTTTCTTCTACAACTTCTACTAGTTTTCCTAATGAATGATACTGATTTACATGATAATGATTATTAATATATAAAATTCTCTTAACTGATACATAAAATTTAACAATTTTTGATTTTCTGTTTATAATTTATCAAAAAATAATATTGAGTGCTAAATTTCTGCAGTGTAATTCTTAAATGTCGTTACTTTTTTTGTAATTTCACTGCCATTACTGTGTATAGTGAGCAAAACTTTAAATCCATATTAATCTACAACTAATTTTCCAAAAATTTGCACAATTTTTGTTGCTATTTGCAAAATAAACATTTTTGAATACATATTTTGTAGTTACATTCTAAATTAAAGTTGCTCTTATTACTTATTACTGTTATTACTGTGTACAGACTTTTAATTTTGAAATTTTTAAGTTATGATAAGACGTTACTGGAAAATGTTCATAATTCTGAAATTTTGGTTACCAATTCTAAATTATTTATTACTGACCTACTATTTCTACTATTCTACTACTACTTTTCTTCTACAACTTCTACTTGTTTTCCTAAAGAATGATACTGATTTACATGATAATGATTATTAATATATAAAATTCTCTTAACTGATACATAACATTTGCACAATTTTATATTTTTGGTTGCCACTTGCAAAATAAACATTTTCGAATGCCAATTTGTTAGGATTATATACTGAATTAAAGTTGCTTTCATTACTAATTACTGTGATTACTGTGTACAGACTTTTACTGTTTAAATACTAAAGATATGATATGCAGTTACTTATAAATGTTCATAATTAAGAAATTTAATTTGTCAATTGTCAATAATTCATTACTGATTGCGCATTTACCACCAAAATGTTTTTAATTGCAGAAATTTTGATTACAAATTACTTTTATTAGTGCCCACAGGTTGGAAATCGTGTAATTTACATGAACTAATATGATTTTATTCCTAATTTAAACAATTTTTGAGTTTCTGGTTAACTAATTTTCGATTACTAATTTAATTACGAGTCATTTATCAAAATCTGCTTGAAATAGCACATTTTCGTATTCCTTGAGTGAGTATTCTCCTAGCTATTGCAAGACTCTATTTATAAGTTGATAATCATGTAATTATAGTTGAATTATAGTACGATGTTATTTTAAGTACATGCCATGGCATTTTCACCGAATAAGAAGTCTAAACCATAACTCACTTTTAACTCACATTATTATTATTATTAATAATATGGTGCTGCGAGGTAATAATTACACACTGCTGAGTGCACTCAAGACCCGTTTTAAGCAAATATCGTCACAAATGCATGAATTCTGTTTACTGCACTATACAGCATGATATGTCTTGCTATTTGAGATTTTAGTGGCGGCTCTTACTTCAGCTCGTTTCGTTCTATCATATCTTAACGTTTGCTTAATATCCGTGAACTGTGAAATGAGTAAATGCTCGATTAACTCGGCAGAAGTTTCATTGTGAACTTACTTTTGACGTTCCTCTTTAGGCAGTAGGCTAATTAAGAACATTCAGAAACTTATGCACGAACTTATCACGCTATTGGGTGGGATTACTGCAGATGATTAAATAAGGTCAAAATTGTGTACGAACATTTAATTGATACATAATACATTAAATGATACATAAGTATAAAATATTAAATGATACATAAGTGTATTTAAACGTAAATAACACACTTGGTTAAAGTTGCACGAATTTATAGAAATACTCAATTGTTTCAGTATCTCGATCATTCTCTAGAATACAAATTATACTGAGCATAAGTTCAAGAGTTTATGTTTAAGAGCAAAGTTGTAAAAAACCACACATTCATCTAATTTATCATAGTAATCATAGCAATAATAGAAATTTTATCCTAGTAAATCATAAAATTCTGTAATCTGTAGAAATTGGGTGTACAAATATTTAAGTATGCCACTGCAAATATTTCAGCCATCAAAGCAGTAAGTTCTCTATCCAATGTTATAACTAGTTTACGTTAGATTTGCATGCACTGACGTTGTGTTCGGAATGTTTACGAACTACTCTATAAATCTCGGTCGGATTATCGGTTTAGAACCTTCAAAATGCGCCGGTGAATTTAACATCCTTCAAAATGCGAGGAAAACTTGCGATCGTAAAAGGCCATAGTGTGGGACGTCATTGAGGCATTACAGGCAATTAAAACTGTTCCACAAGTAGTTCACAACTTGTATCGCTTATAGTAGACAATCTGTATCGACCCTGCCAAAGCGGATTATGTGTGATGGCTTACTTCTGCAAATCCCCAGAAATCCCGCAACAGCTAGGCAAAGAATCACTTAAGGATTACGAAAATGTGTCATGCAGATTCTGATAAATCACCCGTAAGGAAATTAGCTATCCAAAATTATGTTTTGATAAATTATTATAACCAGAAACTCAAAAATGTGGACTAAAATCATATAATTTCATCTGAATTTTCAAACTATAAACAGAGACTTGCAATTGCTTGGAGAATATTGACTTAAGAATTACGAAAATGTGCTACTCATACAGATTCTGGTAAATCTTAAAGAAATTTTCAATCGAACATTATTTTAACCAGAAACTCAAAAATTGTTAAAATTTGGAACAAAATCATATAACATCATGTAAATTACAAAATTTCCAACCTGTAGACAGTAATGAAAGAAGTAATTTGTAATTAAAATTTATGTAATTAAAAATATTTTGGTGAAAAATGAGCAATCAGTAATGATCAGTTCAGAATTGGCAGCCAAAATTTCTGAATTATGAATATTTTTCAGTAAATTCATATTATAATTTGAGTATATCAAAAGTCTGTACACAGTAATCACCGTAATAAATATTGAAAGCAACTTTCATTCGGTATATAATCCTAAAAAAAATAACATTCGGAAATGATTAGTTTGCAAAAGGCAACCAAAATTATAAAATTGTGCAAGTGTTATGTATAAGTTCAGAGAATTTTATATTTTTATATATTAATAATCATTATCATGTAAATAAGTATCATTCGTTAGGAAAATTAGTAGACGTTGTAGAAGAAAAGTAGTAGTAGAGTTGTAGAAATAGTAGAAAAATAGTAGTAAAATAATCATTACCATGTAAATCAGTATCATACGTTAGAAAAACTAGTAGACGTTGTAGAAGAAAAGTAGTAGTAGAATAGTAGAAGTAGTAGAAAAATAGTAGCAAAATAGTAGTAAAATATAGTAGATTCATGTAGATTTAAAGATTTACACACTATACATAGTAAAAGCAGTAATATTTAAAAAAATCATCTATATTTTAGAATTTAATTGTAGATAATTATCAATCAAAATGTATTTTTTTAAATATTTTAAACAGAAACTTAAAAATTGTTAATATTTGGTAAACAAAATCATAAAGTTAAGTATCATGATAGTCACATGTCAACATGATATTTTACTTTATGATTTTAGTATTACTATTTAGTATAATTATTTAGAAGTACATATAATTAAAATTTTGACAGAAATCATTGAACTTTTCAGATTAAATAATAAACGTGTAGGTAATCATTAAGATATGAATTTCTTTAATTGTATTAAATATTCAAACAAATTGTGACGTTTTTAAAAAAAAAAATCATCAAAATTGTGACAATTATCATTAAGATGTGATAGAATAATTGAAGTGTTGACAAAAATAGTATAAATTGTGACTGATAATTGAAATTTTAGTACACATAATTTAAATTTTAACAAAAATCATTGATATTTTCACATAAAATAATAAATATGTTGGTAATCATTGAAATTAACTTTTTTTAATTTTATTGAATATTCCAACAAATTAGTTGCGACGTTTTTATAAAAAAATATATTAAAATTTTGAATAAAATCATTAAGATATGATAGAATAATTGAAACGTTGACAAAAGTAATATAAATTATGACTAATAATTGAAGTTTTAGTGCATATAATTGAAATTTTAACAAAAATCATTTAAATTTTGACAAAAATCATTGAAAACGCGACTGATAATTGACATTTTTAACAGAAATCAACTACATTTTGACAAAAAATTGTAAAACGTGACCAATAATTATAATTTTAGTAAAAATAGTACAAATTTTAACACATATCTTTGAAATTTTGACAAAAATAACGAATGTGTTAGTAAACTCCAAAATTTTGACAAAAATAATTAAGATTGTGATCGAGTAATTGAAATGATGACAAACATAATATAAATTGTGACTGATAATCGAAATTTTAGTAGAAATAATTGAAATTTTAACATATAATCAATGAAGTTTTGACAAACATCTTTGAAAACGCGACTTATAATGAATGTTTTAACAGAAATCATCGAAATTATAACTAAAAATTGTAAAACGTAAATAATAATTGAAATTTTAATAAAAGTAATTGAACTTTCAACAGATATCATTGAAATTTTGACAGAAATAATAAATGTGTTAGTAATCTCTGAAATTTTGACAAACATTATTGAAATTGTGACAAAAATCATTGAAAATGTTACTAATATTTGAAATTTTTAACAGAAATCATCGAAATTTTGACAAATAATTGCAAAACGTGACTAATACTTAAAATTTCAGTATAAATACATCAAATTTCAACAGATATCATTGAAATTTTGACAGAAATAATGAATGTGTTAGTAATCTCTGAAATTTAGGCAAAAGTAATTGAGATGTGATAGAATATTTGAAATTTTAACCAAAATAAAATAAATTGTGATATTAGTCACAATTTGAAACATTGAAATTTTAGTACAATTTATTGAAATTTTAACAAAAATCATTGAAATTGTGACAAAAATCATTGCAAATGTGACTGATATTTGAAATTTTTAACAGAAATCATCGAAATTTTGACAAATAATTATAAACCGTGACTAATAATTAAATTTATAATAAAAATAACTCAAATTTTAACAGATATCATTGAAATTTTGACCGAAATAATAAATATGTTAGTAATCTTTGTAATGTTGTCAAAAATAATTGATATGTGATAGAATAATTGGAATGTTGACCAAAATAAAATAAATTGAGACTAATAATTGAAATTTCAGTACAAATAATTGAAATTTTAACAAAAATCATAGAAAATTTGATGGAAATCGTTGAAAACGGGACTAATAATTAAAACTTTAAACAGAAATCATCGAAATTTTAACTAAGAATTGTAAAACGTAACTAATAATTAAAATTTTAATAAAAGTAATTCAAATTTTAACAGATATCATTGAAATTTTGACAAATATAATATATGCGTTGGCAATATTTGAAATGTTGACAAAAATAATTGAGATGTGATACAATAATTGAAATGTTGACAAAAATAATAAAAAAACCTGACTAATAACTGAAATGTTTATACAAACTGTTGAAATATTAAAAGAAACCATTGAAATTTTGACAAAAATCATTTAAAACGTGACTAATATCTGAATTTTTACTAGACAACAGTAAAATTTTGACAGATATAATTTAAAACGTGACTAATAACTGAATTTTTAGTAGAAATCATTGAAATTTTAACAGAAATAATCAAAATTTTGACAAAAATATTCTAAAACGTGTTTAATAACTGATTTTTTGCAGAAATTTGAAATAATAACAGATATCATTGAAAATTTGACAAAACATTAAATGTATTAGAAATCATTGAGAACGAATTTCTTTAATTATGTTAAATATTCCAACAATTTATTTGCTCTATTATTACCAAACAAATTTAATGAAATTTTAAGGAAAATCATTGAGATCTGATAGAATAATTGAAATGATGATAAAAATTATATAAAATATGACAAATAATTGAAATGTTTATACAAATAGTTAAAACACTAAGCAAAATCATTGAAATTTTGAAATATAATTTATAACTTGACTAGTTATAAATTGTATTTATCAAAATTTCAATGATTAAACTAAACTAAATTTTAGAAATCACTGAAATTTTGACAGATATTATTTAAAACGAGACTAATAACTGAATTTTTAGTAGAAATCATTGAAATTTTGACAGAAATAATTTAAAATGTGACTAATAACTACATTTTTAGTATAAATCATTGAAATATTATCAGAAATAATTGACATTTTGACAAAAATATTCAAAAACGCGACTAATATCTGAAATTTTTGTAGAAATTTGAAATATTAACAGATATCATTGAAATTTTGACAAAAATAATAAATGTATTAGAAATCAATAAGAACGAATTTCTCTAATTATATTAAATATTCCAACAAATGATTTGCTCCATTATTACCAAACAAATTTAATGAAATTTTAAGGAAAATCATTGAGATGTGATAGAATAATTGAAATGATGATAAAAATTATATAAAACATGACTAATAATTGAAATGTTTATACAAATAGTTAAAACACTAAGCGAAATCATTGAAATTTTGACAAATATAATTTATAACGTGACTAATAACTGAATTTTTAGTAGAAATCATTGAAATTTTGACATAAATCATTTAAAACGTGACTAATAACTGAATTTTTAGTAGAAAACATTGAAATTTTGACAGAAATAATTTAAAACGTGACTAATAACTGAATTTTTGTAGAAATTTGAAATATTAACAGATATCATTGAAATTTTGACAAAACATTAAATGTATTAGAAATCATTGAGAACGAATTTCTTTAATTATGTTAAATATTCCAACAATGTATTTGCTCTATTATTACCAAACAAATTTAATGAAATTTTAACGAAAATCATTGAGATCTGATAGAATAATTGAAATGATGATAAAAATTATATAAAATATGACAAATAATTGAAATGTTTAAACAAATAGTTAAAACACTAAGCAAAATCATTGAAATTTTGATAAACATAATTTATAACTAGTCACGTTATATATTATATTTATCAAAATTTCAATGATTTTGCTTAGTGTTTTAACTATTATTTATAATTGAAATTTTGATAAATATAATTTATAACGTGACTAATAACTGAATTTTTAGTAGAAATCACTGAAATTTTGACAGATATTATTTATAACGAGACTAATAACTGATTTTTTAATAGAAATCATTGAAATTTTGGCAGAAATAATGTAAAATGTGACTAATAACTACATTTTTAGTATAAATCATTGAAATATTATCAGAAATAATTGAAAATTTGTCAAAAATATTCAAAAACGTGACTAATAACTGTAAATTTAGTAGAAATTCGAAGTAATAATAATATTTATTTTGTCAATATTTTTTAACGTTTTAAATATTTCAAAACGTGGCTAATAATTGAAACTTTAGTAGAAATTTGAAAAATTAACAGATATCATTGAAATATTGACAAAAATAATAAATATGTTAGTAAGCATTGACATACGAATTGATTTAATGGTATTAAATATTCAAGTAAATTAATTGCTTCGTTATTATCAAAAAAATCATTGAAATTGTGACAAAATTCATTGAGATATGATAGAATAATTGAAATTTTGACAAAAATAATATAACATGTGCCTAATATTTGAAATTTTTAAACAAATAGTTGAAATTTTAACAGAAATTATTGAAATTTTGATAAAAATCATTAAAAACGCGACTAACAATTGAACTTTTTGTAGAAACTATTGAAATTTTAACAGAAATAATCGAAATGTTGACAAAAATATTTCAAAACGTGACTAATAATTGAAATATTAGTAGAAATTTGAAAAATTAACAGATATCATTGAAATGTTGACAAAAATAATAAATATTTTAGTAAGCATTGACATGCGACTTTATTTAATGGTATTAAATATACCAATACATTAATTGCTTCGTTATTATCAGAAAAATTCAACAAAATTGTGACATACTTCATTGAGATTTGATAGAATAATTGAAATTTTGACAAAAATAATATAAAATGTGACTAATAATTGAATTTTTTATACAAATAGTTAAAATTTTGACAGAAATCATTGAAATTTTGACAAAATTCATTTAAAACGTAACAAATAACTGAATTTTTAGTGAAATTAATAGAAATTTTAACATAAATAATCGTAATTTTGGTAAAAAATATTTTAAAACGTGACTAATATCTGAATTCTTAGTAGAAATAATTAAAATTTTAACCGAAACAATCGAAATTTTGCCAGAAATATTCCAAAACGTGACTATAACTGTAAATTTTGCAGACATTTGAAGTATTAACAGATATCAATTGAATTTTGACAAAAGTAATAAATGTATTAGAAATCATTGAGATACGAATTTCTTTAATGGTATTAAATATTCCAACAAATAAATTGCCAAGTTATTATCAAAAAATTCAATTGTATTTTAACAACAATCATTGAGATGTAATAAAATAATTGATATTTTGACAACAATAATATGGCATTCAAATTTTTACACAAATTGTTAAATTTTAACAGAAGTTTTCACAAAAAATATTTAAAATTTAATTAATAATTGAAATTTTAGTACAAATAATTTAAATTTGTGTAATGAATATGTAAAGTTTCAGTGTATAGAATCAAATCTTGAATGATTTTCCTGGAGATTTTTAATTTTTGTTTTGTTTCTTAATAAATTTCGTAATTATTGAAAATTGAACCTAAAACGATTTGCATTTTGAATTTTATTAAAAAAAAAGACACGATGCACACTGCTCAAAAGAATTATCACATATTTATTATTATTAATAATTACTATATGTCAATGCAATTATAAAAATGTATATTTAGTTGAAGGTTTTATCCATAAATTGATAAAAAAATGATATTTATTTTATTTTATGATTTGCTTATTTCATTTCGCCTGACTAGTTTCGGTTATATACAACCATCATCAGAGGCATATATTCAATGTTCATACATGTTGAATTCACTTGAAATGAATTTTTGGAATTAGCGAAATTAGGCGAAATAAAATAAATAAATCATCAATTATTTTTTTTTAAATACCAGTAAGCACTAAATAATAATATAACAACCTTAAAAAAGTATATGATTAATTTATTTTTAATATGCAATCATTATGTTGGTAGTATTTTTAGGGCAACATACAAATTTTAGTCCACAGAGGGTGAGACATGTGAATTTAGATGGGGTGCAAAATTGGCTCACCGAGTTCGGCCAAGTCCACAGGGGGTGAGAAATGTGAATTTAGACCCCCCATATAAATCTTATGGGAAAATGGCCCAGAACTCTTGTTGTCTATCTACTAAAATAATAAATAATGACTGGAAAATATATGTACTGGTAAAGACAATTCTCCTAAAAATTTCACGAAAAGTCTGTTACAGTCACTGAAAACATGTGAGAAAATCGAGTCCACACAAACTAGAGCAACAATTGTTGACTTCCCTGTATACTTAGCAGTATATTTGCCGCGCAGTATTAAGCTTTTATAATTATGTTAATTGCACGTAGTAAGCCAATTCCCGGAACCAATTAATATAAACTGCTGCCACGAATTGCTCGTGCTCCTGCTTATTATTTGTTTATTGCATGTGCACTTTAATCCCGCATGCAGACGATATTATCTACATGTTGAAGCCTAATTAATTTTTATGCACGCCAATTTATTTGATTGATAAGCAGCGAAATACGCGATGATTAAAAATTCCAGCCGCTCCCTTTATTAACACCTACATCTCGGCTTAATCAAACGGAAGCCAGAGGTTGGAAATTTAATACTATATGAACATTTTTGTATTACATATTGACTTAATAAAATAAAGCGAAAAATATATTTAAAATAGGTCAAAAGTAATAAGAATTAAAATCTATGAGAAAAAAATAAGAATTACTGCAATGGATTTTTTTTGGCATTGAAAAATAATTTACTGGTACAACCTTTTTTCTGGTACAAAAATTGTTACAAGAAAATATTTGTTTTCTAGCTTCGTTCGTTTGCTATGTTACTACAAAAAAAAATCTCATTCCGTGTACTCGTTTCAGGAGTAATGAAATTTAAATATTCGCACAAGTATACTATGCCCTTTACGCTTTCAGGGCGTATAATTAATGCCCTAAGTGTACGTCTGCCAGCCAGATAAAACACCTCTTTTAATTAGCTCACTATTTTAGCATTGAATGGCTGCATTAAAGTACTACGGATTTAATTATTCACAGCCCAATTCGCAAGTTAAGCACATTTTTCATTCGCTGTAAGAAAGGCTCGTACAGACACTAATTAATCCACAAACCCACATATTGTATAGCGTTATACATGTTTTCATAATTAGTAATTAATCATGAAATTTCAACTTTAACGTATACTTATATTTAATAAATATATGGTGTGCTTTTCATTTTAGCAAAATTTTCTAATGTTTTGATAGTCAGATAAATATTTTGCACAAAATTTTGCTTTTCTGGGCATAATTACAACTAATTTTCTTATATGTAGTGTTTTAAAGTAAATCTCTCCCTTTTTGCAAACAAATTGCAAACAACAAATATAATACAAATTACTTCACATTGATTTTCATTTGTACAAATATGTTCGATTGACCAGTAATAAGAAGCAATGGGATTTTGATGGTGGTTGTTTGTGGAATTCTGGTTTGATTGCCCCTTTTTAATTTAAAATTCGAATGATACGATAAATTATGGAGAACGATGAACGATTCACGTCAACTGTAAGAACTCAGAATATTCATCATAACTGGTTGCTTATTATTGATGAGGCAATTTAGAATCCTCATGGTCGACGTATAAATATCGATAGTAGTGAATATTTTATTTGGTTTGTTCGATATCCGGAGCATACACCATCAATTCACCATAAATGTACAATGACTTATAATTGATTTACATCACTAAAGTATTTACTAGTGTATTTTAGTCCTTAACTATTTTATATGTTATTGTAAAATGTTATTTGGCTCCAAATCTAGTCTATTAATAATTGTGAGGTTACAAATATACAAGAAATCTTAAATAATTTACATGATCATAATTAAATATGATGATATATTTTTGAATTAT
The DNA here is from genome assembly GCA_951805005.1 of Othius punctulatus. NCBI lineage: Eukaryota > Metazoa > Arthropoda > Insecta > Coleoptera > Staphylinidae > Othius > Othius punctulatus. The sequence continues at coordinate 9,493,545 of OX638143.1, forward strand.
TATAACCATATAAAAAAATATATAATAATATTATTAATTATTTTTAAGATAAGAGTTAACATAAAATATTACCTTTAATACACGAAACTATCAAATTTGAGATTGATTATTCGAAAAACTATCAACTTTTGAATTCCAAATGTCAAGCACAATACAAATCTATCTGAAAAATATGATTTACTATTAAGAAACGCTCATAGATTGTAAAAATATCATTCATGTGAGAACTGTTTTCAAAACTTTGAGCCTGATTATCTGAGAAACTATCAAAAGTCTAATTTACGAATTCCAAATGTTAAGCTCTACACAAATATTTTCGAAAAGTTTGAGTTCTCATCAAAAACGCTCACAACTTTTACCCTAATGAAAAATGAAATTAACCAAATATGGCTTTTGAAAGTAAAGGATTTCCAGGAAATTTTTCATAAAAATCGAAATTTCATAAAAATCATAAATAATATTCATAATGATAAATTTCATAAAAATGGCAACATGTCAAATTTATGGACTTGACTGCGAAATATTAAAATGCAAACTACGATCAAAAATTAAATTGAAATGTAAATTTAAAATCAGTATACTTATTATGCACATATTTCAAATTTAAATTGCAAACAGTAGTATATCAAAATAAATGTTCTATTCTATTATACAAGAAATTTTCTAGGTAATGAGATATTTAGTCACCTTATCCATTATAAATGGAGTTTCCGTTCGTGTGGAGATTAGTTTAACTTGCAATAGCCGCTTGAGGCACTATGACTTATGCAGTAAGTCAGTAATAATTGATCTCAGCAGTAGTGACATAGATTGTTAATTCTGCATACTTTTACTACTAACTTAATGTGACTATATTAGTTGTAACAATATGTAGAACTTACCATCTACTGCAACCATAAATCTAGAATTTTTTTCAGTAATAAGTGTAACAACGAGTGAAAACATCAATTTTAACAAAATAAAATGTGCAATTTATATTCGAGATTTTACGAAAAATCGGCTCAAGCAGCAGTTCTCAACATTTATAAACATGAAGTTATGTTAAGTTAAAAGGCAGTAATTTCAACTTAATATGTAACTGTTGAAACCATAACAAAATATACTAAAACTTCAAGTTTTAATTTTCCAAAAAAATAAAAGTAAATGTTAACATGTTTTTAAGTTGGAAGAAGCATCCAAAGTGATTCTGGACTTATTTAAAAGGAACAGGACTCATGGATGAGTCCACAGGGGAAAGCACAAAAGGACTACAGAGGCCAAAGTGCTGAGGAGCTTTAGGGAACCAACCGAGGAGAAGAAAACACAGTTAGAAGTTCCAAAATTAGAAGTGATTTTGGAACTTCTAACTTTTTTTTTAAATGATTTTAAGATATGGGTGTGAAAATCAATTGTACCATATATGTATATAACTTTGGAGGTCCAAAAACAATTCTAGCTGCAATATGTTCATGTATAGAGTTTCAAAATCTACTTATATAAGTTCCTAATCCACTTTTATTGAATTTTTAACTCGAATCTTTATCAGTTAAAGTTTGTTAATTAAAATTAATTTTAACTTAATTAATTAATTAAAATTAGAGTTCCAAAATCTACTTAAATAAGCTTCTAATCAAGTTTTATTGAAATTTCAACTCGAATCTTTGTCAGTTAAAGTTTGTTAATTAAAATTAATTTTAACTTAAAAGGCAGCAGCTTCAACTTAGTATGTAACTGTTAAAACAATAACAAAATACACTAAAACTAAAAGTTAATTTCTCAAAAAATCCAAAATAAATGTTTTTAAATTAGAAGTACCAAAATCACTTCTAACTTAAATGATTTTAAGTTATAGATGTGATAATCAATTGTGCCTTCTATGTGTATAACTTTGGAGTTCCAAAAATAATTCTAGCTGCAATATTTTCATGTTTAGAGTTCCAAAATCTACTTAAATAAGTTCCTAATCAACGTTTATTGAAATTTTAGCTCGAATCTTTGTCGTTGAAGTTTGCTAATTAAAATCAGAGTTCCAAAATCTACATAAATAAGTTCCTAATCAACATTAATTGAAATTTTCACTCGAATCTACTTAAATACCTAACCTAATCAACACTTTATTGAAATTTTAACTCGAATTTTTTTTCAGTTAAAGATTGTTAATTAAAATTTGAGTTCCAAAATCAACTCAATTAAGTTCCTAATCAACTTTAATTTAAATTTTAACTCAAATCTACTTAAATAAGTTCCTAATCAACACTTTTATTAAAATTTCAATTTGAATCCTTGTCATTAAAATGTGCTAATTAAAATGATACTTCCAAAATCTACTTAAATAAGTTCATAATCAATTTTAATTGAAATTTTAACTCGAATCTACATAAATAAGTTCCTAATCAACACTTTTATTGAAATTAAAACTCGATTTTTTTTTCAGTTAAAGATTGTTAATTAAAATTAGAGTTCCAAAATCTACTTAAATAAGTTTCTATTCAACTTTTATTGAAATTTCAACTAGAATCTTTAACAGTTATAGTTTATTAATTCAAACTAGAGTTCCAAAATCTACTTAAATAAGTTCCTAATCAACTTTTATTAAAATTTTAACTCAAATCTACGTAAATAAGTTCCTAATCAACACTTTTATTGAAATTTTAACTCGAATCTTTGGCAGTTAAAGTTTGTTAATTAAAAATAGAGTTCCAAAATCTACTTAAATAAGTTATTAATCAACTTTTATTGAAATCTTGACTCGAATCTTTGTCAGTTATAGTTTGTTAATTAAAATTAGAGTTCCAAAATCTACTTTAATAAGTTCCTAATCAACTTTTATTGCATTTTTAACTCGAATCTACTTAAATAAGTTCCAATCAACACTTTTATTGAAATTTTAACTCGAACCTTTATCATTAAAGTTTGTTAATTAAAATTTGAGTTCTAAACTCTACTTAAATAAGTTCCTAATCAACTTTTATTGAAATTTCAACTCGAATCTACTTAAACATTTAAGTAGATTACATAACAGTTTTCAACATTCATAAACATGAAGTTATGTTAACTTTAGAGGCAGCAGTTTCAACTTAGTATGTAACTGTTAAAACAATTACCAAGTAAAATAAAACTTCAAGTTCTAATTACTCAAAAAAATCCAAAATAAATGTTTTTAATATAGAAGTTCCAAAATTACTTCTAACTTAAATGATTTTAAGTTATAGGTATGCAAATCAATTGTGCCTTATATGTGTATAACTTTGGAGTTATAAAAACAATTCTAGCTGCAATATTTTCATATTAAGAGTTCCAAAATCTACTTAAATAAGTTCTCACTGAACTTTTAATGAAATTTTAACTCGAATCTTTGTCAGTTAACGTTTGTTAATTAAAATTGGAGTTCCAAAATCTACCTAAATAAGTTCCTAAGCAATTTTTATTGAAATTTTAACTCAAATCTACTTAAATAAGTTCCTAATCAACACTTTCATTGAAATTTTAACTCGAATCTTTTTCAGTTAAAATTTGTTAACTAAAATTGGGGTTCAAAATCTACTTAAATAAGTTCCTAATCAACTTTAATTGAAATTTTAATTCGAATATTTGTCAGTTATAGTTTGTTAATTTTGATTATAATTCGAGTTCCAAAATGTACTGATCAACTTTTATTGAAATTTTAACTCAAATCTACTTAAATAAGTTCCTAATCAACAATTTTATTAAAATTTCAATTCGAATCTTTGTCATTAAAAGTTGCTAATTAAAATGTTAGTTCCAAAATCTACTTAAATAAGTTCATAATCAATTTTAATTGAAATTTTAACTCGAATCTACTTAAATAAGTTCCTAATTAACACTTTTACTGAAATTTTAACTCGAATCTTTTTCAGTTAAAGTTTGTTAATTAAAATTAGAGTTCCAAAATCTACTTAAATAAGTTCCTAATCAACTTTAATTGAAATTTTAACTCGAATCTTTTTCAGTTAAAGTTTGTTAATTTAAATTAATTTTTACTTAAAAGACAGCAGTTTCAACTTAGTACGTAACTGTTGAAACCATAACAAAATAAACTAAAACTAAAAGTTAATTTCTCAAAAAAATCCAAAATAAATGTTTTTAAGTTAGAAGTTCCAAAATTGCTTTCAGCTTAAATGATTATAAGTTATAGATGTGAAAATCAATTGTGCCTTATATGTGTATAACTTTAGAGTTCCAAAATTAATTCTAGCTGCAATATTTTCATGTCTACAGTTCCAAAATCTACTTTAAATAAGTTCATAATCAACTTTTATTGAAATTTTAACTCGAATCTATCAGTAAAATTTTTGATAATTCAAATTAGGGATCCAAAATCTACTTAAATAAGTTTCTAATCAACTTTTATTGAAATTTCAACTAGAATCTTTAACAGTTATAGTTTGTTAATTAAAACTAGAGTTCCAAAATCTACTTAAATAAGTTCATAATCAATTTTAATTGAAATTTTAACTCGATCTTTGTCATTAAAGTTTGTTAATTAAAATTGGAGTACCAAAATCTACTTAAATAAGTTCCTAATCCTCTTTTATTGAAATTTTAACTCAAATCTACTTAAATATGTTCTTAATCAACACTTTTATTAAAATTTTAACTCGAATATTTGTCATTAAAGTTTGTTAATTATAATTTGAGTTCCAAAATCAACTTAAATAAGTTATTAATCAACTTTTATTGAAATTTTTACTCGAATATACTTAAATGAGTTCCTAATCAACACTTTTATTGAAATTTTAACTCGAATATTTTTCAGTTAAAGTTTGTTAATTAAAATTAAAGTTCCAAAATCTACTTAAATAAGTTCCTAATCAACTTTTATTGAAATTTCAACTCGAATCTTTAACAGTTATAGTTTGTTAATTAAAACTAGAATTCCAAAATCTACTTAAATAAGTTCCTAATCAACTTTTATTGAAATTTTAACTCAAATCTTTAAAGTTTAAAGTCAGTGAAAGTTTGTTAATTAGAATTAATTTTAACTTCGATGTTTACAAGTTTAGAGTTCACAAATTCAACTGCAATATGTTCGTGTTTAGGGTTGCAATATCAACTCTTACTTCAATGTATTTGAGTTTAATGTTCAAAAATTAACTCCGACTACAATATTTTTACGCTTTGAATTTCTTAATCAACTCTTTTCTAACTCCAGTCTTTGCGAGTTAACGTTCACAAATCAATTGTGTTTATAAGTTTATAAGTACAAAATAAATTCCAACTTTAATGTTTGTAAGTTATGGTTTCCAAAATCAATTGTAACTTTTACGTTTATAAGGTTAGTGTTCGAAAGTCAATTGTAATTGTTTTCAGACCATAATAATTTTTAGCAATTGCATGAAAATACTATCAATAATATAAATAATTTGTTGTATTAGACGTATTTTTTGGTTAGCAATTGCATGAAAATACTATCAATAATATATGAATTTTGTTGTATTAGACCTATTTTTTGAAGTATATATGAAGTATTGAAAACCTTGTGGATGGTTTTCTGCTGAATTATTTATAATATTGTATGGCAAATTATTATTTAATAAAAATACAAGCAAATATTACTAAAGTAGATGTTAGTAAAAAAAATATATTCAAGTATTGCAAGTATATTTTTTGATGTATTTATATTGTATTAAAAACCTTGGAGATAGTTTCCTGCTAAAATATTTATAGTATTGTATAGTATAATTAGAATTTATTAAAAAAAATACAAGCAAATATTACTAAATTAGATGTGAGTAAAAAAATATATTCAAGTATTGTAAGTATATTGTTTGATGTATGTATAATGTATTAAAAACCTTGGAGATGGTTCTCTGCCAAAATATTTATAACATTGCATAGCATAATTAGAATTTATAAAAAAAATACAAACAAATATTACTAAATTAGATGTGAGTAAAAAAACTACATTCAAGTAGTGTAGTCTAGAATTGTTTGTATAACAAACTGGCAGCAAAGTTTATCATACAGGTACTTTATATATTATTTTATATCATATCTATAGGTACAATTACTACAACATTGTAATATATTATATTATATTACTGACATACTTATACAATTATTTTGATATAATTGCTTGTAAAATTCATTTAACATTTGTTATTAATGTACGTATGATTAAAGAAAAAAATACTACGAGATATGTATTATTTTAGCTGTTATTAATAATTTACGCAATAAAATAATTCGAATATTATTCCTGAATGCAAAACAGGTTGTTAAAATTACATAGCGTACTAATGAAGTATCACCGCTAAATTAAATTGACGCCTTATTCTAATTATTATTTCACATTCATTCTTCGCGTCAAGAAAATACAGAACGGTGAAACAATTGTTAGTTATTATATTATTTTATATTATTGTTGCGGCAGTAATATCTGGTAACATGGATAAAATACTAAAAAAAAAAAAACATTTGTGTTGACATTTTTTAAAGTGCTTTACTTTATTTCATACAATTTGACTGTTAAATTTTTTATTATTATTATTACTTTAGATACTTATGATATTATTAATCATGAAAGTTAATATTGTAGCAAATAGTGAACTATAATTGTTAATGTAATATTCATGCTGAAGTTGATAAGCTGAAAAGTTTTCGTTTCTCATTTTATTTTACAAAATTATGCTGATAGCTCATTTCGTCTAGACTCATACTACCAGCCTTTAGCAATTTTAACATCAAACAGAGTTGTTAGGCGGCGCCTTAATAATCTATAACCTATAAACAGCTTATCCTTTGGAGGGCGTGTAAGTTTCTTTATGAGAATAATTGAGTTTTCCAATAATTTCGCTCCGAGGAAAACGCGCTTCTGCGAAAAATGTGCTGACAAGGGCGCTCGTGGCATTTCCTATTTCCACTTTGCGATATTATTGTGCACCGTTAAATGTTGAGATAATTAGAACTAGTAAGCGAAATACCTCCAGTTGGTATGAACATTGTTTGTAAGGACAAACTGAAATTGGTGAAATTTGTTGATGAATCTATATGGTTACAATTTTTTTTAAATTAAATACTTAAATAATGTAAGGTAATTTTGGTTATTTACAGTAATTTTAAGTAATTTTAAATAATGACAATACGTAAAAGTCTGTGCAAAAAAATATCCTTATAACGAAATATAATTACAACTTATTACATATTTATTCTTTCGAACTTTTCAGTGTGTCTTTAACATTATAAATGTTTTTTTTTAAATGTTCATTATGTTTTCTTTTAATTATTATAATTTCTCTATCATAATTTCTTTTTATTATTTTTTATTTTTTTTATTATTGATCATTATTCTTTTTCATTTTCAGCAGCTATAATTCTTCTTGGTTTTTCTCTAACACAATTAATATTAATAAAAAAAATTATATTATATATATAAAATTATATAAATAAATAATAAATAAAATATATATATAAACAATCTTTATTAGGCTAATAAAATATATATATCAAGAATTGTCAAAGTAGAAAAGAATTAATCAAAAAGAAGAATAATGAAATAAAGAATTAGAATGTCTACATATTTTACAGCATACTCAAAAAAATATCGCATCTAATATTATTAGTTGCACAAAGTAAAAATTTTCATAATTTGTGTTAACATATTCGAATCAGAAGAAGTATTTAATAATTAACAGTTGGGACGTTCATTTGGCTAATTTGCATGTTTTCGAGGCACGCTTGAGTGTTTCAAAGACAAGCTGCCTACTTGGCTATTAAATTTTGAAAGTGCAAATAATATAATTACATTAATTTTTGCTAATGTATTTAAATTAATGCAAATATTTTAAGATTTCCGAATCGCAATTTTAATATTTTACGGAGGATATCATATTTCTTACAAGATTTCTGAATAAATATTCATTGCAATTGCACCCATTTATTTCAAGTTGCAGCGTTATATTTGAGTGCCTGAAAAAAGCATCGTGTGTTTTGAAATATACAGTATACGAGTAATCAAAATATTATTATTATTTATAATAAGATAGTAATTGCAAAAACAAATGCAATTGCAAGATGAAACTAATCAAAGAAAAAGAAAAACATTATTCCCACACCTAAGATAAAACTGTAATATTTTATTAGCAGAGAAATATTGTAGATTCTAATTAAATCTCTACCTAGGTCACAATATTTCTGAAATGCATCAGAAATATTGTCACCTAGGTACAGATTTTATTAGAATCTACCATATTTCTCTGCTAATATTTCTGAAATGCATAAGAAATATTGTCACCAAGTTACAGATTTTATTAGAATCTACAATATTCCTCTGCCAATAAAATATTACAGTTTTATCTTAGGTGTGGGAATAATGTTTTTCTTTTTCTTTGAATAGTTTCATCTTTAATTTATTTCACTGTGTATGAAAAAAAATATATATTGGAACACCAAAGTTTAGAAATAAAAAAATTGTATATTTTTAAGTTTGCAATCTACACTAATTCGCATTTTTTCAGATATATGTTAATGACCTAGATTTTTACATTTTTATGTTAATTACTAATTTAGGAAAATAAATCATATTTCGTATATTTTTGTGCGTTTAAATTTCACAATGTACTTAAATAAATAATATTTATATAAATATATAATATAATATATTATATATGAATATTTATAATTTATAATATATAAATATTATAATATTGTAAATATATAATATAATTCATAATATATAAATATTATAAATATAATAATATTTATAATATTTATAACAGTAAAAATATTACAGTTTTATGTTAGGTGTGGGAATAATATTCATATTCTTCTTTGATTTGTTTCATCTTTGGTTAATTTCACTGTGTATTAAAAAAATAATATTAGAACACTTAAATTTAGAAATATAACGTAAGTATATTTTAAAGTTTGTAGTTTATACTATGTAATTTGCATTTTTGCGAGATTATGTAACTTATCTGATTTGTAAAATCCCTATTCTAATAACCAATTTGGGAAGATTCAAATGTCGTATTTTTTTTGTTTAGAATTTTTTTTATTACACATATTACATACAAACAAATATTTTTTGCTACTTAAAAATTAAAACGACATATTTTAATTATTTATTTTGTATTGGAATCCTTAACTATTTTGGAATAGATTTGAGTGATTTATAAAAAAATGTAGTTACATTGTAAATTATATTTCATTAAAGCTTCATGAAGCTACAATTATATATAAATTTTTAAAATATGTATAGCCTTGCAAAATATTTCACTGAAAAACTAACAAGAAAATTACATATATTATTACCCGGCGCCTCCACCAAAATTGTTTTCCTCCTATACTTCTTGCAGAGTTTTTTTTATTTACTTTTTTCTTTTCTCTCTGGAGGCAGCTCCATTCAAATGGGTAGGTACTATACAACTGATTTTAGTGAAATATATCATTTTTTAGAATATTTTACGTCGAATTATCTAAATTACCGGAAATTTTTAAGCTGATTTTTAGGTATTTTCATTGAAAAAAACAGGTTGTATATCTACTATTATACCTGAAAATAACATAATTTTCAGATAACAATAAAGCTGCAATGCGTCATGGAACATATATTGTAAAAAATCAATGTAAAATCCACATCAAGTAATATTAAGCCCGGCGCCTCGACCAGAATTAATTATTATTATTATTTCAGTTACTGCTGAATATTTTTACATTACGTTATCATACGTAGATAAAAACAAATGCACGTAAATGTATATGCCTTAAAAAAAGTACACACAATAACTCAAGAATGCGGAAAAACGTTGCAACTTTTGTTTTTAAATTAAAATATTAATATATTGATTTTTTCTTCATTATTTTATACGTACTGGCATATTTAACTAATTGATTTTTATTTTTATTATTTTGTGTTTATTCCTTACTAGTTTAGGCGGATCATGACATCTTCAGAAGATAATTAATTCTAAAATTGCCTATTTTTCAGTTCGTTTGTTTTATTAGTTATCAAATTTTTATGTACACATGTGTGTACAAATGTATACATGTTATTGCAGAAATGTGTACAAATGTGTACACATTTCTGCAATAAAATGTTTAGTGCTTTGCAACTTTTCATGGGTTTTTGCATTTTTTTCAGTATTTTATGAATTCTTATATTGCATACTATAATGCAATTGTCAAGGATAATTATTCAAATTTTGCAAATTCCAAGTGTTTAGTGCTATAGTTTCAACTTTTCCAAATAAATATCCCTAATTTGTAAGATATATACTTGAAATCATAATTGTGTAGTTTGTGAATTTAAAGGTCAAGTTATAAATAATTCTATGTAGATGTATGTAAATACCATTTCTGAATAACATAAAGTACAGTTCATTTGGAACTGAATCTGAAGTCTCTGGACATTAAATAACTGGACATGGGTCATCCATGGCTGTAGGCAAAATTTTGAAGTGGGTGAATCGTTCTTTGGCTACACTAATTAGTTATAACATCAGAAACAGTTTGTCATTTAATTAAAACAAATTTCAGTATCTTTCATAAAAACAAAACAAAATTAAAATATAATAAATAATTATTATTGTGTTTTGTGTATTTTGTGTATTTGTGTTGGATTAAGTACTTACTTATTTTATCTTATTATTAATTTTTATATAGTATATATTATATATTTTAGCCTGAATAGTGTCGGTTTATTTAAAAAAAAATCAAAATTCAATTCAAATAAAATTAGGATATAAAATATTTAATAGCCACGCCATAGAGATAAATAATAATAAAAAAATAAAAATAAATACCAGCAATACTTAATACCACAACCTCAATCATAAATAATAATTATAAAAATAAAATTATATACATAAAACACATAAATACATACATAAAATATAAATTATAAATACAAATACATACACAAAATAAAAAATATTTTTATAATTATTATTTAGGTTTGAGGTTGTTGTATGAAGTACTTACTGGTGTTTATTTTTATTTTATTTTATTATTTATTTCTATCGCGTGATTGGTTTCGGTTTATTTAAAACAAAATAATCTTCAGGGGCAGTTTAATATTTATATATCCTGATTTTATTTGAATTGAATTTTGATTTTTCTTTTTAATGAACCGAAACTAGCCAGGAATTGGAATAAATAAAAAATAATAATTACCAGTAAGTACTTAATACAACAACCTTAAATATAAATAACTGGTAACTATGGATAAAACCTTAAACTTAATTAAAAAAATATTTAATTCATAAAAACTTGATTTCGAGATTTAAAGTAATTTGCTTTTTTTTTGATAAAACCTTAAACTTATAAAAAAAATATTTAATTCATATAAACTTGATTTGGAGATTTAAAGTAATTTGCTTTTTTTGTTTGCATCAATTATATAAAATTAAAATATGACAGAAGCATATAGATGCTATCTCGTAAAATCTACTTTACAGATATACCCTCACCATTCGCGGGCTCATTGCAAGATGGATCTCACAACCACGTAAACGTGGGAGATTTCATTTCTGTTTTGGGAAACTAATAACCTTATTTGTATTGTATTATTATATATTGTATTATTTGTATTATATTATTTGTGTATTGTATAGCAAATTAGGAATTTCTTTCGGAATCACTGGACTGATGAGACCCATCAGGTTGAAACCGGTCTCCAGTTATCCACGGAAGTAATATCCAATTTGTACAACACATTTCATTACAATTATATAAAATTCATGAAAACATTGAAGAATAGAAGAAATTACATACAAAAAGCAAAAATAGTAATTGAAAACGTTGAAACTAAAAGACTAAAAATGAGAATTTTAAAAAGTTTTATGTATTACAATTTTTTTTTAATGAAATGTGTTCATAATTATTTGTTTTATTTGTTAACAGAATTTTAAAAAGTTTTATGTATTACAATTTTTTTTAATGAAATCTGTACATAATTATTTGTTTTGTTTGTTATAGATGTCAGATTTTGTTTCTGGCAGATAAGTACTGGAATTTTTATTTTTGTTTGTTATAGACGACTGATTTTGTCCTTGCTGATGACTCCAGGGCGATTTTTGTTTGTTGTAGAATGAAGACGATAATTGGTACTTTGTTTTATTATTTCTTGCAGACTGCTGCTGGTCATTTATTTTTGTTTCATGATTTGTTTTTTGTTTGTAGTAGAATGAAGACGATAATTGGGACTTTGTTTGTATTATTTCTTGCAGACTGCTGCTGGTTATTTATTTTTGTTTTATGATTTGTTTTTTGTTTGTTGTAGAACGAAGACGATAATTGGGACTTTGTTTTTATTATATCTTGCAGACTGCTGCTGGTTATTTATTTTTGTTTTATGATTTGTTTTTTTGTCTCTTATATGTGGTGTATATCAAATTGTTTTCTTGTCTTTTATTACTAAGCTATGTTTAATTTTGTATAGGCATTTTTTGTTTTATGAAGATGACCATCAAATTGTTTTTTTGTCCCTTATTACTGAGCTATGTTTAATTGGTTATTTATTTTTGTTTTAAGAGTTTTTTGTCTCTTATATGTGGTGTTGATTTTGAGTCTTGCCATTTTTTGTTTTATGAAGATGAGTATCAAATTGTTTCCTTGCCTCTTATTACTAAGATATGTATAATTTTGTTTGTTTCAGATCGCTACTAGAATTTTTATTTTTCTGTGTGACACCTAATTGAGTTTGTATGATCTAATTGATTGAATACTACCTCTGTGGATAACTGGAGACCGGTTTCGACCTGGTGGATCTCATCAGACCAGTGCTTGTCTCTTATTACTAAGCTATGTTTTTTTTGTCTGGGCATTTTTTGTTTTATGAAGATGACTATCAAATTGTTTTTTTGTCTCTTATTACTAAGCTATATTTAATTTTGCCATTGGAATTTTTTGTTTTATGAAGATGACTATCAAATTGTTTTCTTGTCTCTAATTACTAAGCTATGTTAAATCTTGTCTTGGCATTTTTTGTTTTATGAAGATGACTGTCATATTGTTTTCTTGTCTCTTATTACTCAGCTATGTTTAATTTTGTCTTGGCATTTTTTGTTTTATGAAGATGACTATCAAATTGTTTTCTTCTCTCTTATTACTAAGCTATGTTTAATTTTGTCTTGGCAATGAAGATGACTATCAAATTGTTTTCTTGTCTTTTATTACTAAGCTATGTTTAATTTTGTCTTGGCATTTTTTGTTTTATGAAGATGACTATCAAATTGTTTTCTTGTCTCTTATTACTAAGCTATGTTTAATTTTGTCTTCGCATTTTTTGTTTTATGAAGATGACTATCAAATTTTTTTTCTTGTCTTATTATTAAGCTATGTTTAATTTTGTATAGGCATTTTTTTGTTTTATGAAGATGACTATCAAATTGTTTTCTTGTCTCTTATTACTAAGCTATGTTTAATTTTGTCTTGGCATTTTTTGTTTTATGAAGATGACTATCAAATGGTTTTCTTGTCTCTTATTACTAAGCTATGTTTAATTTTGCCTTGGCATTTTTTGTTTTATGAAGATGACTATCAAATGGTTTTATTGTCTATTATTACTAAGCTATGTTTAATTTTGTCTTGGCATTTTTGTCTTATGAAGATGACTATTAAATTGTATTATTGTCTCTTATTACTTTAATTTTGTCTTGACATTTTTTGTTTTATGAAGATGACAATCAAATTGTATTCTTGTGTCTTATTACTAAGCTATGTTTAATTTTGTCTTGGCATTTTTTGTTTTATGAAGATGACTATCAAATTGTTTTCTTATCTCTTATTACTAAGCTACGATTAATTTTGTCGTGGCATTTTTTGTTTTATGAAGATGACTATCAAATTGTTTTCTTGTCTCTTATTACTAAGCTATGTTTAATTTTGTCTTGGCATTTTTTGTTTTATGAAGATGACTATCAAATTGTTTTCTTGTCTCTTATTACTAAGCTATATTTAATTTTGTCTTGGCATTTTTCGTTTTATGAAGATGACTGTCAAATTGTTCTCTTGTCTCTTATTACTGAGCTATGTTTAATTTTGTTTGTTAGCTAAGACAAGAGCTAACATATAGTTAGCTCTTTTTTAACTATAGCTATAGCTACAGATAGCTCCTGCAATTTTTATTTTTCTGTGTAACAGCTAATTGAGTTTGTATGAACCAATTGATTGAATACTACCTCTGTGGATAAATGGAGACCGGTTTCGACCTGATGGATCTCATCAGTCCAGGAAGTCTGGATGTAAATCCTAACTTATATTTGTATTATTTATGCTATTTTGTGATTAATATTAAATAAATGATTAATTTTTATTTAAACAATAAATGTAATTCTAAATGTAATATGAATAAATGAATAATTTATTTATTGAAAATTAAAATTAAAAAAATATATATAAATAAAAATGACATGTGTACAGATTGAATACTACCTCTGTGGACAGCTGGAGACCGGTTTCGACCTGGTGGATCTCATCAGTCCAGTACGTCTGGATGCAATTCCTAATTTATATTTGCATTAATTTTGCTATTTTGTTATTAATGTTAAATAAAAAATAATTCAAATTTTAACAATAAATTTAATTCCAAATTTAATGCATATATATAAATTATTTACTTAATGAAAAAAAAAATGTACCACATTTATATTTATTTCATGAAATATTTTTAGTACAAATAAAGCACTTGGTTAAGTTTCACAAATTTTTAAAAGAAAAACTCTACAATTGCTTCGATTTCACGACCATTATCAAGAGACAAATATTCGACTATTAATAAATTCGACTATTAATAGTAGAATAATAAATATATAATAGTTATTTATTTAACAAAAATAAAAAATTAAAATTGTATAACAATTACAAAGGTGTATTTTCTATATTTTCCATGCACACCTTCTAAAACTAGCAGAAACTTGTTCCGCACAATAATAATAATAAAATACTTCACACGTTACACTTCCATCTTATGTAATGTTTTTTTTTGTTTTGTTTTTCTTTTGTCTATTTATTTAATGAAAATAAAAACTAAAAAATGTACCACATTTACATTTATTTCATGAAATATTTATTAGTACAAATAGAGCACTTGGTTAAGTTTCACAAATTTTCAATTGAAAAACTCTATAATTGTTTCGGTTTTACGACCATTATTAAGAGAGAAATAAAACTATTAAACGTCGAATAATAAATATATAATATTTATTTATTTAATGAAAATAAAAACACTTACAAAGGTGTATTTTCTGTATTTTCCATCCACACCTTCTAAAACCTGCAGAAACTTGTTTGGCACAATAATAATAATAAAATACTTCACACGTTACACTTCTATGTTATCTGATGTTGTTTTGTTTTGTTTTTCTTTTGTCTCTAATATTTTTATTTTGAGTTTAATATTAATTTTAATATTTAATACATCAAACTACATACAATTAAACTATAACTGTAAAAGCAGACAGACCTCTGATCGATAGCGAATAAAAATTGTAACTAACTAACTAATAATAAAGGTAATAAAGCTAAAAAATATTTTGGTATTATTCTTCGTTGTACGTTACAACAATTACAAAGGTTCTCTGTATTTTGCATGCACACCTTCCAAAACCGGCAGAAACTTATTTGGCACAATAATAATAAAAAAATACTTCACACGTTACACCTCCATCTTATCTGATGTTTTTTTTGTTTTGTTTTGTCTCTAATATTTTTAATTTGAATTTATTGTTGTCTTTAATATTTGATACATCAAACTACAAATAATTAAACTATAACTGTAAAAGCAGACAGACCTCGGGTCGATAGCGAATAAAAATTGTAACTAACTAACTAATAATAAAGGAAATAAAGCTTAAAAATATGTTGATATTATTCTTCGTTGTACGTTACAACAATTACAAAGGTTCTCTGTATTTTGCATGCACACCTTCCAAAACCGGCAGAAACTTATTTGGCACAATAATAATAATAAAATACTTCACACGTTATACTTCCAACTTATCTGAGGTTTTTTTTGTTTTGGTTTTCTTTTGTCTCTAATATTTTTAATTTGAATATATTATTATTTTTAATATTTGATACATCAAACTATATATAATTAAACTATAACTGTATAAGCAGAAAGACCTCTGGTCGATAGCAAATAAAGATTGTAACTAACTAACTAATAATAATGTTAAAGCATAAAAAATATTTTATATATATATATATATATATATATATATATATATATATATATATATATATATATATATATATATATATATTTTATAATATGGGGCGGAAAGACCCCATATGGGGTCGATAGCCCAATAAAGATCGATTATATATATATATATATATATTGGAATTATTCTTCGTTCTGAACCTAATTAATATTGAAAATATGCAATTTATACTTCACGTTTGTGAAAATTAAAGTCGCTACATTCCGAGAGTGCAGAAATTCAATACTTATTAAATTTATATTGGTCTATTATAAAATTCGAAAATATTTTCTTGTATTTTCATTATAATATTAAAAAAAATTTAAAACATAAATGTCACTTGTGTGGTTTACGTTTCAAAAATAATATTAAGTTAAGGGTTTTATTGGAAAATTATGTTTAGAAATTATTGCATAATGCATCTTAATGCCGCCAAATAAAATGGTATGGTAAAATGGTAATTTTCACTACATTCACTATAATTGGGTACTTATACCAAATAAAATAGTGGTATTTTTACTATGTCCACTACAATTGGGGCCTTTTGGTGGTACGTTAACAAGTTGCCACGTTAACCTACTGTACGAATTTTCGAAGTAATAAATTTGAGTATTAATACATTTTTATGTAAACACTATTTTTTTGGGGTTTCGTAAAACATCCTGTAAAAGTGTGTATTTGGCTGTTTTGGGCATGCTTGAAACACAAAAATGAAACACATCATCACGTCCACTTACTTTTGGCATCGACGCCCTCGCCCTGGAGGACGGCGGCGACGGCCAGGGTGACCAGGAGGACCGTGACCATGGGTGACCAGCAGCTGCCCGTCATCATCATCTCTGCGCTGGGTGTCGTGCTTGACCTCTTCGGCTGCTCCTCTGGGTCTCGGGCCGTCGCTGACGGTGCTGTCCGGACGTGTGACTGCTCGGGCACTGGCGACCAGTTGCTTCCGTGAAAACGTGTTTTTCGAGAATGAAGCCGCCACCATTTGGCGCTCGCCTTTTCATTCAGCCGCCTCCAACTCCGTGTCTTGCGCGTGCCGCCACCGCACACACATGCAAACAAACCCATGCCCCCCGTTTGTGCATGTGTGTGCGTGCGTGCGTGTGTTTGTGCCACGCGAGCTTTGACCGCCCCCACTCCGTGAACGGGACACGGAGGCGGCTGCAGACGCACACACGCACGCATGTTTGGTCATTGCCGAGGACCAAGCAAGTGTGGTATGCTATTTTCTGTTTGTAGAGAATTTTCCCGTGGAAATTGGGATGGAAATTGAACCAGAATAATCAACCATACCAGCAGCTACCATGACCTACCTTAAGAAAATATATAAGTGTGGTATGCTAGTTTCTGTTTGTAGAGAATTTTCCAAAGGAAATTGGGATGGAAATTGAACTAGAAGAATCAACCATACCAGCAGCTACCATGACCTACCTTAATAAAAAATGATATATATTTTTTAAGTTCAAAATATTGAAATCTGAGAAATATACAGTGTGTACCTACCTGTCAGTAAAAAAAATATGCTTCAAACATTTTTTTTTATTATCACTGATTTTGTTTTCCAAATAATGTAGCTTGTAAAGTAATTATGTAAATTGCATATTTTGGACTTTCATTTCTTCCAACAAAAATAACATATTTTTTTTGTTATCAGTAATTTTGTTTTTCAAATAATGTAGCTTGTAAAGTCCATACTTTGGACTTTCATTTCTTCCAACAAAAATAACATTTTTTTTATCAGTTATTTTGTTTTCCAAATAATGTAGCCTGTAAAGTAATTATGTAAATTACATATTTTGGACTTTCATTTCTTCCAACAAAAATTAGAGCCTGCAAACTTTTGTAACAATTTTAGATAATAAGAAAACTCCCACCAAACTTGGACACAAGGACAATCATCTTCATACATATCAAACAGAAATGTATACATCACCAACATCATACCTATTGAACAAAGACTTGTTTGCATTTTCATTATATATGATATAATTTCAATGATAATCTTATAGTCTGATGAACGCTTTCAAAATTGTAATAAAATTTCGTAATTTGCAACGAAAATGTAAAAAAAAATATCAAACAAAAAAATACAATGAAACTAGAAAATACTGGAAAACTGTAGAAATTGTAGAACAATTATTATTATTACCAATTCCAGTACTATTCACCCCTGTTTTATGCATCTACTATCTTGAAGTCATTCACCGCTGACTTCCTGTATTAATCATAACATTTGCATAACGTATATTCCCTGCTGATTAAATTTGTACAATAAAATATTAATTATATTTATACAACTGACGACTAAGAAAATTATTATTGTTAAAATGTACACATTCTCTAGTTATAACTTCATTAATTTTCCGTAGATTCAGACTTAATAAAAAAAGCATTAAGTTTTCATGCAGCCTAGTTTCTGCACTTTAATTCACCAGGAAATTCTGTGGATGGCCACTGCAGTATAAAAGCTACTGGAGTATGTAGAAAGCGAGCCTGGTAATGCTTAGTTACTTGCACGACAAAACAGCACGTTTCTACGGGCAGTTTATGATGAATACTTTATACACTGTGGGCGTAGAAACAATAAGCTCTCATCGATATACACAGAGACATACATGGACATGCATATGTATACCTACACATGGGATTATGTGTATATGTGAGTATGTAGTTATGTACACAAAGTGACTAGTTTTTCAATGGCCAGATTATATCTGCTTTCAATCTATATAAAAATATACGGTTCCATTTTTATTTTTAACTAAGTTGGCTCTGTTAGGGTGACAGTATTGTTGGCCAATGTAAAAAGTAACTAGACTTGAAAATATAGGTTATATTTAAAAAAAATGGGGTTATATTTTATGGCAATGTTACCATCAAATTGAGTATCTTTTGAGTACAAAATTTATATGCTATATTCCTTTTACAAAAGCAAATCACTCAAATTATAATATAAAATATAGTTGATGATTGGTTTACTTACTAATAATTAAAGAAACCAGAAATCATATCAAGAATTTTTTATTTGTACTGCATTCATTCCCAACTTCTGATGTTTTTACTGAATGTTTTGTTTGTTTCAGCTTTATTTATTAAACTGGTCATTAAGTGTTTTAGTTGTATGAGTAAATTACTTAATAAAAGTTGCAGAAACTTTAGCAACTTTTCAGGATCTTCATGTAAAAATTTGTGGCATATTTTCAACTTTTTCAACAAAAGTTTACATAATTTTCAATAATTGACTGTTTCCTATTAAAATTATTATATAATTTTTTTGTTTATTTCAGCTTTTTTTTGTAACACTTGACTATAAGTGTTTTAGTTGTGTGAGAAAATGACTTAATAAAAGTTTCAGAAACTTTAGCAACTTTTCAGAATCTCCATGTAGAAAATTTTCGCAAATGTTCAACTGTTTCAACTAAAATTTACATCATTTTCAATAATTAGCAGTTCCATATTGAAATTATTATATAAATGTTTTGTTTGTTTTAGCTATTTTTACTACATTTGCCATTAAGTGTTTCAGTTGTGAAAGAAAATTAATTAATAAGAGCTCCAGAAACTTTAGCAACTTTTTAGATCTTCATGTACAAATTTGTCGCATATTTTCAACTTTTTCAACATTCAACATAATTTTCAATAATTGGGAGTTTCCTATTAAAATTATTATATAATTTTCTGTTCCGTTTCAGCTATTTTTGTTACACTTGTGGAATGATTGAAGCAATAATTTAATTATTTTAATATATGGATTAAGCAACGATGTTAGAAATCTGGCATTATTTCTTTTTCATTGTTAGATCATTTTTGTTGGTGTACATATGTAAAACTTTACAAAATGAAACCACAGCTTTCTAGTTAAAAATAAAAATTGGAACAGAGTTGATATTATATTCTATCTAAGTATACAAAATATCAAAGATGCAAAAAAAGTTTAATAATAAGAAACTTGCCAAACCCAACCTGTCATATTTTTTACAACAGCAAGTACTTGTCAAATCACATAGAAAAAATCATTTAAGAAAATTTTCAGGCCAACAAAAAAGTTTTAAATAGACTTTCGAACTTTTTTGTTGGGCAAATATTTTTATTATTTCAATTTTGGTATGTTTTGACATTATAATTATATCTTCTGCAATTTTCTCATTATTTCCTTTCGTCAAAATCAGATCATAAACTTTTCATGATTTTTTAATATTCTGGAAAATATTCCATATGAGAAACAATCGACGTCGAGGAAAAAATCAATACCCAATTTGTTGGGTACTGCATTTTTATTTCGCAGAGTTTTTCCAAGTTTTTGCAGATTTAAAAATAAAAATTGGAAGAGAGCTTATATTATATTCTATTTAAGTATACAAAATATCAAAGATACAAAAAAAGTTTAATAAGAAACTTGCCAAACCCAACTTTTTTGCAAATACCTGTCGCAGTGCTTGTGAAATTATATAAAAAAAATCATTTAAGAATATTTTCAGACCAACAAAAAAGTTTTAAAACTACAATTTTAATCAAAATATAAAAGCAAGTGCGAAATAAGAATTTATTAATATAAAACAAGAACGATTTCATTATTGCATTGTCATTATTCATTTTTCTCAATTTATTATGGGTAAATATACTCGCAAACGCTTTTTACACTTACTTACACTTATACTTACTTGCTTTTATATTTTGATCAAATTTCTAGATTTTCAAACTTGTTTGTTGGGCTAACATTTTCAGTGTTTCATTTTTGGCAAGTTTTTATATTGTAATTAAACTTTCTGCAATTTTCTCATTGTTTTCTTTCGTCAGAATTAGATCAGATGTGGAACTTTTGAATATTCTGGAAAATATTCCATATGAGAACGAAAAGAGGTCGAGGAAAATCAATAACCAATGTGCTGAATACTGCATTTTCATTTCCCAGAGTTTTTTCAAGTTTTTCCAAATTAAGTTATCTGTTTCAGGGAATTTAGAAATTCACATTTCTAGAATATTTACAGAATTTTTTATCTGTAGTGTATTTATTCGCAACTTCTGATGTGTTTAGTAAATTTTCTTTAATTTACATAAATTTTCTGTTTCAGCTTATTTTATTGCCATTGTTACTTTTTTTATTATTTTATTACAAATAATCAATACCCAATGTGCTGGATACTGCATTTTTATTTCGCAGAGTTTTTTCAAGTTTTTCCAGATTTAGTTATTTGCTTTAGGGAATTTATAAATTCTCATATCTAGATACTTTACAGAAACTTATCACAATTTTTTTATTTGTAATGTATTTATTCGCAACTTCTGATGTTTTTACTAAATTTTCTTTTATTTACATAAATTTTCTGTTGTTTCAGTTTTTTTATTGCCTTTATTACTTTTATTATTATGTTATTACAAAAAATATATACCCTATGTGCTGGATTCTGCATTTTTATTTCGCAGAGTTTTTTCAAGTTTTTCATGATTTAGTTATCTGCTTCAGGGAATTTAGAAATTCACATTTCTAGAAACTTTACAGAAACTTTATAGAAACTTTCCTAGATTTTTTTATTTGTAGTGTATTTATTCGCAACTTCTGTTGTTTTTACTAAATTTTCTACAATTTATATAAATTTTCTGTTGTTTCAGCATTTTTTATTACACTTGGCATTAAGTGTTTTAGTTGTATGAGAAAATTACTTAATAAAAGCTTCAGATACTTTAGTAACTTTTCAGGATCTTCATGTAGAAAATTGTCGTAGATTTTTAACTTTTTCAACAAAATTTTACATAATTTTCAATATTTGGCAGTTTCCTATTGAAATTATGATCTAAATTTTCTATTTGTTTCAGCTTTTTTTATTACACTTGGCATTAAGTGTTTTAGTTATGTGAGAAAATTACTTAATAAAAGCTTCAGATACTTTAGTAACTTTACAGGATCTTCATGTAGAAAATTGTCGTAGATTTTGAACTTTTTCAACAAAATTTTACATAATTTTCAATATTTGGCAGTTTCCTATTGAAATTATGATCTAAATTTTCTATTTATTTCAGCTTTTTTTATTACACTTGGCATTAAGTGTTTTAGTTGTGTGAGAAAAATACTTAATAAAAGCTACAAATACTTTAGCACTTTTCAGGATATTTCTGTAGAAAATTGATGCAGATTTCCAACTTTTTCAACAAAATTTTACATAATTTTCAATAATTACCAGTTTCCAATTGAAATTATTATATAAATTTGCTATTTGTTTCAGCTTTTTTCATTACACTTGTCATTAAGTGTTTTAGTTCTGTAATAAAATTACTTAATAAAAGTTTCAGAAACTTTAGGAACTTTTCATGATCTTCTTGTAGAAAATTGTCGTAGATTTTCAACTTTTTCAACAAAATTTTACATAATTTTCAATAATTGTCAGTTTCCTATTAAAATTATTATATACATTTTCTGTTTCAGCTTTTTTTATTACACTTGCCATTAATTGTTTTAGTTGGGTGAGAAAATTACTTAATAAAAGTTTCAGGAACTTTAACAACTTTTTAGGATCTTCATGTAGAAAATTGTCGCAGATTTTCAACTTTTTCAACGAAATTTTATAAATTTTTCAATAATTGGCAGTTTCCGATTGAAATTATTATATAAATTTTCTGTTTGTTTCAGTTTTTTTTTTATTACACTTGTCAGTAAGTGTTTTAGTTGTGTGAGAAAAATACTTAATAAAAGTTTCAGATACTTTAGAAACTTTTCAGGATCTTCATGTAGAAAATTGTCGCTGATTTTCAACTTTTTCAACAAAATTTTACCTAATTTTCAATAGTTAGCAGTTCCATATTGAAATTATTACATAAATTTAGTGTTAGTTTCAGATTTTTTATTACACTTGTCATCAAGTGTTTTTGTTGTGTGAGAAAATTACTTCATAAATGTTTCAGAAACTTTAGCAACTTTTTAGGATCTTCATGCAAAATATTGTCGCAGATTTTCAACTTTTTCAACAAAATGTTTCATAATTTTCAATAATTGGCAGTTTCCTATTGAAATTGGCGTATTGGGAATGTAACTAATATTTGACAGTTTTTTTCTACCATGAATGCCAAAATTTTACTGTTTTGTATTTTGATAGATTGGAAGTCAAAATGACAGTTATTTAACAGTTTGTCAATGACAACAATAACATTGTCAAAGATAATTAAATTATTGTCTGCTCAGAAATTTTTATTTCTAAAAACTATAGGCAGTTTATCAATATATTAACCCTGATGAGTTGTTTGTTGATTCTGTAATATACATAACACTGGTGTAATGACAAAAAATCATTAAAAATACAGTACGTTTGGTGTAAAATGAATAATAAAATTATTATGTACTAAGAAACTTATATTTCTGAAATTAAAACGCTGTTTCTTGATGTATTGACACTGATGACCCTGACGAGTTGCTTATTGATCCTGTAAAGTGCATAACATCCCTCTGATGAAAAAAAAAATATTAACAATACAGAATTTGTTGCAAACTGAATAAATAATTAAATGCCTACTCATTTTGTTTCATTTATAAAACTATAGCAGTTTATTGATGCATAGACCCTGATGAGTTGCTTGTTGATCCTGTGCAGTGTATAACATTCTTCTGATAAAAACAATTTGATTAACAGTAAGTTTGTTGCAAACTAAATAATTATCTTTTTTTCTGTGCAGAAATTTTTATTTCTAAAACGCTATGGCAGTTTCTTGATCCAATGACCCTGACGAGTTACTTGATCGTCCTGTAAAGTATATAACGTCCTCTCCCCTGATGAAAGAACGCATTAACAATACTATTTAGTTCCTAGAAGTGTGCAATTGAATTATTACGTACTCTGCAGCTAATTTCGAAACGCAATATGTTTAATTGCGGCCACATATCTCTTTAATGAGAGCAAAACCGGCGATCATAAACCCTAATTCACGGAAAATTTACAACATTGAATTCTTTTACGACCACTCTGGCCGGCCAGCTGATTTACGGCGCACGACATAAATGCTGCAGGCGCGTGGGAGTCTCGGGAAACTCGCGGAGATTTCCCTCCTTCAATCTGGGAATCAATCAGATCCGCGCTCCATCGATAATTTAATACGTTAATCGTGCGCCTCCTCGAGGATCTCAAGGATCTTGAGGATGCTTCTCGAGTTGCGGACGAGATTGCAGATTTTTTCATGTGCTCTTTGAGCGCCGAGGATATTTATTAGCGACGAGTCGAGTGTTTGTGTGGGACGAGTTGATTTTGTGTATTAAATTTGCAGAGTTTATTTGTGTCAAGTGGAGCGGTTTTAAATTCGAAACGCTACATTGGATATAAATTGCAAGTCTTCGTTGAAAAGTGTCTTAATTTAGACATCCAAACTTGATTGATTTTAGAATCAGAAGATAAAAGCGAAAACTACAGTTATGAAGACTAAGAATTGTGATCAATTTTCACTTCAGATTGTTGAATTAAAAACTTCGGTTGATGAACTTGATTGTTTCTCGAATAAAAAATATAAACTGCAATTTTCAGTCTTTGAAAACTTAAAGTTGTTCAAATTTTTCTTCAGATTGTTGTAATAAAAACTGTTCAACCGAACTCATATCTCAACTAAAATTGCAATTTTCTGAATACTGAATACACCTACACCTTGCTGACCTACAACTTAAACTAAATATTTTTATTTGTTAGATAAAATTTGCAGCTTATAATGATTTTTCGTAAATTTCAGAATACTTTTGCAATTTGCATATCAGAATTTCACAATATTTGCTGAAAGTTTGTAATTTACATTCAAAACTTCGGAATACTTTTGCAATTTGTAAATCTGAATTTCACAATATTTGCTGAAAGTTGGTAATTTACATTCAAAACTTCTCAAATCTTCCTCTTTCCAGTAATATGATGTAATCAGTAATTAAAAAATGTCAACCTATAATGACACGTTCACAATTTTACGATAAAATTTTATATTTACGATAGTTCTGCAATTTCCACTGGAAGTGTGTAAAAACCATAATTTCCAGAGAAGCTTTCACAATGTTCAATGAAAGTTCCATACTCTCTACTAATATTTTGTATGTTATAAGAAAATCGAATGAATTTTGTAGTTTATAAGAGATTTTGGTAATTAGATTAATTAAATGATTCCATTTTTATAATAAGAATTTATTTTTAATAGTAATAATTTCACTGTAATATCGAATATATATCGAATAATATAGATAATAATAATTTTGTTCTCTTGCTAGTGAAATGATGTAATCAGTAATTCCAATTTCCACTATAAGTGTGTAAAAACCATAATTTCCAAAGAAGCTTTCACAATGTTCAATGAAAGTTCCATACTCTCTACTAATATTTTGTTTGTTGTAAGAAAATAGAATTAATTTTGTAGTTTATAAGAGATTTTCGTAATTGGATTAATTAAATGATTCCATTTTTATAATATGAATTTATTTTTATTAGGTATTTTTATTACTATAATCACTGGTAATGATTAAATTGAATAGTTTTCAAATAAAGAAATTAGATTTTCATAAATAAGCTTTCATATTTAGAATTATTAGAATATTTAGAATATTGATATTTAAAATACGCAAATGAAAATTATTGGAAAACACATGCTCTTAGTAAAAAACAAATATCTCAAGAATCACGCATTGGATATTAATACAATTCAATAAATTTAACATCAACATATTATTTAATATCGGTGATAAGATGCATTGATATTGATACGCTATATTTTCAGATATCGCTGAAAAAGTCATATAATTTTTTTATAATAACAATAAAAAAGTCATGCTCACGGTAAAAACCAAATATCTCGAGAATTACGCATTTGATATTTTTCCAATTCCATACATTAATTAACTACATATTATTAAATATAACTGCAAAAATGCATTCATATTGATACGCTAAATTTTGAGATATCACTAATAAAGTAACATCAATATTTGAAAATATCAATAGAAAACCCGTGCTCTCAGTAAAAAACAAATATCTCAAGAATCACGCATTACATATTATTCCAATTGAACACATTTAACGTGAAGGTAATAATAAGTATCAGTAATAAAATGCATTGATATTGATACGCCAAATTTTGATATATCACTAATAGAGTCGTATCAATATTTGAAAATATCAATAGAAAACTCGTGCTCTCAGAAAACAACAAACAACTCAAGAACCACGCATTGCATATTATTCCAATTCAATAAAATTATCGTTAAAGTAATAGTAAATATCATTAATAAAATGCATTGATACTGATACGCTAGATTTTGAGATATAGTTATTGATGTCATATTTTTTTGAAAATAACTATAGAATACTCATGCTCACAGTAAAAAGCAAATATCTTAAGAATTACGCATTGAATATTTATCGAATTTAATACATCACTTACCAATGAATATATTACTAAATATTAGAAATAAAATGAATTGTTATTGACACGCTAGATTTAGAGATATTGCTAATTAAGTCATAACAATATTTTAATATATCAATAGACAACTCATGCTCACAGTAAACAGCAAATATCTCATAAATCACGCATTGGATATTAATGCTATTTAATAAAATTAATGCCAACGTATAATTAAACATCATTTACAAAATTCATTGATATTGATACGCTTGTTTTTGAGATATCGCTAATGATGTTATATCAATATATCAATATTTGAAAACATTAATAGAAAACTCATGCTCGCAGTAAAATGCAAATATCCCAAGAGTCACGTATTGGATATTAATCCAATTTAATATATTCTATGCCAATATAGCATTGCATATCAGTAATAAAATGCATTGATATTTATACGCTAGTTTTTGAGATATCGCTAATGAAGTCATGTCGATATTTGAAAATATTAATAGAAAACTCATATTCACAGTAAAATGCAAATGTCTCAAAAATTACGCATTGGATATTAATCCAGTTCAATACATTCAACAGGAATATATTACTGAATATCAAAAATAAAAAGAATTGATATTGATACGCTACATTTTGAGATATTGCTAATAAAGTCAATCAATATTTGAATATATCAATGGAAAACTCATGCTCACAGTACCTAGCAAATATCTCAACAACCATGCATTGGATATTATTTCAATTTAAAACATTTAACGCCAACGTATTTTTAAATATCATTAATAAAATTCATTAATATTGATACGCTAGTTTTCGATATATTGCTAATGAAGTCATATCAAAATTTTAAAATATCAATAGAAAATTCATGCTCACAGTAAAATGCAAATATCGCAAGAATCATGCATTGGATATTAATCCAATGTAATTCCTTCTACGCCAACATATCATTGATAAGATCCATTGATATTGATATGCTATATTTTGAGATATCGCTAATAAAGTAAAATCAATATTAGAAAATGAAAAATTCATATTCACAGTAAAATTCAAATATCTCAAGAATTAGGCATTGGATATGAATCTAATTCAATCAAATTGTTACCAATATATTCTTAAATATCACAGACAAAATGCATTGATATTGATATGCTATATTTTGAGATATCGCTGATAAAGTCATCAAAATTTGAAAATATCAATGTGAAACTCATTCTGTCAGTAAAAAACAAATATCTCAAGAATCACGTATTGAAAACTAATTGGCTATATTTTGAGATATTGCTAATAAAGAAATATCAATATTAGAAAACATCTTAGAAAAATTCATGTTCACAGTAAAATTCAAATATCTTAAGAATTAGGCATTGGATATGAATCTAATTCAATAAAATAGTAACCAATATATTCTTAAATTTCACATACAAAATGAATTGATATTGATATGCTATATATTGAGATATTGCTGATAAAGTCATATCAAAATTTGAAAATTTCAATTTGAAACCCATTCTCTCAGCAAAAAGCAAATAACTCAAGAATCACGTATTGAAAATTAATTTAAAGTAATACATTCAATGTGACTATATTATTGAATATCAGTAATAAAATGCATTTACATTGATACGCTACATTTTGAGATATCGCTAATGAAGACGTATCAGTATTTGAAAGTGCAATTAAAAACTCATGCTCACAGTAAAATGTAAATATTTCACGAATTAAGTATAGGATATTAATTCAATTCAATAGATTTGCCAACAACATAGTTATGAATATCAGTAATAAAATGCATTGATATTTATACGCAAGATTTTGATATATCGCTAATAAAGTACTGTCAATATTAGAAAATATCATTGAAAATTCAGGCTCACGGTAAAATCTAAATATCTTAAGAATTACGCATTGGATACTAATTTAATTCAACACAATAGTTACCAATATATTATTAAATATCACTGACAAAAAGCAATAATATGCTATATTTTGAGATATTGCTGATATAGTCATATCAAAATTTGAAAATATCAATGTAAAACTTATTCTCTCAGTAAAAAGCAAATATCTCAAGAGTCACGCATAGGAAATTAATCTTATTTAATACATTTAACGCGAAAATATTACTGAATATAACTAATAAAAGGCATTTAAATTGATACGCTAGATTTTGAGATATCGCTAATGAAGTCATATCAATATTTGAAAATATCAATAGAAAACTTTTGCAAATAGCAATGATAAAATGAATTATTATTGATACGCCAGATTTTGAGATATTGCTAATAAAGTCATATCAATATTAAAATATATCAATTGAAAACTCATACTCACAGTAAAATGCAAATATCTCAAGAACCGCGCATTGGATATTAATCCAATTTAAAACTTTTAACGCTAACTTATCACGGAATATCGTTCATAAAATGTATTAATATTCATACGCTAGTTTTTAAGATATCGCTAATGATGTCGGACCAATATTTGAAAATATCAATAGAAAACTATTGCTCAGAGTAAAATCTAAATATCTCAAGAATCACGCATTGGATATTAATCCAATTTAATACCTTCTACGCCAACATATTATTGATAAGATTCATTAATACTGATACGCTATATTTTGAGATATCGCTAATAAAGTGATATAAATTTTTGAAAATGATAATAGAAAACTCATGCTCACAGTAAAAAGTAAATATCTTAAGAATTACGCATTGGATGTTCATCCAATTCGATAAATTAGTTACCAATATACAATTGAATATCAGTAATAAAATGCATTGATATTGATACGCTAGATTTTGATATATCGCCAATGATGTCGTATCAATAGTTGAAAATATTAATAGAAAACTTACGCTCCCAGTAAAATGCAAATATCTCAAGACTCACGCATTTGATATAAATCCAATTCAATATATTTAACGTCAACATATTTTTCAATATCAGTGATAAAATGCATTGATATTGATATCCAAATATTGATATCCCTCTTGCGCACATTTCTCTTCAGATTGCCGAAAAAGACTTTGGTTGTTGAACTTCTATCTATTCTCGAACCAAAAATAAATAGGAAAATTGCAATTTTCTGTATTTTGAAAACTAAAAGTTGTTGCTCAAATTAGTTTGATGAACCTAATTGATTCTCGAATCAAAAAATATTTAAGAAAATTGCTATTTTCAGTATTTTGAAAACTAAAAGTTGTTGTTCAAATTTCATTACAGATTGTTGAAAAAAAAACTTTGCAACCTAATTCGTATATCAACCAATTTTCAGTGTTTTTAAAACTAAAAATTGTTGTCAATATCTCTCTTTAGATTGTTAAAAAAACTCTGCAGACGAATTCGTATCTCTTAAGATTTTATCTTACAAGATAAAGTAGAGATGGTTTTTTTTCTGACTTCATATATGCACCTTATATGCTATACTATGCTGACTTTGCATATATGCACATTAGGCACCTATCTTAGGTCAACAATTTATATTCACTAATGTGAAACCATAATCTGCAAAGATATTTAAACATTATATTATTCATATAATGTTTTTATTGTAATAATTTAGTGATTGTAATTATTTGCATAATTTGATGTTGTTAATATAATCATTATCACATTTTTTTTTTAATAATAAATGTAGTTCTCTCCGAAGCCATGTTTAAACCCACTCTGACTGCATAAGTCCTCATATATCATGCAATTAACGCGAGTTTAATTCGGGCCCATTGACACCTGTATGCGCGGGTGGTAATTAGTTAATAGCTGATTTGTGTGCCGCCGGATAATTACGAGACTAGTTTTTAATACGCTGCGTGGGAACGGATCAATGGGCGATTGATTGCGTAGGTGATTAAATCCGGAATCTGTTTGCGTTTTTTTGTTGCGAGCGAAAATTGTGGGATTTAGGCAGCTGCATGCAGCCGGCGACAACAGCAAACATCGATATGATTACCTGCGTTGTTGGTAATAAGTGTTATTAACGTCCCGGCCGATAATAACGCGGAGAATCGTGTGTTTACAGGTTCTGCAATCAGATAGAAATTTGTCCTGATTTTCAGCTGAGTAAATCGTACGAGATAATTCGCGAGTTTCAGTTTGGCACATGGAAAGTGCCAGACGAGTAAATTAAACGATTCTCGAATGTATGAAAACGTTTATAGATGCGCAGATATTGTTAATAATAATAATAATAAAAACAGTAATAATAATAAGTTTAAGTTTTAGATTTTATCCATAAATTACCAGTTATGTATTTAAGCAAATATCTTAAATAAAATGTTTATTACTGTTAATGCTTATTCTATGTTATTTATATTAAAAAAAAGATATAAAGTTATTTATGCACCAAGGGCGTTATGAATTTGATAATGCCCGGAGGGTGACGATTGTTCAGCCCGAAGCTCTTTAGCCGAAGGTTAAATGTCGCTTGACAAAAATAATCGCAACCTTAGTGTCATCCACGAAGTTGCTATATAAGCGGGCGTTATAACGCATATAACGACCGTTGTTAAGGTCGTTTCGTCAAATATTACTTAGCAATGGTCAAAATGTAGCTAACGTCGCTGTTATAATATGTACAGAATAATGCCAAATGAGTCATGAATGACCTTCTACAGCATTTTGCTCATTCGAACGTTCTAAAGGCATTTGCTATTTGAGCGTACAATAATAAATTATGCAAAATTTTGAAACCGGCATACATTAAACTGACCTCCCCCGGCTTTCATACATTTCCAGTTACAGTTCATAAATATCACTTCACCGTTTGATGTGACAAAAAGTTGAAAGGGGCTTTAAAGTGTGTTACATATTCGCGCGATATGTATTCGGAATATTCGCTCCAACGGCGCGTACATTCTGTCGCTATTTGTCCAGCTGTCCGTCGAAGAATATCCCTCAGCATTTTCGGCCTGATTCCAACAGGTCGTGCTGTACAAATGCAGGATTCGCGCTGCACAAATCCCCGAGGATCCGTGCAGCCTCTGCTGTGTTTGAGCGACGGTGTTTTGCCAACAAACGCGTTAAATCGATCACTTCCTGTGTGCAGGATTTTAGCAGGTGTATCTCCTGTGAAAATACAGCAAGAATGGATTATGATGCAAACGGCTTGGCAGTTAATATTATATTTTGTATAAAATTTTGTGTAAAAATTTAAATAATTGTACATTCGGGTATTAAACTTGCGGACAACTTCGAAGTTAATTTGATTTTAAATTAAATTGATAAAAACAAAAGATGGCGCTCTTTGGTGAAAAATTAAAAATCTGCGACAATTTTCTACATGAAGATCCTGAAAAGTTGCTAAAGTATCTGAAGCTTTTATTAAGTAATTTTCTCACACAACTGAGACACTTAATGACAAATGTAATATAACAAGGTGAAACAAATCGAAAATTTATATAATAATTTCAATAGGAAACTGCCAATTATTGAAAATTAGGTAAACTTTTGCTGAAATGTTGAAAATTTGCGACAATTTTCTACTGAAGATCCTGAAAAGTTGCTAAAGTTTCTAAATCTTTTATTAAGCAATTTTATCACACAACTAAAACACTTAATGACAAATGTAATAAAACAAGGTGAAAGAAATAGAAAATTTATATAATAATTTCAATTGGAAACTGGTAAGTATTGAAAATTATGTAAAATTTTGTAGAAAAAGTTGAAAATCTGCGACAATTTTCTACAAGAAGATCCTGAAAAGTTGCTAAAGTCTCTGAAACTGTTATTAGGTAATTTTCTCACACAACTGAAACACTTAATGACAAGTGTAATGAAAAAAAGCTGAAACAAACAGAATATATATATATATAATAATTTCAATAGGAAACTGCCAATTATTGAAAATTAGGTAAACTTTTGCTGAAAAGTCGAAAATCTGCGACAATTTTCTACTTGAAGATCCTGAAAGGTTGCTAAAGTTTCTGCAACTTCTATAAGTAATTTTCTCACACAACTAAAACACTTAATGACAAGTGTAATAAAAAAAACTGAAACAAACAGAAAATTTATAAAAAATACTGCCAATTATTGAAAATAAAGTAAACTTTTGCTGAAAAGTTGAAAATCTGCGACAATTTTCTACTTGAAGATCCTGAAAAGTTGCTAAAGTTTCTGAAACTTTTATTAAGTAATTTCCTCACACAAGTAAAACACTTCATGACAAGTGTAATAAAAAAAACTGAAACAAACAGAAAATGTATATAATAATTTCAATAGGAAACTGCCAATTATTGAAAATTAGGTAAACTTTTGCTGAAATGTTAAAAATCTGCGACAATTTTCTACTTAAAGATCCTGAAAAGTTGCTAAAGTTTCTGAAACTTGTATTAAGTAATTTTCTCACACAACTGAAACACTTAATGACAAGTGTAATAAAAAAAACTGAAACAAACAGAAAATGTATATAATAATTTCAATAGGCAACTGCCAATTATTGAAAATTAGGTAAACTTTTGCTGAAAAGTTGAAAATCTGCGACAATTTTCTACTTGAAGATCCTGAAAAGGTCCTAAAGTTTCTGAAACTGTTATTAGGTAATTTTCTCATACAACTAAGACACTTAATGACAAATGTAATAAAACAAGCAAGGTGAAACAAAAAGAAAATTTATATAATAATTTCAATACAAAACTGGTAAGTATTGAAAATTGTGTAAAATTTTGTTGAAAAAGTTGAAAATCTGCGACATTTTTTTACATGAAGATCCTAAAAAGTTGCTAAAGTTTCTGAAACTTTTATTAAGTAATTTTCTTACACAACTAAAACACTTAATGACAAGTGTAATAAAAAAAGCTCAAACAAATAGAAAATTTGTATAAAATTTCAATAGAAAACTGGTAAGTATTGAAAATTTAATAAAATTTTGTAGAAAAAGTTGAAAATCTGCGACAATTTTCTACAAGAAGATCCTGAAAAGTTCTTAAAGTTTATGAAACTGTTATTAGGTAATTTTCTCACACAACAAAAACACTTAATGACAAGTATAATAAAAAATGCTGAAACAAACAGAACATGTATGTAAATTAAAGAAAATTTAGTAAAAACATCAGAAATTGCGAATAAATTCACTACAAATAAAAAAATCTAGAAATTAAAATGATTTTAGCCTTATCGTTAGTAATAAGGTATCAAATAATCATCACAGTGGCAATTAACTGTCAGATAACTATCATGTAGGTAATAAACTATCAAATAACTGTCATTTGTACTTCCAATCTATCAAAATACTATTATTTTGACATGAAACGATTAAAACTGTATAATTTTGGTACCCCATTGATAATAATTTGTCAAATAGTTGTTACATTAGCAGTGATCTATCAGATAAATATCATTTTGATAATATTCTGTAAGATAATTGTCATTTTAACTTTAAATATATCAATATACTATCATTTTCATATAATACTATCAAAACTATATCATTTTAACATTCACGTTAGTAATAAATTGTCAAATACTCATCACATTGGCAATTAACTGTCAGATTGCTATCACGTAGGTAATAAATTGTCAAATAACTGTCAGTTTTACTTCCATTCTATGAAAATACTATCATTTTCACATGAAATGATCAAAACTGTACCATTTTGGCACCCCTATTGATAATTATCTGTCATATAATTATCACATTGGCAGTGATCTATCAGACAGCTATAACATGCTGTCGATAACTGTCATTCTCACTCTTAATCTATTAAAATACCATAATTTTTAACTGAAACTATGAAAACTGTATCATTTCGGCATTCACCTTAGTACTAAGTTGTCATATAATAGTAAAATTGGCAATAAGCTGTCAAAAAACTTTGACTTAGGTAATAAACTGTCAAATAGCTGTCAGTTTTACTTTTAATCAATTAAAATACCATCATTTTGACATAAAACTATCAAAAAAGTATAATTTTGGCATTAGCGTCAGTAATAAGTTGTCAAATAATTGTCATATTGGCAAATAACTGTCAGATAAATATCGCGTAGGTTATAAACTGTCAATTTATTGTTATTTTGATTTTCAATTTATCAAAATACCATTAATTTGACATGAAACGATCAAAATTGTATAATTTCAGTCCCCATTGTTAATAATCTGTCTAATAGTTGTCACATTAGCAGTAATCTATCAGATAACTATCATTTTGATAATATGTTGTTAGATAATTGTCATTTTAACTTTAAATATATCAATATACTATCATTTTCATATAATACTATAAAAACTGTATCATTTTATCATTCAAGTTAGTAATAAGTTGTCAAATACTCATTACATTGGCAATTAACTGTCAGATAATTATCACCTAGGTAATAAATTGTCATTTAACTGTCAGTTTTTCTTCCAATCTATAAAAATACTATCATTTTCACATGAAATGATCAAAACTGTATCATTTTGGCACCCCCATTGATAATTATTTGTCAAATAATTATCACATTGGCAGTGATCTATCAGACAGCTATAACATGCTGTCGATAGCTGTCATTCTGACTCTTAATCTATCAAAATACCATAATTTTTAAATGAAACTATGAAAATTGTATCATTTTGGCATTCACCTTGGTACTAAGTTGTCAAATAATAGTAAAATTGGCAATAAGATGTCAAAAAAATTTGACTTAGGTAATAAACTGTCAAATAGCTGTCAGTTTTACTTTTAATCAATTAAAATACCATCATTTTGACATAAAACTATCAAAAAAGTATAATTTTGGCATTAGCGTCAGTAATAAGTTGTCAAATAATTGTCATATTGGCAAATAACTGTCAGATAAATATCGCGTAGGTTATAAACTGTCAATTTATTGTTATTTTGATTTTCAATTTATCAAAATACCATTAATTTGACATGAAACGATCAAAATTGTATAATTTCAGTACCCCATTGTTAATAATCTGTCTAATAGTTGTCACATTAGCAGTAATCTATCAGATAACTATCATTTTGATAATATGTTGTTAGATAATTGTCATTTTAACTTTAAATATATCAATATACTATCATTTTCATATAATACTATAAAAACTGTATCATTTTATCATTCAAGTTAGTAATAAGTTGTCAAATACTCATTACATTGGCAATTAACTGTCAGATAATTATCACCTAGGTAATAAATTGTCATTTAACTGTCAGTTTTTCTTCCAATCTATAAAAATACTA
Organism: Othius punctulatus; assembly: GCA_951805005.1. Lineage (NCBI taxonomy): Eukaryota > Metazoa > Arthropoda > Insecta > Coleoptera > Staphylinidae > Othius > Othius punctulatus. Next base: position 9,529,222 of record OX638143.1, read on the forward strand.
TCATTTTCACATGAAATGATCAAAACTGTATCATTTTGGCACCCCCATTGATAATTATTTGTCAAATAATTATCACATTGGCAGTGATCTATCAGACAGCTATAACATGCTGTCGATAGCTGTCATTCTGACTCTTAATCTATCAAAATACCATAATTTTTAAATGAAACTATGAAAATTGTATCATTTTGGCATTCACCTTGGTACTAAGTTGTCAAATAATAGTAAAATTGGCAATAAGATGTCAAAAAAATTTGACTTAGGTAATAAACTGTCAAATAGCTGTCAGTTTTACTTTCAATCAATTAAAATACCATCATTTTTAACAAAAATATCAAAACTGTATGATTTTAGCATTGTCGATGGTAATGAGTTATCAAATAATCGTAACATTGGCAATTACCTGCCAGATAACTATCACGTAGGTAATAAACTGTCAAATAACTGTAAGTTTGATTTACAATCCATCGAAAAACCATCATTTTGACATGATACTATTAAAATTGCATGATTTCGGCATGCCCATGGAAAATTATCTGTCATATAATTGTCACATTGGCAGTAATCTATCAGATAACTATCATTTTCATAATATGCTGTTAGATAATTGTCATTTTATGTTTAAATTTACCAATATACCATCATTTTGATATAAAACTATAAAAACTGTATCATTTTAACTTTCACATTAGTAATAAGTTGTCAAATAATCGTTACACTGGCAATTAACTGTCAGATAATTATCACGTATGTAATAAACTGTCAAATAAGTGTCAGTTTTACTTTCAATCAATCAAAATACCATCATTTTGACATAAAACTATCAAAACTGTACGATTTTAGCATTGTCATTCGTAATAAGTTGTCAAATAATCATCACAGTGGCAACTAACTGTCCGATAACTTATCACGTAGGTAATAAACTGTCAAATAACTAAAATTTTGATTTGCAATCTATCGAAATACCATCATTTTGACATAATACTATTAAAAGTGTATGATTTGGCATCCCCATAGAAAATTATCTGTCAAATAATTGGCACATAGGCAATAATCTCTCAGATAACTATCATTTTGATAATATGCTGTTAGATAACTCTCATTTTAACTTTAAATTTATCAATATACCATAATTTTCATATAATACTATCAAAACTATATCATTTTAACATTCACGTTAGTAATAAGTTGTCAAATAATCGTCACATTTGCAATTAATTATCAGATAGCTATCACGTAGGTAATAAACTATCAAATATCTGTCAGTTTTACTTTCAATCAATCAAAATATCATCATTTTGACATAAAATTATCAAAACTGTATGATTTTGGAATTGTTGTTGGTAATAAGTTGTGAACTAATCATCACAGTGACAATTAACTGTCAGATAACTTTCACGTAGGTAATAAACTTTCAAATAACTGTATTTTGACTGGTAATCTATCAAAATGCCATCATTTTGACATAAAATTATCAAAATTGAATCAGTTTGGCATTAATGTTAATAATAACAAATAAAAAAATAGTTACATTAGAAATGAACTGCCAGATTACTATGACGTAGGTAATAAACTGTCAAATAACTGTCATTTTTACTTATAAAACAAAATATTATCACTTTGACATCGTGACATTGCAACCATTGCATGTCTAACCACACAAAATATATTTTTCAAAAAGTAATCATTTGAATTACATCTAATAGAACTATGTTTATGCACTCTCAGGAAGATATTAACATCTGTTCAACATAAAATTCTAGGAAAACTGTGAATGAATCATTTGTGGTTAGATAATGTTTTATGTGTGGTTAAAACATACTCATATTTCATTTTCATATTTCATTTTCATATTCATTAAAAACAATTTCAGCACTTCAGAACGTAATTCTTTTATGACCATTTATAATTCATTTTAACACATTTCTTGACTTTTCTTCATATGACTACATATCTAGATGTGATATCTGCTTCGAGGTTAATACGTGTATGTACATATGTGTATCTGATGATGAATTTTTTTTTTTGTGAAAAACTTTTGCTTGACTTACATTAGATAACTGTCACAAACACAGTCGAATTTTGTTTTTTTTTTAATTTTGGAAACTATCATCATTCATAACATGTGACTTTTTTTTTCATATGACTTCATATTTAGATGTGATATCTGTTTCGATGTCAATACGTGTCTGTACTTACTATTAGATGATGAAGGTTTTTTCTTGTGAAAAACTTTTGCTTGACTTACATTACATAACTGTCACAAGCACAGCCCAATTTTGATTTTTTTTTTAATTTTGATAATTGATATTAATTCTCTTCTATGATATGATATCTTCTATGATATTCCTGCATAAATATGTATAATTTCCGTTTGAAATTCCATCATTCTTAGAAATCACTTTCAACTAAAAGTATAAATAATAAATTATATGATATATGAATAATATATGATATGTGATATGATATGATATATGATGATGAATAGATAAATGTGATGAAATTTGTTTCACACCTTTTCAGTTTTGTAAATATCGTACTTATGCACATATATGATGATGAACAGATAAATGTGATGAAATTTGCTTCACACCTCTTCAGTTTTGTAAATATCGTGCTTATGCACTATATTCGCTGCAATCTAAAAACTATTTTATAAACTCCATAATAATTATCATTATTATCGTAGTTATAATAATAATAATAATAAAGAATATTTATTAGCAAAAAAACGCTACATAATATACAAAATTTCAACAAGTTCTGTAAATATTATGCTTATACTCTATATTCGTTGCAATCTAAAATATATTAAATTCATAATTATCATCATTTTCGTTATCCTACTTTATGTCTGATTCGATTTATTGACTGTTCCTACACAAATCGCTGTGATTAAACTTAAGCCCCGCTTTCCGCCTGCAAGAACAGCGTACACATTTATTAATTCTCCTCCTGACATTCACAAACCGTACCCCTTTGTGCTTATATTAAACTTATGTATTCCAGCGTTATAGCTTCGCATATTTTGCTATAATGAAAATTGCTTGTTCCTTTGCGTATGCATAGCTGCACGTATATATTAATTTTTCTATAAATACTTATATTGTCATTAAAATTAATAAAAATGTATCGATATATTCAAAATATGTTCATTCAAATACTATAATAATAAGTATATTATTTGTTATAATAGTAAAAATAACAACTAATAAATATTTTTAAAATGTTACTTACTATAAAAATGATATATTCCGAATATGTTCATTCAAATGCGATAGAAATTTGCGAAAGTTATGGGCGTCATTATTTATAATAACCATCCAATCGTCGAGAAAAACATATTTTTATTTAATGTAACAGTGATATACACCTCTAAGGCATTTTTTATTTCTCGTTCTATCAACATTTCAATCAGTTAAAGCTTCTCGAATAGCAAACAATATATTCCATAGGCAATTTTATTTCTTTCATAATAAATACGATTTAATAAAGTAAAAATGAGTGTAAATTTGCTTACATTAAAATCTGATATATGCAGCATAAAATTTGTCCATATTCCATAGAATTAATACCTGCAATTCATCAAAAATTGATAACTAACACATATGAACAATATGACCAAATTTTTGCATATTATTCATTTTGCAATTTCCTCCATAGTTAATACATCTAAAAATTGTATAGCACTTTTTATAGCAGCCATAAACTATCGATCAGTTTAATCGTTATATCGTTATTGTTCTGGCAGTAATTAAAATTTAACATCCGTCCGAGCTGCTAAATTTATTTTGCCACCGTGTCAGTGTGTTAATTTCTGCCACGTCGCGCGTGCATATCCAAGTAATTACGTTTATACTCTTGCAGTGGTAATTGAATTCGTCTATGGGAGATGTGGCACTGCAAAAGAGCTGAATAAAAATAGAGCCTGGGCTGGAGTCTACGTGGTGTGCTTAAAAATTCAGCGCTCACGTCGCCTCGTGAGCTCTGAAATTAATCCCGCCGATCAAATCCAACAGAAATTGCCGTGTTTTTCGCTAGATTGCCAATTAGGCATGCAAACTGGTGGACAGTGTACGTATGAACGTTGAATTTTTGAATTATGATACGTATAGATGCAACTTCTGATAATTTCTTGCATATATTTGTGCAATAGTTTTATTACAATTTCATTAAGTATTTAAGTGTAGGTACTGATTAGAAAAATTATTAATTAATTTTTCGTGCAACTTTTCGGAAACTTTTCTGCAGACTTTCTACTTGCAAAGTTTGTCAAATTTTGCAAGTGGAAAGTCTGCGGAAAAATTTCCGAAATTTGACAAACTTTGCAAGTAGAAAGTCTGCAGAAAAGTTTCCGAAAAGTTGCACGAAAAATTAATTAATAATTTTTCTGATCAGTACCTACACTTAAATACTTCATGAAAATATAATAAAAATATTGCACAAATATATGCAAGAAATTATCAGAAATTGCAACTGAAAAATAAAATTTGTAATAGTTTCAAAAATGTTTCTGAATGACCCAAAAACGTGTCAGCAAACCTGGAAAAACGTAACGAATAATGTATTTTATTTAGTCGCACTGAATGCGACTGAATAAAATGCAACAAACCAAAAACCAAAAAGCAAGAAAATTGCTAAAATAATAATCATATCATAAATATTATAATATGTACAATTTACACAAAATTTCTCTAATATTTCAGAAATTGTGAAAAGATTATTATCAATGGGGTGCCAAAAGTACATAGTTTTGATCGTTTCATGTCAAAATGTTGGTATTTTGATTGATAAGAAGTAAATTAAGTAATTACAGTTATTTGATGATTCTAACTGAAAGTAGTCTGACAGCTTATTACCAATGTAACTATTATTTGACAACTTATTACTAACGTGAATGCTAAAATGATAGTTTTCATGATTTTAGTTCAAAATTATGGCAATTTGATGTAGATTGACAGATAAAATGACAGATATCTGACAGCATATTATCAACATGATAATGTCTGATAGATTACTGCCAATATGATAATTATTTGACAAATAATTATCAATGGGGGTGCTAAAATGATACAGTTTGGATCATTTCATGTGAAAATGATAGTATTTTCATAGATTGGAAGTAATACTGACAGATATATGACAATTTATTACCTACGTGATAATTATCTGACAGTTAATTGCCATTGCGATGATAATTTGACAACCTTTTACTAACGTGAATGTTAAAATGATACAGTTTTGATAGTATTATATGAAAATGATGGTATATTGATAGATTTGAAGTTAAAATGACAATTATCTAACAGCATATTATCAAAATGATAGTTATCTGATAGATTACTGCTAATGTGACAACTACTTGGCAGATTATTATCAATGGAGTGCCGAAATTACACAATTTTGATCGTTTCATGTCAAAATAATGGTATTTTGATAGATTATAGTTTAAAGTTACAGTTTAATTACAACACATTATCAACATGATAATTATCTGATAGATTACTGAGTATGTGAGAATCATTTGACAAATAATTATCAGTGGGGATGCCGAAATCATACAATTTTAATAGTATAATGTCAAAATGATGGTATTTCACTAGATTGAAAATCAAAATTACATTTATTTGACAGTTTATTACCTACGTGAGAGCTATCTGACAGTTAATTGCCAATGCGATGAGTATTTGACAATTTATTAGTAACGTGAATGTTAAAATGATACACTTTTGATAGTATTATATGAAAATGATGGTATATTGATAGATTTAAAGTTAAAATGACAATTATCTAACAGCATATTATCAAAATGATAGTTACCTGATAGTTTACTGCTAATGTGACAACTATTTGGCAGATTATTATCAATGGAGTGCCGAAATTACACAATTTTAATCGATTGATGTCAGAAAAATGGTATTTTGATAGATTGGAAGCAAAAATGACAATAAATTGACAGTTTATTACTTACGTGATATTTATCTGACAGTTAATTACCAATGTGACATTTATTTGACAACTTATTACTGACGCTAATGCTAAAATAATACAGTTTTGATAGTTTTATGTCAAAATGATGGTATTTTGATAGATTATAGTTCAAAAATACAGTTTAATTACAGCACATTATCAACATGATAGTTATCTGATAGATTACTGAGTATGTGACAATCATTTGACAAATAATTTTCAGTGGGGATGCCGAAATCCTACAATTTGAATAGTATTATATCATAACGATGGTATTTTACTAGATTGAAAATCAAAATTATATTTATTTGACAGTTTATTACCTACGTGATAGTTATCTGACAGTTAATTGCTAATGTGATAAGTATTTGATAACTTATTACTAACGTGAATGATAAAATGATACAGTTTTGATAGTATTATACGAATATGATGGTATATTGATAGATTTAAAGTTAAAATGCCAATTATCTAACAGCATATTATCAAAATGATAGTTATCTGATAGATTACTGCTAATGTGACAACTATTTGGCAGATTATTATCAATGGGGTGCCGAAATTATACAATTTTGATCATTTCATGTCAAAATACTGATATTTTGATAGATTGGAAGTCAAAATAACAATAAATTGACAGTTTATAACCTACGTGATATTTATCTGACAGTTAATTGCCAATGTGACATTTATTTGACAACTTATTACTGAAGCTAATGGTAAAATGATACAGTTTTGATAGTTTTATGTCAATATGATGGTATTTTGATAGATTATAGTTCAAAATTACAGTTTAATTACAGCACATTATCAACATGATAGTTATCTGATAGATTACTGAGTATGTGAGAATCATTTAACAAATAATTTTCAGTGGGGATGCCGAAATCATTCAATTTTAATAGTATTATGTCAAAATCATGGTATTTCACCAGATTGAATATCAAAATTACATTTATTTTGACAGTTTATTGCCTACGTGATATATGTCTGAGAGTTAATTGCCAATGTGATGAGTATTTGACAACTTATTACTAACGTGAATGTTAATATGATACAGTTTTGATAGTTTTATAAGAAAATGATGGCATATTGATAGATTAGAAGTTAAAATGACAGTTATCTAACAGCATATTATCAAAATTATAGTTATCTGATAGATTACTGCTTATGTGCCACCTATTTGGCAGATTATTATCAATGGGGTGCCAAAATTATACAGTTTTGATCGTTTCATGTCAAAATGATGGTATTTTGATAGATTAGAAGTAAAAATTACAGTTATTTGATGGTTCTAACTGAAAGTTCTCTGACAGCTTATTGCCAATGTAACTATTATTTGACAACTTATTACTAACGTGAATGCTAAAATGATACAGTTTTCATAGTTTTAGTTCAAAATTATGACATTTTGATAGACTGACAGTTAAAATGACAGTTATCTGACAGCATATTATTAACATGATACTGTCTGGTAGATTACTGCCCATGTGATAATTATTTGACAGAATGTCAATGGGGGTGCCAAAATGATACAGTTTTGATCGTTTCATGTCAAAATGATGGTATTTTCATAGATTGGAAGTAAAAATGACAGTTATTTGACAGTTTATTACCTACGTGATAAATATCTGAAAACTTATTGCCAATGTAACTAATATTTGACAGCGTATTGCTGACATGAATGCCAAAATGTTACAACATTGTTAATTTTATATCAACATGATGATATTTTAATAGATTAAAAGTGATAGACTTCCAATCTATCAATATATCATCATTTTGATATAAAATTAACAAAGTTGTAAAATTTTGGCATTCATGTTAGCAATACGCCTGGTAATATCTCGATATATCGATAATATATCGATCGCCTGGAGAGACAATTTTAGTGAAAATTCTTGGCCGAAGAAATGTTGTTGACAATGACCAGAAGGTTCTTTCAAGGTCATTTGCAGAAGAAGCGTTTTCGGCAATGACTATAAGCTTATTTCAAGGTTATTTGCAGAAGAAGTCGTCAGTGACCAGAAGGTTCTTTGAAGGTCATTCGCAGAAGAAGCGTTTTCGGCAAAGACCATAAGCTTATTTCTAGGTTATTTGCAGAGGGTTATTTGCAGAGGAAGTCGTCAGTGACAATTTACACAAAATTTCACGAATATTTCAGAAATTGTTAAAAGATTATTATCAAAGGTTCTTTTAAGGTCATTTGCAGAAGAAGCGTTTTCGGTAATGACCATAAGCTTATTTCAAGGTTATTTGCAGAGGAAGTCGTCAGAGACCAGAAGGTTCTTTCAAGGTCATTCGCAGAAGAAGCGTTGTCGGCAAAGACCATAAGCTTATTTCAAGGTTATTTGAAGAGGAAGTCGTCAGTGATAATTTACACAAAATTTCACGTATATTTCAGAAATTATTAAAAGTTTATTATCAAAGTTTCTTTCAAGGTCATTTGCAGAAGAAGCGTTTTCTGTAATGACCATAAGCTTATTTCAAGGTTATTTGCAGAGGAAGTCGTCAGTGACCAGAAGGTTCTTTGAAGGTCATTTGCAGAAGAAGCGTTTTCGGCACTGACCATAAGCTTATTTCATGGTTATTTGTAGAGGAAGTCGTCAGTGATAATTTACACAAAATTTCACGAACATTTCTGAAATTATTAAAAGATTATTATCAAAGGTTCTTTCAAGGTCATTTGCAGAAGAAGCGTTTTCGGCAATGACCATAAGCTTTTTTCAAGGTTATTTTCAGAGGAAGTCGTCAGTGACAATTTACACAAAATTTCACGAATATTTCAGAAATTGTTAAAAGATTATTATCAAAGGTTCTTTTAAGGTCATTTGCAGAAGAAGCGTTTTCGGTAATGACCATAAGCTTATTTCAAGGTTATTTGCAGAGGAAGTCGTCAGTGACCAGAAGGTTTTTTGAAGGTCATTTGCAGAAGAAGCGTTTTCGGCACAGACCATAAGCTTATTTCAAGGATATTTGCAGAAGAAGTCGTCAGTGACCAGAAGGTTATTTTAGGGTCATTCGCAGAAGAAGCGTTTTCGGCAATGACCATAAGCAAGGTCATTAGCAGAAGAAGCGTTTTCGGCAATGACCATAAGCTTATTTCAAGGTTATTTTCAATATAGGTCGTCAGTGACTAGAAGGTTCTTTCAAGGTCATTTGCAGAAGAAGCGTTTCCGGCAATGACCATAAGCTTATTTCAAGGTTATTTGCAGAAGTAGTCGTCAGTGACCAGAAGGTTCTTTCAAGGTCATTAGCAGAAGAAGCGTTTTCGGCAATGACCATAAGCTTATTTCAAGGTTATTTTCAATATAGGTCGTCAGTGACTAGAAGGTTCTTTCAAGGTCATTTGCAGAAGAAGCGTTTTCGGCAATGACCATAAGCTTATTTCAAGGTTAATTGCAGAAGAAGTCGTCAGTGACCAGAAGGTTCTTTCAGGGTAATTTGCTGAAGAAGTTGAGCGGTGGATAATAATTATACCTAGCAGCAGCGTCAAGTTTGTCCAGCACGCCTGATTTATTTCAAGGCTATTTGCAGAAAAAGTCGTCGGTGGCCAGAAGGTTCTTTCAAGGTCGTTAGAAGAAGAGTTTTCGGCAATGACCCTAAGCTTATTTCAAGGTTATTTGCAGAAGAAGTCGTCAGTGACCAGAAGGTTCTTTCAAGGTCATTTGCAGAAGAAGCGTTTTCGGCAATGACCATAAGCTTAGTTCAAGGTTATTTGCAGAAGAAATCGTCAGTGACCAGAAGGTTCTTCGAAAGAACCAGAAGGTAAGAACAGAAGGTTCTTTCAGGGTAATTTGCTGAAGAAGTTGAGGGGTGGCGAATAATTATACCTAGCAGCAGCGTCAAGTTTTTCCGGCATTCATTCCGGCATTTCGGGGCATTCAAATCGTGAACAAAACGTTTGTTTTCTTCACCCGAGGCCTAATGCAGTTAAGCGAATAATTATTTATCTTATCTTCGTTATCCTTGCCTGTTATGAAGATGGGAGTATAAACAGCCGTAGGATCAACTAATAATGATGTAGTTGAGTGAATAATGATTCTTATCTTCTTTATTTCACGGTTTAATGAACACACTTAACAGCTACAACTTTTCTAATTATTTTATTACTTTATTAACGGTGTTGAGAACCTCGTAACTTTAATTCGGCATGAAGCTGTACTATTGCAGGCATGACTTATTCGGTCATATAATTCTGGTAGCTATATACGCGTAATTAGCCCCACATCTTGCATAATGAGATAATTCGTAATTAACACGCGACCTTTAAGTTTGTGCAAATTCTCGTAATGCAACGTCTCCGTCCATAAAAAAAAACACGCACGTCTCAACGCTTATTACCATTATTCACCTTCCCAGCTGACCCAGCTTATGACCATTATTTACCTTCCCAGCTGACCGCTTTCGTTGGCCCCGTGCGACTATACGGGGCGATCAATTAACACCGTCTTGCCTCTGGCGGAATGACTCCGGTCTGCAGCCATTGTCCCAGCGGCACTTTGCATTGCAAATTAGGAGCGCGCACGCCGCTCCATATTCAATTTGGACGTGATTCTAATTAAAGCAATCCACCTCAAAGATTCGGAGTAATGGAATTTGCGGTGCTAATAGAAATATAATTACCACCGGGGCGGCCGTGCGTCTTTGTAGACGTGCCCCGCCGCCGCAGCACATCAATTAATTACTAAAATGATGATGTGGGCCGCGACTCTGATGACTTGATAAGTGGTTTGGCAGACTACATGCGAAGGCGAGACTGCAAACAGACTTCGGATCAACTCATAATAATGTAGTTCACTCAATAAGTGAGAAAAAATGTGTACCACATCTTTTTTTTTTCATTGTTATGAAGCTGAGACGAAACTGCAAACGCTCATGGAATCAACTAGCAATAAGGCCTCGGCTACGATATGAGCGGTGAACGGAGGCGAATAATTATGTCTAGGAGCAGCGTCAAGTTTTTCGAGCACGCTGCATTCAAATCGTGAACAAAACGTATGTTTGTATGTTGTATCGTACCCGAGGCCTTATGCAGTTAAGAAAAAATATTTATCTTATCTTCTTTATCCTTGCCTGTTATGAAGATGAGACTACAAACAGCCATGGGATCAACTAATAATGATGTATTTGAGAAAATAATGATTTATCTTATCTTCTTCATGTTATGAAGATGAGACGAAACTACAAACAAGTATAGGATCTAATGTAGTTGAGCGAATAATTATTTATCTTATTGCATGTTACGAAGATGACATGAAACTGCAAACATTCATGGGGACAACCAATAATAGTGCTATTCATATAATACAAGCGAATAATTCTTTTTTGTAATACCTCTGTGTTATTGACATTTATCAGTACTGTCTGCTCGATCGATATGACAGGCGTAAAGGCCTTGGCCGTTATAATAACGGCCGTGGACGTTATTTAAATGACAACGCAAATTTATGAGCAATAAAGTCTTCATATTCTTTCTCATACCTGCTGCTGCTTTTTTGGGGAAGTAAATCGATTGTGGCAGCATTTGCTTCATTTAGTACATCTTCGGGGATACCACCAAACGAAGAACTTTGCACATCTGACATTATTTTTCTAATTTCACTATGATTTGTTTGTTTGTATTTGAACCGTTGATGTTGCTATGGTAACAAATTGCGCCTGGATAACTAGTTTATTAATTTTGAAATTTAATATTGATAAATTGACCAGTTTTTGTAATTTAGGTATTACAAAAAGTATCGAACAACATACGGCCGATATGCAAATAACAGGCTTGGTTGAATATAAACCTCGGCTGCGCTCCGCTCCGCTTCGCTTCGCCTCGGTTTACAAACTTCAACCCGCGCCTGTTATTTATTACATATCGGCCTAATGGCGTTATATACTATATCGTGCCTTGTTTATTCTACACTGTTAGGAAGAAGAGACAAAACTGCAAACCTTCATGGGATCAACAAATAATAATGTCCCATGTAGCAACTAATATCTTCTTAAGATTACTTATTTTTACCTCAGAGTGTAAAAATCCCTACGTACATATCAATTATGAATGATTACAACAAATATTATCGTAATTTACAACTATGAATAATTACTCATAGCGCAATTTGAATGAAACGATAGAGCATGCAAGGACTGATTCACGTAATTATTACTCCTAAATAAGATGCAATTACGTTACAAATAATTATAATTATAAAATTTACTGCATCTATATTGGGGTGACTATATTGCCTTAGTAAGAAGACTTTAATAGTATTATTAATTAACGTATAATTATTTTATAAATAATTATAATTACACAATATATTGCCACAATTTTATAAAGAAAGAGGGAAACATGCTTTATTACGCTATAGACCCCTCAGGAAATCTTTCAGCCCTTAATTTATATTTTTGTTAGTATTTTATTTAATATTTAATTAAATAAAGTCAACACAATACCTAATCCTAATATGTTATATACATATATTTTTATATATTTATTTATTGAAGATATTTTGATTGTGAGTATTATTTTAGGATAATTTTATATATATATATATATATATATATATATATATATATATATATATATGTATATATATGTATGTATGTATATATATATGTATATATATATATATATACTTATACTTATATATATATATTTATATATATATATATATATATATATAATTCAAAGTCGAAACTAGTCGGGTTAAATAAATAAATAAATAAATATTATGAAATACCAGAAAGTACTAAACAAATAACAAATAACTGAATACTGAAACAACTGAACTGAACTGAATCAAATAATTAATTTATATTATTATATGTTCGTGTTTACATTATAAATGTTATTAATATTTCATTTTTTATATATTCATTTTTTATTATCAATATTTCATTTACTTGTTTTTTTCCAGAGAAGTGCCATATATGACTATTTATGATACATGTAACAGTCTTTATAAACATTGTATACTAAACAATCCCAAGGCTTTGCAAAAGGAATTTTAGGCGACGGTTAATAAATCTTTCAAAGTTCAGTAATTGATACACGTAAAAACAAATAGGGACTCGAAGCATATGCATAACAGTCTCCTGGAGAAAGATTAATAGTGTCGTACTGTCTTCCAACTTCCATTTGTCAAGCCCAAGCATTCGGGGAAACCCCTAATCTTTACACCCACATAATATATTTTTTATCTAAAAGTTCAACTGAACATTTTTCGTAAACGTTCATGCTAACAAGCGATTGTAAGTTCTCAATAACTCTTTTAAATCATTCATTTAGATTAGGTTAATTTAGGTTAGGTTAGGTTAGGTTATTTAGGTTAGGCTAAATCATTCATATAGGAACTTTTAAAATCTGGATTACCAACTATTTTAAAACTTTATTTAAGAACATCAATAACAATTATGCATGTTTTGGTTTCTAAGTTCCAAGAATAATTTATAGCCCTGTCAGATATTGTACAAAGTAATCTCTAAATACCAGAAACAACTTCTTATGCTTTTACCACAGAATGTTAATTGATATATCGACATATACAAAAAAATAACGACTCGAGTTTCGACTTCTTGCAGTCATTTTCAAGATTTTCACAACGAGCAAATCTCACGTAAATGAGAAAACCGAGTTATTAACTTTCCAAGTTGGCCAGTATAAGTTATCAGCCCCTGAAATTTCTGAAAATTTATCTGTTGGATATTTTGAAAATTTTATGCCAGATTCGTATACAGTATTGCTGAAGATAAATCTTCTAAAAATTTAATAACGGGTAAGTCTCACATAAGTGAGAAAATCGAGTTATTAAGTTTCTGAGTTGGGCAGTATAAGTTATCAGCCACTGACATTTCTGAAAATTTATTTGTTGGATATTTCGCAAAATTTATACCAGATTTGGATACAGTATACCTAATGATAAATATTCTGAAAATTTGACCATTAGCATGTCTCACATAAATGAGAAAATCGCGTTATTAACTTTCCGAGTTGGCCAGTATAAGTTATCAGCCACTGAAATTTCTAAAAACAAATCTGTTGGATATTTTAAAAATTTTATGCCAGATTTGTATACAGTATGCCTGAAGATAAATCTTCTGAAAATTTGAACACAAGCATGTCTCACATAAGCGAAAAAATCGAGCTGTTAAGTTTCCGAGTTGGCCAGTATAAGTTATCAGCCACTGAAATTTCTGAAAATTTATCTGTTGGATATTTTGAAAATTTTATACCAGATTTATATACAGTGTGCCTGAAAATCACCCTTCTAAAAATTTGGCCACAAAAATGTCTCAAATAAGTGAGAAAATCGAGTTATTAACTTTCCGAGTTGGCCAGTGTAAGTTATCAGCCACTGAAATTTCTGAAAACTTATCTGTTGAATATTTTGAAAATTTCATGCCAGATTTGTATACAGTATACCTTAAGAAAAATCTTCTGAAAATTTGACCACGAGCACGTCTCACATAAGTGAGAAAATCGAGCTATTAAGTTTCTGAATTGGTCAGTATAAGTTATCAGCCACTGAAATTTCTGAAAATTTATCTGTTGGATATTTTGAAAATTTTATACCAGATTTGTATAGAGTGTGCCTGAAAATCACTCTTCTAAAAATTTGGCCACAAAAATGTCTCAAATAAGTGAGAAAATCGAGTTATTAACTTTCTGAATTGGCCAGTATAAGTTATCAGCCACTGAAATTTCTGAAAGTTTATCAGTTGGATATTTTGAAAATTTTGTACCAGATCTATAAACAGTATAACTGAAAATAAACCTTCTGAAAATTTGACCACGGGCATGTCTCACATAAGTGAGAAAATCGAGTTCTTAACCTTCGGAGTTGGCCAGTAGATAAATCTTCTGAAAACTTGACCACGAGCAAGTCTCACATTCGCCTCCGGAGAGTCAGGACTAGAGTTAAGACTCCCAGCTCTATTACATAAACAGTTCTAGCATCTATTCTTAGAAGGAAGTTGAGACTCTGATGTGAAATATCTCTGCCGTAGTCAAGATTCTGGCTTCAAATATCTCTACAGATTACGTTACTGTTAGCCTTCGGAGATTCAGGACTAGAGTTAAGGCTTCCACGTGTAATACCTAAACAGTTCCAGCATCTATTCTTAGAACGAAGTTAAGACTCCGATTTCAAATATCTCTGCAGTATGAGTCAAGATTATGACTTCATATATCTCTACAGTTTTCGGTACTATTCGCATCTGGAGAGTAAGGACAAGAGTTAAGGGTCGTAGCTCTAATACCTAAACAGTTCCAGCATCGATTTTGGAAAGGGAGTTGAGACTCTGATTTCAAATATCTCTGCAATATGAGTCAAGATTATGACTTTAAATATCTCTACAGATTACGTTACTATTAGCCTTCGGAGATTCAGGACTAGAGTTAAGGCTCTCAGCTCTAATACCTATACAGTTCCAGCATCGATTTTGGAAAGGGAGTTGAGACTGTGAGTTCAAATATCTCTGCAATATCAGTCCAGATTATGACTTTAAATATCTCTACAGATTACGTTACTATTAGCCTCCGGAGATTCAGGACTAGAGTTAAGGCTTCCAGCTCTATTACATAAACAGTTCCAGCATCGATTCTTGGAAGGAAGTTAAGACTCTGATTTCAAATATCTCTGCAATATGAGTCAAGATTATGACTTCAAATATCTCCACAGTTTTCGGTACTATTCGCCTCTGGAGAGTCAGGACTAGAGTTAAGGCTCCCAGTTCTAATACCTAAACAGTTCCAGCATCGATTCTTGGAAGAAAGTTAAGACTCTGATTTCAAATATCTCTGCAATATGAGTCAAGATCATGACTTCATATACCTCTATAGTTTTCGGTACTATTCGCCTCTGGAGAGTCAGGACCTTGAGTTAAGGCTCCCAGTTCTAATAACTAAACAGTTTAAGCATCGATTCTTGGAAGGAAGTTGAGACTCTGATTTCAAATATCTCTGCAGTATGAGTCAAGATTATGAATTCAAATATCTCTTCAGTTTTCTGTACTATTCGCATCTGGAGAGTCAGGACTAAGATTTAAGGCTCGCAGCTCTAATACCTAAACAGTGCCGGCATCGATTCTTCGAAGGGAGTTAAGACTGTGAGTTCAATTATCTCTGCAGTATGAGTCAAGATTATGAATTCAAATATCTCTACAGTTTTCGGTACTATTCGCTTCCGGAGAGTCATGACTAGAGTTAAGGCTCCAAGATCTAATACCTAAACAGTTCCAGCATCGATTCTTGGAAGGAAGTTAAGACTCTGATTTCAAATATCTGTGCAGAATGAGTCAAGATTATGACTTCAAATATCTCTACAGTTTACGGTACTATTCACCTTCGGAGAGTCAGGACTAGAGTTAAGGCTCCCAGTTCTAATACCTAAATAGTTCCAGCATCGATTCTTGGAAGGATGTTTAGACTCTGATTTCAAATATCTCTGCAGTATGAGTCAAGATTATGACTTCAAATATCTCTACAGTTTTCGGTGCTATTCACCTTCGGAGAGTATGCACAATTATGCGAAGATGATATGAATTGAAATCTGCATGTGTAATAGCACTTAAGTCAGCTTATGTAAGTTGTATACCACAGACATTTAACGAAACCAGGTTGAACTTGACATATTACAGCATCTCCTGTAACGGTCACCTTATTAAGAAACGCGACATCAAATGTCCAATACAAGTAAATCACTTCATGCTGCATAAGAGTTATCCAACTGTTCTACATGTACAACTTGCACTTTTCTCCGTGCTCCCATTAAATTACATTTGCGCTCACAGAGGAAAGTAAAAGCACATTGCGTAACGCTCGCAATGGGCAAATCTAGACGCCGATTAGTTAACGCAATTATTAAATGCCTGAGTGTGAGGATCGTGCACATGGAGAAAGCACACACGCAAACCACAGGCAATAAAAATGTTACAGTAAGAGTGGCTTGAATCTAGGACGGAGCGCGAAGAAATAATTCTAACCTTCCGGACTTAATCCTCTATTACTTAGCAGATGATTGTGCAGAATTTGTGCACTTCTTTGCACTTAATTTATTTATTATTATATATTATCCTGGATTTCATTTTTTTTGTACTTCTTGGTACAAATCGCATTATTTTTTGCCCAAAGCCCTTGACCTTTGCCATTTTCTTTTGTACGTCTTGGTATAAATCGCATTATATTTTGCCAAATGTCCTTGACCCATGCTATTCTATTTGAGAGATTTGGTAATATTGTTACTGTGAGCTTTCTCTTGTGTTTTCCATCTGCCTTTACTTAAGTTACCAATTCTAGGTATATGCCCATTTTTTGTGTAGGTGTTTTTGCTATTCAAGTTACATCAAATTGAGTTGGGCCATTTATGACAATATTGCTATTATAAAATTGTAAGTAAACCAGTCAAACATGCACTATAGTAGATGCGATGGATATGTGTAATATAAATGAAACTTTTAGCCTGATCTCCGTTATGCTCCCGTTTCTGTATAAATTTCTTCTGATAAAATTTCATGGGACGACTGAAATTCGTGATAAAATGATAAACAGCATAAACATCTCGAGTTTACGCTGTGATATCGTATATGCGATTCACCGTTGCTACAATTGAAATTCGTGAATGCTTGACGCCCGATTTCGCTTGAATGCGCACGGCGGAAATTAAACGCGATGCACTCCATTGTACCTATGAAATTCCGATTAAAATCTAGCGGACATTAATAACGCAGTTTCGTCCAACTTATTTGCAAAATTATTAATTACGCCGTAATTAATCCTGCGGCATGGATATTCACGTGGGCTTCCGCGCATTTGCATATCTCCTGATTAATTTTCGTGCGTAATTCGATCACAATTCCTCGGCCGATTAAATTTAAACTCGGATATATTGATGCACGGACGCTGTGATGTATTGTCGTGGGCGTCGGCAATCTAATATCGGGTTAGGTTAGATGAAAGTAACGGATTAACATAGAGGCTTCCCTGCAAAATAATTCCGCAATAATTCGATATCGGGAATTCGCAGAGTCCGCCTTGGCGTGAGAAGTTCAAAGGGACAATTATTATTCGCGAGAACGCTTCGATTTATTTTTTTTGTAATTGGAGTATTCTGTATATTAGGCAAGTGTACCGTTTACCGGTTGTTTTGCTTGTTTAATGAAGCTTTTTGCAATTTTCTTATTGAATACGTTTATATTTGCATCTAAAATTTGTCCAGAAAAATTATGTCAAGAACAGCGTCAAGTTTTTACATGTATGTTTTTACATTTTACATATAATTATGTCCCATGTAACAACTAAAATCTTCTAAAGATTAGTTATTTTTATATCTTAAAAAAAATACGAATAATGCGGTTCATATACTACAAGGGCATATTTGTATACCTTACTTTTCGTTAGCCAGTTACGTAATTTCCTAAAAGTAGTAATTTCTCAATTACCTCCACCGCGAATGATCATAACTCATAACCAACATGTAATTATTATTGACAAGCTAAAGTGTTTCGATTTGCAATTGCATTTCCTGTATTGCATTGTGCTGAGTTTTCACATACTGGTGCGTATAGAGCAGGAAATCTGGTTTGCGGAAGAGTAAAAGCCCAGAAGAATGAAAAAAAAAACGAGAACGCACCTACTGGCCCGTGGCAATCTCGATCTGTACCAAGCGACTAAAGTGGTTGCAAATAATTTACAAGGAATGCGTACGTTTAGTTTCCTCATGTTCTTTATGCGCAATTAGAACGCAAGTGGTCAGGCATTACGTGACCGATCTTCTGCGCCCATTTCTAGTTAAGTTAATCGTGTTGAATGAGGCACAAGAATTTTGATAAACAGTTACAGTTATAAACTACATCTTATTATACAAGGGAAGATAATGGGAAAGAGGAAAGAGGAAAGAGGAAAGAGGAAAGAAGAAAGAGGAAAAAGGAAAGAGGAGTGTAGGAGAGATCCTCATGGTTAAAAAACTGAAGAATATGGTATGGCAAAACAACGGCTCAACTGTTTCGAGCCGCAGTTGATAAAGTGAAAATTGTCAATTTAATAGCCAGCATCATTGTCAACGATCGAATCAGTCAAGGCACAGAGAAGAAGAAGAAAAAGTTTTTTGGTTACTGAAAATTTCCACAATATGCAATTAAAAGCTCTATTGAAACGTTTAGAATGTTAGATAAAAACAGATAAAAACTCTAAAAATTGAGAAAAGTTTCTAAAATTTCTTTTCAAAAACACCAAAGTGGACTAAAACTAAATAAAACAAAATGCAATAAAATTGCAGAATATATATTATAATATCAAAACACAAATAAACTTATTATCTTCATCTTATTATCTTACTTACTTATTATACTTATTACCATAATACTTACATTGTCAACGATCGAATCGGTCACTTAGAGAAGAAGTAGAAAAAGTTTTAAGGTTACTGAAAATTTCCAAAATATGCAATTAAAAGCTCCAGTATAACGTTCTGAATGTTAGATAAAAACAGGTAAAAATACTCAAAAATTACGAAAAGTTCCTAAAATTTCTATTCAAAAACACCAAAGTGGACTAAAACTGAAAAAAACATAAAAGCAATAAAAATGCAGAAAATTTAATATAATATCAAAACACAAATAAACTTATTATCTTAATCTTATTATCTTAGTTACTTATTATACTTATTACTAATACTTATTATCATACTTATTACCATAATACTTATGACCATGATACTTATTACTTACCATGATACTTATTATCATAATAAATTCCAAATTTACCAAATTATTAAACAGTTTAATGAAAATATGCATAAATACGTAGTTTAAATTCAAAATTTCAATCTCAATATCAGAAGTCAAATTAAAAAAAGTAATACTTATTCTAAAAGCAAATAAAGTGAAAGACCAAACACATTCAATAAAATATTATTACATTAATCATACTATATGTAGATATGTAAAACATTCAGTATTTTCAATAATATATGATGAGTATCAATAAAGTTCCTCAACATTTTATAAAAGATTTAGAAATTTCCAAAACGTTTTATAGTTAATTATATATATTTTTAAATGAGGACTCAAAATATGAAGATACCAAAAAGCAATAAAATTGCAGAAAATTTAATATCATATCAAAACACAAATAAACTTATTATCTTAATCTTATCTTAAAATTTACTTATTATCATAATAAATTCCAAACTTACCAAATTGTTAAACAGTTTAATGAAAATATGCATGAATACATAGTTTAAATCCAGAATTTCAATCAAAATATCAGAAGGCAAATTAAAAAAGTTTAATACAGGTATTCTAAAATCAAATAAAGTGAAATACCAGACCAGAAATATTATTAAGATAAGATAAGATAATATATTTAACATTATTGCACAGTATGCTGTACGTATGAATGTCAATATACAGGTAATTTACATTAATCTAAATTATTGAAAAAAATAATTACATTAATCATACTATATGTAGATATGTAAAACAGTCAGTATTTTCAATAATATATAATGAGTATCAATAAAGTTCCTCAACATTTTATAAAAGATTTAGAAATTGCCAAAAAGTTTATAGTTAATTATAATTTTTCAAAATGAGGACTCAAATTATGAAGAAAGTAAAAATTTCCAGAATTTTAATCAACATATCAAATTGATTGGAAGGTATATTTCAAAACCGTAATATGGGTATTCAAAAGTCGAATGATGTGAAAAATCAGAAAATTTTAGTAAAGTGCAGCTGACTTTTTTTCGTACTTATTATCAAAATAATTATCAAAATATATACAGGGTAGGTCATCTTAACCCATCCACGCAAATTAGAGTCAGATTAGATTAGAATCAGAGTTATTTATCGTTCTTCGATTTCGAAAATTGATCCTAACAAAAGTTGTATGACTGCAAGGGAGCCATCTGATGATGACTTTTAACTTAACCTTGAAGTTGACTTTCAACATCATTTCAAGGCCAACATAAGAATTTTAAATGGTAACCCTATGTTTAGAATTTTGTTTTGAAAGATGCTCGTATCAATAAGGCTGCGTAAAATTTTAATATCTTAAATATGAAAAAAATCGAGAAAAAAATTAAAGAAAAGTTACTAAACGACTAATTAAAAACTTCAAAAGTTACTTTTGAAGAAAACTAAACGACTACCAACATAATAAAGCCGTATATGGCAAGCCGTTGACTGTAATAAACAATAAAGTTTATTTCAACTCAAGAAATATACTCATAATAAAGCAATAAGATATTATATGTTTGAAAATGACCGACTGTTCGGTCGAAACTATAGTCACTTTATTAAAATGAACGGTGATACCTACAAAGTAAAAAATTGCATTATTTATATTTATACATAATGTATCACGAAGTAAAAGCCTCCAGTGTTAATAAAACAATAAAGCAATTTATAAATGCAATCAAAATATCAATAGAGTTAAAAAGTCCATTTATTATCATATCAAAAGGTTCAAAAATTGCAAAAATTATAAATAACTATGCAAGTTACAAAAAAGATTTCAAAATTGCCACATAGTTTTTGATGGATTTTTGAAGAATATGTAAATATATGCAATCAAAATATCAAATCTGTTGGCAAGTACAGAATTTCAATAAAAAAATCAAATCTGTTAGCAAGTCCAGAATTTCTATCAAAAAATCATTTAACTGTCAGAAAGCATTATGAAACCGAAGAGAATGAAAAAGTAGAAAATGTTATTGAAATTGCAAAAACTTAATAGTACTACCTTATAAACTTATAGAAATGTTAATAAAATAATCAATGAAGTGACATAATATTTCATAAATATTTTAGAAATTGCGATGTTTCTTGGCGATTTAATATTATGGAAATACATAGTAACCACTTAATACATATTACGTTAGAATATTTTGAAAATTTTCGCAGAATGTTAATAAAAATATTAAAATGATGAGAATATCCAGCAACTGCGAACATTATATTAAACTTTTTCTTATAGTTTCATCCATTTTGATTTCCAGTTATTATTATATTTTTTATTGTTTTGTTTCTTCTTTATTGGAGATCTTACTGGTAGTATTTAAATATAAAGATGTTTTGTTGTTTTTATTCTTTTTATTATTTCTTCTTCACCTTACTATACCTTTTCAAGTTCAAATTAAGACCAATCAATTTCAAATTGAGGTCAATCAAGTTCAAATTGATACCAATCAATTTCAAATTGAGACTAAACAAAATAAAGTTGACACTAAACAATATCAAGTTGAGAGTAAACAAATAAAATTTATTATGACAACTTGATATTGTTTAGTGTCAACTCGATTTGGTTTAGTCTCAATTTGAAATTGATTGGTCTCAATTTGAAATTGAGTGGTCTCAATTTGAACTTGATTGGTCCCAATTTGTACTTGAAAAGGTATAGACTAGTGTTTTATGTGGTGTATGTGTATTTTGTGTATTTGCATTATTATTTAAAAAAAAGTAAGTACAATTAAATACACATACACAAAATACACATCCACCACATAAAACACTATTCTAGTAAGGTGAAGAAGAAATAATCAGTAAGCATTTTTTCGTTCTTAAATCCAATCAGTCATCATTGTTAATCATCTTTAAATTAATTTCACTGGTCGCAGCTTTTTGGTTTTTGGCGATAGATTAAACTGAACCCATTCCTGCCTTTATCTCAAATCACATCTAATGTAAATATTGGGTTTCCATTATATTCCAATAATCACTACAATAGTAATTTGCATTAATATCTAATTCATCAACAATGGCTTCTAATCTAATTCCTATTGATAAAAGATATCCAGGTCTTAATGACCTTGGGAGGAACATAAAATGATTTTGTAAGCTAAAATAAAACTTTAAAAACCATAACTACTCTTACTCTTATTGTTGAGTGTGGTTTATCAGTTCATTGATAATTTATGTAATATTCTGTTTTCAAATAAGTAATTGGAATTAATTAATGCTTCCACAACTTGCATTCCTCCCTTTTTGTGTGTGGTTTAGTTACAGTTGACAGAGATTTCCGTTGCATGCAAGGCTATGTATCCAGCCGAGCTAAGCTGTGCTTTGTTTGGTGGAAACTTGAGCAAAAGATTTCTTAATTAACTTGGCACGTAGACACGCGACAAAAGCCAGTTGCCACTTTTATTTGCTCGGTGCAGCTCCTTGGGGATTACAAGGGAAACAATTACGTAAAGTTTTTCTAATAACGGATAAACACTACCAAATTCAATACCTTTCTAGAGGATAATTATGCAATTATCTATTAACATTTAAACAACCTCTCTTCAGTTCTATAGTTAGTGTACAAAGTTTGGAAGAAAATTACATATTTTTTAAAGTAAATGTGTCTGGAAATTCATTTGGATTTCATATAATTTCCAGTTATTCTTTCTATGACTTTATAATCAAAATAATTGCTCTTAAAGTTCTTGTAATTTTTTAGATAGAAGTTCATGGGGATTGTGAGCTTTTGTAAACTCGAAATTTCTATGGAAACTGTTTTATAAAATGTCATTCTTCATTTTTCAAAATTCAAAATTCTTTAAGATTTTTTATGCTGAACTTTTCATGGAAATACTTATAAAATCACTACTATTTAATTTTCATTGAAATTCGTTAGGATTTTCGTGGAAATTCGTTAGGATTTTTGTGGAAATTCATTAGGATTTTCTTGGAAATTCGGAAAATTATACCATTTTGACTTGAAATGGCAATAGCCTGATGAACAATTATTCCTTTTCAGTTTTAAATTTTCTCTGAATATTTTTTAGTCGTGTCTAAATGACACAGTAAAAATTGCTGGAAATAACAACATGCTGATTGAACAATTATTTCTGAAATTTTCCTCCTGATGATCATCCATTTTCTACCTTAAAGTTTCCTAGATATCAATTTTCTTAAAACTATTTCAGGATATCAACATTTCATGAATGATACAGTGTGCCAAAAAAGAAGAGAATTCTGAAGTTATTTTTTATCTACAAAAATATTTTTGTCGCCAGATAATTTAGTAAATTAGATTTAATTAAAGTTCCGGTATAAAAAAATGTCCATCCAACACAATACGGTGTATCAATTAAACATACTATGTAAGCAAAGAAAATGAAAAGTGAAGTTGCATCGGCGTGGAAGAACACATTTCGCACACCTCGGCGACGCTGAAAGGGAAATGAGTGAAATGTGGACGGTATTCTCTCCATTCCGGACCGTTTCATTTCACCACCACTCCACACAAGAGCTCCTCATGCTGGTGGTAACACAATAACACAAACCAGTAACTGGTGACGCTCAACTGTGTTGTGATCGGCGCGTGCAAAAGAAGCAAAGAGTGAAACGGTGCGCTCAGGTGTGCAAGGGATGAGATGAGAGAGTGCGTCGCGACGCTGCCCACAGTGAGGAAGCGCCGGACGTGACGTTTGACCCTCTCGGGTCTTATCGCAGGAAGGGATTTGCGGCGTTTAGGGAAGATGTTGATTGCACTCGGGGGAGTTTTTTTGGTGGCCCTCTTCACGACACTTAAAGGTGAGCAACGACATTTCATAACAAAAATTTCAAATCAACAATAAAAAAAATCATATTATTTATGATGGGGTACTCCCAAGGAAATATTTGAAGAAGTTTTTTTGAAAAACCAGGAAAAAATCAGAACAGAAATTCGACGACATCAAAATAGTGAAGAAATTTGGAGATAAGTCAAAAAAATAAGGAAAGAAATTCAAAGGATTTCCAAATTTTGAAGAAATTTCCAGAACAATCAGAAACTTACAGAAAAGAAATCAAAAGATAACCAGATTATCAGATTATAGAGAAATTTGTCAGACCTAATAGTTTTCTAATAAAACAAATAATATTTATAACTTACCATTATATAATTTATGACGGGGTATTCCTAAGAAGATTTTTTAAGATTTTTTAGAAACAACAGATAAATGCAGAAAAGAAATTCAACGCAAATCAAAAATTTGAAGATCTTTTCAGAACAATCAGAAAAATTCAGAAGAGAAAATCAAAGGAAACCTAATTTTTGAAGAAATTTTCAGAGCAATCAACAACATACAGACAAAAAATTAAAATAAAGGAAGGAAAATAATACTAAGGAAATTATGAAGAATTTTAGAAATAACAGAGAAATTCAGAAAATAAATTCAATGAAAATCTAAATTTTTAAGTAATTTCACAACAATCGGAAATATATAGAATATAAATTAAAGGAAAATCAAAAAGTGTCAGTTTTGATAAAAAAAAACAATTGATATTTATAACTTACCATCATATAATTTATGAAGGGCTATTCCTGAGGAGATTTTTGAAGAATTTTTAGAAATAACCGATAAATTCAGAAAAGAAATTCATTGCAAATCAAGAGTTTGAGGATGTTTTCAGAACAATCTGAAAAATTCAGAAGAGAAAATCAAAGCAAACCTAAATTTTGAATACATTTTCAGAGCAATCAACAACATACAGACAAGAAATTATAATCAAGGAAGGAATATAATACTAAGGAAATTTTGAAGAATTTTAGAAATAACAGAGAAATTCAGAAAATAAATTCAACGAAAATCTAAATTTTTAAGTAATTTCACAACAATCTGAAAAATTCAGAATATAATATGAAAGGTTAGCAAAATTTTGAAAACTATTTAACAATTTCAGAACAATCAGAAACATATAGAATATACAATGAAAGAAAATCAAAAGTTATCAGTTCTAATAAAGAAACAATTGATATTTATAACTTACCATCATATAATTTATGAAAGGGTATTCCTGAGGATATTTTTGAAGAATTTTTAGAACTAACAGATAAATTCAGAAAAGAAATTCAACGCAAATGAAGAGTTTGAAGATGTTTTCAGAACAATCAGAAAAATTCAGAAGAGTAAATCAAAGGAAACCTAAATTTTGAATACATTTTCAGAGCAATCAACAACATACAGACAAGAAATTAAAATAAAGGAAGGAAAATAATACTAAGGAAATTTTGAAGAATTTCACAAATAGGTAACAGAGAAATTCAGAAAATAAATTCAAAGAAAATCTAAATTTTTAAGTAATTTCACAACAATCAATAAAATTCAGAATATAAAATGAAAGGAAAGCAAAATTTTGAAAACAATTTAACAATTTCAGAACAATCAGAAACATACAGAATATAAATTGAAAGAAAATCAAAAGGTGTCAGTTCTGATAAAAAAATATGATATTTATACCTTACCATCATATAATTTATGAAGAAGTATTCCTGAGGAGATTTTTGAAGATTTTTTAGTAATAACAGACAAACTCAGAAAAGAAATTCAACGCAAATCAAGATTTTGAAGATTTTTTCTGAACAATCAGAAAAATTCAGAAGAGAAACTCAATGAAAACCAAAATTTTGAATACATTTTCAGAGCAATCAACAACATACAGACAAGAAATTAAAATAGAAGAAAGAAAATAATACTACGGAAATTTTGAAGAATTTCAGAAATAACAGAGAAATTCAGAAAATAAATTCAAAGAAAATTTAAATTTTTAAGTAATTTCACAACAATCAGAAAAATTCAGAATATAAAATGAAAGGAAAGCAAAATTTTGAAAACAATTTAACAATTTCAGAACAATCAGAAACATACTGAATATAAATTGTAAGAAAATCAAAAATGGTCAGTTCTGGTAAAAAAAACAATTGATATTTATAACTTACCATCATATAATTTATGAAGGGGTATTCCTGAGGAGATTTTTGAAGAATTTTTAGAACTAACAGATAAATTCAGAAAAGAAATTCAACGCAAATGAAGAGTTTGAAGATGTTTTCAGAACAATCAGAAAAATTCAGAAGAGTAAATCAAAGGAAACCTAAATTTTGAATACATTTTCAGAGCAATCAACAACATACAGACAAGAAATTAAAATAAAGGAAGGAAAATAATACTAAGGATATTTTGAAGAATTTCAGAAATAACAGAAAACATCAGAAAATAAATTCAACAAAAATCTAAATTTTTAAGTAATTTCACAACACAACAATCAGAAAAATTCAGAATATAAAATGAACGGAAAGCAAAATTTGGAAAACAATTTAACAATTTTAGAACAATCGGAAACGTACAGAATATAAATTGAAAGAAAATGAAAAGTTGTCGGTTCTTATAAAAAGACAATTGATATTTATAACTTACCATCATATAATTTATAAAGGGGTGTTCCTGAGGTGATTTTTGAAGAATTTTTAGAAATAACAGATAAATTCAGAAAAGAAATTCAGCGCAAATCAAGACTTTAAAGTTCTTTGCAGAACAATCAGAAAAATTCAGAAGAGAAAATCAAAGGAAACCTAATTTTTGAATAACTTTTCAGAACAATCAGAAACATACAGACAAGAAATTGAAAGAAAATCAAAAGTTTTCAATTCTGATGGTTTTGTAATAAAACAGTTGATATTTATAACTTACCATCATATAATTTATGATGGGGTATTACTGAGGAAATTTTGAAGAATTTTTGGCAATATCAGAGAAATTCAGAAAAGAAATTCATCGTAAAACTAAATCTTTAAGTAATTTCAGAACAATCAGAAAAAATCAGAAAAGAAAATCAAAGGAAACCTAAATTTTGAAGAAATTTTCAGAACAATAAGAACCATACAGACAAGAAATTGAAAGAATATCAAAAGTTTTCAGTTCTGATGGTTTTCTGATAAATTAATATATATTTATAACTTACCATCATATAATTTATGAAGGAGTATACCTGAGCAGATTTTTGAAGAATTTTTAGAAATATCCCAAAAATTTCGAAAAGAAATTTAACGCAAATCAATATTTTGAAGAAATATTTAGAACAATTAAAAAAAATCAGAAAGAAAATCAAAGGAAACCTAAATTTTGAATAAATTTTCAGAACAATCAGCAACATAAAAGTTTTCAGTTCTGATTGTTTTGTAATATAACAATTGATATTTATATCTTAGAATCACAATTTGTTGTTTGGTTGTATTGTTTGTTGTCATGTATATATTTATATGTTGTATATTATGTAGCTTTTCTGCTAATAAATATTCTTTATTTTTCTTTATCATCATATATTAGTATGTTGGAGCTTGTGAAATAATTAACACATAAAAAGTCACAATATTCCTTTTTCACAAAGACATTTATTTACCGTAAATGTACATTTCGACCACAAAGTGGTTATCTTAAATAGACATTTGTTACTGATACAGTCGGAAAGACAGTCATAAGAAACAACCAGAAAAAATCAGATAAGAAAATCAAAGAAAATCTAAGTTTTGATGAAATTATCAGAACAATCAGAAACACAGAAAAGAAATTGAAAGAAAATCCAAATTTTGAAGTTCTGATGGTTTTGTAATAGAACAATTGATATTTATAATTCACCATCATATATTGGTAGGTTGGATCTTGTGAAATAGTTAATACATATTAAACACAATATTCCTTTTTCACAGACATTTATTTAACCAAAATGAATAATTCGACCACAGAGTAATCATCTTAAGTAGACATTTGTTACTGACACAGTCAGTCTGTTACGTGAGTAACAAATGTCTACTAACACAGTTAGTCTGTTACGTGAGTAACAAATGTCTACTGAAGATGACCAGTTTGTGATCGAAATGTACATTTAGGTTAAATAAATGACTTTGTAAAACAGGAATATTGTCACTTTCATATGTGTTACCATCACATGATTTATGATGAGGTATTACTGAGAACATATTTGAAGGTTTTTTAAAAGTATCAGAAAAATTAAAAAAAGAAATTCATTTTTACTTAAACTTCACAAATAAAAGCTCGTGAAAACTTTAAAATTTTGAAGAATGTAAAAAAAAGTTAAAGTTTCTACGAAGTTCTAGTTACGAAGTGTAGTTTAAGTGCAAATGATTATTAGTTCTCTAATTAATAAATGTCAATTGATTTACAGCAGAATTTATTTAATTCAAAGTCAAAAATTGGTGGTCATGGTATAAGTTTTATAATTTGATTTAATTTAAAAACCCTTTGTGGCATACATTATATTAAAAGTCAAAAATCTTATAATTTGATATAATTTGAAAGCTCTGTGAGGCATTTTTAAATTAAAAGTCAAAAATCTTGGTATTATTCTTATAATTTGATATAATTATAAAAACCCTGCGTGACATTTATGTTGAATCGTATATGGTTTTCTGTTACAACATGTTTTTCTGTTAATTATAAAAAATGCAATTAATCGATTAATTAGTACTTACACACAAAGGATTCTTTGTTTTATAGCAGCCAGTATAAGTATCAATTATTTTGCAATGATTATCACGTTTGGATTATTAAATTTAATTGATTTACTGTGGTTGAGAAATAAATTAAGTAATAAATATCAAATGTTGCATAAGCGAACTGATCTACACAACACTAGAACATTTCTATTAAATGTTTGGAGTTATAAATATCAATTGTTTTATTAGAAACCCATCAGAACTGAAATATTTTGATTTTCTTTCAATTTATTTTCTGTATGTTTCTGATTGTTCTGAAAATTTCTTCAAAATCTTGATTTTTGTTGAATATCTTTTTTGAATTTGTCTGACATTTTTAAAACTTCTTCAATAATGTCTTCAGTAATACCTCATCATAAATTATATGATGGTAAGATATATAAAAAGTAACAATATTCCTCTTTCACAAATAATAATAATCATTTATTGGTAGTATGATACATAGGGTATTTACGCATGTCAATTATAATTTAAAATTTATAAATATAAAACATAAAATAGTAGTACATATATGTAGTATTAAAACCAAAGACATTTATTTATCCAAAATGTACATTTCGACATCTTATATAGATATATAGAGTTATAAATATCAAATGTTTTATTAGAAACCCATCAGAACTGAATAATTGTTAATTTCTTTCTATTTATTTCATTTGTAAAACTTTTAAAGTTTTCACAAAGTTTTATTTGTGAAGTTTAAGTAAAAATGAATAACTTTCAACAACTATTTATAACTAGAATAACAATTTTGTTCATTCTGGCATCATTAATAAGAGTTCTTCTGTAAAACAATTGACATGTTTTTATCAGAAAAATGTAATAATCATTTGCACTTAAACTACACAAATAGAACTGAGCAAAATGTTCAGTTTTTTTATTTCTATTTACAAACTTTTAAAGTTTTCACGAAGTTTTGTTTGTCAAGTTTAAGTAAAAATGAATAATAACTTTCAACAACTACTTATAACTAGAATAACAATTTTGTTCTGTTCTGACATCATTAAAAAAAGTTCTTCTGTAAAACAATTGACATTTATTTATTAGAAAAATAATAATCATATGCGCTTAAACTACACAAATAGAACTTCGCAAAAATGTTCAGTTGTTTTTCTATTTGCAAACTTTTAAAGTTTTCACGAAGTTTTATTTGTGAAGTTTAAGTAAAAGTTAATATTAACTTTCAACAACTATTAGCCATATCTAAATGGAAAAATAATAAGAATGATAAAAACTGGTTCTCAGACTCAGAGACTAGGGACCTATAGAGACTATCTATAGTCCTTACTTGAGCATCAGTTCGACTCAAGTCATATATTTGCGTATATTTGGTTGCGTTTGATGCATAAACGTTTATAGAAAATACGCAACCAAATATACGACTTGAGTCGAACTCTTACTCAATACGTACTATAGATACGGGCCTTAGAGACTCAGAGACGAAGAGACTCAGAGATTCATATCCTCAGAGACTCAGACACTCAGGCCCATATCTATAGTCCGTACTTGAGCATGAGTTCGTCTCAAGTCGTATATTTTTTTTGCGTTCGTGCATTAAGGTTTATTGAAAATATGTAACCAAATATACGACTTGAGTCGGGCTCATCCTCAAGTACGGGCTATAGCTATAGATACGGACCTTAGAGACTTAAAGGCAAAACTCTGAAACTAACAAGTCAAAGAAACTCTGTATATGTATATTTACTGAACTTAAAAATATAAATTGGCAGCAAAAATTGATCATTCTTAAATTTATCACATCAGCAGAGTCTGAAAGTTTGTCTATGTGTATGTATGTGTATGTATGGATATGTATCTTTGCTGAACTGACGTGATACCTACCCATACATATACATATACATAGACAAATTTTCAGACTCTGCTGATGTGACAAGTTTAAGAAAGGTCAATGTTTGCTGGTAATTTATCGACTACAATCATCAAATTTGTTTGCAAAATTTTACAAAATTATACAAATTATTACAATTTTCGACTCCTATGTCACACTTATGGATGGCATTTAGGATATTGAATATCAACTAGGTACAAGTAATAAGAAATTTAACTTGCCTTGCATATTAAGTATATGCATGTTTATGGAGGAATGTATATGATCTTTGCTGAACTTACATCATACATAGACATACATATACATATACATAGACAAATGTATTTCAAATTTCAGACTCTGCTGATGTGACAAATTTAAGAATAGTCAATTTTTGCTGCAAATTTATCGACTAGAATTCCCTTTTTTTTGTACAAAATTTTACAATTTTTTACAATTTTCGCTCCTATGTCACATCTATGGAGGGCATTTAGTATATTGAATACCAGCTAGGTACAAGTAATAAGAAAATTAATTTGCCTTGCATATTCAGTAGTTTCTGATTACACATAAAATTCACACATTATGTTGTAATGGAATTTGTTGGATGCATGTTTATTATCGTATAATATGAATCAATTGAGTACAATTATGCAAGATGTATGCAGGAGCTGAAATATGTAAATTGGCAATTGCTGGTCGTGTGAATTGATTCGATCGCATTACGTGTTGTGTGTCCCAATTAAAACAATGCATATTTATTTAATAACTCTTCGGATTCAACTTTTTGTAGTTTTCTCACCAACAATTTTCTCAATGAACACGATAGGATTCAGGCCATTGAGGCAATATTCCCAAGTGTTGTGAATCGTTTTTTCTGCTTCTTCTGTTGCCATACACCAATATGAGTTGGCGAATTTTCTTATACGGGATAATAATATAATAGTTTTTTGACGATAATAGTTATACATAGAAATGGACGTTACATAAATATATAAAAAAAACAAAAAAACATATTTTATTTTATTACCAAAAAAAAAATGCAAATCCAAACCCAAAATCTTTTCGATTTTTTGCCCATTTTAATAAATCAAATTCATAATTTCATTATTTAAAATTCAATAAAAATGAAAATAAAATAAATAAAATTAAAATAATTCATAAAATGAATTAAAATGATTTTAAAATTCATATTTTATGTCATTGCAAAAAAAATGCAAATCCAAGCCCAAAATCTTTACGATTTGTGCCCATTTTCGCCCATTGAAGCGAAATTCCCAAGTGTGGTTAATCTTGCACCATAATTTGCTTAAATCAAATCACATGTATACATACATTGTACCAGTCGATACAATTGCATGCTATGTACAAACAGCATAAAATTAAGAATCCGGTGACTTTATTAAAAGCTACAAGGCGAGCTGAAATGCGGCGGCTTTCCTCGTGGAAAACCTGCTTTTTACTGCGTTATTCCGCATTTTCCGCGCCTTATTATCCCGCAGGAGCGATTTATGTGCGCAATATAGCCAATTAATGTTTAACATTCTCATCCCATTACATCCAGTTTTGCGGTCATTACTGCCGCAGATACAACTAAAATTTACATAAGGCGTAAACGATGACTCCATAAACTGCAGTTACGAGTGCGATTTTCCACGTTAACTCACATTAACAGGCGGCAAAACCTTGAAGACGTGACAATTTTATTCTGTTTGTGAATACCTTGGTTGTCTGTTTTTACACTAAAGTAAAAAAAATATCAAAATACTGCAAATTACTGGTTTTCTTAAATCAGGCAAATCATTCACCTATGTGTTTTATAATTGAATCGTTTATTGCAGAAACCTGTTAAGTTTTCTGAATTTTCAGGAAACAAAGAAAAACACTATATGTTTCCGTGTTTTATATATTGCAATTAAATATCCCATTAAAAGGAATGTCAGTTAAAGGGATAATGCAGAAAAACATATGCGTTTCGATTACTGATATACCGTGTTCCATAAAAACAAAGAAAATCCAAAAAAATACTGTTGACGCTAATATTGACCTGATATTGAATTAGTCCGAGCCTTAACACATTCCACGTTACTAGTAAGAAGATAGTGCTAACGCAATTATTTGATATTATGAATTCCATAATTCTCATTTATTATGAGTTGTTATGAGTTATGAGTGTAAGGACATGAATGATTTTTATTTTTTGTCGTATTACATATAATTATAAATAATTATTACAATTATTATTATAGGTGTAATTACTGCTAAAATAATTTGGCCATCCTGAATTTCAGTTTTAACTACATCTTTCAACTGGTCAGATAGTGGCATACGTAATGTGGTCAAGGGCAAGCCGGCTGTTGACATTTGAAATGCACTTTGCCGGATCGATGTTTTATCACTACGAAGTTTGCATGGCAATTGCCTCACGGAATGGATTATTGAGGCCAAAGATGTTCGCATAGTTATCTTGTTCAGATCCAAAGTTTGTTCATCGGCAGTCAACGATCTGTTGCGAAAATTATAAAATGCAGGTAATTAATGATGCGAAAAAATGTACACGAATGTAGTTAACAAGATTTATAAGCCAGAATCTTCCAGTCGTTGTATGGATGTTATTTGTATAATTTATCTCATAACAAAAATATATACAAGGTGGCTCATTTGAGTTAGAACAACAAAATATCTCGCGCATTTTCGAAACAATTCTATTAAACAAATTTTGTTTCTAATAGGAAACAAAATAGTATTTTTTATTTCTAATTCAGTGCAAGTTTTCAAGGCCATTTCAACGCCATTTTTTTATTTTCAAAGAGGAGAAACATATTATTAATTGCGACATCTTACTTTACGAAAATAAAGAAGAAATATTTAAAACTGTTTGAAACCTGTCCTATTCCATCTATTAATGTACTTAGACACATATGTAACTTGTTTGCATTTTTAAAAGATCTGAAATTAAGTGGATTTATTTATTTATTTATCCAATTTTTTGCAAGATACGAAACGAAATAAGTTATTTTTTTAATATATTTAAGAGAAACAAAAACTGTTCTAGTATATTAAGAACTTCAACAAACCTTCTTATAAGTATCTTCTTCATAAGGAAGTTATTTTTTTAAATATATTTAAGAGAAACAAAAACTGCTCTACTATATTAAGTACTTCAACAACTTTCTTATAAGTACCTTTTTCATAAGTAAGTTATTTTTTTTAATATATTAAGTACTTCAACAAACTTTTTTATAAGTATCTTCTTCGTAAGGAAGTATTTTGTTTAAATATATTTAAGAGAAATTAAAACTGCTCTTCTATATTAAGTACTTCAACAACTTTTTCATAAGTACCTTTTTCATAAGTAAGTTATTTTTTAAATATATTTAAGAGAAATAAAAACTACTCTATTATATTAAGTACTTCAACAATCATTTCTTCCTTGTTTTCCTGTTTTGCATATTTTCTGAAGACCATTTTGAAACTATTTTTTTTTCCTTCGATAAATTTTCATAGCAATTATTTTTTGTGCCTGCGTTATCCGAGAGTTAGTTGGTGATCAAAAAACGAAATATAACAAGTGAATAATATAAATAATCATAACAATTGAAACTATTGAGCTGGCAAAATGCACTTGTGGATTTCCTATGCCCATCTTCTGAAGACTATTTTGAAACTTTTTTTTTCCTTCGAATATAATTTTCATAGCAATTATTTTTCGAGACTGCGTTATCCTCGAGTTAGTTTGCTGATCAAAAAACGAAATATAACAAGTGAATAATATAAATAATCATAACAATTGAAACTATTGAGCTAGCAAAATGCACTTGTGGATTTCATATGCCCTATTTTCCGAAGACTATTTTGTAACTATTTTTTTTTCCTTGGAAAGTATAATTTTCATAGCAATTATTTTTCAAGACCCTCGAGATAGTTTGCTGATCAAAAAACGAAATATAATAAGTCAATAATATAAATAATCAAAACAATTGAAACTATTGAGCTGGCAAAATGCACTTGTGGATTTTCTATGCCCTATTTTCTGAAGACTATTTTGAAACTATTTTTTTTCCTTCGAAAGTATAATTTTCATAGCAATTATTTTTCGATACTGCGTTATCTTCGAGTTAGTTTGCTGATCAAAAATCGAAATATAACAAGTGAATAATATAAATTATCATAACAATTGAAACTATTGAGCTGGCAAAATGCACTTGTGGATTTCCTATGCCCTATTTTCTGAAGACTATTTTGAAACTATTTTTTTTTTCCTTTGGAAGTATAATTTTCATAGCAATTATTTTTCAAGACTTCGTTATCCTCGAGATAGTTTTCTGATCAAAAAACGAAATATAACAAGTGAATAATATAAATAATCATAACAATTGAAAGTATTGAGCTGGCAAAATGCACTTGTCGATTTTCTATGCCCTATTTTCTGAAGACTATTTTGAAACTTTTTTTTTCCTTCGAAAGAATAATTTTCATAGCAATTATTTTTTGAAACTGCGTTATCCTCGAGTTAGTTGGTAATCAAAAAACGAAATATAACAAGTGAATAATATAAGTAATCATAACAATTGAATCTATTGAGCTAGCAAAATGTACTTGTGGATTTTCTATGCCCTATTTTCTGAATACTATTTTGAAACTATTTTTTTTCTTGTGAAAGTATAACTTTCATAACAATTCTTTTTCGAGACTGAATTATCCTCGAGTTAGTTTGCTGATCAAAAAACGAAATATGAGAAGTGAATAATATAAATAATCATAACAATTGAAACTATTGAGCTGGCAAAATGCACTTGTGGATTTCCTATGCCCTATTTTCTGAAGACTATTTTGAAACTTTTTTTTTTCCTGCGAAAGTATAACTTTCATAGCAATTATTTTTCGAGACTGAATTATCCTCGAGTTAGTTTGCTGATCAAAAAACGAAATATGAGAAGTGAATAATATAAATAATCATAACAATTGAAACTATTGAGCTAGCAAAATGCACTAGAAAAATGGGCTTGATATACAACACACTAATACATTCAGTACTTTGTGTAATTCTAATAAATACTACAAAATTACAAAATCATACAACGTAACAGCAATAAACTGCGATAAGGCAACCAACAATTACAGTGAAATGTAATTGTTGGTCGCCCAGCAGATAATTACGTGTAAAACAAAGGTGATTGTTGCTTCAACTCGACCATTTCACACCATTTTGATGCAGCAATTAAGCATTTAATTTACCAGGCGAAGTGCGATTCTCTAATTTACTGATATGAAAAAAAACTAACGTGAAATTGAAATTGTGTGTATACGATTTGTGTACGTAGTTTTATAATGGAAACTATTAAAAGAAATATAAAAACCATTGATAGCAGAATCACTTGTAAATTTGACAGAAACAGTTGAAAATTCAATAGAAACTACAAATGATTGCACATATTTACACAACATTTGACAGAAAAAGTTACTTCTGTGAAATATTGTTAGCAAAAATTTATGAAAATTTCGGCATAATGTCTGAAAGTTTGGTAAGATTCAATAGTAAATATCTGAATTCATCAGAATATGTTCCTCCTATCTTTATCATAGGAGGATATTATATGATGGATGGATATATTTATGATGACTTAATGCAATTTTGTCAAATTTATGCAGATTTGATGAATTTTAAACAAACTTATGATCTTTCGATGAATTATCCCCAAATTTCGTGAATTCACAGAAATTTTATAAATCTATGAAGAATTCATTATCATATTATTAAATTGTGATTAAAAATGACTGGTAGTATAAATATTAGCAACAAATTATGAAAATTTCAGCAAAATGTCTAGAAGTTTCTTAAGATTCAATAGTAAATATCAGAATTCATCAGAATATGTTCCCCCTATCTCAATGATAGGAGGATATTATATGATGAGTGGATATATTTATGATGATTTAATGCACTTTTGTCAAATTTATGATGATTTAATGAATTCTAAACAAACTTATGATCTTTTGATGAATTATCAACAAATTTCGTGAATTCGTAGTAATTTTATATTTTTTTGAAGGTTTCATAAACATATCATTAAATTGTGATTACAAATTTATGGTAGTATAAATATTAGCAAAAAAATATGAAAATTTAAGCAAAATATCAGAATGTTTGGTAAGATTCAATAGTAAATATCAGAATTCATCAGAATATGTTCTCCCTATCTTTATGATAGGAGGATATTATATGATGGATTGATATATTTTCGATGATTTAATGCACTTTTGTTAAATGTATGATGATTTGATGAATTCTAAACAAACTTATGGTCTATTGATGAATTAGCCACAAATTTCGTGAATTCATAGAAATTTTATCATTTTTTGTAGAATTCATAACATATCATTAAATTGTGATTAAAAATGTATGGTAGTATAAATAAAATATAAGCAAACTTATGATCTTTTGATGAATTATCCACAAATTTCTTGAATTCATAAAAAATTATAATTTTTTGAAGAATTCATAAACATATCACTAAATTGTGATTAAAAATGTATGATAGTAAAAATATTAGCAAAAATTTATGCAAATTTCGGCAAAATGTCTGAAACTTTGGTAAGATTCAATGGTAAATATCAGAATTCATTAGAATATGTTTCCACTATCTCTATCATAGTAAGATATTATATGATGGATGCATATATTCATGATGATTTAATGCACCTTTGTCAAATTTATGTTGATTTGATGAATTCTAAACAAACTTATGATTGTTTGATGAATTATCCACAAATTTCGTGAATTCATAGAAAATTTATAAAATTTTGAAGAATTCATGAACACATCATTAAATTGTGATTATAAATGTATGGTAGTATAAATATTAGCAAGAAATTATGATAATTTCAGCAAAATGTCAGAAAGTTTGGTAAGATTCAATGGTAAATATCACAATTCATCAGAATATGTTACCCCTATCTCTATGATAGGAGGATATTATATGATGGATGCATATATTTATGATGATTTATTGTACTTTTTCTGTCAAATATTGTGTAAATATGTGCATTCACTTGTAGTTTCTATTGAATTTTCAACTGTTTCTGTCAAATTTCCAAGTGATTATGCTAAAATTAATTGTTTTAAAAAACATTTCAATAGTTTCCTTTACATACTTATTATTATATTTTCTACAATGTTTTTGCACCAAACGCAACCCAATACGGCCAAATACGACTTGAGTTGAACTCAAACTCAAGTACGGACTACAAATGCGGACCTCAATCTTTAAAATAAATTTAAAAAACTCGTAAGAAAAGCTATGAAAAATGCATAAAAAATCGTGTCTGTGAAAATTTTTGTGAATCTGTAAAATCTTTTTATAGTGTTACTAAGTATTTTTATGAAGTGTAAGTAAGCCAATTAACTCAGTTACTGTTAATCATTTGTTTTTACAAAACATGTACCTCAATCGCCTCCGCGAGGACTAATTAGCTCTTCAGCGATTTTAATTACTCCAAGACGGGCGCATCCGGCGTAACTTCGTAACCTTTTGTCAGAGTAGTTCGACATACGCGAACACGTAATTCGATCACCGCTTCGTGCAGGTTATAAAATTATATCCCCCCGGGATGTCGCAGATTAGACGTGAACTTGTTAAAAGTTGAGAGCATGGTGGGTCCTTTTAAAACACGTGAGCACATCGCAGATGAGTTTTTTAGGGGGCCCCTTGTGAGCGCCGAGGTGCGGTTAATTATTGTTAATTGGCGCGCGGTTTATGGGCATAATTTAACTAGAAAGTGATTAGTTTGCTTGTACATTAATTTGGTTAGTGTAAAAGAATGCGAAACAAAAATTAGTACAACGAAATTATAGCTATCAGCGAGCAAATATTTGAAATTGAGATCCTAGTAATGAACCTTGAAGAACTCCAGACGTGGGAAGTTTTCGCTACTAGATATAAACCTCCAGATGCAGAAATAAATATTTTCAAACAAAATCGTTATTTATCTAAGGCCCGTATCTATAGCCCGTATTTGAGGATGAGTTCGACTCAAGTCTAGTATATTTGGTTGCAAATTTTCTATATACGTTTATGCACCATACGCAACCAAATATACGATTTGATACCTACTCAACTTCAAGTACGAGACATAAAACTATCGAGCGTCTACATATAAGAGCCTAAAAGATACGAGCCTAAAACTATCAAAAACTTGAATTGTTACTAAGACACGTATATACTTGTCCGTACTTGGGCATGGGTCCAGCTCAAGTCGTATATTTTGTTGCGTTTGGTAATTTGAAAACTGTTGCAACTATCTAACTATTTAAGAGAATGGTTCGGATTAACATCAAGCCAACTATTTAGAACAGTTGTTAATAAAGTTAGGATTGCCATGATGATTTTAAACCTCCGATAGGAGATGGGACTTTAAGAAGAAGAAGCAACTATCCAAATCTGTAAAAATTTCATCTGCTACTGTCGAAATTCACAATTTATTCAAGTGAACTTAAATCTTCCTTTCTAAAGTTTGTCGACCTTTCATTTAAGCTACTAACATCAAGCAAAATTACACAGTATCAATTGCAAACAAAAACTGGCTTATATTTCTAATCGAACACAATAGAAATGAAAGTGCACATTTTATCTATGCGAATTGCATCGAATTTTAGATTATATAAGTTATTTACAGGAAGTTCTATTAATAATTTCCAAAACCTTGTCGCTCACAGCTTCGTGGCAGGTGATTATTGTGACCTTGTTGTTCGTAGCGAATATTGCATGAAGAAATTTTTCATATTTGTGATGAGGAAATTGAGAAATTCCACCGTTTCAAATCCAATGCGGGCCATTAATATTGTTGCAGGTAGCAGATTTCAGAAAACCCATTTATGCAGTGTAGAAATCAATACAACACTTAAACACTTATAAATCAAAGTGCGTTTCATGATGGTAGGTGTTTTCGTGTAATCGCCAATCGCTAATTAGTTGATAGGCTTCTCGCGTTGATGCAATTAAACTCCTTGCTGCAGTAATTAAATTGCATTGTAATTAATATGTGGAATCGAGGTATGTGGGTAAAGGTGACTCGTTTTTCGTACGGTTGCCTTCTGATGACCACCAATTATACTCGCTATGAGCAACTCCATGTGCAATTGAAATATCGAGTTTCAATTACAGTGCATGGGCTGTGGGTTTGGCCTAAATTAAGAAATAAAAATGAGCATTGTGTGTGCATACGTTCCAAGAAATCAATTACGTTAATTAACGCATCTATTACATACTACTTAGAACCATAAAAATATTTATTCATACTTCAATTTTGAAGCTATATCTTAATTTGGTTACTCTTCTGCAGAAGGGATTAAAGAAAATCAGAAATAAGCAAGACACGAAACAGATAACTCATCAATAATTATTATTTTTATGAAGTGTAAGAGATGTGTTATGAAGTGTAAGAAGTGTTGTATGAAATGTAAAAGAAGCGTATGAACGCCAACTTTCTTTCAAATCAATTGGTACCTGCGGCATCTCCGGATGCACTGTACTGATGAGATCCACCTGGTCGAAACCTGTCTCCAGATGTTCACAGGAATGCTATCCAAAAAGTACAACATATTTATACCTATCAATATTATTGGAGTATTCATTGTAATTCAAAATTTTGTATGCATAAATATTTTGATAATTCATAAATATATCTCCGGATTCACAGTACTGATGAGATCCACCACGTCAAAACCGGTCTCCAGATGTCCGCGAAGATGCTATCCAAATTGTACAAAATATTTGTACCTATCAATATTATATGAGTGTTCATTTTAATACGAAATTTTGTGCATGCATAAATATTTCGATTATTATTCCTTTGGCCTTTCATGGAAATAACATTTTCCCATCCTCCTGCAGTTTCTCTCACTACAGTCTATTCATCAGAGTGCGAGAAGCGTTACTGCAAGTTGAATGGGAGAAGCCGAGGTAATGACCTAGTGTAATTTACGTGAAATGGCGTTACGCGTTTTGTAACTTTTACTTTTGACAATGACACTGAGAGCACACCGATTTCGGTTTCAGGCGCATCCATCCTCAAAGTCACGCGCCACGAACCTGCTAAACGTAGCACATTATAATACTGCCATTTATGCTAGACGTTATTTTCATTATAGAAATCAGCAACAATGTAAATATTGAAAATATAATAAATATTACTTAGTTTGATAGTGACTAGACCTTAGTCAAAACTGCAGTCACTAAATATTTTTCAAAAATCAAAGTGTGAGTAGAAATAACAAAGTTGTTTTATTCAATTTACTTATGAAAATATAAAAAACTACTTTATCATCATAAAATCACTAAGTAATTTCACAACTGATACTAAAAAATCTACTGATTTGTGGAACATTGTGATCAAAAATCAGTAACGAGTCGTGATTTTTATATCAACTAAAAGTTATGAAGAAAACAAAAATATAAATAAAGTATATGTACAGTTGACTAAAATATACGAAACTTGTGAATAATTCATTAAAAGATCATAAGTGTGTTTGTGTTTAGCATTGTCATGTTGTTTAGAATGTTGTCATTGTCATTGTATACATTTATCTTTTGTATATAATGTAGCTTTTCTGCTAATAAATATTTTTTATTATTATAATTCGTCAAATCATCATAAATTTGAGAAAAGTGCATTAAATCATCATAAATATATCCAACCATCATATAATATCCTCCTATCATAGAGATAGGGGGAACATATTCTGATGAATTCTTATATTTACTATTGAATCTTACCAAACTTTCAGACATTTTGCTGAAATTTTCATAATTTTTTGCTAATATGTATGCTACCATACATTTTTTATCACAATTTAATGATATGTTTATGAATACTTCTGTGTTTGAAAACTACTTAAGTGAAGAACTATACATCCAAAAATCCGACCTACAATCGCTATTCT
Source organism: Othius punctulatus (assembly GCA_951805005.1). Taxonomy (NCBI): domain Eukaryota; kingdom Metazoa; phylum Arthropoda; class Insecta; order Coleoptera; family Staphylinidae; genus Othius; species Othius punctulatus. Next base: position 9,571,216 of record OX638143.1, read on the forward strand.
TCAAAATATCTGCACTTACAATTTTGATGAATTATATTAAAATTGCACTTAATTCGCAAATCTGTAATTTCTAATAGCAAGTTCAAATTTTTTATACATTGCAATTTTCTATTGAAGACTACCTAATTGAAGAACTTTAGATCCAAAAATCTGTTGTGCAATTGCTATTCTTCAATGTATCTTCATTTATAGTTTTCACGAATTATTTAAAATTGCATGTAAATCACAAATCGCTGATTTTTTATAGCAACCTGTGAAATTTTTATTTATAGCAATTTTTTATTGAAGACCACTTAGTTGAAGAACTCTACATCCAAAAATCCGACCTGAAATTGCTATTCCTCAAAATATCTGCACTTACAATTTTGATGAATTATATTGAAATTGCACTTAATTCACAAATCTTTAATTTCTAATAGCAAGTTCAAATTTTTTATTCATTGCTATTTTCTATTGAAGACTACATAATTGAAGAACTTTACATCAAAAAATCTGTTGTGCAATTGCTATTCTTCAATGTATCTTTATTTATAGTTTTCACGAATTACTTAAAATTTTAAAAATCACAAATCGCTGATTTTTTATAGCAACCTATGAAATTTTTATTCGTAGCAATTTTCTATTGAAGACTACTTATTTGAAGAACTCTACATCCAAAAATCCGACCTACAATCGCTATTCAACAAAATATCTGCACTTACAATTTTGATGAATTATATTAAAATTGCACTTTATTCATATATGGTTAATTTCTAATAGCAAGTTCAAACATTTTTGTCATTGCAATTTTCTATTGAAGACTACCTAATTGAAGAACTTTACATCCACAAATCTGTTGTGCAATTGCTATTCTTCAATGTATCTTTATTTATAATTTTCACGAATTACATATAATTTCATGTAATTTACAAATCGCTGATTTTTAATTGCAAACTGGGAAAACTTTATTCATAGCATATTTCTATTAAAGATTATTTAAGTGAATAATTTTACATGCAAAAATTCAACCTTCAATCGCTATTCTTAAAAATATCTGCACTTACAATTTTGATCAATTATGTTAAAATTGCACTTAATTCACAAATCTTTAATTTCTAATAGCAAGTTTAAATTTTTTATTCATTGCAATTTTCTATTGAAGGCTACCTAATTGAAGAACTTTACGTGCAAAAATCTATTGTGCAATTAGTATTCTTCAATTTATCTTCATTTATAGTTTTCAAGAATTACATATAATTGCATGTAATTTACAAATCGCTGAATTTTAATAGCAATCTGGAGAAACTTTATTCATAGCAATTTTCTATTAAAGACTACTTAAGTGAATAATTTTACATGCAAATATTCAACCTTCAATCGCTATTCTTCAAAATATCTGCACTTACAGTTTTTATGAATTATATTAAAATTGCACATAATTCACAAATCTTTAATTTCTAATAGCTAGTTGAAAATTTTTATTCATCGCAACTTTCTATTGAAGACTACTTAATTGAAGAAATTTACATCGAAAAAACTGCTGTGCAATCATTATTCTTCAATGTATCTTCATTTATAGATTTCACTAATTACTTAAAATTCCATGTAAATCACAAATCGCTGATTTTTTATAGCAACCTGGGAAATTTTTATTTCTAGCAATTTTCTATTAAAGACTACTGATTTGAAGAACTCTACATCCAAAAATCCGACCTGCAATCGCTACTCCTGAAAATATCTCACTTACCATTTTGATGAATTCTATTAATATTGCACTTAATTCACAAATCTTCAATTTCTAATACCAAATTCGAATTTTTTATTCATTGCTATTTTCTATTGAAGACTACCTAATTGAAGAACTATACATCCAAAAATCTGTTGTGCAATTGCTATTCTTCAATGTATTTTCAATTATAGTTTTCACGAATTACATATAGTTGCATATAATTTACAAATGGCTGATTTATAATAGCAATCTGGAAAAACTTTATTCATAGCAATTTTCTATTAGATACTACTTAAGTGAATAATTTTACATGCAAAAATGCAACCTTCAATCGCTATTCTTCAAAATATCTGCACATACAATTTTGATGATTTATATAAAATTGCACTTAATTCTCAAATCTTTAATTTCTAATAGCAAGTTCAAATCTTTTATTCGTTGCAATTTTCTATTGAAGACTACCTAATTGAAGAACTTTACATCCAAAAATCTGTTGTGCATCATTATTCTTCAATGTATCTTTATTTATAGTTTTCACGAATTACTTAAAATTGCATGTAAATCCCAAATCGATGATTTTTTATAGCAACCTGGGAAATTTTTATTCATAGCAATTTTTTATTAAAGACTACATATTTGAAGAACTCTACATCCAAAAATCCGACCTGCAATCGCTATTCCTCAAAATATCTGCACTTACAATTTTGATGAATTATATTGAAATTGCACTTAATTCACAAATCTTTAATTTCTAATAGCAAGTTCAAATTTTGTATTCATTGCAATTTTCTATTGAAGACTATCTAACTGAAGAACTTTACATCCAAAAATTTGTTGTGCAATTGCTATTCTTCAATGTATCTGCATTTATAGTTTTCACGAATTACATATAATTGCATGTAATTTACAAATCGCTGATTTTTAATAGCAATCTGGAAAAGCTTTATTCATAGTAATTTTCTATTAAAGACTACTTAAGTGAATAATTTTACATGCAAAAATTCAACCTTCAATCGCGTTTCTTTAAAATATCAGCACTTACAATTTTGATAAATTATATTGAAATTGCACTTAATTGACAAATCTTTAATTTCTAATAGCAAGTTCAAATTTTTCATTCATTGCAATTTTATATTGAAGACTACCTAATTGAAGAACTTTACATGAAAGAATCTGTTGTGCAATTGCTATTCTTCAATGTATCTTCATTTATAGTTTTCACGAATTACATATAATTGGATGTAATTTACAAGCCCCTGATTTTTAATAGCAATCTGGAAAAACTTTATTCATAGCAATTTTCTATTCAAGACTACTTAAGTGAATAAATTTACATGCAAAAATTCAACCTTCAATCGCTATTCTTCAAAATACCTGCACTTACAATTTTGATAAATTATATTGAAATTGCACTTAATTCACAAATCTTTAATTTCTAATAGCAAGTTTAAATTTTGTATTCATTGCAATTTTCTATTGAAGACTACTTAATTGAAGAACTTTACATCCAAAACACTGTTGTGCAATCATTATTCTTCAATGTATCTTCATTTATAGTTTTCACGAATTACTTAAAATTGCATGTAAATCACAAATCGCTGATTTTTTACAACAACCTGGGAAATTTTTATTCATAGCAATTTTCTATTGAAGACTACTTATTTGAAGAACTCTACATCCAAAAATCCGACCTGCAATCGCTATTCCTCAAAATATCTGCACTTACAATTTTGATGAATTATATTAAAATTGCACTTAATTAACAAATCTCTAATTTCTAACAGCTAGTTGAAATTTTTTATTCATTGCAATTTTCTATTGAAGACTACCTAATTAAAGAAGTTTACATCCAAAAATCTGCTGTGCAATCATTATTCTTCAATGTATCTTCATTTATAGTTTTCACGAATTACTTAAAATTGCATGTAAATCACAAATCGCTGATTTTTCTATAGCAACCTGGGAAATTTTTATTCATTGCAATTTTCTATTGAAGACTACTTAATTGAAGAACTCTACATCCAAAAATCCGACCTGCAATCGCTATTCCTCAAAATATCTGCACTTACAATTTTTATGATTTATATTAAACTTGCACTTTATTCATATATTGTTAATTTCTAATAGCAAGTTGAAACATTTTATTCATTGCTATTTTCTATTGAATTGAAGAAGTTTACATCCAAAAATCTGTGATGCAATTGATATTATTCAATGTATCTTCATTAATAGTTTTCACGAATTACATATAATTCCATGTAATTTACAATTCGCTGATTTTTAATAGTAATCTGGAAAAACTGTATTCATAGCAATTTTCTATTGAAGACTACTTAAGTGAATAATTTTACATGCAAAAATTCAACCTTCAATCGCTATTCTTCAAAATATCTGCACTTACAGTTTTGATGAATTGTATTGAAATTGCACTTAATTCACAAATCTTTAATTTCTAATAGCTGGTTGAAAATTTTTATTCATCGCAATTTTCTACTGAAGACTACTTAATTGAAGTAATTTACATCCAAAAAAACTGCTGTGCAATCATTATTCTTCAATGTATCTTTATTTATAGTTTTCACGAATTACTTAAAATTGCATGTAATTCACAAATCGCTGATTTTTTTATAGCAACCTGGGAAATTCTTATTCATAGCAATTTTTACTGTTTTCTTCAAACATTATAAAATTTCTAAGAATTCTCCACAAGTTGGAGAGGTTTTGATGAATTTTACACAAGTTGTATAAGTTTTGATGAATTCTACACAAGTTGGATAAGTTTTGATGAGCCCTCCACAAATTGGAGTCTTTTTAATAAATAATTACCTCCAACTGTTGAAAACATATTTTCCAACTTTTCAAATATGCTAAATATTGCATTGAAAAAAATTATTAAATACACAAATACTCAAGTAACGATTTATTTTCCAATTGGCATATAAAATTCGACCTTACGAAAGACTCCGAAATGTTGTGACCTATCGTTAATATTTGATATTATAATGCACGTTGTTTGTAGAAAGTGGATTTTGTGGTGCCTTGGAAGCTGCGTGGTGGTGCAATGAGAGCACCTTAAGTTTACATAATTGCTAATTCTGGTCTCGGACGAAATCTCACACGGTTACGAAACCGCCAAAAATGCGAGTGCCGAAATCCGTATGGCGTGAAGAAATCGAAGCGAGGAGTGAGCGAAAGCGAAGCGAACACAATGGCTTCGATTTTATGGCAAATTGGTTTTGAAAGGTTCACATGTTGTTTGAGTTGAGCGGATTCGTGTTTGTCGTACTAAAATATTGGCTCTTTGGTGGTCAAATTTTGAATGGGCCAATAATGTTGGGCTAAATTAAATGCTGAAAAAAATGTTTGGGACCACCATTAAAATAATGCAAGATTGAGTTGATAAGGTAGGTGACAAAAAAAATTGAATACAGTGAAAGTCTCATCAAGTGTTGACGAATGTTGATTAAAATAATGTAAGATTCAGTTGATAAGGTAGGTGATAAAAAAACTGGAATACAGTGAAAGTCTTATCAATTGTTGACGAAAGTAGATTAAAATAATGTCAAATTCAGTTGATAAGGTAGGTGATAAAAAAAATCAAATACTGTGAAAATCAAAAGTTTAGACAAAAAGATATCAATCTGTTTTGTACTGCATCGAAAAAATACTCTGATGTTGGTAATTTTTATAAAAAACGGAATGAACTGAAATCTGCATACATGATCAAAATTATTGCATATCACCATATTTCTGATCGATGCCCTAAAAAAACTAAGAAGAATCTGCTTCGCTGGGGTTTGTAATCGATATGCAATAATGTTGATATGTGCATAAATTTTCTCTCAAAACTCCGAATTTTGAATCTTCACATAATTACAAATAACTTCTCTATAAGACAAGTTTTAATATTTTCATAAATGAGGATATAACAAATATTTTTGGTAGTTGTTAGTATTAGTTATTAATCATGCAAAACTAATCGTGCAAGACAAATCATGCAAAATTATTAGATGTCAATAAATTAGTTTATAATTACGACGAGTAATGTATCTATAAGACAAGTTTTCATATTTTCGTGAATGAGGGCATAACAAATATTTTTGGTAGTTGTTGGTATTAGTTATTAATCATGCAAATCTAATCATGCAAAACTAATCATGCAAAACAAATCATTCAAAATTAATAGATGTTAATAAATTAGTTTATAATTACGACAAGTAATGTCTCTATAAGACAAATTTTCATATTTTCATAAATGAGGGCATAAAAAATATTTTTGGTAGTTGTTGGTATTACTTGTTAATCATGCAAATCTAATCATGCAAAACAAATCATGCAAAATTAATAGAAGTTAATAAATTAGTTTATAATTTCGACTCATTTAAATATGTGTTACTTCCTAATAATCCTTTAGAAATCAAATTTTGAGGATAATAAATGCTCCCTTCAATTATAAAATTCTGATTACATGATAATGTAATAATCAAATATACATTGCATTTGCATGTATAATTAAACAATTTCCTCCATATTTTATGATGATAGATGATTTGGTATGAATAACTGATAAAATTCGATATAAATTATTTGATTAACAACATAATTATACTTAACTTATACACTCAACACTCAACACTCAACTCAACTCAACATATACCCTATACACTCAACTCAACCAACTCAACCATAACCTATACACTCAACTCAACTTATACACGTGAAGTTGAGTATACGGATAATAAATACTCTCTTCCATTATAAAATTCTGATTACATGATAATGTAATAATGTAATGTAATAATCAATTATACATTACATGTATATTTAAACAATTTCCTCCATATTTTATGATGCCATATAGCTGATTTGTTATAAATAACTGATAAAATTCGATTTGATTAACAAAATAATTATACTTGAGTAACTCAACTTCACGTGTATACAAATAAATCTCACTCTATTTTTGCTCACTTTCCATCAGTCAGCCTCCTCAAACAGTTCTGCACTGGACATAAATTTCCCAGGCGTAGCGTGTGTATTTATGTTGTTTACCGTTTAAAACAGCGACGTGCAAATTCCCAGTTTTCCGTGGAAATTATATTTATGCCACTGCGAATTACTCCGGGAAATTTGTTTGTTGTCGTCCAGTCGACTGGAAACACATCTGAGATTTTTTCGCGGTGCCAAATTGCGTTGAATTACATTTTAAAGAAATCGTTTCCATAAAAATGTTTCACACAAAAATAGCAATCTCATCGGATAATAAATGTTTTATATTTTCGGAAAAAAATAACTAAGATAAATAAAACAACTTTGTTTTATATATTTCTACTCACACTTTTATTTTTGAAAAATAACTAAAAACTTTAAATGATATTTATATTTTCGGAAAAAAATAACTAAGATAAGTAAAACAACTTTGTTATTTCCACTCACACTTTTATTTTTGAAAAATAACTAAAAACTTTAAATGATCTCTTAAGGCTTTGTATTTATGAATATTTATGCTACATAAAATTATTTTTCTTATGACAACTAACCTGTGTTAAGATAATAATTGGCAAAGTGCCATTCAGGTTATATTTTGAACATTTTTTTTTTAATATTTGTGTTATAGTTTCATCCATTTTTGATACCCGTTATTATTATTTTTTTTTTTTTAATTAGGCCTAAGTTAGATGTGGGATTTTTCGTCGAGGCTATAGGTTAGGATTGGTTATTAATTTTTTTTTAATTATTCCTAATTTAGGTTAAGGATTTTTCATCGAGGCTATAGGTTAGGTTTGGTTATTGAAATTATTGTTATGCAGGAATATTAGACAATTTTTTTTTTATATATTAATGGATCACACTTAAGTTTAGCTGTTCCTGAATTATGTTATAAGTACTTGCCAACTGATAGAATTACTGATTCATTCAAATTTGTATTAAAAAATAATATGTTTATAGTCAAGAAATCTAATTTGATTAATTGTAATTCAGTTATAAAATTAATTCAAAGATTATTGCACATTGATAGGCTGGTTATTGAGATATCATAAGTAAATACATATAAATGTTTTCAAAACCTGATTTTTGTAGGATTTATCACATTTATATCTTATCACTTATTCACACATATCACACATTACAGTATACACATTATTATTATAATTTTTATAGATATTACATTATCACACATATTATTTTCAATGTGTCATTATTACTGATTTTATTACTTTTATTACCTTTTATTATACCTTATATTACTGTTATTATTATTGTATTATTTATTTGAACTCTTACAACTAATAAAGCTTTATACAATAATAAAGATACTTGAGAATTGAGAACGTTGTTGACACTGCAATTTCTTCGTTAGAAATAATTCCTGCGAACTACTGAAATGCAGGCAGGAAATGCTTTCCTGCTGAAAACGTTTCGTCCCCTAAGTTTTACGTTCCGCAGCGTTTTATGTTCTTTGAAGCTTTGCTCTCTCGTGCCCCACCTATAGCAGGACAGGTTTTTATAAGGGCTTTTATGCTGCCCTTTTGGCAGTTTCGCGATTGAAGCTGCAATCATTACTAGGGGCATTTGACGCTAATGATCTCTCCGTGAGTGCCGAGGCAAGTAAAAAATAGCAAATGTTTGTTTACCACAGATGTGAAAGTGCATAGGTTTATTTTAATGCGGTACTAAGAAAATAGGAGCTCGTTTTAGTTGTTTTGGCATTGCGGCAAAAATTTTGCCTGCATACATAATTAATAATAATAATAATATTATAAAACAGATATTATTATAATTGTGTTATTATATTATAATTATAATAAAGACAAGGAGATGAATGTTATTATAATTGTATTATTAGATTATAATTATAATAAAATCAATGAGATGAATGTTATTATAATTGTGTTATTATATTAAAAATGTCGAAAACTTAATACAGTTATGTAATATTAATTCTATAATTTTAAATTATCGTTACAAATCTTCACAAAGCCACAAATTTCATAAATTTTCCTAATACTAATATTGTATAAACAAAAATTTCAAAATTTCGGGGAAATTTCATAAGAAATTTTGCAAAATATGATGTCTTGACAGAAAAGCCTTATAAAGAATGAAATTTAAAAATTCCACGACATATCCTTAAGAAATTTTGCATATTTTTGTATGCAAAAACTTCTTATATGTCTAATACCAATAATAATATTTGAAAATTTCATTGCAGACATGTTATACATTGTTTACACAATTTTATACAAAAAATTCATTAAATCATTTTGCAAATTTTGATCAAAAAACCAAGAACTTCATATATTTGCCTAATATTAATATTTTATAATGTTTATAATCAAAAAATTCTAAATTTCATGGAAATTTCATAAGAAAATTTGCAAATTATGATGTTTTGACAGAAAAATCTCATAAAGAGTAAAATTTCGAAAGTCCATGACAAATCCTTAAAAAATCTTTCATATTTTGATATGCAAGAACTTCATATTTGTCTAATATTAATAATAATATTTGAAAATTTCGTTGCAGAAATGTTACACATTGTTTACTCAATTTTATACAAATATTACATTACGACATTTTGCAAATTTTGATCGAAAAGCCATGGACTTCATATATTTGGCGTACACTAATATTGCATAACCAAAAATTTAAAAATTTCTGAAATTTTGCAAATTATTATGTTTTGACATCATAATATTATAATATATATTGACCTCATAAAGAGTAAAATTTAAAAATTCCATGACAAATCCTAAAGAAATGTTGCATATTTTTGTATGCAACAACTTTATATTTGTCTAATACAAATAATAATATTTGGAAATTTCATTGCAGAAATTTTATACATTGTTTACATAATTGTATACAATAATTACTTTTACCAATGTTGCAAATTTTGATCAAAAAGCCAAGAACTTCATACAATTGCTCAATGTGTAAGCATACATTGACCTGTGGTGAACTGAACTTGAATATTTTATTATGTTGTATTACTTGTATGTTATATTACATAACATGTTATGACAATTCCATAACAAACTTTGTCAATTTTCGCATTAAAATTTTAGAAATACATAAAATTTTACCTGTGAAATGCTAACATAATTTATATACTATGTAAAATTTACTTGTAATTAATGTAAATATTAATATTTAAAATTGTCATGATAATTTCCTTAGAAATTTTGAATTTTTTGATGAATTCGTTAAGAACTTCATAACTTGTTTAATGTAAATATCAAAAAATCGTTACAATCCTTAAAGAAATTTTGCAAATGTTTATCAAATTACCATGAATTTCGTGAAAGAGACTTTGTATCTATTAGAGTTTAAAAATTTCTTTACAAATCCTTGCGAAACTATGAAAAATATTACGCTTAAATTTTAAACGATTATGAAAACCCAAATTTCACAGAGTTCAGTTCTGAAATGTTAAAATAATTAATCCACTACGTAAATTTACTTATTATAATTAATGCAAATACTAATATTTAAAGTTTTCGTTATAATTTCTTTAGAAATTAGAAATTTTTGATGAATTCGTTAAGAACTTCAAAATGTGTCTTTTATATAATAATAAATGTAAAGTTTAATTAATACGCTGGATAAAGAATAAATATCCAGGTCACAAAAATTTCAACATACGACTTTCTTCTTATTAGACCTAATGTAATAATTTACTTGTATTCTTTCTGGAAAGAAATAATATTAAACATTTATTAAACTTAACGAAGTGCTTTATTTATACTAATTTAAAGATGATTCACCACCGATTTATACAAGTATTAACAACCGATTTAGACAATCTAGTTTAAATTTTGTTCTAATAATCATAATCCAAAATTTTGGATCCACAAAGGATCTAAAACTTCATCTCAAATTCATTTACACCAATAGACATATATTTTTGACAAAATTCTTAATATACTAATTTTATCATTATAATTAAACAAGTCATTAAACAATTAAATTAAAAAAATTGTGTTAATGGACTCTTCAAGTTTAAGTTTGTTCTAAAAATCTGAATCCAAACTTTTTAATCAATTGTCTTTAGCCTTCTTTGACTTATCGTATGCTCAAAAAGAATTGTCACATCTAGACAAATAGACATATAGTTTTGGAAAAATTGTCTTAATGAACTCAAATCTAATATTTTCGGAATTGGAAAATTTTCACGAAAACAATGCTTTTCCCATAAACACATATCTAGAAAATAAAAATGGAATTTAATTCTTCCTGAGATTATTTCGTGTATGTTTCTGTTTTTTTTTTTCTTATATGTATTGACAATCTATTTCTTCTGCTGTCGTTAATTACTGCCACCAAATAGCTTCGCAATTCTGTCTTTCTGTCTCTGTGGAGTTCGCTTTATCTATATTGGGTTCTTTGACGTGCACACGTTATTTAACAGTATACAAGATCGTAAACTTCGCTGTTCCTGTTCCTCGGCACTTTGATGTTAGAAAGATTTCCTAGTGATTATAATAATTCCGTAGATGTACTTTGGAAACTGGGTCATGTATCAGTGGAACGTAATTGGGAACTTTACCCTTCCACGTTCCATAATTCATCAGTAAGACGCATAACCGTGATTACGCTCACAATCCCTGCCCTGTATTTTAATAATGCACCATATCTGGGCTGTGGATGGACCACAACCTACAGCTTCATATTCAGATGTTTTGTTATATCACATGAAATGACACAATTAATTTTTTGTATAACATTCAAACGAACACAAAAGCTTCACACCTCAACTACACAATTATATTTGTTTATAACATTTAAATGAACACAAAAGCATTACATTTTTTTATAACATTCAAATGAACACAAAATCTTTACACTGCAACGACACAATTACATTTTTTTATAACATTCAAACGAGCACATAAACTTCTGTGATGTAGACATCATTTTTATTTACCAGGTATCTAATTTCTTTAATAATAAAAATAACATAAAGTGCAAATAATGAACCATGTGTAAGTTAAGACACCAATTAATCAAAGGTGCATTTGCATTGAAACTCAAAATTTCATAATTTCCTGCAAAAAAATTACATTGTCGGTAAAATGTATGCCAAAATTTTAATAGTTTTCACTGCAATGTGTAATTTTCTATAAAAATTTCTCAATTTCCAGCCAATTTCTCAAATTCCAATGAAAATTTGTACTTTCCAATTATATTTTCATGATTCGTTAAGTTTAGTTTTAGTTCATGATTAGTTAAGTTTAAATCTGAAGTTTAAGTCTTTACATGCTGAAAATTTTATAAACGTTACTGTAATGTGTAATTTACAATCTAAATTTCTCAATTACCAATAAAAATATCTAAATTTCCAATGAAAATTTGTACTTTCCAACTATATATCATTTTTTTTTCAATTGTCAAAGTAAATTTCTCAATTTCAAATGAATATTTGTTATTTCCAATGAATATTTTATCATTTTCCCTTAAAATTGTGCCATTGCCGTTCAATTTTGAATACGTACTGAAAATTTTATAACTTTCACTACAATGTATAAGTTACAATCAAAATTTCTCAATTTCTACCGCAAATTTTGCAATTTAAAATGAAAATGTATAATTTTCAATAAATATTTTATGATTTTCTTTTAAAAAGGTGCCGTTGCCGTCATATTATATATACATGCTGAAAATATTATAAATGTCACTGCAGTGTATAATTTATAATCAAAATTTCTCAATATCCAATGCAAATTTCTCAATTTCAAATAAATATTTGTTATTTCCAATGAATATTTTATTATTTTCCCTTAAAATTGTGCCATTGCCGTTGAATTTTAAAAACGTGCTGAAAATTTTATAAATTTCACTGCAATTTATAAATTACAATCAAAATTTTTCAATTTCTAATGCAAATTTTGCAATTTCAAATGAAAACTTATAATTTTCTATAAATATTTAATCAATTTCTTTTAAAAAATTGCCATTTCCGTTAAAATTTTGTAAATTCCAATGAAAATTTGTACTTTCCAATTATATTTTCATGATTCGTTAAGTTAAGTTTTAGTTCATGATTAGTTAAGTTTAGATCTGAAGTTTAAGTCTTTACATGCTGAAAATTTTATAAACGTTACTGTAATGTGTAATTTACAATCTAAATTTCTCAATTACCAATGAAAATTTATTAATTTCCAATGAAAATTTGTACTTTCCAACTATATATCTTTTTTTTTTTTCAATTTTCAATGTAAATTTCTCAATTTCAAATGAATATTTGTTATTTCCAATGAATATTTTATCATTTTCTTTTAAAATTGTGCAATTGCCGTTCAATTTTAAATACGTACTGAAAATTTTATAACTTTCACTACAATATATAAGTTACAATAAAAATTTCTCAATTTCTAACGCAAATTTTGCAATTTTAAATGAAAATGTTTAATTTTCAATAAATATTTTATGATTTTCTTTTAAAAAGGTGCCGTTGCCGTTATATTTTATATACATGCTGAAAATATTATAAATGTCACTGCAGTGTATAATTTATAATCAAAATTTCTCAATTTCCAATGGAAATTTCTCAATTTCAAAGAAATATTTGTTATTTATAATCAATATTTTATCATTTTTCCCTTAAAATTGTGCCACTGCCGTTAAATTTTAAAAACGTGCTGAAAATTTTATAAATTTCACTGCAATATATAAATTACAATCAAAATTTTTCAATTTCTACAAAAATTTTGCAATTTCAAATGAAAATTTATAATTTTCTATAAATATTTTATCAATTTCTTTTAAAAAATTGCCATTTCCGTTAAAATTTCGTAAATTCCAATGAAAATTTATACTTTCCAATTATATTTTCATGATTCGTAAAGTTAAGTTTTAGTTCATGATTAGTTAAGTTTAAATCTGAAGTTTAAGTCTTTACATGCTGAAAATTTTATAAACGTTACTGCAATGTGTAATTTACAATAAAAATTTCTCAATTAATAATGAAAATTTTGTAATTTCGAATGAAAATTTGTACTTTCAAATTATATTTTCATGATTGGTTAAGTTAAGATTTAGTCCATGATTAGTTAAGTTTAAATCTGAAGTTTAAGTCTTCACATGCTGAAAATTTTATAAACGTTACTGCAATGTGTACTTTACAATCAAAATTTTACAATTATTAATGAAAATTTGTACTTTCCAATTATATTTTCATGATTGGTTGAGTTAAGTTTTAGTTCATGATAGTTAAATTTAAATCTGAAGTTTAAGTCTTTACATGCTGAAAATGTTATAAACGTTACTGCAATGTGTAATTTACAATGAAAAATTCTCAATTTATAATGAAAATTTCATAATTTCCAATGAAAATTTGTACTTTCCAATTATATTTTCATGATTGGTTAAGTTAAGGTTTAGTTCATGATTAGTTAAGTTTAAATCTGAAGTTTAAGTCTTTTACATGCTGAAAATGTTATAAACGTTACTGCAATGTGTAATTTACAATCAAAGTTTCTCAATTTCCAATGCAAATTTCTCAATTTCAAATAAATATTTGTTATTTCCAATGAATATTTTATAATTTTTACTTAAAATTGTGCCACTACAGTTACATTCTAAAAACGTGCTGAAAATTTTATAAATTTCACGGCAGTATATAAATTACAATCAAAATTTTTCAATTTCTAATGCAAATTTTGCAATTTCAAATGAAAATTTATAATTTTCTATGGATATTCTATCAATTTCCTTTTAAAAAATTGCCATTGCCGTTAAGTTTTATATACATGCTGAAATTTTTATAAACGTTACTGCAGTGTATAATTTACTATCAAAGTTTCTCAATGTCCATTGCAAATTTCTCAATTTCAAATAAATATTTGTTATTTTCAATGAATATTTTATAATTTTCTCTTAAAATTGTGCCATTGTCGTTGAATTTGAAAAACGTGCTGAAAATTTTATAAATTTTACGGCAGTATATAAATTACAATCAAAATTTTTCAATTTCTAATGCAAATTTTGCAATTTCAAATGAAAATTTATAATTTTCTATGGATATTTTATCATTTTCTTTTAAAAATGTGCCATTGCCGTTAAGTTTTATATACATGCTGATTTTTTTATAAACGTTACTGCAATGTGTAATGTACAATAAAAATTTCTCAATTAATAATGAAAATTTCGTAATTTCCAATGAAAACTTGTACTTTCCAATTATATTTTCATGATTGGTTAAGTTAAGTTTTAGTTCATGATTAGTTAAGTTTAAATCTGAAGTTTAAGTCTTTTACATGCTGAAAATTTTATAAACGTTACTGCAATGTGTAATTTACAATCAAAGTTTCTCAATTTCCAATACAAATTTCTCAATTTCAAATAAATATTTGTTATTTCCAATGAATATTTTATAATTTTCCCTTAAAATTGTGCCATTGCCGTTAAATTTTAAAAACGTGCTGAAAATTTTATAAATTTCACGTCAGTATATAAATTACAATCAAAATTTTTCAATTTCTAATCCAAATTTGGCAATTTCAAATGAAAATTTATAATTTTCTATGAATATTTTATCAATTTCTTTTAAAAAATTGCCATTTCCGTTAAAATTTCGTAAATTCCAATGAAAATTTGTACTTTCCAATTATATTTTCATGATTCGTTAAGTTAAGTTTTAGTTCATGATTAGTTAAGTTTAAATCTGAAGTTTAAGTCTTTACATGCTGAAAATTTTATAAACGTTACTGTAATCTGTAATTTACAATCTAAATTTCTCAATTACCAATGAAAATTTCTTAATTTCCAATGAAAATTTGTACTTTCCAACTATATATCATTTTTTTTTTTTCAATTTTCAATGTAAATTTCTCAATTTCAATTGAATATTTGTTATTTCCAATGAATATTTTATCATTTTCCCTTAAAATTGTGCCATTGCCGTTCAATTTTGAATACGTACTGAAAATTTTATAACTTTCACTACAATGTATAAGTTACAATCTAAATTTCTCAATTTCTAACGCAAATTTTGCAATTTAAAATGAAAATGTATAATTTTCAATAAATATTTTATGATTTTCTTTTAAAAAGGTTCCGTTGCCGTTATATTTTATATACATGCTGAAAATGTTATAAATGTCACTGCAGTGTATAATTTATAATCAAAATTTCTCAATTTCCAATGCAAATTTCTCAATTTCAAATAAATATTTGTTATTTTCATTGAATATTTTATAATTTTTTCTTAAAATTGTGCCATTGTCTTTAAATTTGAAAAACGTGCTGAAAATTTTATAAATTTCACGGCAGTATATAAATTACAATCAAAATTTTTCAATTCCTAATGCAAATTTTGCAATTTCAAATGAAAATTTATAATTTTCTATGGATATTTTATCAATTTCTTTTAAAAATGTGCCATTGTCGTTAAGTTTTATATACATGCTGAAATTTTTATAAACATTACTGCAATGTGTAATGTACAATAAATATTTCTCAATTTATAATGAAAATTTCATAATTTCCAATGAAAATTTGTACTTTCAAATTATATTTTCATGATTGGTTAAGTTAAGTTTTAGCTCATGATTAGTTAAGTTTAAATCTGAAGTTTAAGTCTTTTACATGCTGAAATTGTTATAAACGTTACTGCAATGTGTAATTTACAATCAAAGTTTCTCAATTTCCAATGCAAATTTCTCAATTTCAAATAAATATTTGTTATTTCCAATGAATATTTTATAAGTTTCTCTTAAAATTGTGCCACTGCCGTTAAATTTTAAAAACGTGCTGAAAATTTTATAAATTTCACGGCAGTATATAAATTACAATCAAAATTTTTCAATTTCTAATGCAAATTTTGCAATTTCAAATAAAAATTTATAGTTTTCTATGGATATTTCATCAATTTCTTTTAAAAATGTGCCACTGCTGTTAATTTTTATGTACATGCTGAAATTTTTATAAACGTTACTGCAATGTATAATATACAATCAAAATTTCTCAATTTCTAACCCAAATTTTGCAATTTAACATGAAAATGTATGATTTTCAATAAATATGTTATGATTTTCTTTTAAAAAGGTGCCATTGGCGTTAAATTTTATATACATACTGAAAATATTATAAATGTCACTGCAGTGTATAATTTACAATCAAAATTTCACAATTTCCAATGCAAATTTCTGAATTTCAAATAAATATTTGTTATTTCCAATGAATATTTTATAATTTTCCCTTAAAATTGTGCCACTGCCGTTAAATTTTAAAAACGTGCTGAAAATTTTATAAATTTCACGGCAATATATACATTACAATCAAAATTTTTCAATTTCTAATGCAAATTTTGCAATTTCAAATAAAAATTTATAATTTTCTATGGATATTTTATCAATTTATTTTAAAAATGTGCCATTGTCGTTAAGTTTTATATACATGCTGAAATTTTTATAAACGTTACTGCAATGTGTAATTTACAATAAAAAATTCTCAAATAATAATAAAAAAATCGTAATTTCCAATGAAAATTTGTACTTTCCAATTATATTTTCATGATTGGTTAAGTTAAGTTTTAGCTCATGATTAGTTAAGTTTAAATCTGAAGTTTAAGTCTTTTACATGTTGAAAATGTTATAATCGTTACTGCAATGTATAATTTACAATCAAAATTTCTCAATTTCTAACGCAAATTTTGAAAATTAACATGAAAATTTATGATTTTTAATAAATATTTTATGATTTTCTTTTAAAAAGGTGCTATTGGCGTTAAATTTTATATACATACTGAAAATATTATAAATGTCACTGCAGTGTATAATCGTTGATTGAATATTGTAATAATATTATACAATATATCAGTCAACGGTATAATTTACAATCAAAAGCAAATTTCTCAATTTCAAATAAATATTTGTTATTTCCAATGAATATTTTATAAGTTTCCCTTAAAATTGTGCCACTGCGGTTAAATTTTAAAAACGTGCTGAAAATTTTATAAATTTCACGGTAATGTATAAATTACAATCAAAAGTTTTCAATTTCAATTTCACAATTTTGTAATGTATTTATGAAGCAATGTGTTAGTGGGCATTGTCCCGTTAATTCAATAAACTTTGGCATGTTTAAAAAAAATTCTAATGCAAATTTTGCAATTTCAAATGAAAATTTATAATTTTCTATGGATATTTTATCAATTTCTTTTAAAAATTTGCAATTGCCGTTAAGTTTTATATACATGCTGAAATTTTTATAAACGTTACTGCAATGTGTAATTTACAATAAAAATTTCTCAAATAATAATTAAAAAATCGTAATTTCCAATAAAAATTTGTACTTTTCAATTATATTTTCATGATTGGTAAAGTTAAGTTTTAGTTCATGTTTAGTTAAGTTTAAATCTGAAGTTTAAGTCTTTTACATGCTGAAAATATAATAAGCGTTATTGCAATGTGTATTTTACAATAAAAAATTCTCAATTAATAACGAAAATTTCGTAATTTCCAAAGAAAATTTGTACTTTCCAATTATATTTTCATGATTGGTAAAGTTAAGTTTTAGTTCAAGATTGGTTAAGTTTAAATCTGAAGTTTAAGTCTTTACATGCTGAAAATTTTATAAACGTTACCGCAATGTATAATTTACAATAAAAATTTCTCAATTAATAATGAAAATTTATTAATTTCAAATGAAAATTTGTACTTTCCAATTATATTTTCATGATAAGTCAAGTGTTAGTTCATGATTAGTTAAGTTTAAATCTGAAGTTTAAGTCTTTACATGCTGAAAATTTTATAAACGTTACTGCAATGTGTAATTTATAATTAATATTTCTCAATTAATAATGAAAATTTCTTAATTTCCAATGAAAATTTGTACTTTCCAATTATATTTTCATGATTGGTTAAGTTAAGTTTTAGTTCATGATTAGTTAAGTTTAAATCTGAAGTTTAAGTCTTTACATGCTGAAAATGTTATAAACGTTACTGCAATGTGTAATTTACAATAAAAATGTCTCAATTAATAATGAAAATTTCTTAATTTCCAATGAAAATTTGTACGTTCCAATTATATTTTCATGATTAGTTGAGTTAAGTTTTAGTTTATGTTTAGTTAAATTTAAATCCAAATTCCACACCTCCAGTAATTATTTTGTTATAGCCAGTAAAATTTTAAATACTTATATTCTGAAAATTTTACAAGTTTCACTGAAATTTAATTCACAATTTGAATTTACATTACAAAAATTCGAAATTTACAAATTCATCATTTTCTCTTGAAATTCTGCTATTTCCGTCAAATTACCTAATATTATAATATCATCATAGTATCATAATATGATCCCTGACCCTGAGGACTGAAATTAATTGAAGGTTCAGGTATAATTTTCGCCAAATAAAAGCGTATAAAATTTATTGCCCGGCGCCTCCACCATAATGCAAAATTGTGTTTTAATTCGTTTAGCATAGTGTGGAGTTACGAACTCTCAGTTAATTGATTAACTCGCGCAAACATGACGTTAATGGAGTGAAAGCGATGTGTAATTAAAAATCAAACCGTTTTAACGAACGGAAGTCGAAATTTCTGGCCCGGATTTAATTACAGAGAGCATGTTAACAAAACTTCGTTGAAACATTTGTTGTTTCTGGATATAATTACTTGCTACCTTGTGGAGAATCATTTTATACCGTGAACATGCACATAATAATTATAAATATAGTAAATAATGTATTAATAATTATTAATTTTAATTTGGATTGTATTTAATTTCAGAAAACAATTTAACATAACTTTAATAAAACATTTGCAGCCATATGCATTGCCAATCCTAGTAGCTACTAAAGCTTAGTAGATACTAAAAGTAATTAGAAAATACATCACTGATTAGCATTCGTAGCTACTAAGCTTTAGTAGCTTTTAAGATCGCCTATGCATATGGCTGTTAGTATTTCAGGGTATAATTACTTGCTACCTTCTAGAAGATATATTTTTGCTATTAACATGCAGATGATAAAAATCTAAAAAAATTATTGTTTTCTTACTGTCTTTTCTGTATATTATTGTATATTATATTATATACTGTATATTATATTATTGTCTATTTCTTGTTGTCTTCTTTATTAAAATATAGTATTCTTAAATACTACTAGTAAGTACTCCAATAAAGAAGAAAGAGAACAATAAAAAATATAATAATAATTGGAATCCAAAATAGATGAAACTATAACATAAATGGTAATAATGTTATGAACACTAATAACAATAAAAATAATTAGATTAAATTTGGAATGGATTTAATTTCGAAAAACATTTTTAACATAATTTCGTTAAAACATTTGGTGTTTCTAGGTATAATTACTTCTTCTCTTTTTTATCAAATGTTTGCCCTAGGCAATAATAGTATCCCTTGTCAGGCTAATTTCTTTGTACTTGCTAAATTTTTAAAACTGCTAATCAAATATTAAAATATTGCATAATTGTTTTAATAAATTGGCAATCCATCCAACTTCAGGACTATTCAATCGTGCAATTTTAAATAAATCAAGTGCTGTCTACTCTTAATTAGCTTCACACATCGTTGACTCCACAATTATCTTCACACTGCAAAAGTGTCGTTTTCATTGCCATTGTCAATGCCAAGGCGTGAGCGACGGTCAATTAAGCTGCACGCGACCAATTA
This sequence comes from Othius punctulatus, assembly GCA_951805005.1. Lineage (NCBI taxonomy): Eukaryota > Metazoa > Arthropoda > Insecta > Coleoptera > Staphylinidae > Othius > Othius punctulatus. Next base: position 9,591,564 of record OX638143.1, read on the forward strand.
AAACGCGCCTAATTAACGAACTTCGAGGCCCGAAAGTTGGGTCCATTTTGGTGTTATTAATCAGGAATCGCCCAATTGTCTACGAGACTAATTGGACACAAAATTTCAAATTGCACGATTATATCACAGCGAAAATTCCAACAAATATTTGCAAATATTTAGAACCAACTGCCAATTGTGTGAAGTTTGTTCGATGGAGCACAAATTCAATTTAATTCAACCATTTAATGATTGAATAATGAGATTTTAATGATCTCAGAATTATTGAAAAATATCTCGAAATAATGATATATATATATAAACAATCTTCATTGGGCTATCGACCCCATGGGGTATTTCGATAATATCAATTATTGAGAATATTTTTATTCTATAAATTTCTCATAGGTTGTCATGATTTCGAGAGATTTTTCAACTAACTCCCAAAATCATGATAATTAATGAGAAATCTATTGAAATCAATAAAAAATATTGAGAATATCTCTCAAAATCATGATAATTAATGAGAAATCTATAGAAATCAATAAAAATTATTGAAAATATCTCTATTCTATAGATTTTTCAGTAGTTATGATGATTTTGAGGGATTATTTAAATAACTAGCGAAATCATGATAATTAATGAGAAATATATAGAAATCAACAAAAAAAATTGAGAATATCTTTCAAAGTCATAATAATTAATTAAAAATCTATAGAAATAAAAAATATATATTAAAAATATTTCTATTCTATAGATTTCTCATTGATTGCTATCATCATTTCGAGAAATTTTTGAAGATTTTCTCGAAATCAATAGAAATTAAAAAAAAATTATTGAGAATACATTTATTTCATACATTTCTCATTGATTATCATGATTTCAAGAAAGTTTTCAAGATTCCGAGATCATTAAAATCAGAAAATGCAAATTGGTTGGTACGATTATTACATACGTTTTTCTTTCTCCAAATGTCTCGATAATTCATAAAATATCTTGCTATTTCTAAATATTATCAAGATTTAGAGAGATTTTCTAATAATTTCCATGGTTTCTCAGTATTCTTCATCACTAAAATTTCTAGAGATTTCTCAATCATCTCCTAGATTTTAACGTATATCATTAAAATTTTAACAAAAATCATTGAAAACACGAATAATAATTGAAATTTTTAACAGAAACAATTGAAATTTTGCTAAAAAATTGTCAAACTTGGCTAATAATTAAAATTTTAGTAAAAATAATTCAAAATTTAACAGATATCATTGAAATTTTGATATAAATAATTGAGATGTTATAGAATTGTTGAAATGTTGACAAAAATAATATAAATTGTGACAAATAATTGAAAATTTAGAACTGATAATTGAAATTTTAACAAATATCATTGAAATTTTGACAAAATTCATTGGAAACACGACGAATAATTGAAATTTTTAATATAATTCATCGAAATTTTGACAAAAAATTGTGCAACGTGAGTAATAAATAAAATTTTAGTAAAAATGATTCAAAATTTAACAGATATCATTGAAATTTTGACAAAAATAATAAATGTCTTAATAATCTCCGAAATTTTGACTAAAATAATTGAAATGTGATAGAATAATGTAAATATTGACAAAAATAATATTAATTGTGACTAATAACTGAAATGTTTATACAAATAGTTGAAACATTAACACAAATCATTGAAATTTAGATAAAAATCATTTATAGCGTGACTAATAATTGAATTTTTAGTAGAAATAACTGAAATTTGAACAGAAAAAATCAAAATTTTGAAATAAATGTTCTAAAAGTTGAAAATCAACTGAAAACTTAGTAGAAATTTGAAAAATTAACAGGTATTATTGAATTTTTGACAAAAATAATAAATGTATTAGAAATCATTGAGAACGATTTTCTATAATGGTGTTAAATATTCCAGCACATTAATTGCTTCATTATTATCAAACAAATTAATGTAAATTTAACAAAAATCATTGAGATGTGATGGAATAATTGACATGTGATAGAATAATTTAAATGTTGACAAAATTAATATTAATTGTGACTAAAAATTGAAATGTTTATACAAATAGTTGAAACATTAACGCAAATCATTGAAATTTAGATAAAAATCATTTAAACCATAACTAATAATTGAGTTTTTAGTAGAAATAACTGAAATTTCAACAGAAAAAATCGAAATTTTGATAAAAATGTTCTAAAACTTGACTATCAACTGAAATTTTAGTAGAAATTTGAAAAATTAACAGGGATTATTGAATTTTTGACAAAAATACTAAATGTATTAGAAATCATTGAGAACGAATTTCTATAATGGTATTAAATATTCCAGCAAATTAATTGCTTCGTTATTATCAAACAAATTAATGAAAATTTAACAAAAATCATTAAGATGTGATAAAATAATTGAAATGTTTACAAACATAATATCAAGTAATATAAGTAATAAAATTGTAATTTGCAATTAGTTGAAATTTGAACAGACATTTTGAGAAACATAATTTAAAACTTAACTAATAATTAAAATTTTAGTATAAATAATTGAAGTTTTACCGAAATCTTCGAAATTTGGCAAAAATATTTGTTGACATTTATGTTATTAGAATGTGAGTATCGTGAGTATATGTCAGTATTTATTGTTATTAAATCTTATTCATAATTGTTTCTACAGAATTCTGAATAATTATCAAGATTTCAACAAATTTTTCTGTAATTCCCAAGGTTTCTTAATAATTTTAGGGATTTATTACAGATTTCCTATTAATTCTCAAGATCTCACAAGCAAAAGTCAACACTCTTCTTACTGTTTGCAGATAATGCATGAAATTACCAAATACCGATATTAATGATGTACAATTTCAAAGTTATTCGTACTTTCTTCAGTGATGCATGAAACAGTAAAATAAAGGATTATTTCATTGGTCACATATGACATATGACATATGACTATGACGTATGACATATGACATATGACATATGACACATGACATATGACACATGACATATGGCATATGACATATGATATATGACATATCAACATATGACTTGAAAACCATATGAAAAATTTAATGTTTAAGAACCACATGCAAAAATTTCAAAATGATTACTACTGACTTCAGATGCTTCATGTAACAGTAAATCAATGATTCTTTCGTTGTTCACATATGCTGCATACTTCGAACTAATTCCACGTATGCAATAAAATCATCTACACCCTCACCGATAATGCAAGGCCTGATTATGTCGGCAGCTTCTTCCGAAACTAAACTTGAACATCCACGTCTGTCCCGATTATCGTATTCGTCGGCGTAAATTACAAAGTTTTATTGTTACTGTGCCACAGCGTGAGGGGTTCACATGAGGGTCGTGGGCGTGTTGACTTCGTTTTCCCGGAAACAGGAAGACGGTCACGATAATGGGTCACCAGAATGTGTGTTCGTGTGACGGGGGAGTCCCGGCTGATCCCGGGGACGCCCGCAGATGTGTCCCGAGGGAGCGCGTCGACTTAATTGTTGCGTCCTGAGGGTTCGAGTTCCACAAGTTGGAAGGACGTGGAGGTTACTATGTTTCTTGTATTTAATAATGGTTTTTGTTTTTTAATGACGGTGCGTTTTTTGCTGCTATGACTAATTGATTTAACGTCTCTAGTACAGTAAAACTGATAGCATTTACATATTATGGTTCTTTTGTATTGCTACATTTATTTCGAGTACCATAAGTTAGAAGGACGTGAAAGTTTCAATGTTTCTTGTATTGATTAATATTAGTTTTTTTAAAACGGTTCAATTTTTACTACTATGACAAGTTGATTCCAAGTCTCTAGTACAGAGACTTGGAATAAATTAGTCATAGCAGTAAAAATTATAGCAATTCATTTACATATTATGGTTCATTTGTATTGCTACATTTTTTTTTTTTAATTTATGTATTTGTTTTATTTAATGACAGCCTATTTCTACTGCCATGCCTAAATACCGTCACCAAGGAGCGATCCTACACCCTGCCAGTATCCAATGCTACTAGGCAAAACTATAAAGTTTATACTACACAACACAAAGAATAATACTACAGAAATAGTATAGTGTTTTAGTTTCGTCTTAGTTTATTTGTTTTGAAATATCCATTGCCTGTAAATTATTTAATAATCTTCTGCCTAATTTGAGTTCATATTGTTAGTATATAACCATCCATTTAATTATGTTATATTATTTATAAAATATTTATAACCATTTATAAAATCAGTATAAAATATATTCACAACAAAAATATCTTAAATAAATAAATTAATATAAACATGAAGATAAAATAACAAATACTATGATTAATTTATAAAAACTAATATCAATCTACTAGGACCTGGGGCAAATATAGTTATTGTTATTAGCGTTACTATTTTCACGATTCAATTTTCGTATTTTCCACGCTATTGATTGCAATTATTCAGAGCGATCGATGCCAAATTTTGCCCCGTTATTATAGCATGTTTTGTTGCGAGTAATCACGCAATTTATGAACTTGTTTGTACAATCGCCCCGTAATTTCCGGGCAATTTGTCGCTGCTGTTTCGTCCACTCCATTGGTTTTCAGCAAATCAAATTGCCAAATTCCGTGGCCCTAATACATCCTGAAAACTAAACTACCCCATCAGCTGCATCGTTATTAAAACAGATTAATATAAACATCATAGTGACAAAAATCTTTAATATATTTTTAAATATTGACCTTCGATATCAGCAATCACTTATCAAACAATATTTCTGCAAAGGCCTGTGGCTTTTTTTTATCTTGAATTATTCTTATATTGAGGTCATTTATCACAAGAAGGGGTTCATTGAGGTTTGTACCTCCTTAATTTAAAAATAAAACAGTATTTGCTACCGGTTTCGATTTTATTTCAAAATTAAAATCATATTCAGGCAAAACTATAAAGAATAATAGTACACAGTCAGTATAGTGTTTTAGTTCTTTTGTTGCTTCTGAGAGAAACAATATCAAACAAAATTTCTGCAAAGGCCGATGTTTTTTTTTTTATCTTGAATTATTCTTATATTAAGGTAATTTATCATAAAAAGGGGTTCATTGAGGTTTGTATCTCCTTAATGAAAAAAAAATAGTATTTGCTACCAGTTTCGATTTTATTTCAAAATTAAAATCATATTCAGGCAAAACTATAGAAAATAGTAGTAGTCAGTATAATGTTTTAGTTATTTTGTTGCTTCTGAGAGAAGATTCATTTTTAATTTAACAAACTGAATAATTTATAATTTTAAAACTTAAATATTAAAAACAATAGTATATTTTCTACACTTGCTCAGTGAAGATATGCAGGTTTTGAAGTGAAGGAAAGTTACTCAGATTTTGAAGTGAAGCAATGTAACTCAAATTTTGAAGTATAGAAAAGTTACTCAGATTTTGAAATGAAGAAAAGTTAATCAGGTTTTGAAGTGAAGAGAAGTTACTCAGGTTTTGAAGTGAAAAATTAGTATATTTTCTACACTTGCTCAGTGAAGATATGCAGGTTTTGAAGTGAAGAAAAGTTACTCAGATTTTGAAGTGAAGCAAAGTAACTCAAGTTTTGAAGTAAAGAAAAGTTACTCAGATTTTGAAGTGAAGAAAAGTTAATCAGGTTTTGAAGTGAAGAGAAGTTACTCAGGTTTCGAAGTGAAAAATTAGTATATTTTCTACACTTGCTCAGTGAAGATATGCATGTTTTGAAGTGAAGAAAAGTTACTCAGATTTTGAAGTGAAGAAATGTAACTCAAGTTTTGAAGTGAAGAAAAGTTACTCGGATTTTGAAATGATGAAAAGTTAATCAGGTTTTGAAGTGAAGAGAAGTTACTCAGGTTTTGAAGTGAAAAAATAGTATATTTTCTACACTTGCTCAGTGAAGATATGCAGGTTTTGAAGTGAAGAAAAGTTACTCAGGTTATGAAGTGAAGAAAAGTAATTCAAGTTTTGAAGTGAAGAAAAGTTGCTCAGGTTTTGAAGTGAAGGAAAGTTAATCAGGTTTTGAAGTGAAGAGAAGTTACTCAGGTTTTGAAGTGAAAAATTAGTATATTTTCTACACTTGCTCAGTGAAGATATGCAGGTTTTTAAGTGACGAAAAGTTACTCAGGTTTTGAAGTAAACAAAATGTTACTCAAATTTTGAAGTGAAGAAAAGTTACTCGGGTTTTGAAATGAAGAAAAGTTAATCAGGTTTTGAAGTGAAGAGTAGTTATTCAGGTTTTGAAGTGAAATAAGGTTACTCAGTTTTCGATTATTTAAATTATACTTCACGTACTCATTAAGGGCCGTATCTATAGTCCGTACTTGAACTTCAGTTCCACTTAAGTCGTATATTTGGTTGCATATTTTCTATAAACGTTTATGGACTGAACGCAACCAAATATACGACTTGAGTCGAATTCAAGCTCAAGTACGAACTGTAGATACGAGCCTAAAATTCTGCATTTAAAACTTAAACTTGAGTAAATTTAGTTTTCTACTGTTCAACTCTTACCTACCTACAGTCAGAGAAAGCCTTTGTTTGAGGTAGTTGGTAGTTTGAGGTAGTTGTGTAATAGTTACTTAAAAGTTACAAAAGTTGCTACAGAGAAAGACCTAGTTTAAGATAGTTGGTAGTTTGAGGTAGTTTTAGTAGTTTTGAGGTAGTAGTGTAAAAGTTACTTAAAAGTTACAAAAGTTGCTACAGAGAAAGACCTAGTTTAAGGTAGTTTGAGGTAGTTTTAGTAGTTTTGAGGCAGTAGTGTATTCAGTATATTGAAGGTGATTCAAAGAATCACATCGCCAGCACATGACATAATTTGAAGGTCAATATTAATTAAAAGTTCCTTGCTGTAACGTTATTAGTGAGTACATGAATTTTTAATTTACAACACGTCCCCACGTTGATTTTATTTGTAATTTGTTAACTGCTCGGAAATATGTTGTAATGTGGTTAAAATTTTAACGAGTTCTGCGTGGAGTTGCGTAATTTATGCCCTGTAAATTGCTTTATTCCCAAATTTATTCTCGCACTGTGGGGATATTGCGTTTTTTGTTGCGCTTTAAATATGACGAAGGAAGCCTATGAAGTCATTACGTTGTAAGTCAAAAGTGCAAATATGATGATTTATTACGAAAATACAAAATGATATGAATTCAAAATAAATATATTATATATTACAGATATATCAGTCATAAAGTATGGAATATGAATTATAAGCTAAAGGTTTTATTTTTCAATAATGCAACTATTAAAATTATTACTTTCTTTGCTAATAACTTAATGCAATATTTTATTATTATTATAATTATATATGTATATTATGTATAATTACTCTTGTTTGGTTTCGTATCTATATTTTATCAGTTTATCAGTTACAATTTATTTGATTGATGAAAACATTTTAAAAATGTGTCATCAATCAAATAAATCGTATTGTAAATACATATAATCCTTTGAAAATGGCTGAATAAGCCGAAACACGTGTCAGGAAACTGATAAAGTATACATATGAAACAAAACAAGAGTAATTCAATTAAATTCAATTTTTCAATTCACTATATTAAAGCATTTATAAAATTTGGCAATTCACCTTAATGAATTTAACATAATTTAGTTAGAAAATGTGTATAGTTAATGTAGATTTTTTATAAGTCAAAGGTCAAAAATAATATCAATCATTCACAGTGGGACAATATATTTGCTGTAACAATGATTTACAGCCATAATAAAAATGATAAAATCAGCAAATTAAAAAGTCAGCCATAGTTTAAGTATAATTGAAATAGCCATAGCAAAATATACATACATTTAAGGTTTAAATAATGAACACTTTCAACTTCGTTAATATAATTATTTCTAAATACATGTGATATTAGTGATATATGTATAATATCATATTATATCATATATCATGATATCTTCATCATCAATATACAGGGTGTTGAAAAAATATGGATACACCAGGAAATCTCGGAAGGAAAACGGTTTCGAGAAAAAACTTTCAGACAAAAGTTGTAGGGCCTAAAAAATTTGATTTTGTAGTCATGTGGTTTGACCTTAAAATCACCTGAAATTTTTAAATTTTAAACAATTATTGTTTTTAATTTATCTTAACCATTGACAAATTCTTCAAAAATTAACTTCAGTACAAGTACTGATACTTTGCAAAGTATCTGAAATCATTTGAATTATTTAGCACATACATATTATTGTTTCTAATCTCAACCATAGACAAATTCTTCAAAAATTACTTCAGCAGAAATATTGATACTTTGCAAAGTATATGAAAGCATTTTAAATATTTAGCACTGAATATCCATGTTTTTAAGCTTAACCATGACAAATTCTTCAAAAATTACTTCAGCAGAACTATTGATACTTTGCAAAGAATCTGAAAGCATTTTAATTAATTTAGCACTAACATATTCTTGTTTTTAATCTTAACCATTGACAAATTCTTCAAAAATTGCTTCAGCAGAAGCCAATATTTTCCTAAAGTATATCTGAAAGGATTGTCGTGAAAAATTTGCGACTGGGGAAATTTGAATCAATCCACGGAAACAGGCACACATTTAAGACTTCGATTTCCTATTTCAGGCGATGGCATCATCGATGTCAACAGCGTCGCTTCAGTAAAGCGTCGGGACGCCTCGCCTCTGGAGACGAGTCCCCGCAACCTCACCGTCTTCCTGGGATACGCCAACAACCCCTTTGGGCCCTCCAAACGACTGCTCCAGAAAAAGGGAAAGTACGTCAAGTGTGTCTATCTGTATAAACTATGCATGTGTGCGTGTGTTGGTGTTTAATAATAGTTTCAGCAGAACCAAAATGTTGTTAAGAAAACGAAGAACAAAGAAAAGCTGCTGCATAATAATAATAATAATAATAATAAAAAGTATTTTATTCACGTAGCTGTTTTTTACAGATGTGATAAGTCAGACAATAAGAAACAAAAGGCAGAAACAAAAAATTGTTTAACATATTGAAATAAATACATCGTACTCATTATGACGTAACAGTTTTTTTTTTAAATGACATATTGGAATAATTACAGATTATCACACATGAATATTCGTCATATTGTTCTAATTTCGAAAAAAGTAGAATCAATTTCATCGAATGAAAAACCATTGTCAGAAAATGTAACATCTTGTTCAGGAAACATTATTTCTATCCCAGAATTGTTATTGTGTAAAAAATAATGAATTGAATAAATTAACCATCGTGTAAACATTCTGAAATAACTTGTTCTGAAGTTTTTCTTTCAAGTTAAGTCCATATATAAAGACCTTGGCGACTTACACACATGAATTAGTGTTCTGTATTGCTGTATACTACGTTCGAAGATGAAAAATATCACTTTATGGCACTAAGGCTGTAAAACACTATTACAGCCCACTTAGTGATTTAACCGCACTTTATGTGTCGGTGTAACGCTAAAATCGTCAAGATGATTAAAGAAATGAAAACGAATAATCATTGCTCTCGATTTTCTCTTCCTCCTGCATCCTCATTCGCATTCTCGTCTTTGCTTTCTGTGCTACTAATTAAATTGAAAAACGACTCGCCTCTCGACAATTACGTTAATTTTCCGTGCATGATGATTTTCACGCTTGAATTAAATCAGCTCTCGCAGCGATAACTTCGAGGAGAGTAAATATTTGACCGTAAATTGCACCCTTCGATCACCTGATGAGATGTTAAATTGTGTTTGCACTTTCACTCGCTTCTATCAAACTGATTACTAACATTACAGATACATTTTTTTTAGCTAGCCTATCGAAATATGAACCGTTGAAAATCTTAGTGGTAAGTAAGTCTTTTTTTTTAATCAGGTAAGTCCATAAATATACGAGAGATGTTGTTCCTTGTATATTTCTGGACTTTGTACTTACTGCACTCTGGTTTTCAACGGATCATACATCGAGTTTCAGGTAAAAAATCATACCAAATATACATTGCGATGTCGCACATAATGTATGACCTTTACATACACTGCGCTTCGCCCGTCCAAATATTTTCCTAAGTCATTAAGCCAACTCTAAAGGCGAGCTCGCTTACAGTAGACGCATCCAATTATCCTATTATTTACGCCCGTTTCCGTGCAGTAATTGCCTGGTTCAAATTCAATTTTCAGGAATATAACATTCGAGCGTCCAGCAAAGACCACCAAAAACATTCACACAGGAGACGAGGGAGTTGAAGAGAATTTCATTACCGCAGGAGAATACGAGTCCAGGTCGAAGCGCGGAGTCATCCAGCTGTACAATATGGTCAGTTGTGCCACAGGATGCAATCCTTTAATCTTCAAAGGATATGGATGCTACTGTGGGTTCCTGGGATCAGGAGAGCCAGTAGATGGAATTGATACGTGAGTATTTGTAAATCGCTGTGTAATCAGATCAATATGCAGTAATTTCAGCAGAAATTTGGTTAATTTGGACAAAAAGTAAACAATAATTAAACATGTGAATATTAATGCTGCAAACGTATTTAGATGTTTTTAACCTGTCCTACAATATATCAACCAAAATCAGCATTTGAAGAGAATTTGGAATTACTGGGATTAGTACTGAAAGAAATCAATTAGTTTTTCTTTCAGTTATTCTCTTTCTTTCATTCATTCTATCTTTTATGTATGTACCTTATTTTGATGTTCTTAACCAGTCCTACAATATATCAACAATAATTCATAATTAAACATGTGAATATTAATATTGCAACCTTATTTTGATGTTCTTAAGCAGTCCTACAATATATCAACAAAAACCAGCATTCGAAGAGAATTTTGGATTACTGGGATTAGTACTGAAAGAAACGAACTAGTTTTTCTTTCAGTTATTCTCTTTCTTTCTTTCGTTCTTTCTTTTATTTATGTACCTTATTTTGATGTTCTTAACCAGTCCTACAATATATCAACAATAATTCATAATTAAACATGTGAATATTAATATTGCAACCTTATTTTGGTATTTTTAACCAGTCCTACAATATATCAACCAAAATCAGCATTCGAAGAGAATTTGGAATTACTGGGATTAGTACTGAAAGAAATCAATTAGTTTTTCTTTCAGTTATTCTCTTTCTTTCATTCATTCTTTCTTTTATGTATACCTTATTTTGATGTTCTTCACTAGTCCTACAATATATCAACAACAATCAGCATTCGAAAAGAATTTGGAATACTGGGATTGGTAGATTGATATGGAAGAAATAAAATAACTGAAAGAAAAACTATTTCTTTTCTTTCAGTTATTTTATTTCTTTCGTACTTTTTTATATATGAAGAGCCACGTACTCTGAGAATTACGCGTACGTTAGAACGAGTCCAGAGAGTATTAAGTACTCTAATACTCAGACAATTTTGATTTATTTTTTGTTTCATTGAGGATTTAAAATCTATTGACTCTCAATCAGCAGATCTCAACTTGATGATTTGTGATTGATCACAAATCAACTTGTTGATTTGTGACAAGTCGATTCAACTTGTGAACCATTTAGAAAAAGTTCCATTTCAGGAATTAAACGTTTTTTTATCAAATTGAAATTTAAAATGCACAAAACTAAAGACAAACTCGACCAAATAAACTGATAACTTTTTTAAATTGGGCAATTTTGATCCAAAGAGAATTATAATTTTTTATGTTTGTCGTTTGAATGATTCTCAGAATATATTCAGGCATTTCTTAGAAAACTGTGTAATGTGAATCCAATGAGTATAAATAAAACAAACACTTTTGTTTGTTTATATCACACTGTTTATTAAAATTAATCTGAGCGTAATTTCAATATTAAGTTGAAAGAACATATGAATACATAGAAATGCATAGTTGATACATAGAAATTATATTTTTCTGCAATATTTTTGATCCGAAGTAGACTTTACGTTTTTTTTTTTAATTTTGAAGTCGAAATTACACTTTTGTTGTGTAGTTTTGATCCAAAGCTTCACGTTTACTGTTTGAATTTTTGTATAAATTCTCAAGTTATAGCATATCATTCTAAATTGGTCCTTCAGAATGTACATTACACAATCAGCGTGTTTAAAAATATACATCATAACTTTAAAAACTACGGAATTTACTGTAAAAGTAAATTTAAGCGAAAATAAAATGATAACATTTTTAAAATTGGCCAATTTTAATCCAAAGAGAATTATAAATTTGTAAGTGCGTTCTCCTGTGGCTTTTTGACAGAAAAGCTGTTTGTAGTGCAGAAAATCAACTTAAGGTTTAATTAAAAATTAAAATGTCGCTCATTTATTCATGTCATTAAAAAGCAAGGACTATTGTGAAAAGTTAACTGAATATCTAATCTACCTAAGAAAATCGACCTAAGTTTTAATCAAAATCGGCTTGTCATTCTTTTATTTATGTCATTAAAAAGCAGAGACTATTGTGTATAGTTAACCGAATATCTAATCTAACCTAACCTAATCTCACCTAACATATTCTTGGTTTTAATCAAAAACGGGTTGTTGTTCATATATTCATCTCATTAAAAAGCAAAGACTATTGTGAATGGCTAACTGAATATCTAATCTAACCTAACCTAACCTAACCTAACAAATTCTAGGTTTTAATCAAAAACGGCTTGTCGTTCATTTATTCATCTCATTAAAAAGCAAAGACTATTGTGAAAAGTTAACTGAATATCTAATCTACCTAAGTTTTAATCAAAATGGGCTTGTCGTTCTTTTATTCATGTCATTAAAAAGCAAAGACTATTGTGAATAGTTAACTTAATATCTAATCTAACCTAACCTAACCTATCCTAACATATTCTTGGTTTTAATAAAAAATGGCTTGTCGTTCATTTATTCATCTCATTAAAAAGCAAAGACTATTGTGAATGGTTAACTCAATATCTAATCTAACCTAACCTAATCTAACCTAACAAATACTAGGTTTTAAGCAAAAACAGCTAGTCGTTCATTTATTCATGTCATTAAAAAGCAAGGACTATTGTGAAAAATTAACTGAATATCTAATCTACCTAAGAAAATCGACCTAAGTTTTAATCAAAATCGGCCTGTCATTCTTTTATTCATGTCATTAAAAAGCAAAAACTATTGTGAATAGTTAACTTAATATCTAATCTAACCTAACCTAATCTCACCTAACATATTCTTGGTTTTAATCAAAAACGGCTTGTGGTTCATTTATTCATCTCATTAAAAAGCAAAGATTATTGTGAATGGTTAACTTAATATCGAATCTAACCTAACCTAACCTAACCTAACAAATTCTAGGTTTTAATCAAAAACGGCTTGTCGTTCATTTATTCCACTCATTAAAAAGCAAAGACTATTGTGAAAAGTTAACTGAATATCTAATCTACCTAAGAAAATCGACCTAAGTTTTAATCAAAATTGGCTTGTCGTTCTTTTATTCATGTCATTAAAAAGCAAAGACTATTGTGCATAGTTAACCGAATATCTAATCTAACCTAACCTAACCTCACCTAACATATTCTTGGTTTTAATCAAAATCGGCTTGTCGTTCATTTATTCATCTCATTACAAAGCAAAGACTATTGTGAAAAGTTAACTGAATGTCTAATCTACCTAAGAAAATCGACCTAAGTTTTAATCAAAATCGGCTTGTCGTTCTTTTATTCATGTCATTAAGAAGCAAAGACTATTGTGCATAGTTAACCGAATATCTAATCTAACCTAACCTAACCCCACCTAACATATTCTAGGTTTCAATCAAAAACGGCTTGTCATTCATTTATTCATCTCATTAAAAAGCAAAGACTGTTGTGAATTGTTAACTGAATATCTAATCTAACCTAACCTAGCCTAACCTAACGTAACATATTCTAGGTTTTAATTCTATATTCTATATTCTATACGTAACATATTCTAGGTTTTAATCAAAAACGGCTTGTCGTTCATTTATTCATCTCATTAAAAAGCAAAGACTATTGTGAATGGTTAACTGAATATCTAATCTAACCTAACCTAACCTAACCTAACAAATTCTAGGTTTTAAGCAAAAACGGCTTGTCGCTCATTTATTCATCTCATTAAAGCAAAGACTATTGTGAAAAGTTAACCGAATATCTAAAAAAAACACAAGTTGTAAGAATCTTATTCAGGCGTTACCTAATTTTAAAGGCAATTAAGGCAAACATTAATTATTACATTGTCATTTATTAATTGTGCCTCTCCTTGCCCTAATTCTGCTCTAATATCATCTCTTTTGATTGCATCTATTGTTTCTCTAGTCGTGAAACATGATATACAATCACTAAAATAACAACAGTAATAACTTATTTTTGTTAGTATTTTGTCCATATTACCAGATATTTTTGATTATTATTTGTTATTTGTTATTTTACGTAATTTCTGGTATTGGGAATCGATTTCACATAATGCACCAAAAGCAACATAGTTACAAAACATAATAAAAAGACATTTCACAAAAATAGGGAGGCATATTCGCAGTTTGTTGCAAGAAAAAACTAAAAGTAAAGTAGAAAATCGGTGCCCTGAATCTTAATTATTAACCGTTTAGGACATATTTTTTGAAGTTCTGAATTTCGAAATTTCAGTCTAAACAAATTAGCAAGTTATACGAGTTGTAAAAACTAGTGATGGGCATAATCGAATGATTTTAATAATCGATTATGCGAATATGAATGATTGCAATAATCGAATTATAATTCGATTTATGAATCATTCTATTTTAAATCATTCATAATTCGATTTTCACGAGTGATAATCCGAATTATTGTAGCGAATGATAATCGGAATAATTTCCACGAATTATAATTCGAATGATTTTACTGGATGCTAATAAGTACGAATTATGAATTATTTTCACGAATGATAATCCGAATTATATTGGCGAATGATAATCGGAATGACTTTCACGAATAATAATCCGAATGATTTTACTGAATCATTTTACCGAATGATAATCCAAGTGATTTTAGACCGAATGATTTTACTGAATGATTTTTCCGAATGATAATCCGAATGATTTTAGAAAGAATGATAATGCGAATGATTTTCACGAATGATAATTTTAATGATTTTACCGAATGATAATCCAATTGATTAATTTTCACGAATGATAATCCGAATGATTTTTTTTCACGAATGAGAATCCGAATGATTTATTTTCACGAATGATATTCCGAATGATTTTAATATTCGAATTATTCCGAATAATACCAATAATCGAATTATTCGATTATAATAATTCGAATTAGCTCATCACTACTAAAAACTATTTAGCTCCTGGACCAATTGACCCAATCAAACTCCCGATTAAACTGACCTGCATAAATTTGTGAAATTTAAAATGCACAAAACTTAAGACAAACCAGTAGCTTATTCGTAAATAATTCAGAAATTTGGCTGTAAATTGCAATAACAGATCCCCAAATTTATATCATTTTTGTATTATAAGAATATATATATATATATATATATATATATATATTGTCCAAAAAAATGATATAAATTTGGGGATCTGTTATTGGAATTTGCTGCAAAATTATTTATGAAATTAAATAAAACAAACACTTTTCTTTGTTTATATCACACTGTTTATTAAAATTACTGACATTATCAAACTTAGAGTGACAGAATTATTTACGAATAATCTGCTGGTTTGTGTCTTCTATCAAGAGTATTGCAGATTATTGATTTTACCATGCAACTTTTGTATTGGCACAAATTGTTAGACCCATAATTGATCGAAAGCCACTTCCCAATCTCTAAACAGCGCCTTGTCGGTGCAACAGGTACTCGATTGCGCGTTCGTGATAGATGATTTCCTGTGCTCAGAGGATTCCATCCACAGATGGATTTAACGGATGAGGAGGTTCACTTTCGCCTGCTTCTGAATAATGCACAATTAAAGATGAATGGTGATGTTTGGTTGCTGCCTTCCTATGTCCTGCAGGAGGAGAAAGCAGATGGTTTTCGAACCGGAAAATTGGGACAATCGGGAAATTGGGGAAAATATGGGAACGAGTTGAATTGCTGATTTTTTTTATAGAACTTGCGAAATAAAACAAGACATTTATTAGAATTACAAATAGAATTATTAGAACATTGATGGGTGCTAAATGCATCATTTGTTCAGGCATATTTTTCAGGTATGGTCAATTAATCAGATTTTGATTATCTGATTAAAATCTGAGTAATCTGATTTAAATACCAGAAAAAATCGAGGGCAATTCAAATTTGGCCTGCATCTTATTTTCTTCTGGTCGAAACAAACTACAAATTAATATTATATGTTTATCTTAGTATAAATAAAGCACCTGGTTAAGTTTAACAAATTTAAAATAAAGCTCTTGTATTTATACTAATTCAAAGATGTTTCACGAAGTATTAATCACTGATTCATCCAATCTAATATATGTATCTGATTAATCAGATTTTAATTATCTGATTATTCAGGGTCCTCATTTACTCATTGGCTCAATCTCATAAGTAGCTCATATAGTATAAGCTCATAAGTGGGAAAATGCATTACAAATTAATATTATGCATTTATCTGATTAATTATCTAATTTTAATTATCTGCTTAATCAGGGTCCTCATTTACTCATTGGCTTAATTTCATAAGTAGCTCATATAGTATAAGCTCGTAAGTGGGAATGACATTACAAATTAATATTATATATTTATCTGATTAACTATCTGATTTTAATTATCTAATTAATCTTCATCCTCATTTACTCATTGGTTCAATCCCACTTATAACCGAGCATATGGACCAGATGAAATGAAAGGCACTGTGATTACATAGATAGTAAAAACATGATTTCCTTGATGACCAATCTTCTCTTTTTAGGTGTTGCAAATACCACGACTGGTGCTACGACACGGCGAACTGCCCTATGTACCTGGAGTACGTGGTGCCCTACTACTGGAAGTGCTACAAGGGCAGATCATTATGCGGTACGTTCGTGAAACCTTCTGGCTTCTTGCATACGACCTCCACCTCTTTGCACTTTCAGCAATTGACCACCTGGAGCTCGGGGGGTCAGGCTCCTGCGCCCAGAGGCTCTGCGAGTGCGACAGGGTGCTCTCCGAGTGCCTCAGCAGGTACCCCTGCCCCAAGTCCAGGGCGGTGTGCACGTCGTCCCCGTGGAGGTTCCTGCAGAACACCTTCATGATCTTCTAGAATCCGCGACAAAGACTTTCAAATTGTGATGTACAAGTGGTTTAATGTGTCATCAATTTTGTGATGATGAACTGATGTGAATCATCTAGCTCAAAAATTTTAGGGGACGGCGGAGTCAATATTTATATATTATAGTATCATCCAAAAATTGTGATGATTGAGGACGATGGTAGTTCAATTCCTATCAAGCTTTTTCAGTTCAGGAGACATCAATAATATTCCAGCTTATGCTTGGGACATATACAATACATACACACAATAGAGGCATAAAGAAGCATAAATTATACAAAAAAACATCTATTAGGTTTCGATTCACATCAAGTTTTTTCAGTTAAGGGGGCTCCTCTTCTACATTCTGCTACTTTTCCAGCTTATGCTTGGAACATATACAATACATACATACAATAGAGGCATAAAGAAGCATTAATTATACCAAAAAAAAACATGTATTTATTTTCGATTCCTATCAAGTTTTTTCAGTTAAGGGAGCTTCTACATTCTGCAACTTTTCCGGCTTATGCTTGGGACATATACAATACATACACACAACAAAGGCATAAAGAAGCATAACAGATACAAAAAACTCATGGATTAGGTTTCAATTCCTATCAAGTTTTTTCAGTTATGGGAGCTTCTACATTCTGCAACTTTTCCAGCTTATGCTTGGGACATATACAATACATACTTACAATAGAGGCATACAGAAGCATAAATTATACAAAAAAATCATGTATTAGATTTCGATTAAGATCAAGTTTTTTCAATTAAGGGAGCTTCTATTATATATTCTGCAACTTTCCCAGCTTATGTTTGGGACATATACAATACATACATACAATAGAGGCATAACTAAGCATAAAAGATACATAAATTTATGTATTAGGTTTCGATATATTATCTTTCTGATTGGGGGTTAACTTTACAAATTTTAATTAGTGATTGTAGTTATTTTTAGTAATGCCATTCTATAAGTTTTTCGACATCATCGACACATAACTCGAAAATTCATATTTGCCTTGATTAGATTTTGACTAAATTTGCTTGTATTGAAATAACTGAAAGTCAACGACTTAAATCGACTGCTTATAATTACTCATAATTAAAGTGAAAGACATAGCAATTATTTATTGCATTACTTTCTTAAGTTAAACAGACAAATAAAACAACTTGCTATGTTTTTACCACAATTTCGTGGAGTTTCGACTTCTTACAGTTCTTTTCAAGTATAAGTAATGGTAAAAACATACCAAGTTGTTTTATTTTAAAGTTTAATAATTCATGTATTAAAGCTCGAAACTATCTTGATGATTAGTAAGTTATTCCTACATAATCGATTATGTATAATCGAAATTCTATGGTATATCTTAACTAAATGCAGATTTCTAATTGGCTGCTAGCAATACAAAAATAATCATTTTTTATACTATGCTGTCATACAGTCTTCAAATAACCATTATGTCGTATATTATGGCAAATGTAAAGAACGATGTAAATATTGACTCTTAAGTGTACGATTATAAGAATGAAACTTGTGATCGTGGGCATACAAGAAAAAGTTCCCAAGTCAAAAATTGGTTAATTTAGTTAGTTCGGTGTATTTATCAGGAAAACTTTTCTATGTTGTTTCAGACTTGAAACAAAATGCAATACAACAAAATTTCATTAAATTGAAAAGTTCAAGACTTGAAACAGTAATGATTTTTTTGTTGTATTTATAAAATGCAATTTTTACTGTTCGAAAATTATGAATGATAATCACACGTTTGAAGCAAATTTTGCATGTTTCAACAAAACCACTAATTTTCTTTGTTTTTCAAAGTTTTGGACTTGAACTGTTACTGAAAATTTCTTTATTTATTAAATGTACTTTTTACTATTAGAAAATGAGAAAAATATGAAATGATCATGGTTCACTGGAATGTTAATATGTATAAACTTTGAAAAAAACTGAAAAGTTCGTTGTATTTATCAGGAAAACGTTTCTATGTTGTATCATGGTTCACTGGAATGTTAATATGTATAAACTTTAAAAAATCTATAAAAGTTCGTTGTATTTATCAGAAAAACGTTTCTAAGTTGTATCATGGTTCATTGGAATGTTAATATAAACTTTTAAAAAACCATAAAAGTTCGTTGTAATTATCATGAAAACGTTTCTATGTTGTATCATGGTTCACTGGAATGGTAATATGTATAAACTTTGAAAAAAAACATAAAAGTTCGTTGTATTTATAGAAAAAACGTTTCTATGTTGTATCCTGGTTCACAGGAATGTTTATATATAGTTCAAAGAACCATAAAAGTTCGTTGTATTGATCAGGAAGACGTTAATATGTTGTATCATGGTTAACTGAAATGTTAATATGTATAAACTTTCAAAAAACCATAAAAGTTCGTTGTATTTATTAGGAAAACGTTTCTATGTTGTATCATGGTTCACTGGAATGTTAATATAAACTTTCAAAGAACCATAAAAGTTCGTAGTAATTATCATGAAAACGTTTCTATGTTGTATAATGGTTCACTGGAATGATAATATGTATAAACTTTGAAAAAACCATAAAAGTTCGTTGTATTTATCAGGAATACGTTTCTATATTGTATCATGGTTCACTGGAATGTTTATATATACTTTCAAAAAACCAGAAAACTTCATTGTATTTATCATGAAAACGTTTCTTTGTTGTATCATGGTTCACTGGAATGTTAATATGTATAAACTTTGAAAAAACTATAAAAGTTCGTTGTATTTATCAGGAAAACGAAAAATATTGAAAACTAGGTTTTATCACAAAGTATTGAATTCTCAAATGCATTTATCTCGAAAGTGTCTTTTTTGACTTGATCACCATTTCTTGTAAGTCTACGTATTATTAAGTTGTGATCCTGGTGAAGTTACCACTCTCATACTTTGTGTAGTATGAAGAGCTTGTACAGATTATAAGTTGGAGTACAAAATATATGTAAATAATATATTTTAATTCAACATCAGATGTTTTTTTTCAATTCCCTTCATTGCAGACATTGAGTGTTATGTTTGTGAGAATTAAATATAATTTATAAATAAAACACATTACTTTCTTAGTATCACCTAAAATTATTTATTGATTTGTTACTAGTTACTATGACTACTTAAGTAATCAGTATCAAACAGAGTATCTTAGGATACTTCATAACATATAAAATTATTTATTGATTTGTTACTACTTTTCACTACTTAAGTAATAATTATCAAACAGAGTATCTTAAAATACTCGTATCACATAAAATTATTTATTGATTTGTTACTACTTTCGACTACTTAAGTAATCATTATCAAACAGAGTATCTTAAGACACTTAGTATCTTATCATATCACATAAATTTTGTTATTGATTTGTTACTACTTTCGACTACTTAAGTAATCATTATCAAACAGAGTTTCTTAAAGTACTCGTATCACATAATTAACATAATCCTTAATTAACCTTTATTTTGGCGCTGTGTACAAAATTGATAGCATAATTCGCTTTCTTAAATGAAACAATATACCCATAGGAGTACCTATTTTGCCTAAGCAGCTCAGTTTCTTAATAATTATTGCATAATTAATACTTAATTAATATCTCATTAGCAGTACATAAGTAATGGTTTAAACTGTTAAATTATTGTTAAATAAGCGTAATATCGCTACAAATTGGTAACTATATGTTCTAAAATCACTTCCCTAACATTTATGCACGTTCATTCGCCTAATTAACGCCGGTAAATGCATTAAAACGAATAATTGAAATTAAATTCGAATTATGACGTGTGGCGCCACCTAGCGGCTAATAATGGAACCCCCAATGTTTTGCTATTTTCTTAATTAAGCCTCAAATCAAAATTATCTTCAAATAAAATCGATAGCCCTTGTCCTCCTGAATCCGAATCTGTATTTGCTTGCTATGTGGCTCTACAAATAACCGAGAAAATGGCAAAACAAAATCGCCATTTTTGAACTTAAATTCAAAATTTCTCGAAATGTAATTTTTTTTTCGGCGAACTTTTAGCACCGGAAATTTGCATTGGAATGACGAATCGAATGCCGCAAAAATTTTGCCAAAATTCGAAAGTTGATGTTTTTGTCCCAAAATTTCTGAAGGTTAACCCCTTGCGGTTTTTACGAAAATTTTGAGGTAAAAATTTTTGAGCTGAGATAGCAGTTTCGTAGATTTTAGCCTCCTGAGTCCGAATCTGCAAGAAAAAATTGGCTCAGACGCCTAATAACGCCAAAAATAATTATTTTCGAAAACGCATTTTTTTTTAAATGCTTAATTTTGTAAAACTAAAATACGTAATCGATAGATTTTTGCCTTCTGAATCCGAATCTGCAATTATTTTTGCGCTCAGTTAATTATTAACGCCAATAACAACAAAATAAGTTGCGACCATTTTTTCGAACCCGACACTATTGGGACCGCTGCGGATAATTTATAGCACTAGGCTGATAGATTACGAGCCTCTGAGTCCGAATCTGTTATTAGTTTTGCTGTACGGTGGATAATTACTGAATAAACGGCAAAATACAAAAAAAAACAAATTTTGCGCTATCTTACGGCCAACCCGTGAACCCGGTAGTCATCCGAGTTCACCACCTCCAGCATCATTTTTTTTTTTTTAAACTACTTAATTACGGTTTACAGGTTTTTAAAATCGATGCTAATTTACTTTGCACTCATGCACATTGCTTATTTATGTATTTAAGAGCATATTTAATGCATATTTCAATTAAATCTAAGCCGCTCTACACAGTGGTCATCTACCGGAAAAGCGCGAAAGTTGGAATTTGGTTTGGAGATTAGGTAATCGATCGATGTCAACGTATCGATCGGTTAGCTAATCTGCAAACCAACATGCATATTTGGAGGTTAAATTAATACATATAATATTAGATTTTTTTCCTACAGTTAATTATACAATATGTGATTAATACAATATGATAACGACCACCCTGGTCTTCTACGTGAGATATCAGGTACAGAAATACCCATACAATACATGAACACAGTTTAATAAAGGGTTTTCCAATAAGAGGTGTTATTTTGAATAGCCCGCTATTTCGGTAGATGTCACTTTTGAAGCTGTCATTTCTTGGCATTTGACAAGTAGAAACTACGCCATTAATAAAAATGGTACGATACACGCTTCAACAACGCATTGAAATTATTAAAATTCACTATAAAAATGGTGAAAATTTGGCAGAGACGGTTCGTAAAACTCGAACATTTTTGGGTCGTCGTGAAGCACCTTGTCGGACCGCAATACAGAAATTGGTGGAAAAATTCGAGCTGTTGGGACAAGTTAGTGATGAGAAGAATAAAACCCGTGCACGTCGCTCAAGAACAGCCGAGAATATTGCTGCTGTAGCCGAAAGTGTTGAAGAAAACCCAGGTTTGTCCATTCCTCGTCGTTCTTTGGAATTAGGTATTCCACAAACGTCATTACACCGTATTTTGCATAAAGATTTGGGTCTTAAGGCTTATAAAGTCCAGTTAACACAAGAACTCAAGCCGGCCGATCATCAACAACGTCGTGACTTTGCTGATTGGGTCGTTGAAATGCATGAAAATGATCCGGAATTCCATCGAAAAATCATCTTCAGTGATGAGGCCCATTTCCACCTCGGTGGCTTCGTCAACAAGCAAAATTGTCGCATCTGGGGCTCAGAAAACCCAAGAGTTATTGTTGAAAAGCCTCTCTATCCTCAACGTGTGACTGTTTGGTGCGGTTTATGGTCCGGCGGAGTCATTGGACCTTACTTTTTCGAAAATGAGGCTGGCGCAACAGTTACGGTGAATGGATTGCGCTATCAAGAGATGATTAACGATTTTTTATGGCCGGATTGGATGGTATTGATCTGGACAACGTTCACTTTCAACAAGACGGCGCTACGTGCCACACAAGCAACGAAACCATTGATCTTTTAAGGGAAAAGTTTCCGGACCGTGTTATCTCTCGAAGAGGTGATCACAATTGGCCACCGAGATCTTGTGATTTAACACCTTGCGACTTCTTTCTTTGGGGCCACGTGAAGGAGAAGGTCTACGCCAACAGCCCAGTATCGATTCAAGACCTCAAAGATGGAATTCGTGAGGCTATCGAGGACATACAGCAGCCACTTTGCGATTTAGTTATGGAAAATTTCATGAAAAGGATTTTGTCCTGTAAGCGTGGCCGTGGTGGTCATTTGCTTGATGTTATTTTCCACTATTAACGGCATACCTTCCTCTTTGTAATGAAATAAACATCTGATGATTTATAATAAAAAATGGCATTTTTCTTTGAATATCAAAATAACACCTCTTATTGGAAAACCCTTTATAATACAAAATGTAACAACACATACAACGCATTCCGATTACAAGTTTATGATTGTTGCAGGCTGTCTAGCGACTCATCTTAAACTGTATTATGTTGCCATTGAAGATGTCTGCCGAGTCTTGTATCCCATGATATATTTGTATCATTTCAAGTAATGGTGAGTGTTGATGGCGAAGAGTGCGTGGAGTCTTGTAACTAAAAGCCGTTGTTATCATTTGAGGTACACGTAATGGATGCTGTTGGAGGAAGTCAGAGTTGTCAAGCTTATCGTGCGCAATCTTGTGCAGGCACGTTACTAGCATGTGCCGGAGATGCAGCTCGTTTGGGGTAAACTCAAATTGCCCCAATAAATTGTCGAACTGATGGACACGCTGAAGACAAGTGCCCGTCGTTTGGAAGTGAAGATATTTCAAAAACTTCTTCGGCATATTCTCAAATTGTTTTTTCTGCGCTTGTGCGAACGGTGACCAAACGGGCACACACTAGTCTAATTAGCCATAATGTTGCCATTGAAGATGCTCTTTTAGTTTACGAGCGACAGTAGTTTTAAATTATGGTGTTTGTGTCTGTCAATGATGAAATTGAACATTGGTTTCTTACTTAACCGTTAATGTCACCGCTGCTTTCTTTATATACATATAGAGAAGATAAATGCTAGTTATTGGAAATGCAAACCATTTGTTGATTGCTCTTTTAGTTTTCGAGCCACAGTGGTCTTAAATTAAGGCGTTTATATGTTTCATTGATAAAATTTTGAAATTTGTGTTGGTGCTTAACTGTTGATGTCACCAATGCTATTGTTGTATACATATAGAGCAGATAAATGCAAACCATTTGTTAATTGCTCTTTTAGTTTTTGAGCCACAGCTGTTTTAAATTAAGGCGTTTATGTCTTTCAATCATAAAATTTTGAAAGTTGATTTAATGCTTAACCATTGATGTCACAACTTTCGTTGTATACAATATATATAGAGCAGATGGTGGGTAGTTATTGGAAATGCGAATCATTTGTTGATTGCTCTTCTAGTTTTAGAGACAGTTGTTTTAAATTCGTGGCACCAATATCATCCGATACCGTGCTTCAGCGAAGATGCCCAACTGAGGCTGATGATACAGTTGATTCTATATTCAATAGATACCTACTGGGGTGTTAGAGCTCTAAAAATGTTTATTAATGAAAAGGTAGAAATGGATGTAACAACCAATTAAAAATTTATATTAGTGTTCCAAGAGTGAAACTTTTACTACAAGTTGGTACGATTTTATAGTTATTTCGTTATCTATTTAGTTTGCATTAAATCTTCTTAATCTGTCAATTATATCAATATTGGGGATGGTTTTCATAGAAACATGTATTCTTGTGTCCTTCAACAATGTTTTGAGGAAATCTCCTACATTTGCAAGCTCACTGACGCACAGTATGTGGCTCAGAAAGTGCCACCAATACCATAACGCACTGCGGAACATCCCTTGGAGTTATCTTCGAGGGCGTAGATAGCTTCTTAAGGTTAGCCGTTCACTGTCCATGCAGTTACATATTTCAGAACGGTTGATACCAATTTTGTAAGATCGCTTTTCTGTTTAGTGACAACACCTGGAAACATAAATATTGTATCAGTTGAACTGAAAACTCACACGACGAAGACAAATATCGTTTAGTTAATAAATAGTACAGCAGATAATTTTGTTGTCGTACAGAAACTTCAATGAATTTAATACTTATACAACTTACTATTAGTGCTTAGAGTGATCTTTTAAGGGTATTTCGGGATTCTTAAGAGGTTTTTCACTAGAGTTCATGTTATTATTTTGAAACTACCAA
The DNA here is from genome assembly GCA_951805005.1 of Othius punctulatus. Lineage (NCBI taxonomy): Eukaryota > Metazoa > Arthropoda > Insecta > Coleoptera > Staphylinidae > Othius > Othius punctulatus. Next base: position 9,616,860 of record OX638143.1, read on the forward strand.
TTTTAGAATTGGATATTGAGAATTATTTTGTATTTTCATTGTTACCATTGTTCCTGAGTCCTTCAACAATGTTTTCAGGAAATCTCCTACATTTGCAAGCTCACTGACGCACAGAAAGTGCCACCTATACCATAAAGCACTGCGGAACATCCCTCGCAGTTATCTTCGAGAGCGTAGATAGCTACTTAAGGTTGGCCGTTGTATCACTGTCCATACAGTTACATATTTCAGGACGGTTGATACCAATTTTGTAAGATCGCTTTCCTGTTTAGTGACAACACCTGGAAACATGAATATTGTATCAGTAGGACTGAAAACTCACATGACGAAGACAAATATAGTTCAGTTAATAAATAGTACAGCAGATAATTTTGTTGTCGTACGGTAACATTATGAATGAATTTAATACTTATACAACTTACTATTAGTGCTTGAAGTGACCATTTCGGGTTTCTTAAGCTGTTTTTCACTAGAGTTCATGTTATTATTTTGAAACTAGGTTAGAGCAAGCTGGATGACAAACTACTCATTTAATATAAAAAAAAACTGATACTGTACTCATCTCTAATGTAGTAAATAGATCAATTAAACTTACTGAGTTCATCCAAATACTTTAGTTCTCACGTAAATCTTAAAGAACTGAATATTATTAAAATTATAGGCAACCTAGACAATCACACATGGTTGATTGGTTGCCTACATATCAAGCAGAGGGCGATGCCAGCGCAGAAACTGGTGAACTTTATACCTATGATTTAAAGTTTAATATTTTGAAAAACCAAGTGCGTAGGGATGATGGGGCACGTTTTTAACTACATACAGAACCATTTGTAGTCGATAATAATGTACGGATATCGATTTATAAGCAATTAAAGTTTGCATGCTAATTACTACAAATCTAGGCAACCAAATTTACTACAGCTGGAAAATGCTAGTTCAGATATTTATCCGGTAGATGTCTCTAAATTTGAATTACATTTTTATTTGCCGTTTATTAAGTTATTATATTACCCTGAGCAAAATAAACTACATATTCGGCTTCAGCAGGGTACATTTCATTAGTTTAGTGTATTAATTTATTCTCAGCCGTCCAAATACTGTCTGGTTCAAAACATGTTTTACGTTTTATTTTGCATTTTTCAACGTTATTAAGCAACGTATAGGAAAAGTAATTGCAGATTTAGATTCAGAAGAAAAAAATCTATCGATTTCCTAATTTAGTTTCTCTGAAATAACTGAATTAAACATTTTAAAAATAAGTGTTTCTTTGAATATATTTTATTCTGACGTTATTATGCATTTGCCATAAATAATTCTTGCAGATTCGGATTCAGAAGAGTAACATCTATCAAACTGCTATCTCAGCTTAATTCAAGAAAATCACAATAAAACTTGGCCAAAATGTACATTAAGTTGCCTAGATTTGAGCGCACTTTAAATTGCTTATAAATCAATATCTGTACAATATCTTTGACACAAAATGGTACTAGACGTAATTAAAAACGTGCCCCATATTACCCACGTGCTCGGTTTTTCCAAATATCACAATTTAAATCATAAGTATAAAGTTCACCGGTTTCTGCGCTGGCATCGCCTTTCGCTTGATATGGAGGCAACCAAGTATACTCTTACGAGTTGCATAACTTAATAAAACACGTAACAATTAGTACTTACCACTTACCTACTACTTTAGTCCCAATATACTACTCAATATCTGTTAAAAAAATAACTCATATTTAAATGCTAGCTTTTTACTATTAGATGTTGAAGTATGAGGTACTGTGGAGACCGCTTGAAGTCGCTCATAAAATTACATGAAAGCACAAATAAATTTATATCATAGGAATCCTACATTAAATGTTAATTAAATTACACATACTCGTTACTAACAATGTCAGAAATAATATGTGTTTATTCATATGCTAAATGTGAAGAAATCATAATTTAAATATCTGATATGGCATTAAAAATCGCATCACGACCAAAAGATAAATATCTTATTAAGCGCGCATTGGATATTAACAGAAATTCACATGTCTATTACCAATGTATTACTTACCATTTTTGATATAATACGTTAATATTGATACGACAGTCTTTGAGATAATAATTTAAATATGAGACAGTCAGAGAATATTTGAAGTAGCCGAAATATAATAACATTTCACAAAAATAAAGTATCTCAAGAAACGTGCGTTAGATAGTAACAATATTACATGCAGTTAATACTAACTTATCATTCAATGTCTGCAATAAAAGTTTTTAATATTTATACACTGGTGTTTGAGAGATGCTGTGAGGTCCTTGCGTAATGCGTATGAAACTTATATACAAACTTACAGGAATTAAGTCAATTTTTATGTTGGAAACGATAGACTAGTGAATGCTGAATCCAAGTATGCACATTGCAATGCTGTGCGATCCCTAATTATTGAGATAAAAAATTATAAAAGAAATACAATATGGCATATTAAATTCCCTCCCACGCAAAAACTAGAAGGATATGCATGGAACTGTTTTGGGAAAAGTCTTACATAATGACCCTCTATCGATTGCCCTGGGAAATTTTTAAACCTATTTTTTTCACGAAAATTCCATAAGGAATAGAACTATCACTCGTAAACTAGAAGAGCAATTAACAAATGGTCTGCATTTCCAGTAACTACCCATCATCTGCTCCATATGTGTACAACAAAAGCAGCGATGGCATCAACGGTTAAGCAGCAAATCAAATTCAACAATTTCATGATTGAAAAACACAAACGCCATAATATAAAATAACTGTGGCTCGCAAACTATAAGACCAATTAACAAATGGTATACATTTATAGTAACTAGCAATCATCTGCTCTATATGTATATAAAGAAAGAAGCAGTGACATTAACGATTAAGTAACAAATCAATTTTCAATTTTATCATTGAAAGACACTAACGCAGTAGTTTAAAACAACTGTCGCTCGTAAACTAGATGAGCAGTCAACAAAAGGTTTACATTTCCAATAACTAGCATTCATCTGCTCAATGGCATTTCTGTAGCTTTATCACCCCAGCAGGTATCTATATAGAATATAGTATCAACTGTATCATCGGTTTCAGCCGGGCATCTTTGTTGAGCGTGTTATTGCTTCAGGGATAAAATTGCTGCAGCGATAATTATTTTCATGTAACGAAATGCAGGAACCTAAGCAGATAAAACAAATTATTACAGCCATTTATTACCATTTTTAGAATTCGATAATGAGGTTTTTTTGTATTTTCATTATTACCATTGTTCCTGCGTCCTTAAATAATGTTTTCAGGGAATCTCCTACATTTGCAAGTTCACTGACGTACAGAATTTGGCACAGAAATTGCCACCAATACCATAAAATACTGCGGCACACCTCTCGGAGTCATCTTCGAGGTCGTAGATAGCTTCTTAAGGTTGGCCGTTGTATCACTGTCCATAATGTGTTCAATTTTTCAGGACCGTTGATACCATTTGTTGTAACATCGCTTTCCTGTTTAATGACAACACCTGGAAACATGAATATTGTGTCAGTTGGACTGAAAACTAACAAGACAAAGACAAATATCGTTTCGTTAAGATATAATAAAGCGGATAATATTGGTGATGTTCAGAAACATTATCAATGAATTATAAGTATAAGTTTAATTGCCTGTGATACCCATTGTTAAGACTTAATTGAAATGCAGTAAGCAATGAGGGGCTTATTATTGTAAAAACATGCGAACTGGCTTAAAAATTAGAACGTTAATAATTCACATAAACTGAGGTAACGAATACATGTTTCTATGAAAACAATCCCCAATGTTGATATAATTGATAGATTTAAGAACATTTATAGTAACTAATAAATCCTTCAATGAATAATTAACGTGGCAAAAATTTAACGAGTAGAAATTTTAAAATAACTATAACATCCCACGAAGTTATGAATTCTAGGTGTGTGTGCTAAGACTATGCCCTATGAAGATATAATTGATGAACTCTCAGTGATATGCAGAAATTAAAATCTCTACATATAAATTACTGACAACACCATAAAATAGATAACATCGTAACAACTATTAGTTAAAGCGTCACTCCTGCAACACTAATATTGATTGCTTGTTACTTCCATTGCTACCTTTTCATAAGTAACCATTTCTATGTCTTCAGCACCCCACCAGGTATCTATTGAATCTAGTATCAACTGTATCATCAGCCTCAGTTGGGCATTTTCGCTGAAGCACGGAATTGCTTCAAGGATGATATTGCAGCAATTAGTATTTTAATGTATCGTTGTGCAGGAACCTAAGCAGGTAACAAAATAATTACAACCATATATTACGAATTTTAGAATTGAATATTAAGATTATTTTTTTTGTATATTCATTATTACCATTGTTCCTGCGTCCTTAGACAATGTTTCAGCGAATCTGATACATCTGCAAGCTCACTGACGCACAGTATTTGGCACAGAAATTGCCACCAGTACCATAAAGCACGGCGGAACATCCCTCGGAGTCATCTTCGAAGGCGTAGATAGCTTCTTAAGGTTGGCCGTTGTATCACTGTCCACACAGTTAAATTTTTCAGGACCGCTGATACCAATTGATGTAACATTGCTTTCCTGCTTAGTGACAATACCTGGAAACATGAATATTGTGTCAGTTGGACTGAAAACTAACACGACGAAGACAAATATCGTTTCGTTAACAAATAGCAAAGCAGATAATTTTCTTGTCGTACAGAAACATTATCAATGCATTTAATACTTACACAACTTACTATTAGTGCATAAAGTGATGTTTTCGGGGTATTTCGTGATTCTTAAGCTGTTTTTCACTAGAGGTCATATTATTATTTTGAAACTAGGTTACACTTGAATTTTGCAAGCTCGATGACAAACTACTCATTTAATATAAATAACTGATACTGCACTCACCTCTAATGTAGTAAATAGATCAATTAAACTTACTTACTTCATCCAAATACTTTAATTCTAAGGTAAATGTTAAAGAATAGAATATTATTACAACCCTAGGCAACCTAAGCAATCACATGTGTTTGCTTGGTTGCCTACATATCAAGTGGAGAGCGATGGCAGCGCAGAAACTGGTGAACTTTATACCTATGATTAAAACTTTAATATTTTGAAAAACCGAGTGCGTAGGGATGATGGCGCACGTTTTTAACTAGGTGCAGCATCATTTGTAGTCAATAATAATGTGCGGATATCGATTTATAAGCAATTAAAATTTTGCCTGCTTATCACTGCAAATCTAGGCAACCAAATTTACTACAGCTGGTGAATGATAGTTTAGGTATTTATCCGGTAGATGTCTCTAAATTTTAATTAAATTTTTATTTGCCGTTTATTAAGTTATTATATTAGCCAGAGCAAAATAAAGCACATATTCGGCTTCAGCAGGGTACATTTCATTAGTTTAGTGTATTAATTTATCAGCAGCCGTCCAAATACTGCCTGGTTCGAAACGTGTTTTACGTTTTATTTTACTGTTTTCGCCGTTATTAAGCAACGTATAGGAAAAGTAATAGCAGATTTGGATTCAGAAGAAAAAAATCTGTCGATTTCCTAATTTAGTTTTTCTTAAATAGCTGAATTAGACATGTTGAAAATTAGTGCTTTTTTGAAAATATTTTATTCTGACGTTATTATGCATTTGCTATAAATAATTCTTGCAGATTTGGATTCAGAAGAGAAACATCTATCAAACTGCTGTCTCAGGTTAATTTAAAAATTCACAATAAAACTTAGCCAAAATGTACATTAAGTTGCCTAGATTTTGAGCGCACTTTTAATTGCTTATAAATCAATATCTGTACAATATCTTTGACAAAAAATAGTACTAGACGTAATTAAAAACGTGCCCCATATTACCCACGTGCTCCGTTTTTCCAAATATTACAATTTAAATCATAGGTATAAAGTTCAATGGTTTCTGCGCTGGCATCGCCTTCAGCTTGATATGTAGGCAACCAAGTATAGTCGTACTAGTTGCATTACTTAATTAAACACGTACCAATTAGTACTTACCACTTACCTACTACTTTAGTAGCAATATACTACTTAATATCTGTTATAAAATCAATTAATATTTATATGCTAGCTCTTTACTTATAGATGTTAAAGTATGAGCCACTGTGGAAACTGCTTGAAGTCGCTCATAAAATTATTATCAGAGGATAATCCTACATTAAATAGTAATTAAAAGTGACTACTTAATATCTGTCAATAAATTAATTGATATTTAAAAGCTAGTTTTTTACTAATAGATGTTGAAGTACGAGGCCCTGTGGAGACTGCTTAAAGTCGCTCATAAAATTACATCAAAGCACAAATAAATTATTATCAGAGGAATCCTACATTAAATCTTAATTAAATCACACATACTTGTTACTAACATGTTTTTCATTGTCAGAAATAATATGTGTAGAAATTCATACGATAGATTTGGAGATACCATAATTTAAATATTTGATATGACATTTAAAATCGCATCATGAGCAATAAATAAATATGTTATTAAGCGCGCATTGGATATTAACAGAAATTCACATGTCTATTACCAATATAGCACTTACCATTTTTGATATATTACATTAATATAATTACAACAGTTTTTGAGATAATAATTTTAATTAGAGTCAGAGAATATTTGAAGTAGCCGAAATATAATAACATTTGACAAAAATAAAGTATCTTAAGAAGCATTAGCATTAGATAGTAACCATATTACATGCAGTTATTATTAACATATGATTCAATGTCTGCAATAAATGTCTATTATTGTTCTACGATGCTGTTTCAGATAATAATTTAGTAAATATCCTTAATGTTGTCCTGGGCGAGAATCAAACCTACAACTAATGTTTAGAGGGAGGATTAATTTACATTACTACACATAAATAAGTGTTGTTATTTTTATTCATACAGGGAAACTGTTGTACGTTACAGGTGTACCTACATGATAAATTTATAATTTGCTACGATTTATCATGATTTACCAGGATAAAAGTTGACCTGATTCCAGTATCCTGCAATATAAAAAACCGACTTACCAATACGAAAATGGACATCACATGGTAGATAGATACGTTTCTTCTGAAAGGCTTTTACGGAATGACATTAAAAAAAGAATTTTTTGAGTTTCTTTTATAATAAATCTTAACAAAACAATTATTTTTCTTGCTGTCCACCAAAAGTTAATTCTTGATCGTTTGGCCCAGTAGGACTTTTGACTTTTTCAGTTGGACTGAAAACTATTGTACTGTCACAAGTAAACAACTGGACTTATAAAATACTATTACCTACGACCGCAACTGTAAATTCATAAAATTGTACAATTTACAATCGCAGTATCCATGACATTACGCACAGATACATGCAATATGAGAGAAACACACAGAGGTGTGTTCACCATAATAGTCAATTTTGTTTAGTAATTGCAAATTTAAATGTCAACGTTACGTTGCGTCCTACAAAAAGTTACAACTTGTGGTTAGCGTGATCATTTGTAAAGAGTGTCCGTAGATAAAGTACAGTACATAACTTGATTTGTAAAGCAATTACGCACTCACGGAATATACAACTTTTCCGTTCGGGCGTAATATGCTATTTACAACTCTCATTATGTAATATACTATTACAATATTCAAATTATATATGTTGTAACTTATTCTATTAGTACAATAGTACAAAATAATATTATCGTTTTAATCCTGTGGTACTAAAATCTTGCTTCTACTATATTCAGTAACTTCCATGTTCTTTTAAAACTAACTTCTAAATCTAACAGTAATGAATGAAATAATAATGAATAAAATGAATCCTATAACTTTCATACATTCCTCTGACCCCGTGTCAGAGATTCCCGTAATGTACGCAACTTATAGGATTCATTCTGAGAACAACTAAAGACTTTACGTCAACAGATGTATAAAACTTGTTGATAAGTCTCTAGTTTTGTGCAAATTAGACTATTGTGCGCCGTTTAGTCACCGTTCGCACAAGCATGGAGAAAACAATTTGAGACTATACAGAAGTAGTTTTTGAAATATCTTCACTTCCAAATGACGGGCACTTATCCTAAGCAGGGCCTTCAGTACGACAATTTGATGAGGCAATTTGAGTTCACCCCAATCGTACTGCATCATCGGCACATGGTAGTAATATTTTGCACGATAAGTTTGATAACTCTTGAGTTCCTCCAACAACATCCATTACGTGTACCTCAAAAGAGAACGACTTTTAGTTATAAGATTCCACACACTCTTCGCCGTGAACTCTCACCGTTACTTGGAATGATACAAATATATCATGCAATGCACGGCTCGGAAGACATCTTCAATGGCAACATTATGGCAAATTAGACTACTGTGCGCCTGTTTGGTCACCTTTTGCACAAGCACAGAAAAAACAATTGGAAAATATACAGAAGTCTTTGAAATATCTGCACTACAAAACGACGGGCACTTGTCTTCACCGTGGCCATCAGTACGACAATTTATTGGGGCAATTTGAGTTTACCCCAAACGAGCTGCATCTCCGGCACATGCTAGTAACGTGCCTACACAAGATTGCGCACCATAAGTTTGACAACTCTGACTTCCTCCAACAGCATCCATTACGTGTACCTCAAAAGACAACAACGGCTTTTAGTTACAAGACTTCTCGCACTCTTCGCCATCAACACTCACCATTACTTGAAATGATACAAATATATCATGGGATGCAAGACTCGGCAGACATCTTCAATGGCAACATTATGCAGTTTAAGATGAGTCGCTAGACAGCCTGCAACAATCTTAAACTTGTAATCGGAATGTCTTGTATATGTTGTTACATTGTACTATATTAAACTGTGTTCATGTATTGTATGTGTAATTCTGTACCTGATATATCACGTAGAAGACCTGGGTGGTCGTTATCATACTGTATTAATCACATATTGTATAATTTACTGTTGGAAATAAATCTAATATTATAAGTATAAATTTAACCTCGAAATATACATATTGGTTTGCAGATTAGCTAAGCGATCGATACGTTGAAATCGATCGGTTACCTAATCTCCAAACCAAAAACCAACTTTCGCCATTTTCCGCTAGATGACCACTGTGTAGATCAGCTTAAATTTAATTGAAATATGCATTAAATATGCTCTTATATACATAAATAAGCAGTGTGCATGAGTGAAAAGTTAATTAGCATTCATTTTAAGTACCTGTAATGCGTAATTAAGTAGTTTAAAAAAATAATAAAAATGATGGTGAGGTGGTGAACTCGGATGACTACCGGGTTCACGGGTTGGCCGTAAGATAGCGCAAAATATGATTTTTTTTGTATTTTGCCGTTTATTCAGTTATTATCCAACGTACAGCAAAACTAATAACAGATTCGGACTCAGAGGCTCGTAATCTATCAGCCTAGTGCTATAAATTATCCGCAGCGGTCCCAATAGTGTCGGGTTCGAAAAAATGGTCGCTCTTAATTTTGCTGTTATTGGCGTTAATAATTAACTGAGCGCAAAAATAATTGCAGATTCGGATTCAGAAGGCAAAAATCTATCAATTTCGTTATTTAGTTTTTCAAAATTAAGCATTTTTAAAAAAAATGCGTTTTAGAAAATAATTATTTTTGGCGTTATTAGGCGTCTGAGCCAATTTTTTGTTGCAGATTCGGACTCAGGAGGCAAAAATCTACGAAACTGCTATCTCAGCTCAAAAATTTTTACCTCAAAAATTTCTTTAAAATCGCAAGGGGTTAACCTTCAGAAATTTTGGGACAAAAACATCAACTTTCGAATTTGGGCAAAATTTTTGCGGCATTCGATTCATCATTCCAATGCAAATTTCCGGTGTAAAAAGTTCGCCGAAAAAAAAATTACTTTTCGAGAAATTTTGAATTTAAGTTCAAAAGTAGCGATTTTGTTTCGCCATTTTCTCGGTTATTTGTAGAGCCACATAGCAAACAAATACAGATTCGGATTCGGGAGGACGAGGGCTATCGATTTTAGTTGAAAATAATTTTGATTTGAGGCTTAATTAAGAAAATAGCAACATTGCATTGGGTTCGATAAGCTGCCGCCATGTGGCGCCACACGTCAACATAATTCGAATATAATTTCAAATATTCGTTTTAATGCATTTACCGGCGTTAATTAGTTGATTAAACGTTCATAAGTGTTAGGGAAGTGATTTTAGAACATATATTTACTAATTTGTAGCGATATTACGCTTATTTAACAATTATTTAACAGTTTAAACTATTACTTATGTACTGCCAATGAGATAGTAATTATGTATTAATTATGCAATAATTATCAACAAACTGCGCTGCTAAGGCAATATTGGTACTTCTATGGGTTTATTGTTTCATCTAAGACGGCGAATTACGTTATCAATCTTTTACACAACGCCAAAATAAAGGTTAATCAAGGAGGAATAAATGTGTCCGCAGTACGTATGATTAAGTGAAAATAGTACAAATTACTGTAATAGTGTAGTGCAAACGCATGTACAAGACTTACTAATTTCGCACTATTCAATTTGTACAGATAATGTTATAGAAATGTAATGGTAATATACGCAATTAATTACCGCAATTTTAATCTGAAGTTAGAGCAGTGATATTATACAAAATGCATGTCACCTATTTTTAATTAAACCATTTGATAACCCATTTTTCGTAGCACCATAACATTCAAACTTCATACAGTTAATAATTAGACTTGCAGCTATTAGAAAATGTGAAAATCAGAAAATACCCCATTTCTAGATTTTCCGAAATTTAATTATGAGTGCAGAGTAATATTGTAAAACATGCAGTTAGCACATTTCTTATTTCACTTTTATTTTACCTACTTCTAGTCATTGGAACAAATTAAAATTTCACAGCATAATCCAGGAAACATAATACTTTATGAAAATGCAAAAATCAAAATATACCCCATCGCTAGTTTTTGCGTAATTTCTATATAAAGTCAGAGATGCAATAATTATTCAAGGTGCATTTTGTGTATCTTCTGATTCGATTGTTTTTAACACACTTTTAGTAGCTTGACAGTTTTTAAAATTTGCACAGTATTTAAGTAGACTTGAGGCTATATGAAAATGCAAAAATCGAAATATACCCCATCTCTGGTTCTCCCGTAATTTCAATCTGAAGTTATGCCAGCGATATTATACAAAATGCATGTCACATTTTATAATAAAAAAACAGATTTTTCGTAGCATCATAACTTTCAAACTTCATACAGTTAATAAGTAGACTTGAGGTTATTAGAAAATGTGAAAATCAGAAAATACCCCTATGTCTAGATTTTTCGCAATTTTAATTTTAAATCAGTGAAGTAAAATTGCAAAACAAGCAGTTTGCACATTTCTTGTTTCACATTGTTTTAACCTACTTATAGTCAGTTGAAAATATTTAAATTTCACAGCATAATCCAGGAAACTTAAAGCTATATGAAAACTCTTTTACTAATTGACATTAAAAAGTTGTGAAAAGTTAATCTTTAGAGTTTTTTTTAATAAATCCAAACAAAAGAATTATGTTTCTTGTTGTCCACCCAAAGTTAGTTCTTGATCTTTCCCAGTAGGAGTTTCGAGTTTCAAATGTCTGACCAACAGTTTTGATCAGACATTCCATGCAGTATTAAGATTTTATGTATCCTGCTAAATATCTCAAAAGAAATATGCACTACTGAAAAAAAAAGATAATCATCCACTCTACAAACTATAGCAAGATTTGTTTGCTTGCTTTTGCTCGTGTGGGAGACGTGCGGCTCCCGTGGCTTTATTTTCGTCCGACACATTGCTCCTACACTTGAACGGGTTATGGAAAAAACTCCGCAGTGCACTCCATGCAGAGCCTGCAACGGATCAAGTGCGAGGCCTGTACAGGAAAAAAGATAATTCCGATGGCGAAGAGCCGATAAGGAAGTTACTGTTCTCCAAGTGGAAGCCGCCACTCAGCTGAGTGTAATCGTAAAGAGTGGCAGAATTCACTTAAGATTACAAAGTGACGATTAAAACTGTGTGGCTGGACAAAAAAACGTACTTTTCTTCATAGTGCTAAATATTTTCTCCAATAACAGAGACAAATATTGCTGGAATACATGTTTTGAGATGAAAGAAAATGAGAATGAAAAGTTGAACTGAAATGAAATTAAAGTGCTTGAAATTTAATTTCAAGACTTTTAATTTCATCGAGACTTCGTTCTTACCTAATACAAGAGTATTAGGGTGTATGAGAGTATGAGATGTATGTGAGTAAAATATTCATATTACCCATCAGTTGATCTGGGTTCTAGGGTCTTGAAGTTTGTATCTGGAACAAATATTGCCAATTTGAATCAAAAGCTCATTTGAAGCCAAATCTTCAATTAGAAGATACTCGTAAATTCGCCTATGAAATTATGTTTGGTAGTACTTATCTGTAGGATAGCGTATAGTCTTGGGTTCTAGGGTCTTGAAATTTGGACCTGGAACAAGAAATTCTTGTAATTTTGGAATATGGTATAACTCTAATCATCAATTTTGGGGCCACGATATTTCATCTAGCCCCATGTACCTGAACTAGATAGGGAAGCATTGACTCCATCACACCTAACCATATGATTATTTCCATGTTTTGACGCCCAAGCGGTCTTTCATGGCGATCGGTCCGTTTACGAAACCGAATTAATATTAATGCGAACTTAATTGCGGTTTGTTTGCGCCGCGGAGGCGATAATTACAAGGAACAGAGAGAAAAAACTGGAGGTTTAGCAACGTGCTCTCTGCCCACTCACCCTCCTATGGATCAATATTCTCCCGATTCGGAAGTGACGGGGGCGGTGAATGGCCATTCTCGCCATTGGCGGCTGTAATGCCGTATCGGGGGTCTTGGCATTGGCCACCTCCAGTTGTTGGAAAAAAAAACTGCCATTGGACCTTGCACTTCTAAGCGTTCAAAGTTTTGATGGAAAGTGAACGTTTAATCGATTATAATCGATTATAAAAATTATTTGTATGCAGAGTTTCAACCATCGTCTGCAGAGCACAGAAAAAATTGGCAGGGCATTGACCACTTCCAGTTGTTGGAAAAAAAACTGCCATTGCACCTTACACTTCTAAGCGTTCAAAGTTTTGATGGAAAGTGAGCGTTTAATCGATTATAATCGATTATAATAATTATTTGTATGCAGAGTTTCAACCATCGTCTGCAGGGCACAGAAAAAATAAGAGGGATTGAGATTGTATACGGACTTGTGGTCATTGAAAATTGCAATTCTAACATCTCTTCGCTGACGACATGAGTCCAAATCCCCATGTAGAGCAATGGCTATTTTCAAATATAAATGCCATCAACACTATTAGATGCAAAAGCCATGATCACCAGTAAATCATAAAACAATGTATCATATTATCGTCTGTGGGATTGGATTGAAACTGATTAATTATATCAGTAAGAAATTCTAATCATATAACTTTTACAGTAAATGAAGTAACTCAGCTACAATATATCAATTTTCAAAAGAGAATTCAATCATATTTTGTTTGGGGTTTTCATTATGTTTCAACACTCCAACAGTTTGCCCTAATGTAAACCGACTTCAACCATAGGCTTTACGCCCTTGACGTAAGCGTATTCAAGATCAATTACAAAGTTATAATTTACTTATTTTTTTAAAGCTATCAAATTATTTTACACACATTAGGGCATTAGCAAGTCATTGTACACAAATCTTGTAAGATTCGCAGTCATTTTACACAAATTTTAAGAGTTCGATAGAATTTGGGAAGATTTTATTTACTCATATTTATTATACTAGATACTATTGAAGACTACTACACTGAAGATGTCACAATTATGTAAAATTGCGCTACAAGTTACATAAGACAAGCCAAACAATTTACAAAAGATACAAATCACAAGTTGTAAAGTTATCTTGTATAAATTGAAGTTGTATATCTTGAACAAATTTTGAGTTGCCAAGTCGTTGTACAAATTTGAAAAGTTGTCTATTCTAGTTTAGTCTAGTTGTCTATTCTAGTCTAGTCTAGTTGTCTAGACTAGTTAGTCTATTTCATAAATTTTATATTTACATACAAATGTTTGTAATCTAACAAATCACAAGTTGTCAAGTTATTTTGTATAAATTTGAACTTATTTTGAGTTGCCAAGTACATATTTTAAAAGTTGTCTAGTCTAGTCTAGTCTAGTTGTCTTGTCTAGCCTAGTCTACTTGTCCAGACTAGTTAATCTATTTACATAAATTTTATATTTACAAATTTATTAATTATGTAAATTAACAACTCACAAGTTGTCAAGTTATTTTGTATAAATTTGAAGTTGTTTTGAGTTGCCAAGTCGTTGTACACACTTGAAAAGTGGTCTATTCTAGTCTAGTCTAGTTGTCTAGACTAGTTAATATATTTACATAAATTTTATATTTACAAATTTATTAATTATGTAAATTAAGAAATCACAAGTTGTCAAGTTATTTTACACAAATTTTGAGTTGCCAAGTCGTTGTACACACTTGAAAAGTTGTCTAGTCTAGTCTAATCTAGTTGTCTAGACTAGTTAGTCTATTTGCATAGATTTTATATTTACAAATTTATTAATTATGTAAATTAAAATAGTTTTCAAGTCTCTTTTTGCCAATTTGGAAAGTTTATAAGTCACTGCAGACAGTTGAAAAATTGTCAAGTAAATTTAGAAAAAAATTAAAGTTGTACTCAACTTGATCAATATTTTTTAAATGCCCTAATCACTATCTACAAATTTGGATACTTTCCTTGTGATTTTTCATATATTTGAGGAGCTGATAAGTCAGTTTACATAAAAAATTTGAAAGTTACCCAGTCAATGTACTAAAAAATTCAAGAGTTATTTGAATTAATATTAAAAGGTGTCAAGTCTCTCCACAAATTTGAATATTTTCTCAATAGATAGATAAATAGAAAAAAGAAGACGTCCCAATTTCGTAAAATTACGCTATCAGTTACATAACACAAACCTAACAATTTACAAAAGACACAGATCACAAATTATATACTTATTTACACAGATTTATATTTACAGATTTATTATTTATGTCAATTGAAACCGTTTTCAAGTCTCTTTATGCCAATTTGGAAAGTTTATAAGTCACTGCAGACATTTGAAAAATTGTCAAGTTAATTTAGAAAAAATTTAAAGTTGTAGTCAACTTGATAACATATTTTTAAAATGCCTTGATCACTATCTACAAATTTGGATACTTTGCTTGTGATTTTTCATATATTTGAGGGGCTGATATGTCAGTTTACATAAAATTTTGGAAAGTTACCCAGTAAATTTACAAAAAAAAATTGAAGAGTTGTTTGAACTAATATTAAAAGTTGTCAAGTCTCTCCACATATTTGAACATTTTTTCAATAGATAGATAGATAGATAGATAGATAGATAGATATGTATAAATTTGAAGTTATTTTACATAAATTTTGAGTTGTCAAATCGTTGTACACATTTGAAAAGTTGTCTATTCTAGTCTAGTCTAGTTGTCTAGACTAGTTAGTGTATTTACATAAATTTTATATTTACAAATTTATAAATTATGTAAATTAAAATAGTTTTCAAGTCTCTGTATGCCAATTTGGAAAGATTATAAGTCACTGCAGACATTTTGAAAATTGTCAAGTTAATATAGAAAAAATTGAAAATTGTAAAGTCACCTGACACATATTTTTAAAATGCCCTAATCACTTTTCACAAATTAGGATAGTTGCCTTGTGATTATTCACATTTAAAAAGTTGTCTATTCTAGTCTAATGTAGTTGTCTAGACTAGTTAGTCAATTAACATAAATCTTATATTTACAAATTTATTAATTATGTAAATTAAAATAGTGTTCAAGTCTCTTTATGCCAATTTGGAAAGATGATAAGTTACTGCAGACATTTTAAAAAATGTCAAGGTAATTTAGAAATTGGTATAGTTTGAAAGTCACTTGAAGCAGATTTTAAAAATGCCCTAATTACTTTCCACAAATTTGGATAGTTGGCTTGTGATTTTTCATATATTTGAGGAATTGATAAGTCAGTTTACATACAATATACATATTACATATTACATATTACATACAATTTTAGATAATTACCCAGTTAATTTAAAAAAAAAATTGAAGAGTTGTTTGAACTAATATTAAAAGTTGTCAAGTCTCTCTACAAATTTGAACATTTTCTCAATAGATAGATTGATATGTATAAATTTGAAGTTATTTTACACAAATTTTGAGTTGCTAAGTCGTTGTACACATGTGAAAAGTTGTCTAGTCTAGCCTAGTGTAGTTGTCTAGACTAGTTAGTCTATTAACATAAATTTAATATTTACAAATTAATTAATTATGTTAATTAACAAATGCTGTTAAGTTATTTTGTATAAATTTGAAGTTAGTTTACAGAAATTTTGAGTTTACAAGTCGTTGTACAAATTTGAAAAGTTGTCTAGTCTAGTCTAATCTAGGTCTCTAGACTAGTTAGTCTATTTACATAAATTTTATATTTATAAATTTATCAATTATGTAAATTAAAATGGTTTTCAAGTGTTTATGCCAATTTGGAACGTTTATAAGTCACTGCAGACATTCTGAAAATTGTCAAGGTAATTTAGAAAAAAATTAAAGTTTGAAAGTCACATGAAACAGATTTTTAAAATGCCCCAATCATTTTCCACAAATTTGGATAGATGCCTTGTAATTTTTCATATATTTGAGGAATTCATAAGTCAGTTTACATACAATATACATATTACATATTACATATTATATACAATTTTAGATAGTTACCCAGTTAATTTCCAAAAGAAATTGAAGAGTTGTTTGAACTAATATTAAAAGTTGTCACGTCTCTCCACAAATTTGAATATTTTTTCAATAGCTAGATAGATATGTATTAATTTGAAGTTATTTTACACAAATTTTAAATTGCCAAGTCGTTTTACACATGTGAAAAGTTGTCTAGTCTATTCTCGCCCAGTTATCTAAACTAGTTAACCTTTTATATCTAAAAAATTATTATTAATGTAAAGTAAAATATTTTTCAAGTCTCTTTATGCTAATTTGGAAAGTTTATAAGTCACTACAGACATTTTAAAAATCAGTCAAATTTTGAAAGTTTGAAAGTCACTTGAAACAGATTTTTAAAATGCCCTAGTCACTGTCCACAACTTTTGATAGTTGCCTTGTGGTTTTTCACATATTTGAGGAGTTGATAAGTCAGTTTACATAATATTTTGGAAAGTTACCTAATCAATTTACAAAAAAAATGAAGAATTATTTGAACTTATATAAAAAGTTGTCAAGTTTCTCCACTAATTTGAATATTTTTTCAATAGATAGATAGATACACATATATTTATTTCAAGACATTATTTCAAAATAACAATAAATTGAAACATGTCAAAGGTAATACCATTGATTATAATACCCTTAGGGTATTTAATTTAATTATTATAATAGGGTATTAAGGGTATTATAATCAATACCCTATTATACCCTTAGGGTATTTTATTTAATTATTATAATAGGGTATTAAGGGTATTATAATCAATGGTAATACATACATGTATGTAATATATAATACATTTTATACAAACACAGTTTAATATAATCAAATAAATTGTATGGTTCACAATTAACGAGCAATTACTGAAATTACTCAAATACTGAAATTTTACTAAGGAATATTTTGTTTACAATGTAATATTAAAATTTCATGTTTTGAAAATAGTCTGTGTAATCCTGTTATTAGTATCAGTTTCAGTATCAGTCAGTATTAGTAGCAGTATCTATCAGTATTAGTAGCATATTGTTACTATACCTTTTCAAGTTCAAATTGAGACCAATCAGGTTCAAATTGAGACCAATCAATTTCAAATTGAGGCCAATCAAGTTCAAATTGATACCAATCAATTTCAAATTGAGACCAATCAATTTCAATTTGAGACTAAACAAAATCAAGTTGACACTAAACAATATCAAGTTGTCATAATAAATTTTATTTGTTTACTCTCAACTTGATATTGTTTAGTGTCAACTTGATTTTGTTTAGTCTCAATTTGAAATTGATTCGTATTAATTTGAACTTGATTGGCCTCAATTTGAAATTGATTGTTCTCAATTTGAACTTGATTGGTCTCAATTTGAACTTGAAAAGGTATAGTTGTGTGATTACGTAGAATTATGTCGACTTAATTCTTATTTTTTTTAATATTTCGATGAAAACTGAATGGTGGTACTTTTGTCGTCATTAATTTGCTAAAATTATTGGTGAGTAATTTATTTTCTCCAATTTGAAATTATTATTGATTAATTTTGATATTTTTCTAAATGGTGGAGGCGCCGGGTCAAGAAATTTGGATTGTAATTTATACACGATAAAATAAGTTTTCAGTTTGGAAATGTAGAGTAATACATTAAGGGGAGTGGGAATTAATATGTTTTAGTGCCCACGTGTAAAAAAATATACGATACATACGATATATACAAAATAATTTGCAATGGTTTGCAATTAGCGATTTTTTTTAGTTTTTTTCGTGTTTTTTGCCATTTCGATGAATTTGAGATGAAGAATGCCTCCACAGATATCTTCGCAATTTTAACAGTACATAGAGAGTCTATAGGCAAGTAAAATGTAAAAGTATGGGTATTATTTATAGCATTTTACTAGTTTTTTTTTAATTATGCAGACTAAAGAAGACGTAATTCTTAATTTTTTAAAATTATTTCGCGGAAAACTGATTGGGCGTCCTTTTATCCTCATTAATTTGCTAAAATTATTGGTGAATAATTTCTTTTCTCGAATTTGAAATTATTATTAATTAATTTTGATTTTCTTCTAATGGTGGAGGCGCCGGGTTAAGAAATTTGGTTTGTAATTTGTACAGGATAAAATTACTTTGAAGTCTATAAATGTAGCATAGTGTATAAAGGGGTGTGGGAAGTGATGTTTTTAAGTGGCCACGTGTAAAAACATATACGAAACATACGATATATACAAGATAACTTGCAATGATTTAAAATTTGCGAAAGTTTTAGTTTTTTTCGTGTTTTTTACCATTTCGTAGAATTTAGAGATCAAGAACGCCCCACATATATCTACGCAATTTTGGCAGTGTATAGAGGGTCCATAGGCAAGTAAAATGTATAGATACAAGATAATTTGCGATGATTTTAAATTTGCAAAATTTTAAATTTTTTTTCGTGTTATTTGCCATTTCTATGAAATTGGAGATGAAGAACGCCTCCACAAGTATCTCCGCTGTTTTTACAGTGCATAGGCAAGTAAAATGTAATGAAATGTAAAAGTACGAGTATTATTTATAGCATTTTAATAGTTTTTTTTTTAATTATTCAGACTAAAGTAGACGTAATTCTTAATTTTTTAAAATTATTTCGCGGAAAACTGATTGGGCGTCCTTTTGACCTCATTAATTTGCTAAAATTATTGATGAGTAATTTTTTTCTCGAATTTAAAATTATTATTAATTTATTTTGATTTTTTTCTAATGGTGGAGGCGCCGGGTCAAGAAATTTGGTTTGTAATTTGTACACGATAAAATTACTTTTGAGTTTATAAATGTAGCATAATATATTAAGGGGGGTAGGAAGTAATGTTTTTAAGCCACGTGTAAAAAAATTTACGATACATACGATACATACAAGATAATTTGCGATGATTTAAAATTTGCAAAATTTTAAATCTTCGCAAATTTGATTTCGTGTTATTCGCCATTGTTTGTTTCGTTTCACGTTTGATTTCGTGTTATTTGCCATTTCGATGAAATTCGAGATGAAGAACGCCTCCACAGATATCTTCGCAGTTTTGTCAGTGCATAGGCAAGTAAAATGTGATTAAATGTAAAAGTTTATTAAAAATTATTTATAGCATTTTTTTACTGTTTTTTTTTAATTATGCAGACTAAAGTAGACGTAATTCTTTATGTTTTTAAATTATTTCGCGGAAAACTGATTGGGCGTCCTTTTGACCTAATTTATGTACCAAAATTTATGGTGAGTAATTTTCTTTGTAAAATTTGAAATTATTATTAATTAATTTTGATAGTTTTATTGATGGTGGAGGCGCTGGGTCGGGAAATTTTGTTTCTAATTTGTACACGATAAAATTAATTTTTATTTAAGAAATGTAGCCTAATACATTTGGGGGGATGGGAGGTATGTTTCCAGTTTCCAGATCTATGTTCTTGAGCAACATTGATGTTTGATGTTTGGTTACAAACCTACATAAGTCACTTATGCAAATTAATTTCAGGCTGAGGTCGTTCACCCTAATAAACAAAATAATCCGGCAATGTTCTGGCATGAGATTTGAAGGGGGCTTATTCTGTTAGGTCTGCTTTGGCAATTTGTGCTGGCAATTGAGCTGGCGACAGTCTCCTACTTTGTAGGCCCCCGAGGAGATCGTAAACCAGAAAACTCGCTCGTTCGCCACGCGCACAAACGGGAGGCTTTAATTATATCACAATGCAGCCATAAACACACCTGCACCGTATTAAAAGCAGCAGACGGCGCCGCCCCAGAAATAGACCCGCAACTTCCGCAGAAAACCGTCCCGGGGCCTTTTCCACTCCCGATTTTCCGGGCCATTACGCCGATTATTTAGAGCATCCCCGTATTCTTAGACCCGCGTCTTCGGCTCCAGTTGTGCGGGGGGCCCACGCAGCGCCCCAGAAACCTCAATTTCGCCCCCTCCAGGCCCCGGAGGCGGACGTGAGGACCGTCCACGTGGCACGCGATGTCAACATTGACCAGCCACACTTGAACTTTGCGTTCTTGTTGTTGTTGCTGCTGCTGGTGCAGTTACGTGTCGCGCTTCCAATTTACGATTCGGCCAAGTGGTCGAGTGGGCGAAGCCCAAAGAAATGCGGCAATAAACCGGGCTTCTAGAAATTTCTATCCACAAAACGCGCATTTCCTTGTCCCCGATCTGGAAATGTAATAATTAGGCGGATGGGTGGACTATAAACAAAATTAATTTCTTTCGCCATCGGCATTTTTATTGGAAAACCAGGCGCTGTATGTACGTCATCGTGCTGTTTGTAATGGCTCACGTTAAACACATCAACGGGGGAGCTGCTGGAGTAATTTTAAAAACACATTAAGTGAAAAGACACGATCTGTAGCAACGAGGACGAGGAACAGGAAATGTTGCGCGCTAATACAAACTGGCGCTGCAGAAGACAATGCGGCGAGTGGTTAACGCGGGAGCTACATGTTTTTAATTGTCCATAATTGTTAGTTTCTTGAATTCATTGTGTGAGATGGTGGATTTTAAGACAACGGATTGGTTTGTGTAACAGCTTCCGGTTTATGCAGCATCTAATTAAATATTAAAAATTGAAACCTCAATAATTTTTTGAATGCATACTTTGTATATTTCATGACAGATTTGTATACAGTACACCTGAATGACTTATACCTACAAATACTGGTAATGATAATAAATATGAGAAGCGAAATCCCAAGATGCATTGCTCTTTATCAAATTTTCAGAAGAATTCTGAACAAAGAAGAAGTACTGGTAATGATCATGAATTTGAGAAGCGAAATTCCAAGATGCATTGCTATAGATCAAATTTTCAGTAGAATTCTGAAGAAAGAAGAATTCACAAATACTGGTAATGATCATTAATTTGAAAAGCGAAATCCCAAGATGTATTGCTCTTGATAAAATTTTCAGAGGAATTCTGAAGAAAGGAGAATTCACAAGTACTGGTAATGGTCATAAATTTGAGAAACGAAATCCCAAGATGCATTGCTCTTGATCAAATTTTCAGAAGAATTCTCAAGAAAGAAGAATTCACAAGTACTGGTTATGATCATGAATGTGAGAAGCGAAATTCCAAGATGCATTGCTCTTGATCAAATTTTCAGTAGAATTCTGAAGAAAGAAGAATTCACAAATACTGGTAATGATCATAAATTTGAAAAGCGAAATCCCAACATGTATTGCTCTTGATCAACTTTTCAGAAGAATTCTGAAGAAAGGAGAATTCACAAGTACTGGTAATGATCATAAATTTGAGAAACGAAATCCCAAGATGCATTGCTCTTGATCAAATTTTCAGAAGAATTCTCAAGAAAGAAGAATTCACAAGTACTGGTTATGATCATGAATGTGAGAAGAGAAATTCCAAGATGCATTGCTCTTGATCAAATTTTCAGTAGAATTCTGAAGAAAGAAGAATTCACAAATACTGGTAATGATCATAAATTTGAAAAGCGAAATCCCAACATGTATTGCTCTTGATCAAGTTTTCAGAAGAATTCTGAAGAAAGGAGAATTCACAAGTACTGGTAATGATCATAAATTTGAGAAACGAAATCCCAAGATGCATTGCTCTTGATCAAATTTTCAGAAGAATTCTCAAGAAAGAAGAATTCACAAGTACTGGTAATGATCATGAATGTGAGAAGCGAAATCCGAAGATGCATTGCTCTTGATCAAATTTTCAGTAGAATTCTGAAGAAAGAAGAATTCACAAATACTGGTAATGATCATAAATTTGAAAAGCGAAATCCCTACATGTATTGCTCTTGATCAACTTTTCAGAAGAATTCTGAAGAAAGGAGAATTCACAAGTACTGGTAATGATCATAAATTTGAGAAACGAAATCCCAAGATGCATTGCTCTTGATCAAATTTTCAGAAGAATTCTCAAGAAAGAAGAATTCACAAGTACTGGTAATGATCATGAATGTGAGAAGCGAAATTCCAAGATGCATTGCTCTTGATCAAATTTTCAGTAGAATTCTGAAGAAAGAAGAATTCACAAATACTGGTAATGATCATAAATTTGAAAAGCGAAATCCCAACATGTATTGCTCTTGATCAACTTTTCAGAAGAATTCTGAAGAAAGGAGAATTCACAAGTACTGGTAATGATCATAAATTTGAGAAACGAAATCCCAAGATGCATTGCTCTTGATCAAATTTTCAGAAGAATTCTCAAGAAAGAAGAATTCACAAGTACTGGTTATGATCATGAATGTGAGAAGCGAAATTCCAAGATGCATTGCTCTTGATCAAATTTTCAGTAGAATTCTGAAGAAAGAAGAATTCACAAATACTGGTAATGATCATAAATTTGAAAAGCGAAATCCCAACATGTATTGCTCTTGATCAACTTTTCAGAAGAATTCTGAAGAAAGGAGAATTCACAAGTACTGGTAATGATCATAAATTTGAGAAACGAAATCCCAATATGCATTGCTCTTGATCAAATTTTCAGAAGAATTCTCAAGAAAGAAGAATTCACAAGTACTGGTTATGATCATGAATGTGAGAAGCGAAATTCCAAGATGCATTGCTCTTGATCAAATTTTCAGTAGAATTCTGAAGAAAGAAGAATTCACAAATACTGGTAATGATCATAAATTTGAAAAGCGAAATCCCAACATGTATTGCTCTTGATCAACTTTTCAGAAGAATTCTGAAGAAAGGAGAATTCACAAGTACTGGTAATGATCATAAATTTGAGAAACGAAATCCCAAGATGCATTGCTCTTGATCAAATTTTCAGAAGAATTCTCAAGAAAGAAGAATTCACAAGTACTGGTAATGATCATGAATGTGAGAAGCGAAATTCCAAGATGCATTGCTCTTGATCAAATTTTCAGTAGAATTCTGAAGAAAGAAGAATTCACAAATACTGGTAATGATCATAAATTTGAAAAGCGAAATCCCAACATGTATTGCTCTTGATCAACTTTTCAGAAGAATTCTGAAGAAAGGAGAATTCACAAGTACTGGTAATGATCATAAATTTGAGAAACGAAATCCCAAGATGCATTGCTCTTGATCAAATTTTCAGTAGAATTCTGAAGAAAGAAGAATTCACAAATACTGTTATTGATCATAAATTTGAAAAGCGAAATCCCAACATGTATTGCTCTTGATCAACTTTTCAGAAGAATTCTGAAGAAAGGAGAATTCACAAGTACTGGTAATGATCATAAATTTGAGAAACGAAATCCCAAGATGCATTGCTCTTGAACAAATTTTCAGAAGAATTCTCAAGAAAGAAGAATTCACAAGTACTGGTAATGATCATGAATGTGAGAAGCGAAATTCCAAGATGCATTGCTCTTGATCAAATTTTCAGTAGAATTCTGAAGAAAGAAGAATTCACAAATACTGGTAATGATCATAAATTTGAAAAGGGAAATCCCAACATGTATTGCTCTTGATCAACTTTTCAGAAGAATTCTGAAGAAAGGAGAATTCACAAGTACTGGTAATGATCATAAATTTGAGAAACGAAATCCCAAGATGCATTGCTCTTGATCAAATTTTCAGAAGAATTCTCAAGAAAGAAGAATTCACAAGTACTGGTTATGATCATGAATTTGAGAAGCGAAATTCCAAGATGCATTGCTCTTGATCAAATTTTCAGTAGAATTCTGAAGAAAGAAGAATTCACAAATACTGGTAATGATCATAAATTTGAAAAGCGAAATCCCAACATGTATTGCTCTTGATCAACTTTTCAGAAGAATTCTGAAGAAAGGAGAATTCACAAGTACTGGTAATGATCATAAATTTGAGAAACGAAATCCCAAGATGCATTGCTCTTGATCAAATTTTCAGAAGAATTCTCAAGAAAGGAGAATTCACAAGTACTGGTAATGATCATAAATTTGAGAAACGAAATCCCAAGATGCATTGCTCTTGATCAAATTTTCAGAAGAATTCTCAAGAAAGAAGAATTCACAAGTACTGGTAATGATCATGAATGTGAGAAGCGAAATTCCAAGATGCATTGCTCTTGATCAAATTTTCAGTAGAATTCTGAAGAAAGAAGAATTCACAAATACTGGTAATGATCATAAATTTGAAAAGCGAAATCCCAACATGTATTGCTCTTGATCAACTTTTCAGAAGAATTCTGAAGAAAGGAGAATTCACAAGTACTGGTAATGATCATAAATTTGAGAAACGAAATCCCAAGATGCATTGCTCTTGAACAAATTTTCAGAAGAATTTTCAGAAAATTCAGTACTCTTCTGAAAATTTGATCAGAGCAATGCATCTTGGGATTTCGCTTCTCAAATTTATGATCATTGCCAGTATTTGTAGGTATAAGTCATTCAAACATCTCAATTCAATAAACAATCCTTTTGTATTGCCAAATATTTCACTATCAGCAAACGCAGCCTGTATTTACATGCAAGATCTGTGCCAAGATCGTAAACTTGCGCCGAAACTATAGATTTCCCGTGATTGATCGCTGGGCCGCAGATGTGCCCAAAGTTTGCACTCTATAATTACACTGGTGTGCAACGCGTTAGCAGATGCCAAGTGAAACAACCATAAACCTGGAAGCAGCTTATTTCGAACCGCTTGCACAATCGCACGAAACTGCATACTTGATTAAAAAATGTGCTGCAAGCTCCACAACAAGCATCGGATTGCATCTTTTAACTGCTCGTTTTTATTGTGTGCGCTTATTCGAGCACTCAAATTTTAATAGGCTGTCGTTTTAAATTTCAGCAAAAACAATCTTCAAAGCTGCAATCTCGAAATAATAGTCATCGACGCGCGTTAATTTATATTTAAATGCAAGTGTATATGTCAACCCAAATGAACGCAGAAGACTAGACATTGCTAAAATATATTTACATTTAGTAATTCAACGAACTTATCGCCATGTATGTCAAGAACATATAATTTGTGTATGTGTAAGCCTTTTTTCTTCCCTTGATCAAAACCCTAGTTTCCCCTAGGCATTGAGTAAGAAAGAAAAGAAAAAACACACATTTTTTACTCAAAATAGACAAAGTAGGCAAATTTTGCCAGGGGAACTTGAATTGAGTAAGAAAGAAAAGAAAAAAAACACCAATTTTTACTCAAAATAGGAAAATTTTGCCAGGGGAACTTATAGCCTCTAGATTTTAGAGGCTACAAATCTAGAGTCAGGAATAGTTATAACTAAAAATTCGGAAGTAACTTGACTAATATTAAATCCCTAGGCATTAAGTAAGAAAGAAAAGAAAAAATAAACATTTTTTACTCAAAATACGAAAAATAGGAAAATTCTCATAAGAGAACTTGTAGCCTTTAGATTTTAGAGGCTACAAATCTGGAGTCAGGAACAGTTATAATTATAAATTCGGATGTAACTTGAGTAATATTGAAACTGCCTTGTGCAGGAATTGAACCAATGACTAGTGAATTGATGAGAAGTCCCGTAGTCCACTATATCATTTTATTGTCATATAAAATGTGTCGTAGTAGTCAAGAATTGGTCAAACGTTAACAAACCTGTTATACAGGGTGTTTTTCAAAATTTGCTTCCATGTTGAATATTTCTTCTCTCGATCAAAACCCTAGTTTCCCCTAGGCATTCAGTAAGAAGGAAAAGAAAACGAATAACATGTTTTACTCAAAATAGGCAAATAGGAAAATTTTGTTAGGGAAACTTGTAGTCTCTAGAGTTTAGAGGCTACAAATCTAGAGTCAGCAACAGTTATAATTATAAATTCGGATGTAACTTGAGTAATATTGAAACTGCCTTGTGCAGGAATCGAACCAATAACTAGTGAATTGATGAGAAGTCACGTAGTCCACTATATCATTTTATTGTCATATAAAACGTGACCTAGTAGTCAAGAATTGGTCAAACTTTAACAAACCTATAATAGAGGGTGATTTTTTTAAAATTTGCTTACATGTTGAATTTTTTTTCCCTCGATGAAAACCCTAGTTTCCCATAGGCAATCAGTAAGACGGAAAAGAAAACTAAAAAATTTTTTACTCAAAATAGGAAAATTTTGCTAGGGAAACTTGTAGCCTCTAGAGTTTAGAGACTACAAATCTATCGTCAGGTACAGTTATAATTATAAATTCGGATGAAACTTCAGTAATATTGAAACAGCCTTCTGCAGACTTCGAACCTATGACTAGCCAATTGTAGAGAAGTCGCGTAGTCCACTATATGTTTTCATATACAATATTTGCTAGCAGTCAAGAATTGCAAAAACTTAAACAAATTTGGATGAAACTATAACAAAAATTTAACAAATCTGTTATATACAGGGTAGGTTTTTCAAAATGTGTTTCCATGTTTAATTGAACAATGGGGAGAAATAAGTCGAGAGTTCATATAAAATTTTTGCTAGCAGTCAAGAATTGGAAAAACTTTAACAAATCTGGATGAAACTATAACAAAAATTTAACAAATCTGTTATATACAGGGTGGGTTTTTCAAAATGTGTTTCCATGTGTTCAATTAAAGATGGAAACACATTTTGAAAAACCCACCCAGTATATATATATATATAAAAAGGAGAAATAAGTCGAAATTCTCAACTGACTGAAGTCAAATTTTCCTAGAAACGAATAATAATTCTTAAATACGTGAAGTTGATTTATTGTGATATTAAATGTATTGTCGATATTTAACAGATTGCTGACAAAATTCTAATTATTCTGCCATTATTTCAATGGATACTTTCAAAGTTTCAATTATTACTGCAAAAATTTAAATGAATCTTAAAATTTCAATGAGTACCATTCAAATCAATCATTCATATCAAATTGTCATTCCGTAAAATAGTTATTTTTGAAATTCAAAAAAATAAAGGTATTCGATCAAATGATATTCTAATTGAACGTATAATTTAAATATTAAATTAAATTTATTAGGTGAAATTTTAAATTTAAAATATTTTTTATATTAATACATGAATTTATTCATTTAGTTATCAAAATCAAAAATTTTGTTAATTTGTGAAAACTCCCTGCATAATTTATTTTCTGTGAATTGTGACTCAGTGCCTATTATTGTTTTAGATAACTCTAGTTAATTCCTCGGATAGATCTAATGAGAATTAATTTAATTGCTAAACGCGCGGGTTGTCGATTAATTGCCCTAATGCAATTAAGTAATTATGATTCTAGTCCGTTGATTGGGGCGTTATTATATTTAATTCTGTGCGATTAAACGGCATAAATGAGGATTAATTGTTCGATGATAATTCCTTATTCTTAATAAATAAAGGGATAATATCTTAATATTTAATAGAAAATTTCGAGGGTCGTTATTAAAGTGAGCATTTTTTGTAGAGGAAGATTTTTTTGATAGGATTTGTTGAAAGGATTGTAGCATCTCGATAGACATTGCTCCATCTTTCAACATTGTCATACATATACAGGGTGTCCCAGAATTATTCTCAATTAATTTATTCGTGCGGAATTCTCTATATGAACTAGCATGAACTAGCATGCTAATTTTATAGCTCGTCGTTTCATAATCCGGGGTGTTCCAGTTTTCATGCTCATCTCGTAAACTGTAAGAGATATGGTTAAATTCGGCAAAATTATTTGGAATTCAAGCCTAAGTAGCAGACAAAATAAAAAATTCAAAAATTTAATGGTTACCACTGGCAAAAAACTAAAAAAATGCATTTTCAATTTTACGTTATACTTGTTTAAGCCTACTTATATTGAAATGATATTTTGATATAATTTAGTAAGTCACTAAGTCACTTGACACTAACTCGCTAAGTCACTTGACACTAAGTTACTAAGTCACTTGACAATAAGTCCCTTGACACTAAGTCGCTTGACACTAAGTCACTTGACACTAAGTCACTTGGCGCTAAGCTACTTGACACTAAGTCACTAAATCACTTGACATAAGTCAATTTTTTGAGTATAATTCAAGTATGTCATTAAAACTGACAATGTCATGCATGGATATTGAGATATCGAAAAAAAACTTTCTTAATTCAAATGCTTCATTTAACACTAAGTCACTAATTCACTTGACAAAAGACACTTTTTTGAATACAATTCAAATATGTCATTAAAACTGATAATGTCATTCATGGATATTGAGATATCGAAACAAACGTTCTGAATTCAAATGTTTGACTTGATACTAAGTCACTGAACCACTTGACATAAGTTACTTTTATTAGTACAATTCAAATATCTCATTAAAACTGACAATGTCAAGCTAAGGCGAAAATCAAACACTTAACTTTTTAAATTGACAAGTATGGGTTAGCTATAACTGAAATTTCTGAAAATTTATTATTGGCAAATTTGATATAAGATTCGTGTATAGTACACTTGAAACTAATTCTCCTGAAAATTTGACAAAGTTTCAGTATTAAATAAGGGCGAAAATCAAACACTTAACTTTCTGAATTGACAAGTATGGGTTAGCTATTACTGAAATTTCTGAAAATTTATTATTTGCAAATTTGATATTAGATTCGTGTATAGTACACTTGAAACTAATACTCCTGAAAATTTGACAAAGTTTCAGTATTAAATAAGGGCGAAAATCAAACACTTAACTTTATGAATTGACAAGTATGGGTTAGCTATTACTGAAATATCTGAAAATTTATTATTTGCAAATTTGATATTATATTCGTGTATAGTACACCTGAAACTAAATCCCCTGAAAATTTGACAAGGTTTCAGTATTAAATAAGGGCGAAAATCAAACACTTAACTTTCTGAATTGAGAAGTAAGGGTTAGCTATTACTGAAATTTCTGAATATTTATTATTTGCAAATTTGATATTACATTCGTGTATAGTAAACCTGAAACTAATTCTCCTGAAAATTTGACAAAGTTTCAGTATTAAATAAGGGCGAAAACCAAACATTTAACTTTCTGAATTGACAAGTATGGGTTAGCCATTACTGAAATTCCTGAAAAATTATTTATTGCATATTTATTATCAGATATCTGTTTGGAATACTTGAAGCTAATACTCCCGAAAATTTGACAAAGTTTCGGTATAAAATAAGGGATAAAATCAAACACTTAACTTTCTGCAATGACAAATATCGGTTAGTTTCTACTGAAATTTCTGAAATTTTCGTTATTGCGTATTTATTATCAGATATCTGTTTAGTATACTTGAAGCTAATACTCCTGAAAATTTGACAAAGTTTCAGTATTAAATAAGTGAGTCAATGAAATATATAACTTTGCTCAATGACACGTATCGATTAGCTATAACTGAAATTCCTGAAAAATTATTTATTCCATATTTATTATCAGATATCCGTTTGGTATACTTGAAGCTAATACTCAACCACAAAAATTGGTATATGTCGATATATCAATAAACATTTGGTGGTCAAAATGCTTGACTTGATACTAAGTCACTAAACCACATGACATAAGTTACTTTTATTAGTACAATTCAAATATCTCATTAAAACTGACAATGTCAAGCTTAATATTGAAAAATTGAAACAAACTTTCTTAATTCAAATGCTTGACTTGACACTAAGTCACTTGACATAAGTCACTTTTTTAGTACAATTCAAATATTTCATTAAAAATGACAATGTCATGCGTGGATATTGAGATATTGAAATAAACTTTCTTAATTAAAATGCTTGACTTGACACTAAGTCACTAATACACTTGGCAAAAGACACTTTTTTGAGTACAATATAAATATGTCATGGAAACTGACAATATCATGCATGGATATTGAGATATCGAAACAAACCTTCTAAATTCAAATGCTTGACTTGACAGTAAGTCACTAATACACTTGACAAAAGACACTTTATTGAGTACAATTCAAATATGTCATTAAAACTGACAATAGCATGCATGGATATTGAGATATCGAAACAAACCTTCTCAATTCAAATGTAATTCTATGGTGGCTATTTTCGGTTATATGGAATATTATATAAATAATCCATATATGGCCATCAATTAGAAATGTATAATTATAATATTCTTCCTCATGTACCTATAATTTCACCGTAAATTGAACAACACTTTTCCATTCACGCATTTGATTTTATAACTGTTTTTATACGACTGTTTATTTATCTAAATGCTGCAATTATATGTCTTCCTGAGATTACTTGGAGTGTTTGCTTGCGTAAAAGCTGACATCTCTCATAAATTGCATAATAATGAACGTAATAAGCAAATGGATAAGTTGAGGATTCATTGTAAAAATACGTCATTGTATATACGGAATTAAATATCATTCTGCGACATTTTCAATTACCAATAGGTTAAATTGGCATTTCGTGGAGTTTGGAGGCAGATGAATGTCAAATACAGAAAATGTGTGCCCTAAATTGGGCTATATCTCATAGAAAAGGTTTCCATTCTGCCACTTGGTTAAGTAAATAGCTGAGAAAACGAAAAAAATTAATACCTTTTATGTAGCTTTTCTGCTAATAAATATTCTAAATTTATTTATTTAGTTTATTTAATTCCGTAATTTCTCAATTTCATTTCATCTCCTGTATCTTCTCATTTCTTGTACTCTTGATTTTCTTCAGTTTTTCTTCCAACGTATTTTTTGTTATTTTTGTAAAATCTGCTGGAAACCTTTCGTTTTCTCAATTCTGTTTACTTATCTTGAAATATATGATGAAATACAACATTTATTTTGTTATTTTTGACATCCTGAAATGTATACTTATGTAATTCTATACTCTATACTATACTCTACTATGACTATAATTCTATAGTCTGAGCAAACAATGATTTCTCATGTTATTAATAGCCTACAGAATTTATTCAACAGGATATAACATTTGTTATTAAGCAATAACAATGACATTTCATCACAGGTGCGTCCCCTTGGCCACGAGTCTTCCGCAGTTTTCCTTCACGCTGAAATCCAAGGAAACTGCAGGACCGCGTGGTGTGCCATTAATGTAAGAAGTTAATTGAGTTGAGGATATAATTGCCTCATGAGATATTCAATATTCACCGACGGCGTTCATAATTACAAAGATGATTGCATGAACACTGTCTGATTGTGCACGACTCTTTTATGTACTCACACATATGTGTAAGGATGCACAGATACCAAAGATAACAAAATATTGATGTGCGTTAGCAATAGATGTGATCATGCCATTGAATGAGATAAACTTATATTTTTTTCAATTTAATGAAATCTATTCAGTTTTTGTATTTCTTGCATTATCACTACGATATACGATGTACAGATATACAGATATACAGATATACGATTTTTTTAGTATATATTTTCGAATAAGTTATAAGTAAAAACAGTTTGGAAAAATCCTTGGAGACGTTGTTAAAAATTTGTTTTAATTTCCGAAATAGTGAATGTATTCCAGAGCCTGTATATTTATAATACTAATAATATGGTTTTCTGGTGCTTCTCTCTTTACAAACTCTATGAATTATTATTATTATTATGTGTTGTGCATAATTTATTAATTAATTCTCAAGAATTCAGCTGTTTGGGCCTATTATCAAGAAATAATAATAATTTTGAAGTGGTAATGTATTAAACATAGAAAGTATCGCCAAAAACAGTCCAGTAATCACCAGCACCTCAATACCCACACCAAACCATCTCCTATAAATTCTTGATTCAAACAAACCAATCAATAACTTTTTTTCCTGCCAACTCCAAACGTGGGATGTCTTGTCGATTCAATAGAAGCGATGAGTTTTCGCCGTTCTCACGCAATGGACGACCCCGAAAGTGAACAGATCTGGACAATAATTTTCGGTGTGTGAAAGTCTCGTCCCACAGTGGTCTTTCTGCCGTCTAACGCGCGACCCAATCCGGTCTAATTAATATGGAAAGCCTGACATTTGCCAATTGGAGATCGAGATAAATCAACATGCGGCGCCTCGTGGGCCCGTCGACGTCACACAGCCTCCGTGGGCACCCGTCCTCACCAAAAGCTTTGCCCACGGAGAAGAACGAGAGTGACCTTAAGCGGAATGAAAAAAAAAGGCATATGTCCGGCGTGGGACGCAAGGAGGCCAGATGGAGACAGTGGAGCGCCAAAATAATAACAATCATTTTTTTTTTAATTAAAACAGAAACAAATTAATGAAAAAAACAAGCAAAACAGGTTATTTACACTTCAATTCGAACATCAAATTTATAAGTTTCAAAATTTTCTATTATTTTGCCGCATTTTGGTTTTGTAGTAGATAGGGGTTACACTATTAACATTATGATAAATAAGTGATATGACAAAGTTGAAATTATTTCAAAAAAGGACACGTACAATGCAACATATACAAATTAGGATGACTTTAATTGAAAAGTTGTAAAATAAACTCCAACTGTCGTAACTCAACACATTGTATGTTTTTATGTTTGCATGTGTGTGTATGTTTGCATATTTGTGTATTTGTTTGTGAAAATTAAACATATTCGAAGAATCCTGTTGGAATTCAGTTACCTTTTAGAAATGGGATGGTACTTAATAAATTTGCAAAGAAATTGATATTAACAATTGTAAGTCAAAATTTCATTATAATTTGCATTTTTATATTACCATCTCGAGTCATTTTCAATGATTTTGTGATTAAAGTAACATATCGTAATTTTTTTGTGCTACCATTTGTGCATTCTGAACAAATAAATTTTGCATAGAGTTGACGAAACGTTTAATATTATTCCAGCGCATGTTATTTACTGATTTCGTAAAGAAAAAATAGTTTGTTCCTAAGCATTAGAAAGCGTTCATTCACAAACATGTCTCGCAAGGACCGCAAACGCACATATGGCTTTTCCAAGGCAGCATTGCAAAACCAACTCCTCCAAAGAGCTGGACAAGGTGAGCACCGTTTCATTCATCGATCAAATTACTATAGTACCGTACAAACTTTAATAAGATATATCTCCTTTAGTGATGCAAAATCTTTACATAGTCATAATTATAATATTATAATAATTATTATTACAACACAATAAGTATTAAAACTTATAACACAGTTATTAGTTGTGTAATAACACAACATTGTGTTATAACACACAATTATAACATAATGAGTGTTATAACTTATAACACAGTTATAACTTGAGTTAAAACACAACATCGTGTTATAACACACAGTTATAAGTTGAGTAATAACTAAAGCAATAAGTTGAGTAATAACTAAAGCACGGACTATATGCAAAATGCATGTCCTGAATTAATGATATAACTACGGAAATGTCAATAGATCTACACGAATCATAAAGAAACAGAGCGAATTAATCAATTTTATTTTGCATATGATGCATATTTTATGTATTCAATGCATATTTTATCAATAATTGCATATTTGGTCATATAATTGGATATTTGTGACCGTTTTTTTTTTGCTACAAAAATTTAACTAAACAAATGTTATAATATAGCTTAAGGATTTCATAAATGTTTGATTTTAAAAAATTAATAGAGTGATTTTCAAAATATCTTGTTTTGAAATTTTTGTTCGGTCGCCATTTTGGTATTTGATAAAATAGAAAATAATCTTGAATACAAATGTTTTAGAGAACCGATAGGGCATGCTGAACGTTTTTGTATTTTTTAAATATTTCTTAAATTAAGGGAGTAAACGCGTTTTCGAAAAACAAAAAAACGCCAATAACTATGAACTTAGGCTCCAATTCAAAAATTGGAGAGACTTAACTAAGAAATGTTGTTTGTTTCAATGAGTTCTAACTGCCATTTTCGGGTGTAACAACTTAGTATTAACACCCTGTATACCTGACTATTTCGTAATAGCTGACTACCTCCGTTTCAGAGAGGGTTTATGATCAGCCAGAGTCGGTACTTAACCCCTCCGCAAGAAGCCCTGGCGCGCTGCCGCCCGGGAAAGTGTTAAAGACCAAAGGGCCTCTTTGAAAGCAGAAAACGCACCTTGCATTAGTTCCCGCATCAGCCAGAATGATGCAACAATAACCGAACACTAATAATAATAACAACAACAACAGTATGGAGTACCACCTACGTTTACACAACCCTCAAAGGACGGCCCAGGTACATGGACACATTCGCATTCTTGACCGTGAGCAGAACAGGCACCTCGCATTAGTACCCGCATCAGACAGAATGATGCATCAATAATCGAACACCACACACAATAATACCAACAACAACAGTATGGAGTGCCACATACGTCTACGCAACCCTCAAAGGTCGGCCCATGTACATGGACGCATTCGCATTTTTGACCTTGAGCAGAACACGTGCCTCGCATTAGTACCCGCATCAGACAGAATGATGCATCAATAACCGAACACCACACACAATAATACCAACAATAACAGTATGAAGTACCACGTATGCATAAACAACCCTCGAAGCACAGCCCAACTAAAGCACTTGGCCATTGGCCTAACTTTTCCTCCCAACCACCACACCAAGCATAAAACTGCGCACCTATAGTTAACCTACAGATAGGTCGTACTGAGATGATCTCTGATACACGATTCAACAGAGTGGTCTTACTTACTCATTCTTGTATTGCAAGAAATGCATATGCATTCTATGTCTAAACACTAGCGATAAAAGATATTATGTTTTTAAGTAGCATGAAAGCTACTTAAGCTCATAAAGCAATTGGCCATTGGCCTAACTTTTCCTCCCAACCACCACACCGAGCATAAAACTGCGCACCTATACTTAACCCAGAGATAGGCCGTACTGAGAAGATCTCTGTCTTATGGATAAACAGAGTTGTCTTACTCGCTCATTCTCGCATTGCATGAAAAGCATATGCCATCTATGTCTACAGACTAGCAATACATCCCGCATCAGCAAGAATGATGCATCAATAACCGAACACCACACACAATAATACCAACAACAACAGTATGGAGTACCACCTACGTGTACGCAACCCTCGAAAGACGGACCAAGTATACAAACACATGCGCATTCCTGACCTTTGCAGGTGCAAATGAAACCCGCGCATACTACTCACCAGTGTTGACCCCTCGATCCTAATACTTTCCCAACGACAGCACTGATTATACCTGACTCTCTCGTAATAGCTGACTACCTCCGTTTCAGAGAGGGTTTATGATCAGCCAGAGCCGGTACTTAACCCCTCCGCAAGAAGCCCTGGCGCGCTGCCGCCCGGGAAAGTGTTAAAGACCAAAGGGCCTCTTTGAAAGCAGAAAACGCACCTTGCATTAGTTCCCACATCAGCCAGAATGATGCATCAATAACCGAACACCACATACAATAATACGAACAACAGCAGTATAGAGTACCACCTACGTGTACGCAACCCTCGATAGACGGCCCAGGTATATAAACACATGCGCATTCTTGACCTTTGCAGGTGCAATTGAAACCCGCGCATACTACTCACCAGTGTTGACCCATCGATCCTAATACTTTCCCAACGACAGCACTGTATATACCTGACTCTCTCGTAATAGCTGACTACCTCCGTTTCAGAGAGGGTTTATGATCAGCCAGAGTCGGTACTTAACCCCTCCGCAAGAAGCCCTGGCGCGCTGCCGCCCGGGAAAGTGTTAAAGACCAAAGGGCCTCTTTGAAAGCAGAAAACGCACCTTGCATTAGTTCCCGCATCAGCAAGAATGATGCATCAATAACCGAACACCACATACAATAATACCAACAACAACAGTATGGGGTACCACCTACGTGTACACAACCCTCGAAGGAGGCCCAAGTATACAAACACATGCGCATTCTTGACCTTTGCAGGTGCAAATGAAACCCGCGCATACTACTCGCCAGTGTTGACCCATCGATCCTAATACTTTCCCAACGACAGCACTGTATATACCTGACTCTCTCGTAATAGCTGACTACCTCCGTTTCAGAGAGGGTTTATGATCAGCCAGAGTCGGTACTTAACCCCTCCGCAAGAAGCCCTGGCGCGCTGTCGCCCGGGAAAGTGTTAAAGACCAAAGGGCCTCTTTGAAAGCAGAAAACGCACCTTGCATTAGTTCCCGAATCAGCCAGAATGATGCATCACTATCCGAACACCACACACAATAATACCAACAACAACAGTATGGAGTGCCACATACGTCTACGCAACCCTCAAAGGACGGCCCAGGTACATGGACACATTCGCATTCTTGACCTTGAGCAGAATACGCACCTCGCATTAGTACCCGCATCAGACAGAATGATGCATCAATAATCGAACATCACACACAATAATACCAACAATAACAGTATGAAGTACCACGTATGCATAAATAACCCTCGAAGCACAGCCCAACTAAAGCAATTGGCCATTGGCCTAACTTTTCCTCCCAACCACCACACCAAGCATAAAACTGCGCACCTATAGTTAACCTACAGATAGGTCGTACTGAGATGATCTCTGATACACGATTCAACAGAGTGGTCTTACTTACTCATTCTTGCATTGCAAGAAAAGCATATGCATTCTATGTCTAAACACTAGCGATAAAAGATATTATGTTTTTAAGTAGCATGAAAGCTACTTAAGCTCATAAAGCAATTGGCCATTGCCCTAACTTTTCCTCCCAACCACCACACCGAGCATAAAACTGCGCCTTTACTTAACCCACAGATAGGCCGTACTGAGAATATCTCTGTCTTACGGATGATAGAGTTGTCTTACTCGCTCATTCTCGCATTGCATGAAAAGCATATGCCATCTATGTCTAAAGACTAGCGATAAAAGATATTATGTTTTTAAGTAGCATGAAAGCTACTTAAGCTCATAAAGCAATTGGCCATTAGCCTAACTTTTCCTCCCAACCACCACACCGAGCATAAAACTGCGCCTTTACTTAACCCACAGATAGGCCGTACTGAGAATATCTCTGTCTTACGGATAAACAGAGTTGTCTTACTCGCTCATTCTCGCATTGCATGAAAAGCATATGCCATATATGTCTAAAGACTAGCGATAAATCCCGCATCAGCGAGAATGATGCTAAAATAACCGAACACCACACACAATAATACCAACAATAACAGTATGGAGTACCACCTACGTGTACGCAACCCTCGAAAGACGGCCCAAGTATACAAACACATGCGCATTCTTGACCTTTGCAGGTGCAAATGAAACCCGCGCATACTGCTCACCAGTGTTGACCCCTCGATCCTAATACTTTCCCAACGACAGCACTGTATATACCTGACTCTCTCGTAATAGCTGACTACCTCCGTTTCAGAGAGGGTTTATGATCAGCCAGAGTCGGTACTTAACCCCTCCGCAAGAAGCCCTGGCGCGCTGCCGTACGGGAAAGTGTTAAAGACCAAAGGGCCTCTTTGAAAGCAGACAACGCACCTTGCATTAGTTCCCACATCAGCCAGAATGATGCATCAATAACCGAACACCACATACAAAAATACCAACAACAACAGTATGAAGTACCACATACGTGTACGCAACCCTCGAAAGACGGCCCAAGAATACAAACATATGCGCATTCTTGACCTTTGCAGGTGCAAATGAAACCCGCGCATACTACTCACCAGTGTTGACCCATCGATCCTAATACTTTCCCAACGACAGCACTGTATATACCTGACTCTCTCGTAATAGCTGACTACCTCCGTTTCAGAGAGGGTTTATGATCAGCCAGAGCCGGTACTTAACCCCTCCGCAAGAAGCCCTGGCGCGCTGCCGCCCGGGAAAGTGTTAAAGACCAAAGGGCCTCTTTGAAAGCAGAAAACGCACCTCGCATTAGTTCCCGCATCAGCAAGAATGATGCATCAATAACCGAACACCACATACAATAATACCAACAACAACAGTATGGAGTACCACCTACGTGTACGCAACCCTCGAAAGACAGCCCAAGTATACAAACACATGCGCATTCTTGACCTTTGCAGGTGCAAATGAAACCCGCGCATACTACTCACCAGTGTTGACCCATCGATCCTAATACTTTCCCAACGACAGCACTGTATATACCTGACTCTCTCGTAATAGCTGACTACCTCCGTTTCAGAGAGGGTTTATGATCAGCCAGAGCCGGTACTTAACCCCTCCGCAAGAAGCCCTGGCGCGCTGCCGCCCGGGAAAGTGTTAAAGACCAAAGGGCCTCTTTGAAAGCAGAAAACGCACCTTGCATTAGTTCCCGCATCAGCAAGAATGATGCATCAATAACCGAACACCACATACAATAATACCAACAACAACAGTATGGAGTACCACCTACGTGTACGCAACCCTCGAAAGACAGCCCAAGTATACAAACACATGCGCATTCTTGACCTTTGCAGGTGCAAATGAAACCCGCGCATACTACTCACCAGTGTTGACCCATCGATCCTAATACTTTCCCAACGACAGCACTGTATATACCTGACTCTCTCGTAATAGCTGACTACCTCCGTTTCAGAGAGGGTTTATGATCAGCCAGAGCCGGTACTTAACCCCTCCGCAAGAAGCCCTGGCGCGCTGCCGCCCGGGAAAGTGTTAAAGACCAAAGGGCCTCTTTGAAAGCAGACAACGCACCTTGCATTAGTTCCCACATCAGCCAGAATGATGCATCAATAACCGAACACCACATACAAAAATACCAACAACAACAGTATGAAGTACCACATACGTGTACGCAACCCTCGAAAGACGGCCCAAGTATACAAACATATGCGCATTCTTGACCTTTGCAGGTGCAAATGAAACCCGCGCATACTACTCACCAGTGTTGACCCATCGATCCTAATACTTTCCCAACGACAGCACTGTATATACCTGACTCTCTCGTAATAGCTGACTACCTCCGTTTCAGAGAGGGTTTATGATCAGCCAGAGCCGGTACTTAACCCCTCCGCAAGAAGCCCTGGCGCGCTGCCGCCCGGGAAAGTGTTAAAGACCAAAGGGCCTCTTTGAAAGCAGAAAACGCACCTCGCATTAGTTCCCGCATCAGCAAGAATGATGCATCAATAACCGAACACCACACACAATAATACCAACAACAACAGTATGGAGTACCACCTACGTGTACGCAACCCTCGAAGGATGCCCAAGTATACAAACACATGCGCATTCTTGACCTTTGCAGATGCAAATGAAACCCGCGCATACTACTCACCAGTGTTGACCCATCGATCCTAATACTTTCCCAACGACAGCACTGTATATACCTGACTCTCTCGTAATAGCTGACTACCTCCGTTTCAGAGAGGGTTTATGATCAGCCAGAGCCGGTACTTAACCCCTCCGCAAGAAGCCCTGGCGCGCTGCCGCCCGGGAAAGTGTTAAAGACCAAAGGGCCTCTTTGAAAGCAGAAAACGCACCTCGCATTAGTTCCCGCATCAGCAAGAATGATGCATCAATAACCGAACACCACACACAATAATACCAACAACAACAGTATGGAGTACCACCTACGTGTACGCAACCCTCGAAGGATGCCCAAGTATACAAACACATGCGCATTCTTGACCTTTGCAGATGCAAATGAAACCCGCGCATACTACTCACCAGTGTTGACCCATCGATCCTAATACTTTCCCAACGACAGCACTGTATATACCTGACTCTCTCGTAATAGCTGACTACCTCCGTTTCAGAGAGGGTTTATGATCAGCCAGAGCCGGTACTTAACCCCTCCGCAAGAAGCCCTGGCGCGCTGCCGCCCGGGAAAGTGTTAAAGACCAAAGGGCCTCTTTGAAAGCAGAAAACGCACCTCGCATTAGTTCCCGCATCAGCAAGAATGATGCATCAATAACCGAACACCACACACAATAATACCAACAACAACAGTATGGAGTACCACCTACGTGTACGCAACCCTCGAAGGATGCCCAAGTATACAAACACATGCGCATTCTTGACCTTTGCAGATGCAAATGAAACCCGCGCATACTACTCACCAGTGTTGACCCATCGATCCTAATACTTTCCCAACGACAGCACTGTATATACCTGACTCTCTCGTAATAGCTGACTACCTCCGTTTCAGAGAGGGTTTATGATCAGCCAGAGCCGGTACTTAACCCCTCCGCAAGAAGCCCTGGCGCGCTGCCGCCCGGGAAAGTGTTAAAGACCAAAGGGCCTCTTTGAAAGCAGAAAACGCACCTTGCATTAGTTCCCGCATCAGCAAGAATGATGCATCAATAACCGAACACCACATACAATAATACCAACAACAACAGTATGGAGTACCACCTACGTGTACGCAACCCTCGAAAGACAGCCCAAGTATACAAACACATGCGCATTCTTGACCTTTGCAGGTGCAAATGAAACCCGCGCATACTACTCACCAGTGTTGACCCATCGATCCTAATACTTTCCCAACGACAGCACTGTATATACCTGACTCTCTCGTAATAGCTGACTACCTCCGTTTCAGAGAGGGTTTATGATCAGCCAGAGCCGGTACTTAACCCCTCCGCAAGAAGCCCTGGCGCGCTGCCGCCCGGGAAAGTGTTAAAGACCAAAGGGCCTCTTTGAAAGCAGAAAACGCACCTCGCATTAGTACCCGCATCAGAAAGAATGATGCATCAATAACCGAACACCACACACAATAATACCAACAACAACAGTATGGAGTACCACCTACGTGTACGCAACCCTCGAAGGAGGCCCAAGTATACAAACACATGCGCATTCTTGACCTTTGCAGGTGCAAATGAAACCCGCGCATACTACTCACCAGTGTTGACCCATCGATCCTAATACTTTCCCAACGACAGCACTGTATATACCTGACTCTCTCGTAATAGCTGACTACCTCCGTTTCAGAGAGGGTTTATGATCAGCCAGAGCCGGTACTTAACCCCTCCGCAAGAAGCCCTGGCGCGCTGCCGCCCGGGAAAGTGTTAAAGACCAAAGGGCCTCTTTGAAAGCAGAAAACGCACCTCGCATTAGTACCCGCATCAGACAGAATGATGCATCAATAACCGAACACCACACACAATAATACCAACAACAACAGTATGGAGTACCACCTACGTGTACGCAACCCTCGAAGGAGGCCCAAGTATACAAACACATGCGCATTCTTGACCTTTGCAGGTGCAAATGAAACCCGCGCATACTACTCACCAGTGTTGACCCATCGATCCTAATACTTTCCCAACGACAGCACTGTATATACCTGACTCTCTCGTAATAGCTGACTACCTCCGTTTCAGAGAGGGTTTATGATCAGCCAGAGTCGGTACTTAACCCCTCCGCAAGAAGCCCTGGCGCGCTGCCGCCCGGGAAAGTGTTAAAGACCAAAGGGCCTCTTTGAAAGCAGAAAACGCACCTTGCATTATTTCCCGCATCAGACAGAATGATGCATCAATAATCGAACACCACACACAATAATACCAACAACAACAGTATGGAGTGCCACATACGTCTACGCAACCCTCAAAGGACGGCCCAGGTACATGGACACATTTGTATTCTTGACCTTGAGCAGAACACGTGCCTCGCATTAGTACCCGCATCAGACAGAATGATGCATCAATAATCGAACACCACACACAATAATACCAACAACAACAGTATGGAGTGCCACATACGTCTACGCAACCCTCAAAGGACGGCCCAGGTACATGGACACATTTGTATTCTTGACCTTGAGCAGAACACGTGCCTCGCATTAGTACCCGCATCAGACAGAATGATGCATCAAAAATCGAACACCACACACAATAATACCAACAACAACAGTATGGAGTGCCACATACGTCTACGCAACCCTCAAAGGACGGCCCAGGTACATGGACACATTTGTATTCTTGACCTTGAGCAGAACACGTGCCTCGCATTAGTTCCCGCATCAGACAGAATGATGCATCAATAATCGAACACCACACACAATAATACCAACAACAACAGTATGGAGTGCCACATACGTCTACGCAACCATCAAAGGACGGCCCAGGTACATGGACACATTTGTTTTCTTGACCTTGAGCAGAACACGTGCCTAGCATTAGTACCCGCATCAGACAGAATGATGCATCAATAATCGAACACCACACACAATAATACAAACAACAACAGTATGGAGTGCCACATACGTCTACGCAACCCTCAAAGGACGGCCCAGGTACATGGACACATTTGTATTCTTGACCTTGAGCAGAACACGTGCCTCGCATTAGTACCCGCATCAGACAGAATGATGCATCAATAATCGAACACCACACACAATAATACCAACAACAACAGTATGGAGTGCCACATACGTCTACGCAACCCTCAAAGGACGGCCCAGGTACATGGACACATTTGTATTCTTGACCTTGAGCAGAACACGTGCCTCGCATTAGTACCCGCATCAGACAGAATGATGCATCAATAATCGAACACCACACACAATAATACCAACAACAACAGTATGGAGTGCCACATACGTCTACGCAACCCTCAAAGGACGGCCCAGGTACATGGACACATTTGTATTCTTGACCTTGAGCAGAACACGTGCCTCGCATTAGTACCCGCATCAGACAGAATGATGCATCAATAATCGAACACCACACACAATAATACCAACAACAACAGTATGGAGTGCCACATACGTCTACGCAACCATCAAAGGACGGCCCAGGTACATGGACACATTCGCATTCTTGACCTTGAGCAGAACACGTGCCTCGCATTAGTACCCGCATCAGACAGAATGATGCATCAAAAATCGAACACCACACACAATAATACCAACAACAACAGTATGGAGTGCCACATACGTCTACGCAACCCTCAAAGGACGGCCCAGGTACATGGACACATTTGTATTCTTGACCTTGAGCAGAACACGTGCCTCGCATTAGTTCCCGCATCAGACAGAATGATGCATCAATAATCGAACACCACACACAATAATACCAACAACAACAGTATGGAGTGCCACATACGTCTACGCAACCATCAAAGGACGGCCCAGGTACATGGACACATTCGCATTCTTGACCTTGAGCAGAACACGTGCCTCGCATTAGTACCCGCATCAGACAGAATGATGCATCAAAAATCGAACACCACACACAATAATACCAACAACAACAGTATGGAGTGCCACATACGTCTACGCAACCCTCAAAGGACGGCCCAGGTACATGGACACATTCGCATTCATGACCTTGAGCAGAACACGTGCCTCGCATTAGTACCCGCATCAGACAGAATGATGCATCAATAACCGAACACCACACACAATAATACCAACAACAACAGTATGGAGTGCCACATACGTCTACGCAACCCTCAAAGGACGGCCCAGGTACATGGACACATTCGCATTCTTGACCTTGAGCAGAACACGTGCCTCGCATTAGTTCCCGCATCAGACAGAATGATGCATCAATAATCGAACACCACACACAATAATACCAACAACAACAGTATGGAGTGCCACATACGTCTACGCAACCATCAAAGGACGGCCCAGGTACATGGACACATTCGCATACTTGACCTTGAGCAGAACACGTGCCTCGCATTAGTACCCGCATC
Source organism: Othius punctulatus (assembly GCA_951805005.1). NCBI lineage: Eukaryota > Metazoa > Arthropoda > Insecta > Coleoptera > Staphylinidae > Othius > Othius punctulatus. Next base: position 9,661,080 of record OX638143.1, read on the forward strand.
AGACAAAATGATGCATCAATAATCGAACATCACACACAATAATACAAACAACAACAGTATGGAGTGCCACATACGTCTACGCAACCCTCAAAGGACGGCCCAGGTACATGGACACATTCGCATTTTTGACCTTGAGCATAACACGTGCCTCGCATTAGTACCCGCATCAGACAAAATGATGCATCAATAATCGAACATCACACACAATAATACAAACAACAACAGTATGGAGTGCCACATACGTCTACGCAACCCTCAAAGGACGGCCCAGGTACATGGACACATTTGTATTCTTGACCTTGAGCAGAACACGTGCCTCGCATTAGTTCCCGCATCAGACAAAATGATGCATCAAAAATCGAACACCACACACAATAATACCAACAACAACAGTATGGAGTGCCACATACGTCTACGCAACCCTCAAAGGACGGCCCAGGTACATGGACACATTCGCATACTTGACCTTGAGCAGAACACGTGCCTCGCATTAGTACCCGCATCAGACAAAATGATGCATCAAAAATCGAACACCACACACAATAATACCAACAACAACAGTATGGAGTGCCACATACGTCTACGCAACCCTCAAAGGACGGCCCAGGTACATGGACACATTTGTATTCTTGACCTTGAGCAGAACACGTGCCTCGCATTAGTTCCCGCATCAGACAGAATGATGCATCAATAATCGAACACCACACACAATAATACCAACAACAACAGTATGGAGTGCCACATACGTCTACGCAACCATCAAAGGACGGCCCAGGTACATGGACACATTTGCATTCATGACCTTGAGCAGAACACGTGCCTCGCATTAGTACCCGCATCAGACAGAATGATGCATCAATAATCGAACACCACACACAATAATACCAACAACAACGGGATGGAGTGCCACATACGTCTACGCAACCCTCAAAGGACGGCCCAGGTACATGGACACATTCGCATACTTGACCTTGAGCAGAACACGTGCCTCGCATTAGTACCCGCATCAGACAAAATGATGCATCAATAATCGAACACCACACACAATAATACAAACAACAACAGTATGGAGTGCCACATACGTCTACGCAACCCTCAAAGGACGGCCCAGGTACATGGACACATTCGCATTTTTGACCTTGAGCATAACACGTGCCTCGCATTAGTACCCGCATCAGACAAAATGATGCATCAATAATCGAACATCACACACAATAATACAAACAACAACAGTATGGAGTGCCACATACGTCTACGCAACCCTCAAAGGACGGCCCAGGTACATGGACACATTCGCATTCATGACCTTGAGCAGAACACGTGCCTCGCATTAGTACCCACATCAGACAGAATGATGCATCAATAATCGAACACCACACACAATAATACAAACAACAACAGTATGGAGTGCCACATACGTCTACGCAACCCTCAAAGGACGGCCCAGGTACATGGACACATTCGCATTATTGACCTTGAGCATAACACGTGCCTCGCATTAGTACCCGCATCAGACAAAATGATGCATCAATAATCGAACATCACACACAATAATACAAACAACAACAGTATGGAGTGCCACATACGTCTACGCAACCCTCAAAGGACGGCCCAGGTACATGGACACATTCGCATTTTTGACCTTGAGCAGAACACGTGCCTCGCATTAGTACCCGCATCAGACAGAATGATGCATCAATAATCGAACACCACACACAATAATACAAACAACAACAGTATGGAGTGCCACATACGTCTACGCAACCCTCAAAGGACGGCCCAGGTACATGGACACATTCGCATTATTGACCTTGAGCATAACACGTGCCTCGCATTAGTACCCGCATCATACAAAATGATGCATCAATAATCGAACATCACACACAATAATACAAACAACAACAGTATGGAGTGCCACATACGTCTACGCAACCCTCAAAGGACGGCCCAGGTACATGGACACATTCGCATTTTTGACCTTGAGCAGAACACGTGCCTCGCATTAGTACCCGCATCAGACAGAATGATGCATCAATAATCGAACACCACACACAATAATACAAACAACAACAGTATGGAGTGCCACATACGTCTATGCAACCCTCAAAGGACGGCCCAGGTACATGGACACATTTGCATTCATGACCTTGAGCAGAACACGTGCCTCGCATTAGTACCCGCATCAGACAGAATGATGCATCAATAAACGAACACCACACACAATAATACCAACAACAACAGTATGGAGTGCCACATACGTCTACGCAACCCTCAAAGGACGGCCCAGGTACATGGACACATTCGCATTTTTGACCTTGAGCAGAACACGTGCCTCGCATTAGTACCCGCATCAGACAGAATGATGCATCAATAATCGAACACCACACACAATAATACAAACAACAACAGTATGGAGTGCCACATACGTCTACGCAACCCTCAAAGGACGGCCCAGGTACATGGACACATTCGCATTATTGACCTTGAGCATAACACGTGCCTCGCATTAGTACCCGCATCAGACAAAATGATGCATCAATAATCGAACATCACACACAATAATACAAACAACAACAGTATGGAGTGCCACATACGTCTATGCAACCCTCAAAGGACGGCCCAGGTACATGGACACATTTGCATTCATGACCTTGAGCAGAACACGTGCCTCGCATTAGTACCCGCATCAGACAAAATGATGCATCAATAATCGAACATCACACACAATAATACAAACAACAACAGTATGGAGTGCCACATACGTCTATGCAACCCTCAAAGGACGGCCCAGGTACATGGACACATTTGCATTCATGACCTTGAGCAGAACACGTGCCTCGCATTAGTACCCGCATCAGACAAAATGATGCATCAATAATCGAACATCACACACAATAATACAAACAACAACAGTATGGAGTGCCACATACGTCTACGCAACCCTCAAAGGACGGCCCAGGTACATGGACACATTCGCATTTTTGACCTTGAGCAGAACACGTGCCTCGCATTAGTACCCGCATCAGACAGAATGATGCATCAATAATCGAACACCACACACAATAATACAAACAACAACAGTATGGAGTGCCACATACGTCTACGCAACCCTCAAAGGACGGCCCAGGTACATGGACACATTCGCATTATTGACCTTGAGCATAACACGTGCCTCGCATTAGTACCCGCATCAGACAAAATGATGCATCAATAATCGAACATCACACACAATAATACAAACAACAACAGTATGGAGTGCCACATACGTCTATGCAACCCTCAAAGGACGGCCCAGGTACATGGACACATTTGCATTCATGACCTTGAGCAGAACACGTGCCTCGCATTAGTACCCGCATCAGACAGAATGATGCATCAATAATCGAACACCACACACAATAATACCAACAACAACGGGATGGAGTGCCACATACGTCTACGCAACCCTCAAAGGACGGCCCAGGTACATGGACACATTCGCATACTTGACCTTGAGCAGAACACGTGCCTCGCATTAGTACCCGCATCAGACAAAATGATGCATCAATAATCGAACACCACACACAATAATACAAACAACAACAGTATGGAGTGCCACATACGTCTACGCAACCCTCAAAGGACGGCCCAGGTACATGGACACATTCGCATACTTGACCTTGAGCAGAACACGTGCCTCGCATTAGTACCCGCATCAGACAAAATGATGCATCAATAATCGAACATCACACACAATAATACAAACAACAACAGTATGGAGTGCCACATACGTCTACGCAACCCTCAAAGGACGGCCCAGGTACATGGACACATTCGCATTCATGACCTTGAGCAGAACACGTGCCTCGCATTAGTACCCACATCAGACAGAATGATGCATCAATAATCGAACACCACACACAATAATACAAACAACAACAGTATGGAGTGCCACATACGTCTACGCAACCCTCAAAGGACGGCCCAGGTACATGGACACATTCGCATTATTGACCTTGAGCATAACACGTGCCTCGCATTAGTACCCGCATCAGACAAAATGATGCATCAATAATCGAACATCACACACAATAATACAAACAACAACAGTATGGAGTGCCACATACGTCTACGCAACCCTCAAAGGACGGCCCAGGTACATGGACACATTTGTATTCTTGACCTTGAGCAGAACACGTGCCTCGCATTAGTACCCGCATCAGACAGAATGATGCATCAATAATCGAACACCACACACAATAATACAAACAACAACAGTATGGAGTGCCACATACGTCTATGCAACCCTCAAAGGACGGCCCAGGTACATGGACACATTTGCATTCATGACCTTGAGCAGAACACGTGCCTCGCATTAGTACCCGCATCAGACAGAATGATGCATCAATAATCGAACACCACACACAATAATACAAACAACAACAGTATGGAGTGCCACATACGTCTACGCAACCCTCAAAGGACGGCCCAGGTACATGGACACATTCGCATTCATGACCTTGAGCAGAACACGTGCCTCGCATTAGTACCCGCATCAGACAGAATGATGCATCAATAATCGAACACCACACACAATAATACAAACAACAACAGTATGGAGTGCCACATACGTCTATGCAACCCTCAAAGGACGGCCCAGGTACATGGACACATTTGCATTCATGACCTTGAGCAGAACACGTGCCTCGCATTAGTACCCGCATCAGACAAAATGATGCATCAATAATCGAACATCACACACAATAATACAAACAACAACAGTATGGAGTGCCACATACGTCTACGCAACCCTCAAAGGACGGCCCAGGTACATGGACACATTCGCATTCATGACCTTGAGCAGAACACGTGCCTCGCATTAGTACCCGCATCAGACAGAATGATGCATCAATAACCGAACATCACACACAATAATACCAACAACAACGGTATGGAGTGCCACATACGTCTACGCAACCCTCAAAGGACGGCCCAGGTACATGGACACTTTCGCATTCTTGACCTTGAGCAGAACACGTGCCTCGCATTAGTACCCGCATCAGACAGAATGATTCATCAATAACCGAACACCACACACAATAATACAAACAACAACAGTATGGAGTGCCACATACGTCTACGCAACCCTCAAAGGACGGCCATCTGTCAAAGTTTGTTAATAGATCCTTATGTTAAGATTTGGATGATTTTTAATGAAAATTTAAGTGTTAACATGAGTTCAGTTTGGAAAATTTGTTCATTTCGTTGAGATTTTTAGAGATTTTGGCACCAAGTGTTAAAAACAGCTTAGTTACAGTAAAAATATTTTGACAGTTTAAATTGAATAAAGATTTTGATTGAAAACCTGTAAAATTTTCACTCCTTCTGTCGAAATTCATCTTATTTTCCAACAGACCGCTTTAAATGTGTTAAATTTTCATTTAAAATTAATCAAATTTATCGAATTTTCAAATGCATCTGTCAACATGTATTAATAGCTCCACCTGCTTGATTTGCAGATTTGTTCGATTTTGATTGAAAATTTAACAAATTTGGAAAGTTCAGTTTGGAAAATTTGGCAGATTTCGTTAGTTGTAGCTAAAACTTTTAGATATTTTCTCAGCTAGTACTAAAACAGTTTAGTAACAGTTAAAATATTTTAACAGTTTTAGTTAAATAACGTTTTTGATTGAAAATCTGTAATATTTTCAACTCCATCTGTCAAAATCCAATATATTTTCCAACATAAGTCTTCAAATATATCAAATTTTCAATTGAATTTGTTAAAATGTGTAAAATTTTCAAATGTATCTGTCAAAATCTGTTAATAGGTTTACATGTTAAGATTTTGATGATTTTTAATGAAAATTTAACATATTTTGAAAGTTCAGTTGGAAAATTTGCCAGTTTTCATCGGTTGGAGTCAAATTTTTAGATATTTTGACAACTAGTGCTGAAAACAGCTTTGTTACATTAAAATATTTGACAATTTTAGTTAAATAACGATTTTGATTGAAAATCTGTAATATTTTAAACTCCAACTGCCAAAAGCCAACATATTTTCCAACATAAGTCTTCAAATATGTTAAATTTTCAATTGAATTTGTTAAAATGTACCAAATTTCCAAATGTATTTGTCAAAATCTGTGAATAGATCCACATGTTAAGACATGGATGATTTTTAATGAAAATTGAACACATTTTACGAGATCAGTATGGAAAATTTGACAGAATTCATCAGTTGGAGTCAAAAGCTTTTGAGAACTATACGGCTAGTTCTAAAAACAGCTTAGTTGCAGTTAATATATGTTGACAGTTTAAGTTAAATAACGATTTTGATTGAAAATCTGTAATCATTTCATCTCCATCTACCAAAATGCAACATATTTTCCAACATGTCTTCAAATATGTTAAATTTTCATTAAACGGCTGATCGATTGTTGTAGATCAATGGATATATAATAATAATAATAGTGATGATAATAATAATTCCTGATTCCAAGAAGTCCACTTTTAGCTCTGTATCCTCACATGGGACTTCATCTCTATAAATCAGGAATCGATATGTGGCGATAAGTTCGTTGAATTAAAACTAAAATTAGTTGAAAAAAAAATAACATAAAAATATACTGACTTATTTGGAAATTATGATAACTTGCATATTGATGATGCTATTGCCATGTCGTAATTTAATTGACTCATTTGGCAACAATCATGATTTGAATTTACAAGATTTGAATTGCATACCAATGATTTCATTGTGTACATGGCGTAACTTGTTCAAATGCAATAAACCACAAACGTTTCCGTTTGTATCTGATAATCCGAAAATCAGCACGTAAATCAATCATTCCCATACAGGTACACTAAGGAAATAAAAACATACGCTGCGTATAGGAAAAATTTGTCATGTGCTTGACCATATGGGGAAAATGCGCTTGCAAGTTTGCGCAACTGCGGCGTTTTTCCCGCAGCGACGTGGAAATTGTCCGCCCATGTTAACAGCGCTGGAAAAATCGCCTCTTGTGCAACGTACGTAAGTTCTCTGGCGGATTTCATAATTGCACAACCATAATTCTAAATGGGTCCCGATGCGTTCGCAAATGGCAGAAATGCGCTATCAAACAAACGCAATGCGTGCCCCAAGGTTCCACTGCGGGCCCCTTTGCGTACACACATCGCTTGCTCCAAGCAGATACGGTCTAATTTTAGGACGGCAAGTGGAGACCAGAGACAAATCCACCATCTGTTCACAACCCGGACGGGAGCTCGATCATCGTAATTAGCGGCGGATGCTTTTCTAATTAACCCGCGCCCACGCCATTCTTAATTACCGCGCACGAAGGAGCCGGCCAAGGTTTTAATCAATTGAATCGATTGTTAATGGATGCAACGAGAGGAAGCGACACAATTGCTGCCAAGAATCTCCAAACACGTGTAATGATTAGCATGCGTGTGGTACATGAATAAAATTAACCACAGCAAGGGATACACTTTTTCCTTGATTCATTAAAAGGCATCACATTTCTGAGCAAATCTTTACAAACGGTAAGTAACAACATAATACGTAATAAACTTGGGATCGTATGGTAATAATGTTCTCTACCTATGGCGTAATTGGTTACTGTCATCAAAAATAGTAACAATAAAAAAAATATATGAAAAGTATTTTTGATGTTTCTTGAACATGCATTTTGAAATATAAGCTTTGGAAATTTATTTCGTCAAACTGAGGCAAACTTCTTGCCATGCTATTATTTTGAAAGTAAGAACGGATGATTAACTTAACAGCTTATAAATATAATTACAATCATTAAAGACGGAAATAATCGAAGGTGCTAACAACCATTTTTAATTATAGTGAATAAGAGATATGTAAACATCTCAAGATTTCTTCCTTGCTTTTCAAGAATTTAATTGGAGGACACGTAAACGTAACTGAAGTGAAAATTTGCCGAGGAATTGACATTAACAATTACAATTCCTGTAAATCAAAATTTCGATTTATATACATTTCTTAATTGACCCCTTCGAGTCATTTGTTGATGATTTTCTTATTAAATGGTAACTGCAATAGGACGGTACATAAGAAATTTGTTAAGAAATTGATATTAACAATTGTACAAAATTTCGTTAAAATTTGTATTTTTTTTATTACCACGTCGAGTCTTTTTTTTTATGATTTTGTGATTAAATGGTAACTGAAATGGGATGGTACTTTAGAAATTTGTTGAAAAATTGATGTTACCAATTGTACAAAATTTCGTTATAATTTGCATGTTTGTATCAAAACTTCCACAATTCTAATTCTACAATCTTCCAAAACCACTAATTCTTCGTCACGCTCTAAATAGCTTTTCAAAGGTAGTTTCGTAACAGCTGGACGCCCGCCATACATTGTTGATACCGCATATTTTATCTGCACGTATCTTTTTTTCTTTATTATTCCTTTCCACGTTCCAATCTTCCTACATGTTCGCACAAGAATATCGAAAACACATTGTGCCCGGCCAACGCGCAGCGCCTCGAAAAAGTGGCCCAGCTAAAACTGCCACCTACCTGTATGCAAATCGCCGAAAACCGTTTCTAAATCTCCGCAGTGTGTTGGAAAAGAGTTGTGCAATGCATTTCCGGTGGAGCGTCCGAAGATAGCTAAGCCTCGAGCTCGATTTGCATAACTCATTGTTTCTTGGATTGGCGATTTTGTGGAGTAACAGTGTCCATTGTTGGGATGTGTATTTTTCTTTATCCGAAAGTTTTACAGAGTTTTACAAGTGGAGGATAAGTTATCTGCCAGATGGTAGAAAGTTAGATACGTAAGTTAGGTTAGATTGGTCCCCGAGGGGCTGAGGGGCGAGGGGCGGAGGAGCGAGCGGTGGAGGGGCTGAGGGGGGAACGGTGGCGGGGCTGAGGGGGGTGAGGATATAGTTCCATCCACAAGGTGGTTAGAAACTCTCTTGTTTTTCTCATATTTCGCCTACTTCCGTCTGCAATATGAATACATGTAAAGTAGTTAAATGATTCCAGGTGTAGGAAATAACATCATGATAGGAAAATGAAGGTCTCAGTCCAGAAACTGATGAAATCCGTCAATATTTTGGTCTCAGGGGTAAAACTAAATCATTGATTTACGTACATTTTTGTACAGTCTAATTTTGAACTGTAATTTTTCAAATCAGGATCAAAATCAGGATTGTACCTGTCCTAATATAGCAAATTTTCATTTGTAACTGTCCAAAACTGACAAATTTCAAGTGAAACTGTCAATTTTTAAACCATCTGTCAAAATTTCAACTTTTACTGTTCAAATATGTCAGGTTTTCACATGAAACTGCTGAAGTCCGTCAATTTTTTGGCTTCAAGCTTGAAGCTAAATCATTGATTTTTATACATTTTTTTACAGTCTAATTTTGAACTATAATATTTCAAATGAGAATCAAAATCAGAATTGCGCCTGTCCTAATCTATGAAATTTTCATTTGTAACTGTTCAAAACTCTAAAATTTCGACTGAAACTGTCAATTTTTAAAATATCTGTGAAAATGTCAACTTCTACTGTCCAATTATATCAGGTTTTTACATGAAACTGTTGTAATCGGTCAATTTTTTGGCTTCAAGTGTGAAACTAAATCATTGATTTGCATACATTTTTGTACAGTCTAATTTTGAACAGTAATTTTTCAAATGAGATTCAAAATCAGGATTGCGCTTATCCAAATCTATCAAATTTTTATTTGTAATTGTCCAAAACTCTCAAATTTCGACTGAAACTATCAATTTTTAAAATATCTGCCAAATTTCAACTTCTACTGTCCAATTATGTCAAGTTTTCTCATGAAACTGATGTAATATTTCAAATCGGGATCAAAATCAGGATTGTGCCTGTCCTAATATATCAAATTTTCATTTGTATATGTCCAAAACTGGCAAATTTCGACTGAAACTGTCAATTTTTAAACCATCTGTCAAAATTTCAACTTTTACCGTCCAAATATGTCAGGCTTTCACATAAAACTGTTGTAATCCGTCAATTTTTTTTGCTCCAAGTGTAAAACTAAATCATTGATTTCCATACAGTTTTTTACAGTCTAATTTTGAACTATAATATTTCAAATCAGGATCAAAATCAGAATTGCGCCTGTCCTAATCGATCAATTTTCCATTTGTAGCTTTGCAAAACTGGCAAATTTCGACTGAAACTGTCAATTTTTAAACCATCTGTGAAAATTATAACTTCTACTGTCCAATTATATCAAGTTTTCACATGAAAATGCTGATATCCGTCAATTTTTTTATTCCAAGTGTAAAACTAAATCATTGAATAGCATATATTTATGTACAGTTGAATTTTGAACTGTAATTTTTCAAATCAGGATCAAAATGAGAAATACGCCTGTCCAAATATATCAAATTTTCATTTGTAACTGTCCAAAACTCTCAAATTTGGATTGAAACTGTCAATTTTTAAACCATCTGTCAAAAATTTCAACTTCTACTGTCCAATTATAGCAAGTTTTCACATGAAACTGTTGTAATCCGTTAATTTTTTGGCTCTAAGTGTGAAACTAAATCATTGAATATCATACATTTGTGTACCGTCTAATTTTGAACTATAATTTTTGAAATGAGAATCAAAATCAGGATTGCACTTGTCCTAATCTATCAAATTTTCATTTGTAGCTGTCCAAAACTAGCAAATTTCGACTGAAACTTTCAATTTTTAAACCATCTGTCAAAATTTCAACTTTTACTGTCTAAATATGTCAGGTTTTCACAAGAAACTGTTGTAATCCGTCAATTTTTTGGGCATAAGTGTGAAACTAAATCATTGAATGGCATACATTTATGTACAGTCTAATTTTGAACTGTAATTTTTCAAATGAGAATCAAAATCAGGATTGCGCTTTTCGGAATCTATCAAATTTTCATTTGTAAGTGTCAAAAACTGGCAAATGTCGACTGAAACTGTCAATTTTTAAACCATCTGTCAAAATTTCCATTTACTGTCCAAATATGTCAGGTTTTACATGAAACTGTTGTAATCCGTTAATTTTTTTGGCTCCAAGTGTGAAACTAAATCATTGAATAGCATACATTTATGTACAGTATAATTTTGAACTGTAATTTTTCAAATGAGATTCAAAATCACGATTGCGCTTATCCTAATCTATCAAATTTTTATTTGTAACTGTCCAAAACTAGCAAATTTCGACTAAAACTGTCAAATTTAAACCATTTGTCAAAATTTCAGCTTTTATTGTTCAAATATGTCAAGTTTTCACATGAAACTGTTGTAATCCGTCAATTTTTTGGCTCTAAGTGTGAAACTAAATAATTGATTTGCATACATTTTTTTTACAGTCTAATTTTGAACTATAATTTTTAAAATCAGGATTAAAATCGCGATTGCACATATACTGATCTAATAAATTTTCATTTGTAACTGTCCAAAACTGGAAAATTTCGACTGAAACTGTTAATTTTTAAACCGAAACTTGGCAAATCTGTAAGATACTTAGTGTAAGAAGTGAATATCTACCGAATTTTGAACTGTGTGTAAAGATTTTCAACTTCGATTGTTTAAGTTTTCAATTGAAACTGCCAAAATTGATGAACATTTTTACTCCAGCTGCAAAATAAAACAGCAAATTCCAATGGCTTTTTGAGTAACTTTTCGTATCGACTAAACTATGATTGCTACTTCCTATTCTTCTACATCTGGTACGAATTATAGAAAGGCCATTTTTTTGCTATTAAGAACTGGGATTATGCCCACTTGACATGAAAAATTGCTTGACATGATCGATTTGAGCATTTTCTTGTACTTCAGAAGTGGGATTACAAGCAAAATGGCTCCAGATGAATCTCCAGATCGCAATCTGATTACCATTTACAACTATCGTCGTTTACATTACGTGCCGCATTAAATCGAGATACATAATGAAATTTATGCACCGTGAAACGTCCGATAAATAATTAATGAGCTCGCATTCGCGCGATGGCCGCGTAGGCCCGCCGGTTGCGAAATCCTAGGTGATATTTCTGTGCCTGCTGAAGGCAATTAACAGGCAAAGAGCACCGAGTGCGAGCTCCATTCATCCGCGGTGCTTTGCGTGGGCGTGCGTCGAACGTGCACAAGAGTTTTCCGCCATTTCCCCCCGGATTTCCACCGACATCTGCGGCGTTGCGCAATAAGTGAGTCACGTCCTTCGCGACCGGCAGCCGCCCACGCGTCCGCCTCCTGCTTCGAAAGGTGGTCAGATGGTGCACGGCGCCAGCCACTGTCAACATAATGAAAGCCACACTTATTTGTAAAATTAATCCGCACAAACAAATCCGGGCTACAATAAAATCGAAAGTTTGTTGTAAATTTGACACATCAGTCAATCATTCAATGAATAAATAGGACAAGTAAAGAGAAGAATATTAGTGCAAGCAAATTTATTAATCACATAATGAAACACCGTAGTAGTAGAAATTATAGGATATTGTTAAAAAACAGTTAACAATAATAATAATATTTTATTGGTGCTAATATTGTAAGGAAAGTTTGAAAGTCCAGCAAAAATCATTTAGAATAGGTATACATAATATTTAAAAACGATAATCTTCTTCCTTACAAAGCTCTTGATACATAACCTCCTTCAAAAAACACTAGTGTTTTATAAGTTATAAAATACGAGTGTTTTATAAGGTATAAAATACGAGTGCTTTATAAGTTATAAAATACGAGTGTTTTATAAGCTGACAGTAATAAGATATATAACAGCCCAAAGAATAAGATAAATAGGCATGTATGGAGAGCAAGAGAAACATCAGCAATCAGAGCTATCATGGAAACCATGTAAACGGAGAAGAGGAAGACCACAACTACGTTGGTACAATGAAGTTAAAAAAGACCTCATAGAAATGGGTATAGAGAGATGAAAGGAAAAGTAGAAGACAGAAAGGAATGGCGAGGAATAGTTAAACGAGCATTAGTCATAAAAGAAGAGTAAAATGAGGACTAATCCACCTCGGAAATTGGATTGTGAAGACTCCCAAGGAATGGCTAAATCCCAAAAGGGAGTGTAAAGCCTTGCAAATTCAAAATTTAATTCTCCAAAATATACTTTTCAGGATATTTTGGAGAAGAAAATTAAGAAAAATATTATTATCCGTCCAAATGATTTAAAATCAAAACAGATTTTGCAAAATTCTCTCAATGTTAAAGAGGAAATCGAAAAAAATATTCTTAACTATGATGTAGACATTTGAAAATTAAAGAAAATTAAAATATTTAGGCATTTTTTTTGTTTTGAGTTAACCACGTAGCCATCAGAAATCTCCTCGGAAATTGAATCGTGAAGACTCCCTTGGAATGGCTAAATCCCAAAAGGGGTTGTAAAGCCTTATTATTAATAATAATTAATGCAATATTTCCAAATTCAAAATTTAATTCTCCAAAATATCCTGAAAAGTAGAAGAAAATTAAGAAAAATATTATTATCCGTCCAAATGATTTAAAATCAAAACAGATTTTGCAAAATTCTCTCATTGTTAACCAGCAAATTGAAAAAATATTTTAAACTATGATGTAGAAATATGAAAATTAATGAATATTTAGGCATTTTTTTGTTTTGAGTTAACCACGTTGCCAAAATCAGAAATTTTTGAAAATTCAATAATCCAAATGATCTTAAATCAAAACAGATTTTGCAAAATGCTGAAAATGAGAGAGATAACAATCATTATTAATCGTTTATTATGATTTAAAACCAAACAGATTATGCAAAATTTTCCCAATGTATACAACAATTATAAAAAATATGTAACTCTATTGTAGAAATTGGAAAATTAATGAATATTTTGCCATGGTTTTGTTTTTAGTTTTCCAAAATAAGCACGTTGCTAATGTTTACCAACAATTAAAAAAAATATTCTTCACTCTATTGTAAAAATTTTAAATTTAATTAATATTATGGCATTGTTTTGTGTTTAGTTTTCCAAAATAAGCACGTTGCCAATGTTTACCAACACTTTAAAAAAATATTCTTAACTAGATTGTAGAAATTTGAAAATTAATCTATATTTAGGCATTGTTTTGTTTTTAGTTTTCCAAATAAGTGTATTGCCAAATTTAGATATTTTTGGAAATTCAATCATGCAAATGATTTAAAATCAAAACTGATTTGGCCAAATACTTCAAATAAGAGAGATAACGCTCATTATTATGCTATTGGCCTCGGCTTTCCGCCTTTCTCCATATGTTTGCCAAAAAAATTTAAAAAAAATCTTGTCTATGTTATAGAAATTTGAAAATTAATTAATGTTTTGGCAAATTGATTGTTTTTAGTTCTCCAAAGTAACCACTAGTAGTGAACAGTCGATTTAAAAAAAAAATCATAATTATCGTCCAAATGATTCAAAATCAAACAGATTATTCAACAAACTACCAATGTTTACCAAAAAATTTTTAAAAAAAATCTTAAGGGAGAACACACCTACTCATTTCTTTGAAGTTTTTAACGATTTTTCATGAGACATTGAGCGACAATGAGATTCGATTTAATAAATTAAAAATATCCATGACCAGCCTAAAGTATCTGGGAGGTTCCCTATTGAAGCCGATTTTTGAAACACAAATTTTTAGCATGAAAACAAATGTTGAAAATTGTCGAAACATATTGTCGAAATTTGAAAATTAATGAATATTTTGGCATTATTTTGTTTTTAGTTTTTGAAAATAAGCACGTTGCCAATGCTTACCAACAATTTAAAAAAATATTCTTAACTAGATTGTAGAAATTTGAAAATTAATGAATATTATGGCATTGTTTTGTTTTTAGTTTTCCAAAATAGGCACGTTGCCAATGTTTACCAACAATTTCAAAAAACATTCTTAACTAGATTGTAGAAATTTGAAAATTGTTTTGTTTTTAGTTTTCCAAATAAGTGTGTTGCCAAAATTAGATATTTTTGGAAATTCAATCATACAAATGATTTAAAATCATAACTGATTTGGCCAAATACTCAAAATGAGAGAGATAACGATCATTATTAGGCTATTGGCCAGGGCATTTCCGCCTTTCTCCATATGTTTGCCAACAAATTAAAAAAATAATCTTGTCTATGTTATAAAAATTTGAAAATTAATTTAAGTTTTGGCAAATTGATTGTTTTTAGTTGTTCAATGTAACCAGTAGTAGTGAAAAGTCGTTTTTTTTTTAATTCATTATTATCATCCAAATGATTCAAGATCAAACAAATTATACAAAATTCTTCCAATGTTTACCAAAATATAAAAAAAAATATATATTCTTAAGGGAGAACACACCTACTCATTTGTTATGGAGTTTTTAACGATTTTTCATGAGACATTGAGCGGCAATAAGATTCGATTTAATATATTAAAAATATCCATGACCAACCTAAAGTATCTGAGAGGTTCCCTATTGAAGCCGATTTTTGAAAAACAGTATATTGCCGAAATTTGAAAATTAATGAATCTTTTGACATTGTTTTGTTTTTAGTTTTCCAAGATCCACGTTGCCAAAATTCGAAATTTTTGAAAATTCAATCATTCAGTTGATTTGAAATCAAAACTGATTTTCAAAATTCTCCCAATGTTTCCTAACATATTAAAAAATAATCTTATCAATGTTATTGAAATTTGAAAATTAATGACTATTATAGTTACATATAACATAATATATCTATAATATATAATATTATTGTTATTATTACTACAGAACATAACGTATTACTCTGTCAATGAATTTATGTGTGATAATTAGTTTTATATTGGCTGCTGCTTTATAGGTATATATCTGTCCTTACTGTTTAAGTATTTTAATGACAATTCTCATTTATTGTTATATGTATGTTCCTATTGACCTGTCACATGTGTATACAGTAACGTGAATAAATATATATTTTTATTATTATATTATTATTATTATATATTGATTAAAATAGATTTGTTTTTTTAAATCGTTTATTTTCCGTGCCAATAATGTAAAATCTAAACAGATGTTGCAAAATTCCCACAATGTTCACCAACAAATTTCATAATTTTCTTAACAAACTGTTGAAAATTAATGAATATTGTGTCAAATTTATTGTATTGGCCTCCAAAATATTCAGTGATTGAAAATTAATGATCATAATAATAAATATAGCAATACAAATTAAAAACAACTTAAATTTTAATATAATTATTTTAATTTAAATTTGTTACTCAAAATTAAATCTAATCATACAATTTTTTTTTCAATCAATCAATTCAAAAATATTCTCAGATGCGCTAAACATATTTCAGTAATAAATACGATTTTGGCAAATTTATGAAGTTACCCTCCAAAATATTCAAAATTTTGATTTGTGACTGTTTTCTTATTGTGCGTTAGTTCGTAATCTGATTGAAAATTATTCAATTTATCATTATCAGTGATTTACCTCTTTTTTGGTTCATAATAATTCGAAGTCAAATTATAACTAATACAAACTAACTATAAACTAATTATAATATTGTATTTATTATTTTTTTAAGATAAATTCAATACTTTTTAAATCCCAATTAAAATAACTAGTATACTAATAAGCTTAATATAAAGCTTCCTGTCGACATTTTTGAAAAATCCTATTAAAAGGATAGTCAAGATATTATTACCAATTAAGCCTCAGGTAGAGAAGCAGTAGTAAGAAAGTAGTAATTCTTCGTCTTAAAGTGAGATTTTCTATGGGGGTATGGATATCCTCATAGCAATCTTTACTTTATTAACAACTGGTCTAAATAGTTGATTGTATTCGAAGAGAAATATTTAGATAATTACACCAGGACCACCATCATACTATTTTAGTGTGTGTTACTAACCTCTTCTACTTCTTCTTTTTGCTTTTCTTGTTCGTCTTCTTCTTCTTTTCCTTCATCTTCTTCTTCTTTTTGCCTTTCTTGTTCGTCTACTTCTTTTCCTTCATCTTCTTCTTATTTTTGTTATTCTTCTACTCCTCCTCCTCCTCCTCCATCTCCTCCACCTCCTCCACCTCCTCCTCCTCCTCCACCACCTCCTCCTCCTCCTCCTCCTTTTTCTCCTCCCGCACCTCCTTCTACTTCTCCTCCCGCACCTCCTTCTTCTTCTCATCCCGCACCTCCTTCTTCTTCTCCTCCCCCACCTTTTCTTCTTCTCCTCAGCCTCCTGCTTCTTCTTCTTCTTCTTCTTCCTCTTCTAGTGCACTCTATTACTACATGTTTGTGACCACGTTATCAAATGCTTCTCTGTCCTGTGCTGCTCTTAGAAGTTGCTGGATATTTATACCAGTTCAAGCTCTGATGTTACGTAATGACGATGTCATAAACCATCGAATAACTATTCTTAACGCTATCAGTGGATAGAAAAATCGATCTTTAGGTGTGACATATAAATGTATACACAATTTTAATCATGTCAACAGTTGTATTATCAAGTTACAGCAAATATTTGTTTTCGTAGTTCCTCTGGGATTCGTTTTTGCTCTGTGAAATCGCCTTGTGTTCTCCAGATGGTTTCTCCTTTGGCTATCGGACATCATTGTTTACAAATACTGCGCAGCGGCTCATCAATTAGAGAGTCAATTAAAAGTGGAACTTTCGTTGACCGTACAAGGCGCGGACCATTAGAGCCGCTCAGCGGGACAACGACGAGCAATGAGATAACCGCTTTACATATTTAGCGACGGGGAGAAAATGACCGGCGGTGAATCACCGTAGAGGCGCTATTGTACGGCTCGAAACGGCCCGGGAATTAATTGGAACGCGGCAAACAGACGCATTAGTTGTTTACCTTATTTGCGGAATGGCGAGCTGAAGTGGGCGTCAGAAAGGATTAATATCGATCATTCAGTCAAAAGAAACAAATGAAAACTGCTTGTTCAGAAATGGGATCAAGATTGATAATATCAAGCGGATTCATTTTAACCTTAAAAAGATTTTAAGGGCTTTTCAAACAGTTCATTGCTTTTAGAAAATACGCTTAAAAGTAGCAGTGGGATCAAGAACGATAATTTAAAGCAGCTGTGATATTCGTTGTGCCCTGGGAAAATCAGAAGTGGGATCAAATACGTCAGTAAGGTATAGTTGTACAATCGTAGATTACCTTTGACCATGGTTCTGTTACCAACAACACAAAATCGATTAAAATTGCTAATCCACGATTGTACAACCTAAGGCCTAAGAAACCATTAAGATGCAAAAGCGAATGGATTGTCATACACATATTTTCCAAAATTATTTATTACATTAATTTTGCACCAATTTTGGTGAAAAATGAGCTGCGATTTCAATGTGCTGAAACTTCTAGAACCAACAATGATTCAGTGACGAAACCGTAGTTTTTTCGGATGACGAACCCGCCGATTTGCATATTGTTTTGCTATGGCTCACTTGATTTTCCATATCGGCGAAGCGAGTGGGTGATCCAGAATGATGGGACTATTTCTGGGAACCAGACCGCAATCGTTCGAGTTGATGCGAAAATTTGGACGAAAAAGGTAAGAGGCAATTGAGCGGTTTGTTGGTCTCCAATGCAGCACGTAGATGGAATAAAAATTGAAGGAGTGGGTTTTATTTTTGAAATTTGCTCACATGCCCACATTACGCAACTGAGAGTCTTTCCAAAGTGCTGGATAGTAGCTACTTGTATCCGGCTGATAACTATCTTGCACTTTAGTAGAACTAGAACAGATAAAAAATAAACAATTGCAACGGCTGGGACACCTAATCAGGAGAGAAGACAACTACCAAACAAAGAAGATATGGAAAACAAAGATAACGGGAAAGAGAAGAGACGGAAGATAAAAAAAGAAATGGGACAAATATATTAGAAACATTAAATAAGAGGGGGATAACCAATGCACAAGTGAAGTAGCAAGAAACAAGAAACGGTGGAACCAAACGATAAAAGAAAATACATGAAGGAAAGATAACTCCACTTGGACACCTGAAAGGGTAAAAGAAGAATGTTGAAAGTATGTGTAGATACCACTTGGTGAAATATTATAATTAAGGTAAATCAAACACTTGGTTGAAGTTTCACTATATTAATGAAATTTTCTCCATCTCAGTATCTCTGTTTCTCTTAATAATAAAGGCCGAAACGATTGTAGAGAAAATTCTATTAGTATAGTGAAACTTCAACTGAGTGTTTGATTTACCTTAAAAGAAGAAATATTATAATAAAAAAAATGTAATGTAACTGAGTCTTTACAAAGTGCAGGTTGTGCAAGTTTGATAGGTTTTCATGTTATCATCAAATATTTAAACAGTTGTTGGCAGAATTGTGCAATTCTAATTAAAAATTGAACAAACATTTGTCAGTAACCTATGCAAGTTTGACAGGTTTTCAATGTACTAAGTTGTTGATAGAATTATGCAATTCCACTTGAAAATTGCACAAACTTAACAGTAACAATAGCTACTTTGACAGGTTTTCATTGGTGTCACTCAGTTTTTAAGAAATTATCAAAATGTTGATAGAATTGGGCAATTACAATTGCAAATTTTACAAATTTGACAGTTACAATTGCAAATTTGATAGCTTTTCAATGTTGTCATCCAAATACTAAGTTATTGACAGAATAGAGCAATTTTAAGAGAAAATTGCACAAACTTGACAGTAACAATAGCTACTTTGATAGATTTTCACGGGTGTCACTCAGTATTTAAAAAAATAACAAAAAAATTATAGAATTGGGTTAATACAAGTGAAAATTTAACAAATTTGACAGTAACAATGGCAAGTTTAATAGGTTTTCAATGTTGTCACCAAAATACCAAGTTATTGACAAAATTGGGCAATATCAAGTGAAAATTGCACAAACTTGACAGTAACAACAGCTACTTTGATAGGTTTTCACGGGTGTCACTCAGTATTTAAAAAAAATAACGAAAAAATATAGAATTGGGTTAATACATGTGAAAATTTAACAAATTTGACAGTAACAATTGAAAGTTTAATAGTTTTTCAATATTGTCACCAAAATACTAAGTTATTTACAAAATTGGGCAATATCAAGTGAAAATTGCACAGACTTGACAGTAACAATAGCTACTTTGACATGTTTTCACTAATGTTGCTCAGTATTGTAGCATAGTGATAACAAAAAACAGACCGAATTGGGAAAATCAAATTAAAAATTGAACAAATTTAACAGTAATAATTTTAACTTCGACAGGTGTTCACTGTTTTCACTCAGTATTTAAGCAATTATCAAAATATTCACGCAATTGGGCAATTCCAATTTAAAATCAACAATTCGTATGACAGTTTCCCAAGAATATTCCTCACTTGTTAAATTTGGAAAATTTCGAAAGTTGCCGAGGGAGTTTATGTAGAGATATTTAAACAGATTTTGACAGTTACAGTTCAAAATATAACAAATTTTGACAGTTGCAGTTGAAAATATATCAAATAATGACAGTCACGATTGAAAATATAACAAATTATGACAGTTGTATTTGAAAATGTGACAAATTTTGGAAGTTACAGCTGAACATTTTACAAATTTTGATTGTTTCAGTAGTAAATTTTGCAAAGCTTTTGAAACTGCACCTATACGTTTGACAGATATCGTCAAAGGCACTGCAAATTAAAAAAATTGCAAATCTTAATGCTTGAGATCAGAAAATTTGAAACATTTTGGCGATTACAGTGAAAATTGACATATTTGGATAGGTGCAGTAGAAAATATGAGAGATTCGATCTGATTTAGCAATAAATGTATAAATATCACATCATTTCTCAGCTAGAACTTAAAATTTGACAGTTGTTTTTGAAAATGCGGCAAGTTTGGCCAGTTTTAACTAAAAAAATAACAAATCTTAGAGAATTTATTTGTCTAATTGTCAGATTTCGACGGTTGAAGTTGAAAATTTTACAGATTTTCGACTAGTAACTTCACAAATGTTGAAAGTTACAGTTAAAAATTTGATAATATTCACAGTTTCAGTTGAAAACTGGCCCATTTTTTACTACTGAATCTGAGTATTTGACAGACTTCACCAGTTGCACTTAAAATTACTCTCTTCAAATTTGTTTCTATTTAAAACTGTTTAAATTGACTATATTTTCAAACGTAACTGTTAAATTTATAACATTGTGGTACATTTACAACTAAAATCTGTTATAGTTTTCCAAATCCAAATCTGTCAAATTTTAGTCTGAATGTACCACAATGTTACATATTTGACAGATTTTGACAGTTGGAAAGTTGCTACCATAGATTCTGACAGTTACAGTTCAAAATATAACAAATTTTGACAGTTGCAGTTGAAAATATATCAAATAATGACAGTCACAGTTGAAAATATAACAAATTATGATAGTTGTGTTTGAAAATGTGACAAATTTTGAAAGTTACAGCTGAAAATTTGGCAAATTTTGATTGTTTCAGTAGTAAATTTTACAAAGCTTTTAAAACTGCACCTATACGTTTGACAGATATTGTCAAAAGCACTGCAAATTTAAAAAAATGCAAATCTTAATGCTTGAGATCAGAAAATTTGTAACATTTTGGCGATTACTGTGAAAATTGACATATTTGGGTAGGTGCAGTAGAAAATATGAGAGATTCGATCTGATTTAGCTATAAATGTATAAATATCACATAATTTCTCAGCTAGAACTTAAAATTTGACAGTTGTTTTTGAAAATGCGGTAAGTTTGGCCAGTTTTAACTAAAAATTTTACAAATCTTGGAGAATTTATTTGTCAAATTTTCAGATTTTGACGGTTGAAGTTGAAAATTTTACAGATTTTCGACTAGTAACTTCACAAATGTTGAAAGTTACAGTTAAAAAATTGATCATATTGACAGTTTCAGTTGAAAATATCACATAATTTCTCAGCTAGAACTTGAAATTTGATAGTTGTTTTTGAAAATGCGGTAAGTTTGGCCAGTTTTAACTAGAAATTTAACAAATCTTGGAGAATTTATTTGTCAATTGTCAGATTTCGACGATGAAGTTGAAAATTTTACAGATTTTCGACTAGTAACTTCACAAATGTTGAAAGTTACAGTTAAATATTTGATCATATTGACAGTTTTAGTTGAAAATATCACATAATTTCTCAGCTAGAACTTAAAATTTGACAGTTGTTTTTGAAAATGTGGCAAGTTTGGCCAGTTTTAACTGTAAATTTAACAAATCTTGGAGAATTTATTTGTCAATTGTCAGATTTCGACGGATGAAGTTGAAAATTTTACAGATTTTCGACTAGTAACTTAACAAATGTTGAAAGTTACAGATAAAAAATTGATCATATTGACAGTTTGAAAACCGGCCAATTTTTTACTACTGCACCTGAGTATTTGGCAGACTTCAGCAGTTGTAGTTAAAATTGCTCTCTTCAAATTTGTTTCTAATTAAAACTGTTTAAATTGACTATATTTTCAAACGTAACTGTCAAATTTATAACATTGTGGTACATTTACAACTAAAATCTGTCATAGTTTTCCAAATCCAAATCTGTCAAATTTTAGTCTGAATATACCACAATGTTACATATTTGACAGATTTTGACAGTTGGAAAGTTGCTACCATAGATTTTGACAGTTACAGTTCAAAATATAACAAATTTTGACAGTTGCAGTTGAAAATATATTAAATAATGACCGTCACAGTTGAAAATATAACAAATTATGACAGTTGTATTTGAAAATGTGACAAATTTTGAAAGTTACAGCTGAAAATTTGACAAATTTTGATTGTTTCAGTAGTAAATTTTACAAAGCTTTTAAAACTGCACCTATACGTTTGACATATATCGTCAAAAGCACTGTAAATTAAAAAAAATGCAAATCTTAATGCTTGAGATCAGAAAATTTGAAACATTTTGGCGATTACAGTGAAAATTGACATATTTGGATAGGTGCAGTAGATAATATGAGAGATTCGATCTGATTTAGCTATAAATGTATAAATATCACATATTTTCTCTGCTAGAACTTAAAATTTGACAGTTGTTTTTGAAAATGCGGTAAGTTTGGCCAGTTTTAACTAAAAATTTAACAAATCTTGAAGAATTATTTGTCAATTGTCAGATTTCGACGGTTGAAGTTGAAAATTTTACAGATTTTCGACTAGTAACTTTACAAATGTTGAAAGTTACAGTTAAAAATTTGATCATATTGACAGTTTCAGTTGAAAACTGGCCCATTTTTTACTACTGAACCTGAGTATTTGGCAGACTTCACCAGTTGCAGTTAAAATTGCTCTCTTCAAATTTCAAATTTCTAATTAAAACTGTTTAAATTGACTATATTTTCAAACGTAACTGTCAAATTTATAACATTGTGGTACATTTACAACTAAAATCTGTCATAGTTTTCCCAAATCCAAATTTGTCAAATTTTAGTCTGAATATACCACAATGTTACATATTTGACAGATTTTGACAGTTGGAAAGTTGCTACCATAGATCCGACAGATAACAATCCTGCACTTTGGAAAGATTCTCAGTTGTATAATGTAGCTGTTTAATGTATTGTAACTGTCTTCAAAGTGCTGTATAGTGGCTACTTGTATCCGGCTGATAACTATCCTGCACTTTGGAAAGATTCTTAGCTGTATAACGTAGTTGTATAATGTAATGTAACTGAGAGTCTTTTCAAAGTGCAGGATAGTTGCTACTTGTATGCGCCAGATAACTATCCTGCACTTTCGAAAGATTTTTAGTTGTATAACGTAGTTGTATAATGTAATGAAACTGAGAGTATTTCCAAAGTGCAGGATAGTTGATACTTGAATCCAGCAGATACCTATCCTGCACTTTGGAAAGATTCTCAGTTGTATACTCTAGTTGTTTAAAGTATTGTAACTGAGAGATTCTCCAAGGTGCGGAATAGTTGCTACTTGTATCCGGCAGATAACTATTCCGCGCTTTGGAAATATTCTAAGTTGAATTTTAAGTTTAAGTTTCAGTTAAGTTTAATTCTTATTTCATCTACGTGCTGCAGTGCTTAGCAACTTCTTGCCCTATACGCTTTCAATCTAGTTTTTTTTGTTATAATATCTACTTTTGTTTAGGAATTGTTGTTGCAATGTTCGATTTGTCTGCAAGAAATAATTTGTAACCCAAAATCGTCGCATTTCGTGTCTCGTTAGTCGTAGAAAACTGGACCCGGATCTGAGCTCGGATTAGGGCATGCCGTGGGCCGATCTTTTATGTCGCGCAATTTGCGACATCTGAGTCCACCTTTGCACATGTGTGAGCACACTTAAGTGTATTACGGCCATTATGTTATTAGGCTGTGCCTTATAAGAACGTAAGATCGGTAAGAGAGCCTCGTCATTACGCGGCGATTACGGAATCGGACGCATTGTTGTTAATTCGCCCGATTACCCACAATGGGAACGATTTTTTCCATTTGGCTTCGCCTCCGAGTCGTTGACATTAAAAAAAACAATCGAATCGCTGCAGGACAGAACAATTGCCGATAGCACGCCATTAAGCAATCACCGGATGGATCTAGGAGGCGTCAAGGGTTTATAATTTTCAAATATAATAATAATAAGAAAATATCGATGCATCGCTGGATAAGAAAAGATGAGAAAGTTGCATCAAAACTTTTTCTACATTTGTTACAGGTACAGCAAAATTATCTATATTGCATGGATAATGACGATAATATCTTTTCGTGATACTTGATTGTAATTATATACTGTCTCCATGGTTGTTATTTAACTGATATCAGCCACGGCCGTTAAAATTTAACAACCGCGGACTGTTATTTATTTTGGTTTTCACATGCGTCACATACAACCATCACAGCATACTTGAAATATGTCATTATGATTTATGAAAATAATTTCGCCAAATTAAATTCTTTTTATATTAGTATCACGAAAACTATAAAACAGCATACGTCCGATAAGGATATAACAGACTCGGTTGATTATAAAATCTCGGCTGCGCCTCGATGTTACAATATCTCAACCTCGTCTTTGTAAGAATGTGAAGATTTCTTGAAGTGACCATGGGATTAGTTTTGTCCATTGTGGACATAAAAGGTATGTAATAATAATCTTAGATTATTTGGCCGATACCTGTAAAACTGGATTACAAAACATTTTTCGATTTTTTTTGACTTTTTTGACTGGAACTGCGGAAATAAATTTTCGTTCTCCGCCAGTACCTTGATATATCTAGTTTTATGACACCCATTTCCCATGCTGTGATGTGTTTGTTGGACAAGACTGCGAAGGTTGCGCATCTAATGAGAGTAACGATGCCGTAAAGCGTTTATGACCGGCTTTCATGTAGCCGAAGATAGACGGGCTGCCATAAATCTCCGCTATTCTGAATATTAGGAAACGCGAGCGCCATGACCACCCACCTAAAATTAATAATTGTCTCCGCTGTGGGTCGGCCTAATTGGATTTCACATTGGAAACGAGACTTGGCAAGGCATGAACCCGAGACGAATGAAGTGTAACGTGTAGAAGGAGAATACCCAGGTGTGGTTCAAAAGTAATTAACCCTACAGCTGACCTTACACCACCAGTAATACTGCCATTTCCTGAAACATCATTATACTACCACTTGCATACTGTACGCAAATCTGCCTTAAAGTTTTTTAAAATATCGGTCAGATAAATTTTCAGAAATATCAGTGACAGATAACCAATACTTGTCTATTTGGAAACTTAATAAGTCGATTTTCTCTTGATAGACCTGAGAGCCTTGATAGTCCTGACAGTGTTGATAGTCCTGACATCCCTGATAGTCCTGCTAGTCCTGATAGTCCGGATGAAAATTTATTATTTGCAAATTTGTTATTAGATTCGTGCACAGTACACCTGAAACTAATTCTCCTGAAATTTTGACAAAGTTTCAGAATTAAATAAGGGATAAAATCAAACACTTAACTTTCTGCATTAACAAGTATAGGTTAGCTATTACTGAAATTTCTGAAACTTTATTATTTGCAAATTTGGTATTAGATTCGTATACAGTATACCTGAAACTAATTCTCCTGAAAATTTAATATTTGCAAATTTGGCATTAGCTTCGTGTACAGTACACCTGAAACTAATTCTCCTGAAGTTTTGACAAAGTTTCAGTATTAAATAAGGGATAAAATCAAACACTTAACTTTCTGCATTAACAAGTATAGGTTAGCTATTACTGAATTTTCTGAAAATTTATTATTTGCCAATTTGATATTAGATTCGTGTACAGTACACCTGAAACTAATTCTCCTGAAAATTTGACATAGTTTCAGAATTAAATAAGGGATAAAATCAAACACTTAACTTTCTGCATTAACAAGTATAGGTTAGCTATTACAGAAATTTCTGAAAACTCATTATTTGCAAATTTGATATTAGATTCGTGTACAGTACACCTGAAACTAATTCTTCTGAAATTTTGACAAAGTTTCAGTATTAAATAAGGTATAAAATCAAACACTTAACTTTCTGCATTAACAAGTATGGATTAGCTATTACTGAAATTTCTGAAAACTCAATATTTGCAAATTTGATATTAAATTCGTGTACAGTACACTTGAAACCAATTCTCCTGAAATTTTGACAAAGTTTCAGTATTAAATAAGGGAGAAAATCAAATACTTAACTTTCTGCATTAACAAGTATAGGTTAGCTATTACTAAAATTTCTGAAAATTTATTATTTGCAAATTTGGTATCAGATTCGTGTACAGTACACCTGAAACTAATTCTCCTAAAATGTTGACAAAGTTTCAGTATTAAATAAGGGATACAATCAAACACTTAACTTTCTGCATTAACAATTGTTGGTTAGCTATTACTGAAATTTCTGAAAATTTATTATTTGCAAATTTGATATTAGATTCGTGTACAGTACACCTGAAACTAATTCTCCTGAAGTTTTGACAAAGTTTCAGTATTAAATAAGGGATAAAATCAAACACTTAACTTTCTGCATTAACAAGTATGGATTAGCTATTACTGAAATTTCTGAAAACTCAATATTTGCAAATTTGATATTAAATTCGTGTACAGTACACTTGAAACCAATTCTCCTGAAATTTTGACAAAGTTTCAGTATTAAATAAGGGAGAAAATCAAATACTTAACTTTCTGCATTAACAAGTATAGGTTAGCTATTACTGAAATTTCTGAAAATTTATTATTTGCAAATTTGGTATTAGATTCGTGTACAGTACACCTGAAACTAATTCTCCTGAAATTTTGACAACGTTTCAGTATTAAATAAGGGAGACAATCAAACACTTAACTTTCTGCATTAACAAGTATAGGTTAGCTATCACTGAAATTTCTGAAAATTTATTATTTGGCAATTTGATATTAGATTCGTGTGTAGTACACCTGAAACTGATTCTCCTGAAAATTTAACAAAGTTTCAGTAATAAATAAGGAATAAAATGAAACACTTAACTTTCTGCATTAACAAGTATAGGTTAGCTATTACTGAAATTTCTGAAAATTTATTTTTTGCAAATTTAATATTAGATTCGTGTACAGTACACCTGAAACTAATTCTCCTGAAATTTTGACAAAGTTTCAGTATTAAATAAGGGACAACATCAAACACTTAACTTTCTGCACTAACAAGTATAGGTTAGCTATTACTGAAATTTCTGAAAATTTATTATTTGCAAATTTGGTATTAGATTCGTGTACAGTACACCTGAAACTAATTCTCCTGAAATTTTGACAAAGTTTCAGTATTAAATAAGGGATAAAATAAAACACTTAACTTTCTGCATTAACAAGTATAGGTTAGCTATTACTGACATTTCTGAAAATTCATTATTTGCAAATTTGATATTAGATTCGTGTACAGTACACCTGAAACTAATTCTCCTGAAATTTTGACAAAGTTTCAGTATTAAATAAGGGATAAAATAAAACACTTAACTTTCTGCATTAACAAGTAGAGGTTAGCTATTACTGAAATTTATGAAAATTTATTATTTGCAAATTTGATATTATATTCGTGTACAGTATACCTGAAACTAATTCTCCTGAAATTTTGACAAAGTTTCAGTATTAAATAAGGGATAAAATCAAACACTTAACTTTCTGCATTAACAAGTATAGGTTAGCTATTACTGAAACTTCTGAAAATTTATTATTTGCAAATTTGGTATTAGATTCGTGTACAGTACACCTGAAACTAATACTCCTGAAATTTTGACAAAGTTTCAGTAATAAATAAGGGATAAAATCAAACACTTAACTTTCTGCATTAACAAGTATAGGTTAGCTATTACTGAAATTTCTGAAAATTTATTATTTGCAAATTTGGTATTAGATTCGTGTACAGTACACCTAAAACTAATTCTCCTGAACATTTGACAAAGTTTCAGTATTAAATAAGGGATAAAATCAAACACTTAACTTTCTGCATGAACAAGTATAGGTTAGCTATTACTGAAATTTCCAAAAATTTATTATTTGCAAATTTGATATTAGATTCGTGCACAGTACACCTAAAACTAATTCTCCTGAAAGTTTGACAAAGTTTCAGTATTAAATAAGGGATAAAATAAAACACTTAACTTTCTGCATTAACAAGTATAGGTTAACTATTACTGAAATTTCAGAAAATTTATTATTTGCAAATTTGATATTAGATTCGTGTATAGTACACCTGAAACTAATTCTCCTGAAATTTTGACAAAGTTTCAGTATTAAATAAGGAATAAAATCAAACACTTAACTTTCTGCATTAACAGGTATAGGTTAGCTATTACTGAAATTTCTGAAACATTATTATTTGCAAATTTGGTATTAGATTCGTGTACAGTACACCTGAAACTAATTCTCCTGATATTTTGACAACGTTTCAGTATTAAATAAGGGATAAAATCAAACACTTAACTTTCTGCATTAACAAGTATAGTTACTATTACTGAAATTTCTGAAAATTTATTATTTGCAAATTTGATATTAGATTCTTGTACAGTACACTTGAAACTAATTCTCCTGAAATTTTGACAAAGTTTCAGTATTAAATAAGAGATCAAAACAAACACTTAACTTTCTGCATTCACAAGTATAGGTTACCTATTTCTGAAATTTCTGAAAACTCATTATTTGCAATTTTGATATTTGATTCGTGTACGGTACACCTGAAACTAAGTCTCCTGAAAATTTGACAAAGTTTCAGTATTTAATAAGGGATAAAATCAAACACTCAACTTTCTGCATTAACAACTATAGATTAGCTATTACTGAAATTTTTCAAAAGTTATAATTTGCAAATTTGATATTATATTCGTGTAAAGTATACCTGAAACTAATTCTTCTGAAATTTTGACAACGTTTCAGTATTAAATAAGGGAGAAACTCAAACACTTAACTTTCTGCGTTAACAAATATAGGTTCGCTATTACTGAAATTTCTGAAAATTTATTATTTGCAAATTTGGTATTAGATTCGTATACAGTACATCTGAAACTAATTCTCCTGAAAATTTGACAAAGTTTCAGTATTAAATAAGGGATAATATCAAACACTTAACTTTCTGCATTAACAAGTATAGGTTAGCTATTACTGAAATTTCTAAAAATTTATTATATGCAAATTTGATATTAGATTCATGTATAGTACACCTGAAACTAATTCTCCTAAAATTTTGACAAACTTTCAGTATTAAATAAGGGATCAAATCAAACACTTAACTTTCTGCATTAACAACTATAGGTTAGCTATTACTGAAATTTCAGAAAATTTATTATTTGCAAATTTAGTAATAGATTCGTGTACAGTACACCTGAAACTAATTCTGCTGAAAATTTGACAAACTTTCAGTATTAAATAAGGGATAAAATCAAACACTTAACTTACTGCATTAACAAGTATAGGTTAGCTATTACTGAAATTTCTGAAAATTTATTATTTACAAATTTGGTATTACATTCGTGTACAGTACACCTGAAACTAATTCTCGTGAAAATTTAACAAAGTTTCAGTATTAAATAAGGGAGAAAATCAAACACTTAACTTTCTGCATTAACAAGTATAGGTTAGCTATTACTGAAATTTCTGAAAATGTATTATTTGCAAATTTGATATTAGATTCGTGTACAGTACACCTGAAACTAATTCTCCTGAAATTTTGACAAAGTTTCAGTAATAAATAAGGGATAAAATCAAACATTTAACTTTCTGCATTAACAAGTATAAGTTAGCTATTACTGAAATTTCTGAAAATTGATTATTTGCAAATTTGATATTAATTTCGTGTACAGTACACCTGAAACTAATTCTCCTGAAATTTTGACAAAGTTTCAGTATTAAATAAAGGATAAAATCAAACACTTAACTTTCTGCATTAACAAGTATAGGTTAGCTATTACTGAAATTTCTGAAAATTCATTATTTGCAAATTTGATATTAGATTCGTGTACAGTACACCTGAAACTAATTCTCCTGAAATTTTGACAAAGTCTCAGTAATAAATAAGGGATAAAATCAAACACTTATCTTTCTGCATTAACAAGTATAAGTTAGCTATTACTGAAATTTCTGAAAATTTATTATTTGCAAATTTGGTATTAGATTCGTGTACAGTACACCTGAAACTAATTCTCCTGAAAGTTTGACAAAGTTTCAGTATTAAATAAGGGAGAAAATCAAACACTTAACTTCCTGCATTAACAACTATAGGTTAGCTATTACTGAAATTTCTGAAAATTTATTATTTGCAAATTTGATATAAGATTCGTGTACAGTACACCTGAAACTAATTCTCCTGAAAATTTGACAAAGTTTCAGTATTAAATAAGGGATAAAATAAAACACTTAACTTTCTGCATTAACAAGTATAGGTTAGCTATTACTGAAATTTCTGAAAATTTATTATTTGCAAATTTGGTATTAGATTCGTGTACAGTACACCTGAAACTAATTCTCCTGAAATTTTGACAAAGTTTCAGTAGTAAATAAGGGATTAAATCAAACACTTAACTTTCTGCAGTAACAAGTATAGATTAGTTATTACTGAAATTTCTGAAAACTCATTATTTGCAAATTTGATATTTGATTCGTGTACAGTACACCTGAAACTAATTCTCCTGAAAATTTGACAAAGTTTCAGTATTAAATAAGGGATAAAATAAAACACTTAACTTTCTGCATTAACAAGTATAGGTTAGCTATTACTGAAATTTCTGAAAATTTATTATTTGCAAATTTGGTATTAGATTCGTGTACAGTACACCTGAAACTAATTCTCCTGAAAATTTGACAAAGTTTCAGTATTAAATAAGGGATAAAATCAAAGACTTAACTTTCTGCATTAACAAGTATTGGTCAGCTATTACTGAAATTTCTGAAAATTTATTATTTGCAAATTTGGTATTAGATTCGTGTACAGTACACCTGAAACTAATTCTCCTGAAATTTTTACAAAGTTTCAGTATTAAATAAGGGATAAAATCAAACATTTAACTTTCTGCATTAACAAGTATAGGTTAGCTATTACTGAAATTTCTGAAAATTTATTATTTGCATATTTAATATAAGATTCGTGTACAGTATACCTGAAACTAATTCTCCTGAAGTTTTGACAAAGTTTCGGTATTAAATAAGGGCGAAAATCAAACACTTAACTTTCTGAATTGACAAGTATGAGTTAACAATTACTGAAATTTCTGAAAATTTATTATTTGCAAATTTGATATTAGATTCGTGTACTATGTCCTGATAGTCCTTCTTAGTAATGATAGTCCTTCTTAGTAATGATAGAATTACTGATCGTGTATGGTGCGCTTACCAGTAAAAATTGCGCGTTATTAAGTAGATACGTAAAAACAATTTTTATGAAGTGCAAAAAGCGTAAAGGTAAAAGTGTAATCCCAATAGTAATTAGCCGTGGAAGTAAAATTAAATCATCGTTTACTGAGGAAATAGTCTTTAATGATTCTAAACGAATGAAACGAAATCTGCAAGGGCAAAAATGTCAGGAACAAATTGCTCCCAGGTGCGACTGTAATTAGCCATGGCAGCAAAAATAGTCTGTCGTTAAACGGGGATTACTTCCCATGAGCTCATCAACGCCATTATCTTGTCACCGTAACGCACTGTGTTTGTTCGCAAGTAAAGTTATTGCGATCGCGTGACGTCATCGCAATCGTGAGTGTGCCGTAAATTCAAAAAATCTTCACGGTGCCAATTTGACATGTTTATGGGAGGCGAGCTGGCCATGGCATTTGCATGGCAGTGGGTGCAATTTCCCATCGCCCCGTGGCAGAGATAAGGATCGTGGTGAGCGTGGACGTGGATGAGGCCGAATGTGACAAATGCCGATCGCAGCATTCATCTTCTTTCGCAAGTTATACTGAAAACAAATCTAATATAAAAAATACGATAAATAAATTTTCAAAAAATATGAGGTACCGGAAACCGCTAGAAAAGTGATTGGAAAAAGCACAGCTTTTCCCCGGAAGTTCGAAAAAATGTCAAGCTGCAAGTAAATTGAAAAAACGAATCCTGTCGAATTATATAAAAAAAATATCGTCAATAAAATATAACCGAAACGTTATAAATAAAAAGACATTTTATGGAATGTAGAACTAAACGTTGCATTGAGGAGGTGTTTCAAAATTATTGCAAATAGAAAAATCTGTGCGTGAAATAGAAAAAAATTGATACTTCAATTTTGTTTTCACATTTCTACAACCCTGTACAAACATCCCTTCTTTTTTATTTAGCATCTTTGCCAAATGTAAACCTACCTGTCTGTTAAGATAAATCCATGGACCCCCAATATGAACCACCCTGTATATGATTTCAACATTGTTTTGTATTTATTTTTGTGAGAACGTTCTCTAAATTTTAATGTTCAATGCAGGTTTTTGTTTCAGTCCATACAAATTTTTAGGATTATTCTTATCTACCTGTCTGTTAAGATAAATCCATGGACCCCCAATATGAACCACCCTGTATATGATTTCAACATTGTTTTGTATTTATTTTTATGAGAATGTTCTTTAAATTTAAATGTTCAATGCAGATTTTTGTTTCAGTCCATACAAATTATTAGGATTATTCTTATTTTCTTATATATATATATATATATATATATATATATATATATATATATATATATATATATATATATATATATATATATATATATATATATATATATATATATATATATATATATATATATATATATTCAAAGGTTCAATTTATGTTTTTGTTTCAGAACAAACATATGATTAGGATTATTCTTTTTATCTTATATATTTTTTTTATTGAGAAGGCGAATTCTGCGTTATATATGAACATATTTGCACTGCAAGACAAATTTTAGGCTGCACCCCTCTAATTTGATTCTTTTTTTCTACTCTATGCATTACATTACAATGCAATGAAACACCCCTTATCGCTTACGACCCTTCAGCACTCCACCCCTATGCCCGCATTCGTCCACATGCAAACGAATCGAGTGGCATTTAATTTTAGCACCCCTCAGAATGAAGGGTGATTTCATTTATGAATCATTGTCGTTATGTATGAGTATATGCGTTTATATGGGAAACTAGCTGACGTCGCTTGTCGATGAATCTACAGCTGAGATACTTGATTTGAGGTCCAAACGCATTATCATTATGTTTTTGTTAATTTTAGTTAATTTTAATTTTAATGTTTTTAGTTAATAATTCGCATAGTCAGGATATTATTAGTTTCTTTATAATTGCATTGGATGCCCTTCAAAATTACTATAATGAATTAAGATAGTTTGTACAGAAATGTCAATATTCATGATAATTCATTTCTTTATTATTGCATTGGATGTATCAATCAATCATTATCAATATGACGAATTAAAAACTTTGTGTAAAACTCTTAATATCCATGAATGATACATGTCAGCATTAATAACATATTTGAATTCTAGTCAAAGAGGTGCCTTAATAATGTAAAAATATAATTTCAATAAAAATTAGATTAAACGAGCTACAGCGTGGAAATTGAAAATGCAATTTTTTTTCGTCAATGGTAGCCAAACTTTTCAATTTTTGAAACATTTATTTACCCTCCAAAATATTCCTTGGCATCAAGATTGTTTTGTCTAATTTAACTAACTCTCTGTCTATTTACGAGATCCCCCTGTTGAGTATCATAACTGGAACACCCTGTATAGTTTTTTCAGTTTTTTTTTCAAAAATAGTTTGGTAAACGTAAAATGTTTTAATGCAAAATACAAAAAAAAAACAATTATTATAAATGACATTGCATTGTGTCGAAAAAACATAGTAGTGTTTTATTCAGCGCTAAATGATATTAAATTACTGTCTAAACATATCATTACTAAAAATAATGCATTATTAATGTTTCTGGCAAATAAAAACGTGTAAAAATTACGAATTACATTAATTATAATGATGATTAAATGATATTAGGTAATATCAATTACATAATCGGTGTTTTATTACATTCATTGTTCTCAAATTCTAATTATTCTATATTAAAATAAATAATGAGTATTATTTATATTCCTCTAAGTCATTGTTAATTAAAATGTACAATTGAAACTAATTCACATGAAAATTTGACAAAGTTTCAGTTTTAAATAAGTGGGAAAATCAAAAGTATAACTTTTGTAGGCAACAAGTATGGTAACACGTATATTAATTGGATATTTAATATTAGATTTGTATTAAGTACACCTGCAGCTAATAATCCTGAAAATTTGACAAAATTACAGTACTAAATAAGTGAAAAAATCTAAAGTAAAACTCTCTGCATTGACTAGTATGGCTTAGCTATTACTGAAACTTATGAAAATTTATAAATTGCATATTCAATATTAGATTTGTGTTTAGTACACCTAAAGCTAATTCTCCTGAAAATTTGACAAAGTTTCAGTACTAAATAAGTGAGAAACTCGAATGTGTAACGTTCAGCATTTACAAGTATGGGTTAGCTATTACTGAAATTTATGAAAATGTATTAATTGCATATTTTATATTAGATTTGTGTTTAGTACACCTAAAGCTAATTCTCCTGAAAATTTGACAATATTTCAGTACTAAATAAGTGAGAAAATCAAAAGTATAACTTTCTGCATTTTCAGGTATGGGTTTGATATTACTGAAATTTCTGAAAATTTATTAATTGCATATTTAATACTAGATTTGGGTTCAGTATACCTAAAGCTAATTCTCCTGAAAATTTGACAAAGTTTCAGTACTAAATACGTGAGAAAATAAATAGTATCACTTTCTGTATTGACAAGTATGGGTTAGCTATTACTGCAATTTCTGAAAATGTATTAATTGCATATATAACATTAGATTTGTATTTACTACACCCGAAGCTTATTCTCCTGAAAATTTCACAAAGTTTCAGTACTAAATAAGTGAGAAAATCAAAAGTATAACTTTCTGCATTGACTAGTATGGGTTAGCCATTACTGAAATTTCTGAAACTTCATTAATAGCATATTTCATATTAGATTTGTGTTCAGAACACCTAAAGCTAATTCTCCTGAAAATTTGACAATATTTCAGTACTAAATAAGTGAGAAAATCAAAAGTATAACTTTCTGCATTTTCAGGTATGGGTTTGATATTACTGAAATTTCTGAAAATTTATTAATTGCATATTTAATACTAGATTTGGGTTCAGTATACCTAAAGCTAATTCTCCTGAAAATTTGACAAAGTTTCAGTACTAAATACGTGAGAAAATAAATAGTATCACTTTCTGTATTGACAAGTATGGGTTAGCTATTACTGCAATTTCTGAAAATGTATTAATTGCATATATAACATTAGATTTGTATTTACTACACCTGAAGCTTATTCTCCTGAAAATTTGACAAAGTTTCAGTACTAAATAAGTGAGAAATCAAAAGTATAACTTTCTGCATTTACAAGTATGGGTTAGCTAACACTGAAATTTCTTAAACTTTATTAATAGCATATTTCATATTAGATTTTTGTTCAGTACACCTGAAGCTAATTCTCCTGAAAATTTGACAAAGTTTCAGTATTAAATAAGTGAGAAAATCAAACACTAAACTTTCTGCAATGACAAGTATCGGTTAGCTACTACTGAAATTTCTGCAAATTTATTTATTGCATATTTATTATCAGATATCTGTTTGGTATACTTGAAGCTAATACTCCTGAAATTTGGACAAAGTTTCAGTATTAAATAAGTGAGAAAATCAAACACTTAACTTTCTGCAATGACAAGTATCGGTTAGCTATAACTGAAACTTCTGAAAATTTATTTAGTTCATATTTAATAATAGATTTGTATTTAGTATACCAAAATCTAATTCTCCTGAAAATTTGACAAAGTTTCAGTATTAAATAAGTGAGAAAATCAAAAGTATATCATTCAGCATTTACAAGTATGGGTTAGCTATTACTGAAATTTCTGAAAACAAATTAATTACATATTCAATATTAGATTTGTACTTAGTACACCTGAAGCTACTTATACTGAAAATTTGACTAAGTATCAGTACTAAAGAAGTGAGAAAATCAAAAGTATAACTTTTTTAATTTAAACGTATTGGTTAGCAATTACTGAAATTTCTGAAAACTTATTAATTGCATATATCATATTAGATTTGTATCTAGTACAGCTAAAACTTATTTTCCTAAAAATTTGACAAACTTTTAGTACTAAATAAGTGAGAAAATAAAAAGTATAACTTTCTGCATTTTCATGTATGGGTTGGATATTACTGACATTTCTGAAAATTTATTGGTTGCATATTTAATACTAGATTAGGGTTTAGTAAACCTGAAACTAATTTTCCTGAATATTTGACAAACTTTCAGTACTAAATAAGTGAGAAAAACGAAAGTATAACTTTCTCTATTGACTTGTATGGGTAATTTATTACTTAAACTTCTGAAAAAGTACTAATTGCATATTTAATGTTAAAGTTGCATTTAGTATACCTAAAGCTAGTTCTCCTGAAAATTTGACAAAGTTTCAGTACTAAATAAGTGAGAAAATCA
Source organism: Othius punctulatus (assembly GCA_951805005.1). Lineage (NCBI taxonomy): Eukaryota > Metazoa > Arthropoda > Insecta > Coleoptera > Staphylinidae > Othius > Othius punctulatus. Next base: position 9,698,024 of record OX638143.1, read on the forward strand.
AAAGTACAACTCTCTTAATTTACAAGTATTGGTTAGCTATTACTGAAATTTCTGAAACTTCATTAATAGCATATTACATACTAGATTTGTGTTCAGTATACCTGAAGCTAATTCTCCTGAAAATTTAACAAAGTTTCAGTACTAAAAAAGTGAGAAAATCAAAAATATAACTTTCGGCATTGACAAGTATGGGTTAGCTATTACTGAAATTTCTGAAACTTCATTAATAGCATTTTATATATTAGATTTGTGTTTAGTACACCTGAAGCTAATTCTCCTGAAAATTTTACAAAATTTCAGTACTAAACAAGTGAGAAAATCGAAAGTATAACTTTCTGCATTTACAAGTAGAGGTTGGCTATTACCGAAATTTCTGAAAACTAATTAAATGCATATTCATTATTAGATTTGTGTTTAGCACACCTGAAGCTAATTGTCCTGAAAATTTGACAAAGTTTCAGTATAAAATAGGTAAGAAAATCAAACACTTAAATTTCTGCAATACCAAGTATCGGTTAGCTACTACTGAAATTTCTGAAAAATTATTTATTGCATATTTATTATCAGATATCTGTTTGGTATACCGGAAGCTAATACTGCTGAACATTTGACAAAGTTTCAGTATTAAATAAGTGAGAAAATTGAAAGCATAACTTACTACATTGACTAGTATGTGTATACATAAAAATACAATCCTGATATAATTTCATCAGAAATAGTTTCATAATTATAATATTAAATACAGGTTATTAGTACTAATTAGTAGTCTACTTCTTTAAAACTACTCTCATATTAAAAAAAAATCTATTTTGAATATCAAGAGGAAGAATAACAAACATATTCGTCACTGCAGGTGTTTGATCCTTGGGAAAAATTATTTTCTACGACTGACTTCATGCTGATAATACAAACTCAGGAAAAGTGACTCACTTAGGTAGCCACAAATACACGGGGGTCTCCTATTTTTACAATCGGCAATGAAAACTTCTGTCATAAGGATAATTCAATAAGCTGGATAGATATTAGTAGCTCCAATAAGTACTGAGCTGAAAATGTTTCATGCGAAAATGCAAAATTACCAATGCAAACTTTCATAGTTTTTTATACAATACGTCAGTTTTTCATAAAAATTCCTAAAAGTGTGTACTTAAGGTCGCATAATATTCTATATAAAAGAAAAAGGATATTAGTATTATCAAAGAAGATAAGAGAATATAAGATTCTACTTCGACCCTTTATGTTTTACAACAAACCACATTAAAATAAAATCATATATTAGAATTGGAGTTTACTTTTCCCATAAATATCGCAAAGTTTCTCTCCAACTAAATGTAACGTATCAATACAATATCACAAACATTTCCCATGAATATAGCAAAGTTTTTTTATCCGAAATTATTTGTAGTCATACAAAATCGGAGAATTTTACATGTAGCATTTCTAACTTTTTAATGCAAAAATCTATTTAACTAGTTGATAACTTAATATCACAAACATTCCCCATGAATATAGCAAAGTTTTTCATCCCAAATTCTTTGTAGTCATACAAAATTGAAGAATTTTCCATGTAGCATTACTAAGTTTTTAATGCGAAAATCTACTTAACTAGTCGATAACTTAAGCAGTAACGATAACTTGAGTAGTCGACACTTGTCAATCCCTACACATGCACTTATGTAATTTGAATGTCAAGTTGGGTCTAAAGTATTAGAATACGTAGTATTTTGCATCTTCAAGCATTTCTAATATATTTTGGTTAACAGCATCTGAAAGTAAGGAAACGGTCTAATTTTTAATTTGTTTCCCAAAATAATCAGCCGCATTTTTGGAAGCTTGATTCCCTACTCATGTACTCATATAATTTGAATGTGAAGTTGTGTCCAAAGTAATAGAATATGGAGTATTTTGAATCTTTGAGCATTTCTAATATATTTTGGCTAACATCTGAAGGGATAGGCATCTGAAAGTATCTGAAAGTAAGGAAACGGTCTCATCTTTAATTTGATTTCCAAAATTATGACCCACATTTTTGAAAGCTGGAAGATCTTCGTTTTAGTTTGAGGAAAGATTTTCAAATTGCTGACAGAGATTTTGACCTTTTGTAAACACTTATTGGTAGTACATCACTAATTTAGAATCACTAATGAAAACCTCTGTTATGAGGATAATTCGATAAGCTGGATAGTCATTAGTAGCTCCAATAAGTACTAAGCTACACATTTTGGGAAGCTGGAAGATCTTCGTTTGTTTCAAAATAATGAGCCAAAATTTTGGAAGTTGGAAGATCTTCGTTTTAGTTTGAGGAAAGATTTTTAAATAGCTGATAGAGATTTTGACATTTTGTAAACACTTATTGGTAGTACATCACTAATTTGGAATCACTAATGATTCACTAATTGAGTACACTAGTGGATATGGTAACTTGGTGACCGAAATATGCTTTTAGTACAAAACATTAATACGCGAAGAAAAGTAATCCATTTTTTTATAATTGTAAAACTGAATTTGGCGTGCTGAGGTCACCCTGCGCACGACCCCCTAAAAATTGGTTATTGCGCAAGTCTCTAATTACTTATGGTCCAATAATTATAAGTTTGGCTATATTTTTAAAGAATTTCATGATTTTGGGCACAGCTGAAAATGTGTAGTTTGTGTTGCGAAGTTTGATTCGAATGCGTTGCGTATTTTGGGTTGCATAAGCCTGTTGTTGACTTTGCTGTTGACCCCCCGCGCTGGTTCTTCGGGAAGTTGGCAGCCGTGGTAGCAGCTCGTTTGAAACTCAAGCCAGGAACGATCGACGTCTGCTTTGGACGCAAGGTCCACGAAGGACCATCGGGCAAACGGTACCCCCCAAACAAATGAAGTTGGGGGTCTGTTTGGGGGTCGTCCTGGGTTGCTCCTGAGGAATCTGCCGAGGGCATGGCGAAACGCGGATATTAAGTGGCCGTCGCGACCTTATAAGGCAAATGCAGGGAGCGCGAGTTGTCTTCGGTTGCGCACGCGTCGGTTTACGAAAACATGGAGGTTGGCATCATCGCGCAGGACCAACCTTCTTTCGCTTCAGTCAGTTCGCCTAGTGTAACCGTCGGTGTTGAATGCGTAGCAGTCAGCCACGGCCTGTAAAAGTACACCACCAAGCACACGGACCCAGTTCCGCACGCGCGACGCATATATCCGTTCTGAAACGCTTTTGACCCCCCAAGTATAAAGATGTGTGACCCCAACAACGCATCGACGCAGAGTATAGCGGACTATTTAGCCCAGTTGCTGAAGGATAGGAAGCAGCTAGCAGCCTTCCCGAACGTGTTCCTGCACGTCGAAAGGCTCCTGGACGAAGGTGAGTGCCTGGAGTAACAGGCGGACCGAGATAACGCGCGACTGACGTATATATGCGCGACCCCCTGAACCCTGGCGTCGCTCTTTTATTTCGCGACCAATTAGCGCGTCGCTGCCGTCATGTGTTTCGCACCTCCATTGCGCGAGTATATACGTCTGCCTGCGTTTAATGCGAAATTCCAACGACGGACATTCCATTGTCCCCTGTTTGGAGATAACGAGGCGACGGTGCATTTATTGTTTTTCGAACTCGCTCGACTCTTCGTACAGAAAAAAAATAACAGTGTGTACGGTCGGCGTGGCCTCGCCCAAGACCGCGGTGTTGTGTGCGATTTCGTGGTTGATTCCGAAAAAAAAAAAAATAGCGTCACCACACGGCCAATAATTGATTCACCGCTCATCGCGACGGTTAATGTATAAATATAAGGCTTACATAATCGCGTCGGGCTGTTGCTAATGGGAGCCGGCTCACCGTGATTTTACCTGTTGCGCCCACACAAGCCCACAATGGCCGCGACCTGTTGCTTCTCCCCCAGGGGAGACGAGACTCGTGGTGCGGTGTGTGGTTGTTGCTCGTTGCCTTCATGGTCCAGATCCTTCGGCTTACCGGATTCCAGACGGCGCTAGACAATGCAGCCTACACCCATCTAGATATTTTTTGTTTTCGTATTCAGCTGCAGAGCAAACTTTTTGATTCACACATTCCATCGTGCAACATTTGTCCAAAAACACCAAAGCCTATGAACAGATTTATAGTAATTACTGCAGATGTGCTATTTACATTGGCCTATCGTGCAAGCAAAGGCACCAATTCAAAACAATCTTTAAGTACATATTAACATAGTTTTGTAGATTAAGTGGCATCGATTGTGCATAGTTGCTTGTTTGATAACAAGCAACAAGCAAGTTGAAAATGTTGATAAAGTCTGATAACAAGCAACATTAGTAACAAACAGAATTAATTAAGTTGCAAGTTTGTTGTTAGTTGAAAATTTTGATAACGTCTGATAACAAGCAGCATTAGTAACAAGCAGAATTAATTAAGTTGCAAGTATGTTGTTTGATGAAAATTTTGATAAAGTCTGATAACAAGCAACTTTAGTAACAAGCAGAATTAATTAATTGACAGTTTAATTGAAATATTAACATAGTTTTGTAGATTAAGTGGCATCGATTGTGCATAGTTGCTTGTTTGATAACAAGCAACATTGCCAACAAGCAGAATTAATTAGGTTCAAAGTTTGTTGCTTGTTGAAAATGTTGATAAAGTCTGATAACAAGCAACATTAGTAACAAACAGAATTAATTAAGTTGCAAGTTTGTTGATAGTTGAAAATTTTGATAACATCTGATAACAAGCAGCATTAGTAACAAGCAGAATTAATTAAGTTGCAAGTATGTTGTTTGTTGAAAATTTTGATAAAGTCTGATAACAAGCAACTTTAGTAACAAGCAAGAACTAATTAATTGAAAGTTTGTTGCTTATTGCAACAAGTAACTAACAACTACTATCAAATCTGAATGCTCATATCACAAAACATCAGCCAACTATGACAAGAAAATACAAGTTTTAGCAAAATAAAAAAGAGGTAAAAAAGAATAATCTTCCATATCTCCGAAACCGTTACTTTAAGGATCCATGTTTATTGAGACTTTTTTCATACCCCCTTAAATATTTTACATTCGTTTTTTAATACCCTGTATATGTAGAATTTTTTTTGTCAACGCTATTTTGTTTTTGGTCGATTTGATCAGAAAATCGTTATTTTTACGTTTGCCATTCCAGATGTTTAGCCAAGTGGCACATTGACACACCTTTCTGTGGGGATGAAGCCCCCATGTGGGGCGCACGTTTCTTAGGAGGGTGAACGGCGCCGATATAATCTTATCTCTTACCCTTATCCGTAAATAGATATGGTGCCGGTGCACTTCGGTGCATTAGCGATACGATGGTCTAAAGATCACAACTGCAATAATCGCTCCATTACCATGCAAATCATGCCTGTTTATTCGCTCAAGCTTCGTAGCAGGGGTGGCCAAGGCGCCTACGGGGTATAATCCGTGTCAAATTTGTTGTCACTTTTGCAGTAAAGTTATGCCCAGCCTTCTCTTTTGTGAACTTTCTGGCGGTTGGTCCTTACGTGGGCAAGCAAGAAAACACGCTTTAAACAGTAATGTGCTTTAAGGCGAGGAGTGGTAAAGCCGCTTAATAGCAGGGGTGGCCAAGACGCCTGGGGGTGTAGTCCGTGTCAAATGTGTTGTCACTTTTGCAGCAAAATTATGCCCAGCCTTCTCTTTTGTGAACTTCCTGGCGGTTGGTCCTCACGTGGGCAAGCAAGAAAATACGTTTTATACAATAATGTGCTTTAAGGCGAGGAGTGGTAAAGCCGCTTCGTAGAAGGGGTGGCCAAGACGCCTGCGGGTGTAGTCCGCATCAAATGTGTTGTCACTTTTGCAGAAAAATTATGCCCAGCCTTCTCTTTTGTGAACTTCCTGGCGGTCGGTTCTCACGTGGGCAAGCAAGAAAACACGCTTTAAACTATAATGTGCTTTAAGGCGACGAGTGGTAAAGCCGCAAATCGATGTCTATTGCAATTTAATGGAAAATAGGCGCAGTGAAATGGGGATGAAAGTACTCATGGGCCGTGAGTACTTTAACCTGTACACATCCTTTAATATCCCCATTCCCCTAGGGAAATACCGGCCTAATACCGCCTTTATTGCTCATGCCATAAAGTTCATAATAGTTCAAAGACCCTCCTTGCCTGGATATTAAAAAGGGACGGTCCGCATTTTACTGCAAAAGTGACAACACATTTGACATGGGACTATAGCAACGAATTCAGCAGACGGATGAGTTCGAACAGAACGCATTAATTTCTGAAACCTAACCTAACCTAATATTTTGGCTACCCCTGCTCGATGATAACCTGGACTCGAGAGCAGAGTTTCCTAAACAGTGAAATCTTGAAGGTACAGGGTGTTTAATAATAATCTTGAAGGTACAGGGTGTTTAATAATACTCCCTACGACTCCACCACCTAATATTTTTGCCACCCCTGCTCGATGATAATCTGGACTCGAGAGCAATTAAAATTTAATGAATAATGTCAAAAATTTCTGTTATTCATTATAATTATGATAAAATAAAGATAATTTTAAAATTACAATGCTCATGTTTTTAATTATTTCTGTCAAAATTCGTTACAATGGTTACTGTCAAAGTTGCAAAGATTCGTGTCAAATTATCAATTATTTCTGTCAAAATTTAAATAATTGATGTCAAATTTTTAATTATATCGGTAAAAATTTCCCAAACTGTGAAATTTTAAAGGTACAGGGTGTTCTATAATCATCTTGAAAGTACAGGGTGTTTAATAATAAATCCCCACGACTCCTCCACCACCTAATATTTTTGCCACCCCTGCTCAATGATAATCTGGACTCGAGAGCAGTGTTTCCCAAACTGTGAAATCTTGAAGGTACAGGGTGTTTAATAATAATCTTGAAGGTACAGGTTATTCTATAGAGCATCATATAGATATAGATATAGGATTTTTTTGTGAAATTTAGAATGCTTTCGTATTTCCCAACGAATTTTTTTAGTTGTTTTTCGATTTCTACAGATGATTTTTTTATAAAGCTTCAGGAAACGGAATTTATTCATATCTTTTGTTTCTGCAATTATATTTTATATATAAACTGTTCTTTGTTTCTGTCATTCTGTCAAAATTTCAGTAATTATAACCAACGTTTGAATGATTTCTGTCAAAATTTCAATTAATAGTGTCATAGCTACAATTTAAATGAAAATTATTATGATTATTATAAAATTTACAATAATTACTATAAAAAATGTCAGGTATTCATTATAATTATGATAAAATAAAGGTAATTTTAAAATTTGAATGATCACTGCCACATTTTTAATTATTTCTGTTAAAATTCCTATGTACTGACGAAGTTTCAATGGTTACTGTGGAAGTTTTAATGGTTTCTATGGACGTCGCAAAAATGATTGTCAAATTTTCAATTATTTCTGTCAAAATTTTAATAATTGCCGTCATGTTTTTAATTATTTCCGTTAAAATTTTAATTGTTCTGTCAAAATTTCAATGATTACTGAGGAAGATTCAAAGATTTCCGTCAAACTTTCAATTATTTTATCAAAATTTTAATAATCACATCTACATTTCAATGATTACTGTCAAAAATTTCAATTATTCATTATAATTATGATAAAATAAAGGTAATTTAAAATGTCAATCATCACAGCTACATTTTTAATTATTTTTGTCAAAATTCCTATGTACTGACAAAGTTTTATTGGTTACTGTCAAAGTTACATAGATTATTGTCAATTTGTCATCTATTTCTGTAAAATATTTAATAATTGGTGTCAAATTTTTAGCTATTTCGTTAAAATTTCAATTGTTTTGTGAAAATTTCAATGGTTACTGAGGAAGTTTCAAAGGTTTCCGTCAAATTTTCAATGAGTTATGTCAAAGTTTTATTGGTTACTGTCAAAGTTACATAGATTATTGTCAATTTGTCATTTATTTCTGTAAAATATTTAATAATTGGTGTCACATTTTCAGCTATTTCGTTAAAATTTCAATTGTTTTGTGAAAATTTCAATGGTTACTGAGGAAGTTTCAAGGGTTTCCGTCAAATTTTCAATGAGTTATGTCACAGTTTCAATAATTCTGTCAAAATTTCAATTATTCTGTTAAAATTTCAGCAATTGTATCAAAGTTTCTATGATTACAGTTAAAATTTCAATTAAAATTTAATGATTAATGTCAAAAATTTATGTTATTCATTATAATTATGATAAAATAAAGGTAATTTTTAAATTTCAATGCTCAATGCTCATGTTTTTAATTACTTCTGTCAAAATTTGTATGTACTAGTAAAGTTTCAATGGTTACTGTCAAAGTTTCAAAGATTCGTGTCAAATTATCAATTATTTCTGTCAAATTTTGAATAATTACTGTCACATTTTTAATTATATCGGTTAAAATTTCCAAAACTGTGAAATTTTGAAGGTACAGGATGCTTAATAATAATCTTGAAAGTACAGGGTGTTTAATAATAAATCCGTACCTCATCCACTCATCAGATCTAGACTCATCCACTACCTAATATTTTTGCCACCCCTGCTCGATGATAACGTACACATTACAAATCAAATTTGCGATTATTACTCAATAAACTTTGTGTGAAAAGTAATTCTAAATATGCTTGTATATGTTAAACAAAATATTGTGTTTTTACTCAAAAACTATTGAATCAGATAATTTTTCTAAAAATAGTTTAAGCTCACATTGCTATGGATTAGACAATTTTGTTTGTTTGTGCTCAAATTTGTTGATTTACCGATATATTATTCAGTGTTTCTAGAAATAGAACGTTTGTGATCTATATAGTTAAGGCTCAGATTTCTGTGCATATATTAGACCAAATTTTCTATTATTACTCAATAAACTTTGAAATGAGAAGAATTCCGAAAATTGAACGCTTATACTTATAGAATGAATGCTCAGATTTCTATGCATATCTTAAACAATTTTGTTTATTTTTGCTCAAAAATAGTTACAAGTAATAGTATTTAGTATTTATGAATATACTCACAAAGAGAATTAAAGCTCTGTGATTTGTTTTCATTTTTTAAACAATTTTGTTTGTTATTGCTCAAAAATGGTTACAAGTGATAGTATTTAGTATTTATGAATATACTCATATACAAGACAAAATGTTGTAGCGTTACTTAAAAACAAAAGGGACGAGTTTTCCGACAAAATAGATAGCTCGTGATATACATAGTTAAATTAGATCAAATTTTCTATTATTACTCGATAAACTTTGAATGGAGAAAAAATCTGAAAATTGAACGCTTATAACTTATACAATTAAGGCTCAGATTTCTATGCATATCATAAACTATTCTGTTTGTTTTTGCTCAAAAATTGTTACAAGTGATAGTATTTAGTATTTATGAATATACTCACAAATAGAATTAAAGATCAGATTTCTATGCATATTTTAAACAATTCTGTTTGTTTTTGCTCAAAAATTGTTACAATTGATAGTATTTAATATTTATAAATATACTCATAAATAGAATTAAAGCTCAGATTTATATGCATATCTTAAACTATTTTGTTTGTTTTTGCTCAAAAATTGTTACAAGTGATATTATTTAGTATTTATGAATATACTCGTATACAAGACAAAATTTTGTATCGTTACCTAAATAAATATGAGACGAGTTTTCCTACAAAATAGATAGCTCGTGATATACAGAGTTAGGGCTCAGATTTCTATGCATACATTACTCAATTTTATCTGCTTTTACTAGATAATTGTTGAGTGAGGTAGTAATTAGTATGTTTAAACATAGAATGATCATGATCTATACAGTTAAAGCTCAGTTTTCTGTGCATATATCGGACAAAATTTTGTATATTAACTCAAAAAAATTTGAATGATACATTGATCATTGATAAAGCGATCATTTGAGTGATTGTGAGTGTTTTTAGAACAGGCAATTAGAAAGACAGTGATTTAGAGTTGGCGATAAAATTTCTATGCACATTTTAGAAAATTTTCTTTGTTTTTAATCAAAAATTGTTGAGTGAAATAATGTTAATTATAGAAGATAGCACATAGAAGACAGTATGCTAGATGACAGCATATAGAAGACAGTATGCTAGAAGATAGCATATAGGACACTATATCCTTGTGGACAGCATATAGAAGACAGTATGCTAGAAGACAGTATATAATGATACTACACTAGACCATAGCATATATAAGACTGTATACTGTATGCTAAAGACAGCATATAAAAGACTGTATGCTAAAGACAGCGTATAGAAGACTGTATGCTAAAGACAGCATATAGAAGACTGTATGCTAAAGACAGCATATAGAAGACTATGCTAAAGACAGCAAATAGAAGTGATTTGATTTTCTGATCTTTTTAATATTTACTACATTACATTTACAATTTAGTTTTCCGTTTCTTAGTATTATTAATGTATTATTAGGAATACAATGTTTTTCTTTGATATACACTTATGCCGAGTGCAACTGAACTATTTTACCAAAATTCGTGAACGTGAGATGTTTTCTTTCTTTAATTTTTCTTACTGTTTTTTTTTTCTCTTGCATGTTTTATGACTTGGCAATATCAAACACTGATGCATTACTATTTTTATGGTCCAATAAAGTAATACAATTTTTCTTACTGTTTTTTTCTTCTTACATGTTTTATGACTTGGCAATATCAAACACTGATGCATTACTATTTTTATGGTCCAATAAAGTAATACAAACAATACTACAAACTACAAAAGTTTGCAAATAGGAATACAATGGTTTTCTTTGATATACAGAGTCTTACTGGTCCAATCTTCACGAACTTGACGAATGGAACAAAACTGCAATACAGTTCCTATAAAGATGTGCCTTTTTTTTTATTGTTGTGATACGTAAACCTTTTTATTTGATCACAACAATACTACAAACTACAAAAGCTTGCAAATAGGAATTCAATGTTTTCCTTTGATATACAGAGTGTAACTGCCTTGGGAAAACTTCACGAACTTGACGAATGGAACAAAACTGCCATACAGTTCCTATAGAGATGTGTCCAATTTTTTTTTATTGCCGTAGTACGTGAAACTGTGTTGATGTTCACAACAATACTACAAACTACAAAAATTTGCAAATAGGAATGCAATGTTTTTCTTTTATATACAGAGTGTAACTGCCTTGGGCAAACTTCACGAACTTGACGAATGGAACACAACTGCCATACAATTCCTGTAGAGGTGTGTCCAGTTTTTTTTTAATGCTGTGGTACGTAAAACTTTGTTGATGATCACAACAATACTACAAACTACAAAAGTTTGCAGATAGGAATACAATGTTTTCCTTTTATATACAGAGTGTAACTGCCTTGGGAAAACTTCACTATCTTGACGAATGGCACAAAACTGCCATACAATTCCTGCAGAGATATGTAATTTTTTTTTTATTGCCGAACGTAAAACTTTGTAATTGATCACCAAGAAACAAAAAATCAATACCTAATTCGAGTCTAGCACATTTTAAAATTTGGCTGTAACTTTTTAAGTAAGCATTTCTGGATACATGATTAAGAACTATTTTCATTGTTTTGTCCTATACGTCACGTTGGTGTAGTTTGGGCAAGCATTTCAGTTACATTCTGTACATGAAAGAAAACATTGTATATGTGTTACACCCTGTATAATTGTTTCTGGAATATGTAATACAGACATCTCGGTACAAACAAGTTCTTCGTTAGTTAACGTGAGCAATTTTAATATAATTTCCTTTTCAATTAAAGAAATTACGGAGCAAATCTACGACATTCCTCGCTTCGTGAATCAAGAAAGCAAAACAAAAGGCGTGCAGGAAGCACGAAGGCGCGTGTTCGGTAGTTGTCGGCTTCCGAACTGGGCCTGCTAACACGGCCGATTGGCTACTGATAACAGTAGATCGCTGATAACGAGTACTAGTAGCAGGTTTCGGATTGATAAGGAAAGGCTAATCATCGCCTGCCTGATGTTGTTCGTAGTAGTAGCCCTGTTTGATTGGCACTCGTGGAAGGTTAGTTGGTAGGTGATAAGGAAGCAAATCACCTGAGGTTTCATAAATGGAATGGAAGTGCACAAATACATATTGTAATTTATGTTGGAAACTATTAATGCGAAAAATCGCAAGATAAGATAAGAAATTGCATAGCGTTTAGTGTAAATTAGCAACAACTAACTTCGTTTCATTAACGCTGCAACTTAACCAGTGGCAAACCATCCCCAAAACAAAGTTTTGGGGAAGTGCAGTTTTGATACAAAGTTTTGAGCAACAAGTTGCTCAAGAAAGTGGTCACAACTTTTAACCTTTATTCGGAATATAAGAGAGCAGAGTATTGACCATTTTATGTAAGTATCTTCGAACTACTAGTTCCAAGGAAATAAAGACATTTGAAAACATCTAGTGAAATTATTTGCATGCATTTTAAAAAACATTTCAGCAACGTTGCAAAACATATTTGATATGCATCTTGAACAGTGTATTATTCTGTTGGTTTCTGCATAAAAGTTGAAGATAAATATATTGAAGTCAGATAAATAACATCCATTATCGAGATGACTCGAATCACATGCATAAATTGATTACAATAAAAAAATAGCAAAAAAGTGCTCACGGCGCACGACCAAAACAAAAACGACCGAATTTATGACCGCGCGTCATTTTCGGCCTTAATTAATCTCTCGCGGGAGGCCAACATTTGTTTTCGTTGTGTTTTTGCAGTGATACATCACTGTTATGACATAATGTCTAATTACGCGCTCAAACACCGTCCGTAAATTAAACATTCCTTGGATTTTAATTAATTCTCGAGAAAAAAGACGTGCGATGAGACAATGCACAGGTGCGCACACGAGGCCCTCTCGATGTTAATTCGTAGATAAACAAGTGATGCGCGTAAAGGTTTCGCACAGTGTTCCAAAACTGCAGATGTTTTCTTTATCAGCTTTGAAGATAAATTAGATTTTGGACAAAGCAATGTCAGAAATATAAATTGCAAATTTTTGTACAGAGCGTTCACGAAAGTGGTGTCAACTTTTCCAACTAGTTTCAACGAAATAATAACAAATAACGACAATTGAAAAATCTAGTTAAATTATTTGCTTGTATCTTAGGAATCATTTTTCAGCAACATTGCCATATTTGATTCGCACCTTCAACAGTCTCATCTATTAGCATCCATCGTAAAAACTGACACCACTTTCTTGAACGCCCTTTTTTTTTGTTTTTTTTTATTGATTATTGATTTGTATGCCAGTCATAGTTATTGAAATCTTATGGTGGTGCTAAATTTTATTGATCAATTAACCAAAAAGATAAAAAAATACTGCCTTGGCAGTTGATGGAAACGACGATAACAATATGCGATAAAACAAATGACGAACATATTTGTATGAGACCATTGAAGCGCATGACGCTGCAGTTTCTGCACGTTTGCAATTCCGAGTATCCCAATGGAGTGTTTTGCAATTCCAGAGAGCCTCTTGTGAGCTGCCTTTACCTCTTTGCTTGGCCAATGTCCAGTTGAATAAACCTGGATTATCTTTGACCATGGTTCAGTAACCTAGGGCACAAATATTGGCATATCTTTATAAATTGAAACCACGATCAAAGATAATCCAGGTTTGTACAACTGGACCTAAGAAACGTCAATTTTGCAAATTTGCCATGACACTAGATCCCAATAGAGTTTTTGCAATTCCAGAGAGCCTCTTGTGAGCTGTCTTTGCCTCTTTGCCTGTATAAGCTCCATTGGCATTATTTTTGACCATGGTCTTTATATATTGAAACCACGATCAAAGATAATCCAGGTTTGTACAACTCGACCTAAGAAATATCAGTTTTGCAAATTTGCCATGACACTGATCCCAATGGAGTTTTTGCAATTCCAGAGAGCCTCTTGTGAGCTGTCTTTACCTCTTTGCCTGGATAAGCTCCTTTGGCATTATCTTTGACCATAGTCTTTATATATTGAAACCACGATCAAAGATAATACAGGTTTGTACAACTGGACCAAAGAAATGTCATTTTTGCAAATTTGCCATGACACTAGATCCCAATAGAGTTTTTGCAATTCCAGAGAGCCTCTTATGAGCTGTCTTTGCCTCTTTGCCTGGATAAGCTCCATTGGCATTATCTTTGACCATGGTCTTTATATGTTGAAACCACGATCAAAGATAATCCAGGTTTGTACAACTGGACCTAAGAAATGTCAGTTTTGCAAATTTTCCATGACACTAGATCCCAATGGTGTTTTTGCAATTCCAGAGAGCCTCTTATGAGCTGTCTTTGCCTCTTTGCCTGGATAAGCTCCATTGGCATTATCTTTGACCATGGTCTTTATATGTTGAAACCACGATCAAAGATAATCCAGGTTTGTACAACTGGACCTAAGAAATGTTAGTTTTGCAAATTTTCCATGACACTAGATCCCAATGGAGTTTTTGCAATTCCAGAAAGCCTCTTGTGAGCTGTCATTGCCTCTTTGCCTGCATAAGCTCCATTGGCATTATCTTTGACCATGGTCTTTATATATTGAAACCACGATCAAAGATAATCCAGGTTTGTACAACTCGACCTAAGAAATATCAGTTTTGCAAATTTGCCATGACACTGATCCCAATGGAGTTTTTGCAATTCCAGAGAGCCTCTTGTGAGCTGTCATTGCCTCTTTGCCTGCATAAGCTCCATTGGCATTATCTTTGACCATGGTTCAATAACCTGGGATACAAATGTTGACATGATGGTATCTTTAGAAATTGAAGCCACAATCAAAGATACTTTAGATGAATTTGTACATTTGGACCTAAGGTTTGTACATTTGGACCTAAGAGACATCGATTTTGCAAATTTTCCATAACATTAGTACATTTGGACCTAAGGTTTATACATTTGGACCTAAGAGACGTCGATTTTGCAAATTTTCCATGACACTAGTACATTTGGACCTAAGATTTGTACATTTGGACCTAAGAGATATTGGTTTTGCAAATTTGCCATGGGACTAGCCTCTTACTTCTCAAGAGAGCGTTTCGCTGCGAAATGCAGATGCTTGCGTGCTGCGACCGACGCCAATTAAGACTGCTGCTGCACGATACTTTGCGTTTAATCCACGGCGAATTTCACTTTTTTATAGTGTTTGTGTGGTTAATGAGAAGTGGCTCTTAATGGGCGAACGTAATATATATGGGTCGTTGACTGGGTGCAATGGATTTAGGCCAAACAATCTATTTTTAAGATGGTCCGTAGAGAAGCTGTTTGACTTTGTGTACATAAAAAATGTTTTCATAAAAAAATTAGAAGTGTGCAACTTGACAATTAATTTCGTACGCACTGGACTGATGAGACCCACCAGGTCGAAATTGGTCTCCAGTTGTCCACAGAGGTATATATAGAGTATATAGTAATATGGAATGGAAAATATTTGAGAGTAATATATGTATTAGTAACAATAATTAATTATAAACTGTATAGAAATTACAAAAAAATTATAGTAATGACTGAAATTTTGTTAAATATTGAAAATGTGGCAGGTTAAAAAATTAATAAGTTATTACTTTTAAATTTTTGAACTATTCCTATCAAAATTTCAATAAATACTGTTGAATTTTAAATTATGTTTGTATTTGTATTAATAGTTTTATAAAAATTGCATGAAATCGCAATGCAAAAGTTTAAATTTCACTGATACTTCATAGATTGCTGCCACAGTTTCACTTTAACAAAATTTCAGTTATTATGTACTATATTTTTTTAGTCATTTCTAGAGTTGAGCAGAAACCTACACCCACACCATGGGTGGAGTAGTAGGAATTATTATTATTATTGTTATTAGTTACAGTTTCTCACCGTTTTAAATTTATTATCGTTACTAATACATACATTACTCTCAAATATTTTTCAATATACAAACATTTAAGAGATTTCTGTTATGACTATTAATACTCCTGCTTTTTTGTCAAATTTCAATTTTTTTTACAAAATTATTATGATTTCCAACTAAATTCAGATTTTTCAGCTTAATTTATTACTGTCAATTTGTTTGTGTTTGTAATAATATTTGTGTAAAAAGTTTTGAGTAGCATTCAGATTCAGATAAATTTTTCTAGCGAATTTAAATCGTTCAAAATATTAATTAACATTATTCAATGATTTGTCGATTGTGAATCATACGTAAAAATTTCATTTATTCTGTCAAAATTTCAATGGTTACTGAGGAAGTTTCAAAGATTTCCGCCATTTGATATTCTGTCAAAATTTCAGTAATTATATCAAAGTTTCAATGATTCCGGTCACAATATCAATTAATGCTGTCAGAGTTACAATTTATGTAAAAAATTCTATGACTACTACCAAAATTTTAATGATTACTGCCAAAAACATTCAGTTTTTCATTATAATTATGATAAAATAATAGTAATTTAAAAATTTCAATGATCACTGCCACATTTTTAATTGTTACTGTCAACATTCATATGTACTGACAAAGTTTTAATGGTTACTGTCAACATTCGTATGTACTGACAAAGTTTTAATGGTTACTGTCAAAGTTACAAGGAGTCATGTCAAATTATCAATTATTTCTGTCAAAATTTTAATAATTGCCGTCACATTTTTTATTATTTCTGTTAAAATTTCAATTGTTCTGCCAAATTTTCAAAGGTTACTGAGGAAGGTTCTAGATTTCTGTGAAATTGTCGTTAAATGCTGTCAAATTTTCAATAATTCTGTCAACATTTCCGCAATTATTTCAAACTTTCAATGAATACCATCAAACTTTCAATTGATACTGCCTAAGTTACAATTTAAGTAAACATTTATATGATTACTATAAAAATATCTATCATTATGTCAAAAATTTGAGTTAATCGTTATAATAATGGTAAATAAAATTTAGTTTGATATTTCAATGATCACTGCCACATTTTAAATTATTTCTGTAAAAATTCCAATGTACTGTCGAAGTTACAAGGATTATTGTCAAATTTTCATTTATTTCTGCCAAAATTTGAATAATTGTTACATTCCAATTTATTTCCGTTAAAATGTCAATAGTTTTTGATGAAGTTTCAAAGATTAACGTCACATTTTCAATTATTCTGTCTAAATTTCAGTAATTATATCACAGTTTCTATGATTACAGTCAAAATTTCAATTAACACTGTCAATACTTTCAATTTAAGTAAAAAATTCTATAATTACTGTAAAGATTTCAATACTCAATGGTACATTTTTAATTATTACTGCCAAAATTCGTATGTACTGATAAAGTTTAAATGCTTACTGTCAAAGTTGCAAAGATTTATAGCAAATTATCAATTATTTCTGTCAAAATTTTAGTTTGTTGTCGTATTTTCAATAATTTCCGTAATTTTGTTTATTTATTCTGTCAAAATTTCAATGGTTACTGAGGAAGTTTAAAAGATTTCCGTAAAATTTTCAATGAGTGCGGTCAAATTTTCTATTATTCTGTCAAAATTTACAAAATTATAATCAAAAGTTACAATGTAAGTCAAAATTTCTACGATTTCTATACACATTTTAATAATTTCTGTAAAAAAGTGTAATGTAAATGGTTACTATACTAATTTCGATGATTATTGTCAAAAATTTCATTATTCATTGTAGTTATGATAAAATTAAGGTATTTTCAAATTTCAATGCTCAATGCCACATTTT
The DNA here is from genome assembly GCA_951805005.1 of Othius punctulatus. Lineage (NCBI taxonomy): Eukaryota > Metazoa > Arthropoda > Insecta > Coleoptera > Staphylinidae > Othius > Othius punctulatus. Next base: position 9,715,661 of record OX638143.1, read on the forward strand.
GTAATTATTTCTGTCAAAATTTCTATGTACTGACGAAGTTTCATTGGTTACTGTCGAAGTTAAAAAGATTATTGTCAAATTATCATTTATTTCTGACAAAATTTTAATAATTGCCATCACATTTTTAATAATTTCTATTAAAATTTCAATTGTTCTGTCAAAATTACAATGGTTACTGAAGAGGTTTCTAAAATTTCCGTCAAATTGTCAATGAATGCTGTCAAATTTTCAATTTCAATCAAAATTTCAGTTAATATCTCACAGTTTGATGATTTCTCTCAAAATTTCAACTGAAAATTTCAACAATTGAAATTTCAGTTTCAACGATTGAAATTCAGATTCAATTGTTTTCAACAATTGAAATTTCTAATTCAATTGCTTTCAACAATTGTAATTTCAAATTCAATTGTTTTCTACAATTGTAATTTCAATTTCAATTGATTTCAACAATTGAAATTTCAATTTCAATTGTATGTTTATAATTTCATAAATCATAATTTTTGGATTATTACAAAAAAATTATTGATTAGTATTATTTTTTTTTCCTTTAAACTAACATCATATCATTCATTATATCTATATACAGGGTGGTGCGTCGAACAGCGCACCATAGGGATTTCACTGTATTTTTAACAATTCTCAATTACTCGTATTTGCTATAATAATAACTGCTGAATTTACTCTGCTCTGTCATTAATCTCATTGATTTTCAGGTGGAATTTCTATTTTTAGTTTTGCTGTATCTTTGCTTTGTAATTTAAAAAAAATCTTGTTATATTAAGAATTTTTAACCATTTTGAGCAGAGGAAGCTATAACCTGTTAACAATCTACTTTAATAATAATAATAATAATACTGACGAAGTTTCAATGGTTACTGTCGAAGTTGCAAAGATTATTGTCAAATTATCATTTATTTCTGCCAAAATTTTAATAATTGCTAAATTTCAATTTATTTCCGTAAAAATTTCAATTGTTCTGTCAAAATTTCAATGGTTTCATGAAAGAATATTGTCATATTATTATATATTTCTGCCAACATTTTATAATGACTGCCTCATTTTAATATATTTCCATTAAAATTTTTTCAATGGTTACTGAAGAAGTTACGCCGACGACATGCTTTTTTTAAAATTATTATTATTTTTATGGCTTTTTTGGGCTGCTCACCCTTTCGTCACTTTTCACATTGCACTTTTCACTTTTAGATTAGGATTGCTGCTCTGTCCACGTAGCTGCATAATACCAAATACTGCTAATATCAGAAATTTTAGATAACCAAAGACACATTCTAAACAAGATTTCTGGAGGAGAAAAATCCCCGATACTTGAATTTTAAGAAAACGCAGTTCAATAGTGTTTCAACGAAACTGCGAGTATTTGCATTTATGATAACGCTATTGACACCATTATAACTATTTAGGAACAAGGGTCAATGGCAATAATGACTTCACAGAAGAAGTAGGAATGTTTTCCAGTTACTAATTATTTGATTTAATCATACATATTTACGCCTGATTATAAGTTCTTATAATTTATCGCGATTTAGGAGAATTTAAATGATTTTCAGGTAGATTTAAAAAAAAAATCATGTACCTTTTAAAACCTCTTGCAAATCTTGCAATATTATGTTTTTTAAAAACATTTTGAGCAAAGGAAGATCTAACCTGTAACCTGTTAACAATATTAGATACACGGACGACATGCTCCTAATAGTACTTATAATTTATCGTGATTTGGGAGAATTGTGTAATTTCCCTCATTAGCGCTTTAAGCGTCTAAACGAGATTAATACGCAATTCTAAGAGCTGAATTTTTGTGGCGATATTCAGCAGACCAATAACATCTAGAACAGGATCAGGTGTTAAATGTAGGAACGACTATGTGTAGTCTCGCGATTTAGAAGAATTGGGTAATTTCCCTCATGAGCGCTTTAAGCGTCTAAACGAGATTAATAAGCAATTCTAAGGGCAGCATTTTTGTGGCGATATTCAGCAGACCAATAACATTGAGAACAGGACCAGGTGTTCGATGTGGGAACGACTATGTGTACTGCCCACATTTGGCCAAATCCTGTAAGATCAGTATGAGAATTGGGTAATTTCTCGTATCGGCGCGCACACCGACGACATGCTCCTAATAGTTGTTATAACTTATTGCGATTTAGGTGAATTGGGTTATTTCCCTCATGAGCGCTTTAAGCGTCTAAACGAGATTAGCAAGCAACTTCAAGAGCTGCATTTTTGTGGCGATATTAAGCAGACCAATAACATTGAGGACCAGGTGTTCGGTGTAGGAACGACATTTGCTCAAATCCTGCAAGATCTGAAATCTTCTGATATCTTCGGGCCTTACTGTTTAGCCTTTAATTTCTCAACTCTGTTGGGCTGCGGTATTCGGCTTCGGCGTTCATTTGTTACGCTACGTGCGCGTGACGTCACGGCTGCCCACGTTGATTTGTTGTCGCACATAATAACGTTGGCCGCAATCTAATTCGTTGCCACACCTCGAGGCCGACTCCAGTTTGACCACCGTCTGGTTACTTACACCGGGCGAATTAATTTCCACGCGTGGCGATCTAATCTCGGTCGTATTTCACATCTGCTGCCATACATCGGAGGATTATTACCCCCCAAGCCTTTGGCGTGGCCTCCCGCGATTGTAGATAAGCTGTTTTTCGCTTCTTCTTGGTGAGTCACAGACGTTTCGGGGGGATAATCGTCTTCCGGAATGATAGGTGTGTATTTCGGGATGTTCGCTAATGGGCCTCCCACACTCGTCCCCAGTTACGTGTTTAATTAGCGCTCGAACGCTCTTACGTGCATGGAATTGAGTTAATCTCGTGCAATGCTTTGGTCTCAGATACGAGAATTTCCCATCGAATCCGAGACGTCGGCGTATTCGGCTGATAAAACGCGACCGGGTGAGTCGGTCAAGCTGAGGCTGACATGCGCAGTGGGCTTGGAATGCAGACTTCGCTACTATCCACTGACCGAACCCAACAACAGCGGCCAGAACGGGACCCTGCGGAGCATTGAGCCGCAATCTGGTCGCTGAATCGCCTGTGGCCGCCGCAACTCGCGACCTGGGGGGGCCTAGGGCCCCCCTACGGCCTCCGGGGGCGGAAAATTCCACGGGCCGAGCGAAAAATCGCGAAAAACGATTGGAAAATCGGCCGGTTGGCACTTGCAATTCCCGGAATACGCTTCACTCTCGGACAGATCGGAATTCCGCGAGCTACATACGTATACATAGAGCACAGACACACGCAGAATACCAGACGCAGAGATCAGAGAGAGCAGAAGACCTTACCATCCGGAACAGGCTCTCTCTGGGGCACCGGACGGACGGGTATGGTCGGCCGTCGTGTATTTCAGAAGTTACCGTTGGGCGTCATAATGCTTCTGGTGGGTCAAATTGAGGAATTCGTTGTGGAAGAAGTCGGTGCCCTTTGATGGTAACCACAGAGATAACTCACGGTATTCGTGTCGCGAAGCTGCGCGGAAATTGTAACGTGCTGGATCAGCTAACAGCGACATCTGGAGGCCTGTAACGGGATCAAGAAGAAGATATCTGTTGTAAGGTGGTTGGCGCGATTGGACGCAGCGGACACACACAACCAAACCTGACCCAAACCATCTGGACCTCATCCCAGTCCATGATTACCTTTGCTAGCCTTGATGCTCTAAATATCTTAGAAGTCATTTTGGTATGCCATACATTACTCGACAGGAAGTAACTACCCTGACATAACTGTGTTAGGTCTTAGGGGTTATCAGCGATGAACTGTGTTGGGTCTTGATTGTTATCACCGCCATTTAGGCGGATACAAAGATGCAACAATTGACTCTGGTATAGGCGGTGTGACATCAAAAAAGGTTATAGGTTCTGGACCAGTCACCTATACTTATAGACAATAGATCTGCCTTGTTTGGCAAAAGTGTCCTATCGAATCGAAAGTGTCGAAATGTGGTATAGGCGGTGTGATATCAAAAAAACTTTATAGGTTCTGTACCAGTCGCCTATACCTGTAGATTGTCGACAATAGATCTGCCATCCTTAGCAAAAGTGTCCTATCGAATCGAAAGTGTCGAAGTGTGGTATAGGTGGTGTAATATCAAAAAAACTTTATAGGTTCTGGACCCGTCGCCAATACCTGTAGATTGTCGACTATAGAGCAAAACTGTCCTATCGAATCGAAAGTGTCGAAATGTGGTATAGGCGGTGTGATATCACAAAAACTTTATAGGTTCTGGACCAGTCGCCTATACCTGTAGATTGTCGACTATAGATATGCCATCCTTAGGAAAACTGTCCTATCGAATCGAAAGTGTCGAAATGTGGTATAGGCGGTGTGATATCAAAAAAACTTTATAGGTTCTGTACCAGTCGCCTATACCTGTAGATTGTCGACAATAGATCTGCCATCCTTAGCAAAACTGTCCTATCGAATCGAAAGTGTCGAAATGTGGCACAGGCGGTGTGACAACAAAAATACCTTATAGGTTCTGTACCAGTCGCCTATACCTGTAGATTATCGACAATAGATCTGCCATCTGTAGCAAAAGTGTCCTATCGAATCGAAAGTGTCGAAATGTGTTATAGGCGGTGTGATATCAAAAAAACCTTATAGGTTCTAGACCAGTCGCCTATACCTGTAGATTGTCGACTATAGATATGCCATCCTTAGGAAAACTGTCCTATCGAATCGAAAGTGTCGAAATGTGGTATAGGCGGTGTGATATCACAAAAACTTTATAGGTTCTGGACCAGTCGCCTATACCTGTAGATTGTCGACTATAGATATGCCATCCTTAGGAAAACTGTCCTATCGAATCGAAAGTGTCGAAATGTGGTATAGGCGGTGTGATATCACAAAAACTTTATAGGTTCTGGACCAGTCGCCTATACCTGTAGATTGTCGACTATAGATATGCCATCCTTAGCAAAACTGTCCTATCGAATCGAAAGTGTCGAAATGTGGTATAGGCGGTGTGATATCAAAAAAACTTTATAGGTTCTGTACCAGTCGCCTATACCTGTAGATTGTCGACTATAGATATGCCATCCTTAGCAAAACTGTCCTATCGAATCGAAAGTGTCGAAATGTGGTATAGGCGGTGTGATATCAAAAAAACTTTATAGGTTCTGTACCAGTCGCCTATACCTGTAGATTGTCGACTATAGATATGCCATCCTTAGCAAAACTGTCCTATCGAATCGAAAGTGTCGAAATGTGGTATAGGCGGTGTGATATCACAAACACTTTATAGGTTCTGGACCAGTCGCCTCTACCTGTAGATTGTCGACTATAGATATGCCATCCTTAGCAAAACTGTCCTATCGAATCGAAAGTGTCGAAATGTGGTATAGGCGGTGTGATATCACAAAAACTTTATAGGTTCTGGACCAGTCGCCTATACCTGTAGATTGTCGACTATAGATATGCCATCCTTAGCAAAACTGTCCTATCGAATCGAAAGTGTCGAAATGTGGTATAGGCGGTGTGATATCACAAACACTTTATAGGTTCTGGACCAGTCGCCTATACCTGTAGATTGTCGACTATAGATATGCCATCCTTAGCAAAACTGTCCTATCGAATCGGAAGTGTCGAAATGTGGTATAGGCGGTGTGACATCAAAAAAACCTTATAGGTTCTACACCAGTCGTCTATTCCTGTATACTTCGCGCAACGATAGTTTGTTTTTATGACATTGACTTGCAATAAAACATTATAAGGGTGGGATTGTTAAACCACTTCAAGTTAGGTATCATAAAAGTCCAGGTACCCTGTCCAGGCTTTGGCTTGAATGTTGATGCACCAAAGAGTTGCCAGTGACAAAGAGCCGGCCGATACCTGGATACCTTGTATTTGTATTGCAAGTGTATGTCATAAAAACAAACTGTCGTTGCGCGATGTATACATTGTCGACTATAGATCTGCCTTCCTTAGCAAAACTGTCCTATCGAAACGAAAGTGTCCAAATGTATCATCGACACCTGCAAAACAAAACCCCGAAATGTCACATCCTCCGCACCGTAACAAATCTCGTATGGTAATCGATGCAAATCCGTTCCATCATCTTTGAAAACTCATCGCCTCATCCAAGTTTTGTTACGGCCACGAAATTACAGTCTCCCAGTGAGCGTTGTGCTGCAACGCACAAAATATGGCAGGATAATTGGATAAATATGCAAATCCATTCCGTCACCTCTCGAAAACCGACAGCGCTGGCACTCCCCCAGCATCGGCTCCGTCTGCTGAGGGGCCCATATCATGTTACCCTCGAGCATAAGAAGTCCAGACACGACCCCCGGAGCGCCCCGTCTGCAGGCAAAAAGCCGTGGATTCGGAGAAACCTTGAGTGCCATACTGTATTCCTCAGATGCCCCCGGAACATTGCTGGCATTGTGTAACAATGACGAGTGCCCAGATTCGTTCCGGGCAATAAAAACGCCCAACCGGACGGTGCCAGGAGAGAATGCTGCTTGGGCGACTGGTCTATGGATTTAAGCGGCATTTAATGGGTTTGCAAATAGGAATGGAGTTGTGATGGGAGGCTGTAAAAGTTTTACAGGCTTGCAAATATTTGGAGGTTCTTGCAGAGAAAGCGTACTTTAGCTTAGGTTATTGCCATTTGCAAACGCACCAACATTTTCTCGTTGTTTACGAAATATTCTACTGCCGTTAATTTTTTTCCCGTTAGAGATATTCTACTGCCTGTTTTCATTCAAATTCACTTGCCCAACAATGATTTTAATTTGTCTTCGAATTCATCTACTAAAGTTGGGCCGCTGAACAGATATAGTAATAAAGCCCCCCACATTTACGAACGTTGATTGAATAGCGACTTGCGATTGGTTTGAGGAAGTCGGATATACAAAGCACAAAATATGTTACGGTAACCGGCACGATCAAGCCTACTGGGCTCGCCAGAATTTTGAGGAAAAGTGTAAATCAGGCTTCGGCGTGGATCGTCTACGCAACCATAACCCCACCTTCTTTCATTTGTTACTATATCTGTTCGGCTGTATAGGTATTTATTTTGAAAACTGTATTGGCATTTTTTTATATAAAGATAACATGTCACTTTTCGCATAAAACCGAAGTCCCTCCTCGGACTGCTCAATAGAGAATCTTCTTCTTCTTTTGGTGCATTTATCCATTAATGGATGTTTGCGACAATGTGGTGCATTTCTTGACGGTTTCTGAGGGTATGAACCATATCATCCAACCAACCACCGATATCAACCAACTACAGATAGTATTTAGTCCAGTCCATTGCCGTATGTTGATGAACCACTAATCTTCTTTTCTTGTTTGTTTTCCTTCAATTCCTTCAATTCTTTGTTTTCCTTCAATTTTGCCTTCTATGATGAGTTGAACTTTATCATACTTCTGGTTTCGCATGATATGTCCTAGGTATGCAACTTATTATTGTGATTAAAAGTCCGCGATCTTTACCTGCTCGCCGCAGTACTTCTTCATTGGTAGAACATCAGACATCATGATATGATGATCTAAGATCTATGATGATATCATGACATTATGATTTATGATCTGTGATGGGCCCAAAACGTATGCAAAATTTGACTGTCGTCAATAATCCGGTTTACCTTCACATGATCAAAGAGCCTTCTGTCTTTTATGACAGACGTGCCTTTAAGAAAGAAATAAATATTATTATTATTATTATTATTATTTACTATATCTGTTAGGCGACCCGGGTATATATGTTTATTTTGAAAACCGCATTGGCAATTTTTTTTTAATATTAAGGTAAGATGCCACTTTACGCATAAAACCGAAGTCCCTCCTCCGTCTTGTCGGGACTGCTCAATAGAACATCAGACATCATGATATGACGATCTAAGATCTATGATGACCTCATGACATGATGATTTATGATCTATGATGGGCTTTAAACGTATACAAAATTTGACTGTCGTCAATAATCCGGCTTACCTTCACGTGATTAAAGAGCCTTAATTATATATTATGTCCAAAGTTATTAAAGAGCCTTAATTATATATTATGTCCAAAGTTATTAAAGATTTCATAGGAATTTGCAAAAAAATTAATGGAAGGTATATTATGTGTATAAATTTATTAGAGACTATCAATTTTTTTCATTACAATCATTTTTATTACAAATTACAAAATTTCTGAATATACGAAAACAACGCAATGCCATCCGTACAATTTTAATACCTCCCCAGAAATTATATTCCATTATTATATACATTATATATTATGCTCCATTATTATATACATAATATATTACATTATATATTATATACAAAGTTATTAAAGATTTCATAGGAATTTGCAAAAAAATTAATGGACGGTATAAAATGCTTACAAATTTATTAGAAACTATCAAATTTTCATCATTTTCATTACAAATTACAAAATTTCTGCGAATATCCCATAAATAGTGATAACATTACGATGAATATGACGAAATTTGGATGATAGATTTCAATATTTAGACAGAAATTATGGAATATTAATTGTAAATTACAAAATGTCTGTGAAATTTGTAAAATGTTGAATACAAATTGGAACATTGTAATGAAAATTGCAAAATTGTTATTATAAATACCATATTTTAACGAAAATTGAAAAAAAAATTAGGTAATGAATAAGTTTTATTGAAAGTACGTAATTTTTGTTGTGACTTGCAAAAATTCCATTGAATATAGCAAAATTTGTGTTCTAAATTAAAAAATTTCAATAGTTTTATGAAAACGTTATTGTAAATCGATAAATTGCACTATAACATGTAAAGTATCATTGGCAATTCCAATATTTGTATGATGAATTACAAAATTTCAGCAGCGATTATAAAAAATCTGTTGTAAATTGCTAATATTTCACAAAAAAATCATTCTCATTTGCAAAATATGTATTAAGTTGTTAAAATATTCATAATTATTTGTAGAAAATTGAATGAATATGGATTTAACTGGAAATAGTGAGGAATTTGCAAAAAAATAATGGAAGGTGTAAAATGCTTATAAATTTATTAGAAACTATCAAATTTTCATCATTTTCATTACAAATTACAAAACTTCTGCGAAAATATCATAAATAGTGATAACAATACGATGAATATGACGAAGTTGGATGATGGATTTCAATATTTAGACAGAAATTATGGAATATTAATTGTAAATTACAAAATGTCTATGGAATTTGTAAAATGTTGAATACAAATTGGAACATTGTAATGAAAATTGCAAAATTGTTATTATAAATACCATATTTTAACGAAAATTAAAAAAAAAAAAGATAATGAATAAGTTTTATTGAAATTACGTAATTTTTGTTGTGACTTGCAAAAATTCCATTGAATATTACAAAAATTGTGTTCTAAATTAAAACATTTCAATAGTTTTATGAAAACGTTATTGTAAATCTATAAATTGCACTATAAAATGTAAAGTATCATTGGCAATTCCAATATTTGTATGATGAATTACAAAATTTCAGCAGCGATTATAAAAAAAATGTTGTAAATTGCTAATATTTCACAAAAAGTTTTTCTCATTTGCAAAATATGTATTAAGTTGTTAAAATGTTCATAATTATTTGTAGAAAATTAAATGAAGATGGATTTAACTGGAAATTTCGAGGAATTTGCAAAAAATTAATGGAAGGTGTAAAATGCTCATCAATTTATTGGAAACTATCAAATTTTCATCATTTTCAGTACAAATTACAAAATTTCTGCGAATATCCCATAAATAGTGATAACATTACGATGAATATGACGAAATTTGGATGATAGATTTCAATATTTAGACAGAAATTATGGAATATTAATTGTAAATTACAAAATGTCTGTGGAATTTGTAAAATGTTGAATACAAATTGGAACATTGTAATGAAAATTGCAAAATTGTCATTATAAATACCATATTTTAACAAAAATAAAAAAAAATAGATAATGAATAAGTTTTATTGAAATTACGTAATTTTGGTTGTGACTTGCAAATATTCCATTGAATATTGCAAAATTTGTGTTCTAAATTAAAAAATTTCAATAGTTTTATGAAAACGTTATTGTAAATTGATAAATTGCACTATAAAATGTAAAGTATCATTGGCAATTCCAATATTTGTATTATGAATTACAAAATTTCAGCAACGATTATAAAAAATCTGTTGTAAATTGCTAATATTTCACAAAAAAAATCATTTTCATTTGTAAAATATGTATTAAGTTGTTAAAATGTTCATTATTATTGGTAGAAAATTGAATGAAAATGGATTTAACTGGAAATAGTGAGGAATTTGCAAAAAAATAATGGAAGGTGTAAAATGCTTATAAATTTATTAGAAACTATCAAATTTTCATCATTTTCATTACAAATTACAAAACTTCTGCGAAAATATCATAAATAGTGATAACAATACGATGAATATGACGAAGTTGGATGATGGATTTCAATATTTAGACAGAAATTATGGAATATTAATTGTAAATTAAAAAATGTCTATGGAATTTGTAAAATGTTGAATACAAATTATAACATTGTAATGAAAATTGCAAAATTGTTATTATAAATACCATATTTTAAAGAAAATTGAAAAAAAAAAATTAGGTAATGAATAAGTTTGATTGAAATTACGTAATTTTTATTGTGACTTGCAAATATTCCATTGAATATTGCAAAATTTTTGTTTTAAATTAAAAAAAATTCAATAGTTTTATGAAAACGTTATTGTAAATCTATAAATTGCACTATAAAATGTAAAATATCATTGGCAATTCCAATATTTGTATTATGAATTACAAAATTTCAGCAGGGATTATAAAAAAAATGTTGTAAATTGCTAATATTTCACAAAAAAATCATTCTCATTTGCAAAATATGTATTAAGTTGTTAAAATGGTCATAATTATTTGTAGAAAATTGAATGAAAATGGATTTCACTGGAAATTGTGCGGAATTTGCAAAAAATTAATGGAAGGTGTAAAATGCTTATAAATTCATTAGAAACTATCAAATTTTCATAATTTTCATTACAAATTACAAAACTTCTGCGAAAATATCATAAATAGTGATAACAATACGATGAATATGACGAAATTTGGATGATGGATTTCAATATTTAGACAGAAATTATGGAATATTAATTGTAAATTACAAAATGTCTGTGGAATTTGTAAAATGTTGAATACAAATTGGAACACTGTAATGAAAATTGCAAAATTGTCAATATAAATACCATATTTTAACGAAAATAAAAAAAAAATAGATAATGAATAAGTTTTATTGAAATTACGTAATTTTGGTTGTGACTTGCAAATATTCCATTGAATATTGCAAAATTTGTGTTCTAAATTAAAAAAATTCAATAGTTTTATGAAAACGTTATTGTAAATCGATAAATTGCAGTATAAAATGTAAAATATCATTGGCAATTCCAATATTTGTATTATGACTTACAAAATTTTAGCAGCGATTATAAAAAAAAATGTTGTAAATTGCCAATATTTCACAAGAAAAATATTCTCATTTGCAAAATATGTATTAAGATGTTAAAATGTTCATAATTATTTGTAGAAAATTGAATGAAGATGGATTTAACTGGAAATTTCGAGGAATTTGCAAAAAATTAATGGAAGGTGTAAAATGCTCATCAATTTATTGGAAACTATCAAATTTTCATCATTTTCAGTACAAATTACAAAATTTCTGCGAATATCCCATAAATAGTGATAACATTACGATGAATATGACGAAATTTGGAAGATAGATTTCAATATTTAGACAGAAATTATGGAATATTAATTGTAAATTACAAAATGTCTGTGGAATTTGTAAAATGTTGAATACAAATTGGAACATTGTAATGAAAATTGCAAAATTGTCATTATAAATACCATATTTTAACAAAAATAAAAAAAAATAGATAATGAATAAGTTTTATTGAAATTACGTAATTTTGGTTGTGACTTGCAAATATTCCATTGAATATTGCAAAATTTGTGTTCTAAATTAAAAAATTTCAATAGTTTTATGAAAACGTTATTGTAAATTGATAAATTGCACTATAAAATGTAAAGTATCATTGGCAATTCCAATATTTGTATTATGAATTACAAAATTTCAGCAACGATTATAAAAAATCTGTTGTAAATTGCTAATATTTCACAAAAAAAATCATTTTCATTTGTAAAATATGTATTAAGTTGTTAAAATGTTCATTATTATTGGTAGAAAATTGAATGAAAATGGATTTAACTGGAAATAGTGAGGAATTTGCAAAAAAATAATGGAAGGTGTAAAATGCTTATAAATTTATTAGAAACTATCAAATTTTCATCATTTTCATTACAAATTACAAAACTTCTGCGAAAATATCATAAATAGTGATAACAATACGATGAATATGACGAAGTTGGATGATGGATTTCAATATTTAGACAGAAATTATGGAATATTAATTGTAAATTAAAAAATGTCTATGGAATTTGTAAAATGTTGAATACAAATTATAACATTGTAATGAAAATTACAAAATTGTTATTATAAATACCATATTTTAAAGAAAATTGAAAAAAAAAAATTAGGTAATGAATAAGTTTGATTGAAATTACGTAATTTTTATTGTGACTTGCAAATATTCCATTGAATATTGCAAAATTTTTGTTTTAAATTAAAAAAAATTCAATAGTTTTATGAAAACGTTATTGTAAATCTATAAATTGCACTATAAAATGTAAAATATCATTGGCAATTCCAATATTTGTATTATGAATTACAAAATTTCAGCAGGGATTATAAAAAAAATGTTGTAAATTGCTAATATTTCACAAAAAAATCATTCTCATTTGCAAAATATGTATTAAGTTGTTAAAATGGTCATAATTATTTGTAGAAAATTGAATGAAAATGGATTTCACTGGAAATTGTGCGGAATTTGCAAAAAATTAATGGAAGGTGTAAAATGCTTATAAATTCATTAGAAACTATCAAATTTTCATAATTTTCATTACAAATTACAAAACTTCTGCGAAAATATCATAAATAGTGATAACAATACGATGAATATGACGAAATTTGGATGATGGATTTCAATATTTAGACAGAAATTATGGAATATTAATTGTAAATTACAAAATGTCTGTGGAATTTGTAAAATGTTGAATACAAATTGGAACACTGTAATGAAAATTGCAAAATTGTCAATATAAATACCATATTTTAACGAAAATAAAAAAAAAATAGATAATGAATAAGTTTTATTGAAATTACGTAATTTTGGTTGTGACTTGCAAATATTACATTGAATATTGCAAAATTTGTGTTCTAAATTAAAAAAATTCAATAGTTTTATGAAAACGTTATTGTAAATCGATAAATTGCAGTATAAAATGTAAAATATCATTGGCAATTCCAATATTTGTATTATGACTTACAAAATTTTAGCAGCGATTATAAAAAAAAATGTTGTAAATTGCCAATATTTCACAAGAAAAATATTCTCATTTGCAAAATATGTATTAAGATGTTAAAATGTTCATAATTATTTGTAGAAAATTGAATGAAGATGGATTTAACTGGAAGTTTCGAGGAATTTGCAAAAAATTAATGGAAGGCGTAAAATGCTCATAAATTTATTGGAAACTATCAAATTTTCATCATTTTCATTACAAATTTCAAAACTTCTGCGAAAATCCCATAAATAGTGATAACATTGCGATGAATATGACGAAATTTGGATGATGGATTTCAATATTTAGACAGAAATTATGGAATATTAATTGTAAATTACAAAATGTCTATGGAATTTGTAAAATGTTGAATACAAATTGGAACATTGTAATGAAAATTGCAAAATTGTTATTATAAATACCATATTTTAACGAAAATTGAAAAAAAAATTAGGTAATAAATAAATTTTATTGAAATTACGTAATTTTTGTTGAGACTTGCAAAAATTCCTTTGAATATTGCAAAATTTGTGTTCTAAATTAAAAAAATTCAATAGTTTTATGAAAACGTTATTGTAAATTGATAAATTGCACTATAAAATGTAAAGTATTATTGGCAATTCCAATATTTGTATTCTAACGTACAAAATTTCAGCAGCGATTATAATTTTTTTTTTTTGTTAACTGCCAATATTTCACAAAAAAATCATTCTCATTTGCAAAATATGTATTAAGTTGTTAAAATGGTCATAATTATTTGTAGCAAATTGAATGAAAATGGATTTCACTGGAAATTGTGCGGAATTTGCAAAAAATTAATGGAAGGTGTAAAATGCTTATAAATTTATTAGAAACTATCAAATTTTCATCATTTTCATTACAAATTACAAAATGTCTGCGAAAATCCCATAAATAGTGATAAGAATACGATGAATATGACGAAATTTGGATGATGGATTTCAATATTTAGACAGAAATTATGGAATATTAATTGTAAATTACAAAATGTCTGTGGAATTTGTAAAATGTTGAATACAAATTGGAACATTGTAATGAAAATTGCAAAATTGTCATTATAAATACCATATTTTAACGAAAATTAAAAAAAAAAATTAGATAATGAATAAGTTTTATTGAAATTACGTAATTTTTGTTGTGACTTGCAAAAATTCCATTGAATATTGCAAAATTTGTGTTCTAAATTAAAAAATTTCAATAGTTTTATGACAACGTTATTGTAAATTGATAAATTGCACAATATAATGTAAAGTATCATTGGCATTTCCAATATTTGTATTATGAATTTCAAAATTTCAGCAGCGATTATAAAATATTTGTTGTAAATTGCCAATATTTCACAAAAAAATCATTCTCATTTGCAAAATATGTATTAAGTTGTTAAAATGTTCATAATTATTTGTAGAAAATTAAATGAAAATGGATTTAACTGGAAATTGTGAGATTTTTATTAGATATTACAAAATAATCATTAGAACTTATACAATTCTTGTGATAAATACCAAAATCTTGTAATAAATACCAAACTTTTAATTATATATTTCAAAATTTAGTTGCAACCTGCAATTTTTAGTGGAAATTATAAAGGATTTATTCATAAATTATAATATTGTCCAAGTTATTAATATTTTAATAGAAATTTGTAAAACTTTTGAGGGAAAATACAAAATTTTAATAGAAATTTGTAAAACTTTTAAGGGAAAATACATAATTTAAATTCATTATAAATACATTATTTCAATGAATATAGAAATCAATTATTAGGTAATAAATAAGTTTTGTTGGAATTATGCAATTTTCGTGGTGACTTTCGTTGCTAAAACTTCAATGAACATGGCAAAACTTGTATTCTAAACTACAAAATTTTAATAGCTTTATGAAAATTTGGTTGTAAATTCATAAATTTCACTATAAAATGTAAAATATTATTAGCAATTCCAACATTCGTGTTATAAATTACAAAATTTCTGCAGCGATTATAAAAATTTTAATGCAAATTGCCAAAATTTAACCGAAAAATGCAAAATATCATTGGCATTTGCAAAATTTGTATTAAGTTGTTAAAATGTTCATAGTTATTTATAGAAAATTTAATGTAAATGAATTTAAATGGAAATTCTAAAGTTTTCATTAGAGATGAAATTATTTACTAATTATTGAATTATAAATTTCAAAATTTCGCCCATTTCACGTGATCAAAGAGCCTTCTGTCTTTTACTATATCTGTTCGGCGACCCGTGTATAGGTATTTTTTTATGTATAAAGATAATATGCCACTTTTCACATAAAACCGAATTCCCTCCTCTGTAGTGTCGGGCTGGTCAACAGAACATCAGACATCATGATATGATGATCTAAGATGTATGATAACAAGATGATTTATGATCTATGGCGGGGTTTCAACGTGCATAAAATTTCACTGTCGTCAATAATCCGGTTTACCTTCACGTGGTCACGTTAACCTAATCCATCAGTTAATTATTCGCAAGTTTTTCAGTAGATGGAACACCGAATGTAAACATCTTTTTCTTAAATTATAATACCAGGAAACTTACTTTACTGTCGTAATTATAATACTAGGAAACTTACTTTACTGTCGTAATTATAATACTAGGAAACTTACTTTACTGTCGTTAATTGGGCCTTACCTTACGTGATCGCAGAGTGGAAGGCCCAACAATTAAACGCAGAATTTATCGTTAGACAAAGGTACGGTTTCTCGGCCAGAAATGCACCCATATATGCGGGTCACGGTGTGCCCCAGGAGGTGAATTTATTGAACGACCATAGCTCGGCCCCATGGACTCCTGGGGGTACCATTAAGCGGCACATACCGCTGTGGAGGACTGCGGTTGATTGGCGCAATTTACGACATAGGTATTTTCACACAAAAGCGCTTGGATGTGGGTATGGGCACAGAAAAATCCGCACGATTGCTCCAAAGTTGAGAATATGTCGCCCAAGGGAGGCAGCAACTACCAGTTAAATGCTGTATATCTCTTTATGGGTATATTAATCCATCAGTTAATTATGCGCAAGTTATTCTGTAGTTGTTCACCGAATGTAAGCAATTTTTCTGAATTATATTTCTGTCCTGCTAAGGCAAAACCCAATATATCAGAAGTCAAAATCACAATATATTTTTGGGTTTTACTACCGATAAATCGAAAAGGGTAAGGTAAGGGTAGGTACACAAAAATCCACACCTTTGCTCGAAAGTTGAGAATATGTCGCCCAAGGGAGGCAGCAACTAGATTCTCAATGTTTTCTATCTCTTTATGAGTATATTAATCCTTCAGTTAATTATGTGCAAGTTATTCGGTGTATGAAAAACTGAATGTAAATATTTTTTCTGAATTATATTTCTGTCGTACTAAGGCAAAACCCAATAATTCAGAAGTCAAAATCACAATATATTTTTGGGTTTTACTACTGGTAAATCACAAAGGTACGTACGGATGGTATGGTAAGGGTAGGTACAGAATAATCCGCACGATTGCTCCAAAGTTGAGTATATGTCCAAAGGAAGCATCAACTACATGTTCAATGTTTTTTATGGGTATATTAATCCTTCAGTCAATTATTCCCAAGTTATTCAGTAGATGGAAAACAGAATGTAAACTTTTTTCTTGAACTATATTTGTCGTACTAAGACAAAACCCAATAAGTCAAAAGTCAAAACTAAAAATATTATTGGGTTTTACTACCGAAAATCGCAAAGGAACGTACAATCGCCTACATTCAAAGTGCAACGAAAAGCCATAGTCCAAGGCGAATGTTGACCTTATTGTAATCGGTGATTAATCGGGGTTTAGGCACGTACAGCCATCGGAAATTCTAATGTCAGTGCAGTGTGAGAAGGATATTTCTTTTTCGATAAGCTCCGTCATTGTCAGGCTTCCGCACATTTGTGGCGTCCGACAAAGACAGCTTATCGGAAGAGATATATCCCTCTCGCAGTGCTGACATTGCTGTCAAAGTTGCAAAGAGTCATGTCAAATTTTCAATTATTTCTGTCAAAATTTTAATAATTACCGTCTTATTTTTAATTATTTCTGTTAAAATTTCAGTTGTTCTGTCGAAATTTCAATAGTTACTCAGGAGGTTTCTAAGATTTCCGTTAAATTATCAATGAATGCTGTCAAATTTTCAATAATTCTGTCAAAATTTCCGTAATTATTTCAAAGTTTCAATGAATAACATTAAAGTTTCAATTAATGCTGTGTAAGTTACAATTTAAGTAAAAAAATATGATTACTCTAAAAATGTCAATAATTACTGTCAAACAATTCAGTTATTAGTTATAATTATGATAAAATAAAGGCAATTTAAAAATTTCAATGTCCACTGCTACATCTTTAATTATTTCTGTCTAAATTCCTATATACTGACGAAGTTTCAATGGTTACTGTCGAAGTTACAAGGATTATTGTCAAATTTTCATATATTTCTGCCAAAATTTTAATAATTTCTCATGAAGTTTCAAAAATTGGCGTCAAATTTTCAATTATTCCGTCAAAGTTTCAGTAATTATATCAAAGTTTCTATGATTACAGTCAAAATTAGAATTAATACTGTCAAAGTTTCAATTTAAGTCAAAATATCTATAATTATTACAAAAATTTCAATGCTCAATGCCACATTTTTAATAATTTCTGTCAAGAATCGTATGTACTGATGAAGTTTCAATAGTTACTGTCAAAGTTGCATAGATTCATGTCAAATTAGTAATTATTTCTGTCAAAATTTTAATAATTGCTGTCACATTTTAAATTATTTCCGTTAAAATTCCAATTGATAGGTCTAAATTCAAATGGTTACTGAGGAAGTTTTAAAGATTTTATCAAATTTTTAATGAGTGGTGTTAAATTTTGAATTATTCTGTTAAAATTTCAGTAATTATATCAAAGTTTAATAATTGCCGATAATTTTGTCAAACTTTTCAATTAATGCTGTCTAAAGTTATAATTTAAGTAAAAATTTCTACGTTCGTTACAAAAATTTCAATGATTACTGTCTAATATTTCAGTTATTCATTATAATGATGATAAAATAAAGGTAGTATCAATGATCACTGCCTCATTTTTATGTATTTCAATGATTACTGTCAAATATTTCAGTTGTTCATTATAATTATGATAAAATAAAGGTAACATCAATGATCACTGCCACATTTTTAAATATTTCAATGATTACTGTCAAATATTTCAGTTATTCATTATAATTATGATAAAATAAAGGTAATATGAATGATCACTGCCACATTTTTAAATATTTCTGTCATCATTCATATGTAAAGACGAAGTTTCAATGGTTACTGTCGAAGTTACAAAGAATATTGTCAAATTGTCATTTATCACTGTCAAAATTTTAATAGTTTCTGTCACATTTTTATTTTTTTCCGTTAAAATTTCAATTGATCGGTCTAAATTCAAATGGTTACTCAGGAAGTTTGAAAGATTTCCTCAAATTTTTAATGGGTGGTGTTAAATTTTTAAATAATCTGTCAAAATTTCAGTAATTATATCAACGTTTAATGATTGCCGATAATTTTGTCAAACTCTCCAATTAATGCTATCTAAAGTTATAATTTAAGTAAAAATTTCTATGATCATTACAAAAATTTCAATGATTACTGTCAAATATTTCAGATTTTCATTATAATTATGATAAAATTAAGGTAATATCAATGATCACTGCCACTTTTTTTAAATATTTCAATGATTACTGTCAAATTATATGTAGTAGGGTTTTGGAGTACTTACTGACATTTGTATAAATCATCAATTATGTCTTTGTTTTTGTGCTTTAGTCATTAAAATAAGTTGTTCTGCCTAACTATATATAACTTACGAAATTACTGTCAAATATTTCAGTTATTCATTATAATTATGATAAACTAAAGGTAATTTCAATGAACACTGCCACATTTTTAAATATTTCTGTCAAAATTCGTGTGTACCGACGAAGTTTCAATGGTTACTGTTGAAGTTACAAAGAATATTGTCAAATTGTCACTTATTACTGTTATTAATTAATCACTCACTTATTTTTAATTAGTGCCCTTAACATTTCAATTGTTCTGTCAAAATTTCAATGGTATCTGAGGAAGTTTAATAGATTTCCGTCAAATTTTCAACGAGTGCATCAAGTTTTCATCTATTCTGTCAACATTTCAGTAATTATATCAAAGTATTCAATGATTACAGATATATCTATCCCTCTCGCAGTACTGACATTAGAATTTCCGATGGCTGTATAAGTACAACTACAGATGCAAACAGCTTCGCCTTCAAATGTCCATAAGGCGGTCGTTAAAAAACACTGTGCTGCACTTCGAATATTGGCGATTGTACATATTGGAACCTTCATTTTGGTTCTTCGTATTCTAAAACCTTGATAACCATATAGGGTTTCGTCCAGCGAAATCTTTGCTAAAGTCTCTACATATCTGCAAAATATACGAACAATCGATACAATTTAATTGATTGGGTTTTGCCTTAGTACCACAGATTTTATCGCCTGTTTAGAAACCTGTTAACGTTATTGCTACGTTATTGCTCAACATTAAATGCCCACATCTACAAAACGCAAACGATTCAAAAACGCAATTTGTAAACCAGCAATAATTAACAACTATAAAAACGCGATCATTACTGCAAGTCTTGTAGGTCAACACCTACACTTGTTTCTACATTCTGATTTTGATCACGTCCAATCCTTCACTCCAGATTTACGACCGTTTTAGAAACCTCGCTTTTTTTGCATCATTCCGCCTCTTCAGCGTTTCAGATTCAACGCAAACGTTTCCAAACGTCCTTTGGACATCTTAACCTTACCCAAAAAAAGCATGACCCACGTCCAGCGTTGCGTGGCGAGTGTGTAAATAAAAAAAAGTGAAACTCGCGCATTTGAATATCGCTGACCGTAAAAGCGTGCATCTTAGTTTGGACACTTTTCAGAAGCCTCACACATTTGAAGGCCTGAAAGTTCCTGAAATTAGGAACAAGGTTTGCCCAAAACCTTGAACCTGCTCATTTGAATGTTGGTTTTGATTTGTTCGTGTTTTGGAAATTAACACGCCTCCTAAATTTTGATTTTTAATATTTTGAGATTATTTTGATCCCATTACAGTAAAATTTTGCTCCCATATAATAATATGGATAATAATAATATGGATAGGATAATAATCTATGTGTATTGTTGTTTGTATTATTTTGTGTACCTGTGTGTTGTCACCTACATTTTGCTTTTTTTTTTCTCACAAATTTTGATTTTCAATATTTTGGGAAGATTTTGCTCAATTTTTAATCAATTTCATGTGAAAGTTGCGCGAAATTTAACAGAAAATATTCGTTTCTGGGGATAGGAACACTTCTGAATATCTACTCAGGAAGTGCTTCCTCTTAAAGAATTTTCTTCTTAGCTTCATCATTCTTGTATTCCACTTGACTAATTTAATCGATTAGATTGATCTTGGTATTGTATCTACTCAGGAACTGGTTCCTCTTAAAGAATTAGCTTCATCATTCTTGTTTTCCACTTGATTAATTTAATCGATTAGATTGATCTTGGTATTGTATGGCAAATTTACAATTGTTTAAATCGGTTTGGGACTTTTCCAGTGGAGAAAACAATTGGGCGAAGTGTGCCAAGGTGTTGCAATCCTTTGGCATCTAGCCATAGTACTTTATTAGCCAAATTGTTACTCCCAAGTTTTTTTGGACAGAAGCGTGCTTTTGTTGGAACTTAAACACGGGTTTGTGTACCCCATTATTTTTTTAATAACAATAGCAAATAAATAATAAAACATATTTGCATATAAAACTAGGAAATAAGACATGCACATAATGAGGTTTCGGCTTCTACTGATTTAGCTATTTTTAGTCTTCATGTAACTGGAATTTTTTCTACTTTGAATCTCTATAGAAATAAGAAAAACAAAATAGCTTTTGCAGATGATCACGTGCAGCTAGAATCTAGTGTTTTGATGCAAGTGAGGTTTACAAGTTTCTTGGACTCTTCCAAAAACATCCAAACTCTTCCACTTCTTGGACTCTTCCAGTTCAGGCCGAACTCTTTTAGCCTTCCTACAAATTCTGAACATAGAAATTCAAGTAGTATTTTGAAGCTTGAGAAAGATTCGTAGAAATAAGAAAAAACAAAACACCTTTTTCACAAAACACATTTATTCTAAATGTACATTTCAATCGCTAGGTGATCATCTTCAGTAAAAACATTACTGTACAGTAATGTTTCTACTGTAAATTATTCATCTTCAGTTACTGTACAGTAATGTTTCTACTGAAGATGATCGCGTAGCGATTGAAATGTACATTTAGATGGAATAAATGTGTTTTGTTTTTCTTATTCTACGAACCTTTCACAAGCTCCAAGATACTACTAGAATTTCTATGTTCAGAATTTGTAGGAAGGTCAAAAATCGTGTTTGGAAGAGTCCAACAAACTTGTAAACCTCACTTGCATCGGAACAAAGTATTCTATTGTTTTCTCTATATTCTTGTTTTTCTTATTCTACGAACCTTTCGTAAGCTCCAAGATACTACCAGAATTTGTATGTTCAGAATTTGTAGGAAGGTCAAAAATCGGGTTTGGAACAGTCCTACAAACTTGTAAACCTCACTTTCATCAGAACAAAATATTCTAGCTGCTTGTAAAAATCGCTTGCATCGGAAAACCAGATTCTAGCTGCACGTGATCTATATATATACGTACTAGTATCAAATTAAAGTCTGCACAGAGCAGTCTCATCCTTGTGATTCACCGGTGGGATCAAAGTCTCCTCCACAAAAGGCGCGTTACGCGCGGCATTTGTGTGCTAGACATGCAAACCATCCCAAATGAACACGTTTCACTCTCGAGGAATCTCGATTAGCCGCCGAGCTGGATAATATTCCTGCGACGCACGCAATCCATTGAATTAGAATTTCACTTACATCTCGGCTATTACTTCACATAAGAGCGCCGGCCATGAATGGAATGGTTAATTCGTTACTGGGAAATCCTCGGGCACGTCTTGCCACATCCGAAAAGTACGGCTTAACACTTACATCGCTTGAAAAATGAGAAATTCTGAATATTCAACATAAATATCAAAAGGCTCAATAGACTATCTGAATAATCGAAATACATTTTTTCAAATTGATACCAATCAATTTCAAATTGATACCAATCAATTTCAAATTGAGACCAATCAATTTCAAATTGAGACCAATCAATTTCAAATTGAGACCAATCAATTTCAAGTTGACCCTAAACAATATCAAGTTGTCATGATAAATTTTATTTGTTTACTCTCAACTTGATATTGTTTAGTGTCAACCTTGATTTTGTTTAGTCTTAATTTGAAATTGATTGGTATCAATTTGAACTTGATTGGCCTCAATTTGCAATTGATTGGTCTCAATTTGAACTTGATTGGTCTCAATTTGAACTTGAAAAGGTATAGAGAGAAAACAAATGTACACAATTGCAAACAAGTTCTGAAAAATTCAAATCTTTCTTTAAATGTTAAACAAAAATTTACAAAATGCTGAGTAGGTATCACCAAACTGTTGCAAATTTGATGAAAACTCGTTAGGACTTAATTTCTTTGTCGCTATTCATTCAAATTATGAGTATTTTAGACTATCAGTATTTGATGCAAGAAAATTCTGAACATTCAACATAAATATCAAAAGACTCAATAGACTATCTGAATAATCGAAATTCATTTTTTTTAAACTATCAAAACTGCAAGTTCGTTAAATACTTCAGATTGTACCATAAAAATGGTATCCATATCCAATGGTATAAAAATAGTATGGTAGTATGGTATATCAAAACTGTTGCAAATTTGATGAAAACTCATGAGGACTTGGTGAAATAATAGCTCATTATTCACTCAAATTATGAATATTTTAGATGATTGTTCAATATTTGAATGCATGAAAATTCTGTACATTCAAAGATAAATATCAGAAGACTCGATAGACTATCTGAATAATTGAAATCATTTAAAAAAAACTTTTATCAAAACTGCAAGTTCATTAAATACTTCAGATTGTATTTTAAAAAATGGTATCCATATAGTATGGTATCCATATCCAATGGTATAAAAGTGGTATGGTATCTCTGGTATCCAGAGAAAAATAATGTACATAATTGAAAACGAATTCTGAAAACTTCAAATCTTTCTTTAAATGCTAAACAAAAATCTGTAAATGCTGAGTAGTTATCACAAAACTGTTGCAAATTTGATGAAAACTCATTAGGACTTGGTGAAATAATTTGTCATTGGTCATTCAAATAATGAGTACTTTAGACGATTGTTCAATATTTGATGAAAGATAATTCTGAACATTCAACATAAATATCAAAAGACTCAAAAAAGACTATCTGAATAAACAAAATCATTTAAAAAAAAATCTATCAAAACTGCAAGTTTATTAAATACTTCAGATTGTACCATAAAAATAGTATCCATATCCAATGGTATAAAAATGGTATGGTATCTCTGGAATCTAGAGATAAGAAAAATGTACACAATTGCAAACGAATTCTGAAAAATTCAATTCTTGCTTTAAATGCTAAACAAAAATCTGTAAAATGCTGAGTAGGTATCACAAAACGGTGGCAAATTTGATGAAAACTCATGAAGACTTTGTGAAATAATTGATCATTATTCACTCAAATTATGAGCATTTTAGATGATTGTTCAATATTTGAATGCAAGAAAATTCTGAACATTCAACATAAATATCAGAAGACTCAAAAGACTATCTGAATATTGAAAAATGTTCACAATTGCAACGAATTCTGAAAAATCAAGTCTTTCTTCAAATGCTAAACAAAAATCTGCAAAATGTTGAGTACGTATCACAAAACTGTTGCAAATTTGATGAAAACTCATGAGGACTTGCTGAAATAATTTCTCATTATTCATCCAAACTATGAATATTTTAGATGATTGTTCAATATTTGATACAAGAAAATTCTGAACATTCAATATATATGTCAGAAGACTCAAAAGACTATCCGAATAAACAAAATTATTTAAATTGTTTTTTATCAAAACTGCAAGTTCGTTAAATACTTGAGATTGTACCATAAAAATGGTATCCATATAGTATGGTATCCATATAGTATGGTATCCATATCCAATGGTATAAAAATGGTATGCTATCTCTGGTATCTTGAGGGAAAAAAAAGTACACAATTGCAACTGAATTCTAAAAAATTCAAATCTTTCTTTAAATGCTAAACAAAAATCTGTAAAATGCTGAGTAGGTATCACAAAACTGTTGCAATTTTGATGAAAACTCTTGAAAACTTGCCGAAATAATTTGTAATTATTCACCAAATTTATGAATATTTTAAATGATTGTTCAATATAATGCAAGAATATTCTGAACATTTAACATGAATATCAAAGACTCGAGAGACTATCTGAATAATCGAAATCATTTAAAAAAAATCTATCAAAACTTCATGTTCATTAAATACTTCAGATTGTACCACAAAAATGGTATCAATATCCAATGGTATAAAAATGGTATGGTATCTCTGGTAACTAGAGAATAAAATGTACACAATTGCAAACGAATTCTGAAAAATTCAAATCTTTAAATGCCAAACAAATACCTGTAAAATGCTGAGTAGGTATCACCAAACTGTTGCAAATTTGATGAAAACTCATTAAATTTTGAGTACTAAAAGATTCAATATTTGATGCAAGAAAATTCTGAACATTCAACATAAATATCAGAGGACTCAATAGACTAACAAAAAAAAAACGAATAAACAAAATCATTTTAAAAAAATCTATCAAAACTGCAAGTTCGTTTAATACTTCAGATTGTACCTTAAAAATGGTATCCATATGTTTGGTATCCATATCCAATGGTATAAAAATGGTATGGTATCTCTGGTATATAGAATCTTTCTTTAAATGCTAAACAAAAATCTGTAAAATGCTGAGTAGGTATCACAAAACTGTTGCAAATTTTATGAAATTCTTGAAAACTTGCTGAAATAATTTGTAATTATTCACCCAAATTATGAGTATTTTAGACGAGTGTTCAATATTTGAATGCAAGAAAATTCTGAACATTCAATATAAATATCAGAAGACTCAATAGACTATATGAATAATCGAAATCATTTAAAAAAATTCTATCAAAACTGCATGTTCATTAAATACTTCAGATTGTACCATCAAAATGGTATCCATATAGTTTGGTATCCATATCCAATGGTATAAAAATGGTAAGGTATCTCTGGTATCTAGAGAAATAAAAATGTACACAATTGCAAACGAATTATGAAAAATTCAAATATTTCATTAAATGCTAAACCGAAATCTGTAAAAAAACTGAGTAGGTATCACAAAACTGTTGCAAATTTGATGAAAACTCGTGAGGACTTGGTGAAATAATTTCTCATTATTCACTCAAATTATGAATATTTTAGATATTGTTCAATATTTGATGCAAGAAAATTCTGCACATTCAACATAAATATCAGAAGACTCAAAAGACTCAAAAGACAAAAGATTAAAAAAGTTCTATTATATCTGCAAGTTGATTGGTTAGCTTTTGATGTGTTGGTATGTCGTTTTTTCTTAATTAGTCTTTAGTCTGAAGATAATTGGGCATTGTTTAATGTGTTGGTATAGCCTGTTTATTGAGTTAGGCTTTAGTCTGATAATAATTGGGCACAGTTTAATGTGTTAGTAGTCTGTTTTTATTTTGGTTGGTCTTTAGTCTGAAGATGATTGGGCACTGTTTAATATGTTGGTGTACTAAGGTTATTTAATTAGTTTTAAGTCTGTTTTTTCTTAGTTAGTCTTTAGTCTAAAGATAGTTGGGCACAGTTTTTTTGTGTTGGTAGTCTGTTTTTATTTTAGTTGGTCTTTAGTCTGAAGATAATTGGGCACTGTTTAATGTGTTGGTAGCCTTTTTTATTTTGATTGGTCTTTAGTCTGAAGATGATTGGGCACTGTTTAATGTGTTGGTATACTAAGTTTATTTAGTTAGTCTTAAGTCTGTTTTCTTTAGTCTGAAGATAGTTGGGCACAGTTTATTGTGTTGGTAGTCTGTTTTTATTTTAGTTGGTCTTTGGTCTGAAGATAATTGGGCAGTGTTCAATGTATTGGTATAGTCTGTTTATTTAGTTAGTCGTAAGTCTGAAGATAATTAGGGACTGTAAAACGGTTGGAGATTTTGACCACCATCTTCTTCTTCTTCATGTGCATATCCGATTTCGGATGTTTTGCGATGAGCATGGCTATCTTAATTTTATTGATTGCTATTCTGAAGAGCTCGTTCGACGTCTTCCCGTACCACGCCCTGAGATTTTGCAGCCATGACCACCATTGACCACCATAGGACCCAGTAATTACAATATCAAGTGTTTAACACATATTTTTAGCTAATTACAAAATTACACCTTTGTCTTACGCTGCCATAAATCGGGTCAGCGTCCTGGCCATAAAACCTTCTCGAAATCGCCTACGAAAATAAGCCTGATTTACATTTAAAGCAGCCTAATATTTGTTTTGCCTCGGCGATAACTGAAAACAAACAATGCGCCTCACGTGGCCCAGAAACTGAAAACAGACAGTATCATTAATTAAATCGCGAACGGAATGATTCAACGCACACACAATGCGCAGCTCGCAATTTTCGCACGACCTTGAACGCGCGCCACACCAATATTTGCTCGCAGTTTTCGCACTCATGCTGCCCATTAATTAGCACTAATGCGACATGCAAGACTTTAATTTATAAGCCTCTCTGCAAGCAAAATTGGGGACACATGCAAATCGCATCGCCGAGTCGAGTGTGGCAAAGAACTGTGACCAAACACGTTTCGACACCAAATGGGTTTACTTGCAAGAGTTGCTGGGTTTTGACTATTAACAGGTTTGACTTATGAATTCTCAGTAAAAAAATAATTAACAGTAGTTTTAGTAGTTTCAGTATTGTAACTGATTAATAATCAGGCGTTGAGTAACTATTTGCAACTTATCTGTTGATGGGTATCAAGGCTGAGGAAAATGATTAGAAAAAACTGGTAATGAATCAACTATTTGCAACAAATCCGATGGATAGATAAGGAGATAACTACAGATTCCTGGAAAAAATCTTGCCTCTGGTTAAATTATAACTCCACAATTGAAATGCCCATTTGGATCTCCAACTTTTGGAAGATTATCAAAACGTTGATGGAAAGATAGGCCCTTGTATAAACAACCATTTTTTTTTATCGCCAATTTATGGAAGTTGGCTAAGATTATCAAGAAGTGGATGGATGGATGGGCCCTTGTATAAAAAACCATAAAAATTTGTTTGGGTCGCCAATTTTTTTAAGATTATCAAGAAGTGCATGGAAAGATCGGCCCTTGTATAGCAACCATAAAAATTTGTTTGGGTCGCCAACTGTTAAAAGATTATCAAGAAGTGGATGGAAAGATGTGCCCTTGTATAAACAACCATAAATCTATAATTGTTGCTTGTCGATATTAAACAAGTGATTGACTACCTTATGAATTGGTTTTAAATATGTTAATTTACTAATATTTGGTTTAACATAAATTGCTTCAGAATTTAAAGTCCTTGACGTACGAAAAATGCTTATAAATTCTAAAAGTTACCAAAGCCACCATTACACGTAATGGCTACTAAACATTATCAAGATAACGCAGATTAGCTACGTACATTAGCAGCCATAAAGATAATACGATAGCTCGGAATGTAACCAAAATTTTCGTGTGCACAAAAGAAAATTCCGCGCTCGATTATGCGCGGATTCCCAGGAATAATACAATGTGGGGTTTGTTGGAGTGAAAAGGTCTCGGAAAATCTGGATCCGCCGTAAACAGGCGTGCCGGGTAAACTCTTAAAACCTGAAAATAGCTGCACACCACGGGTTCTAAGAATAAGTCTGTTTATCCAGCATCCACGTCCGGTGCTGAGCGCATAGCTCGTGCGTGCGTCGACCATTTCAGCCCAGGAGTGGACCAGAAAAACGCTCAACATTCTTCAGATAGTCGCACAAATATAAAATGTTTAGAATGAGAGCAGCAAAAATGGACAAAATAATTGCCAATGGGATATTTCAAGAGGTACAAGAAATAAATCCCAGCACCAAAAACTATACTCTTTGAATGAAAACAGATTAAAGAATTGCAAATGGAATATATTTATTAAACTATAATTTTGCTAACATATGAACAGGAACAAGACGTTTCAAATGAAAACAGATCAAATTCTTTTTGAGGAATTGCTTGACATTTTTGAAGTTTCTATTGATAATTTCGTACTTTGTAATTCAATTCTGTAATTTATAATGAAAATGTTATAATTTTAACTAAATTTTGGTGTTTATAATAAAAAATTCGTAAAAATTTCAATGAAAATGTAATATAAAAGAGCATGAACCTTTTATATTACATTTTCATTGAAGTTTTTACGAAATTTTTATTATAAACACCAAAATTTAGTTAAAATTATAACATTTTCATTTTAAATTACAGAATTGAATTACAATAATTATTTTAATAAATAGAAATACGACATGCGTTTCTCATGATGCTTTCAGGATTATCTTTCAGGATTCAGGCCATTTTTGAAAATGTTTTAAATTCATGCTGAAAATTTTATAATTTCCACTGCAATATGTAATTTACAATCAAAATATGTCGAATTTCCAACAAAAATCTGTTATTTTCAACTATATTTTCACAATTTGTGAATCATTCGTTGTATTTCTTTCAATATGTATATGTAATATTCAATATGTATTCAATTTAATGTATTTTAAATATAACGCCAATGGCAGGAAAGTGGAAATGAAGACATTTTCAAGAAAATTGTGACATTTGTCGAAAGTTTTGATTTAAAAGTTATAAAATATGAAAATGTATTTAAAAATTACAATTTTTTATTGAAAATTGAGAAATTTTAATTCTAAATTATACGTTGTAGTGAAAATTATAAAACTTTCGACATGTATTTGAAAGTTTTACCGAAATTGAACATTTTTGCCTGAAAATGATGAAATATTGCATTGAAACTTATAAAATATTCGTTGAAAATTATGAATTTTCAATTGAAAGTATAAGCTTTCATTGGAAATTGAGAAATTTTGATGTATCGTTATTGAAAAATTCAAATTTTCATTGAAAATTGAGAAATTTTAATTCTAAATTATACATTGCAGTGAAAATTATAAAAAAATAGACATGGATTTTGAAGTTTTACCGAAATTGAACATTTTTTTCTGAAAATTATAAAATTTTGCATTGAAACTCATTAAATATTCGTTGAAAATTATCAATTTGTAATTGAAAGTATAAATTTTCATTATAAATTGAGAAATTTCGATGTAATGGTATTGAAAAATATAAATTTTTATTGGAAATTGAGAAATTTTTATGTAATGTTATTGAAAAATACAAATTTTAATTGGAAATTGAGAAATTTTTATGCAATGTTATTGAAAAATACAAATTTGTAATTGAAAGTATAAATATTCATTGGAAATTGAAAAATGTTGACGTAATGTTATTAAAAATTACAAAGTTTCAGTAAAAATTAAGAAATTATAATTCTAAATTATACGTTGCAGTGAAAATTATAATATTTCGACATAGGTTTTACCGAAATTGAACATTTTTGCCTGAAAATGATGAAATTATGCATTGAAACACATAAAATATTCCTTGAAAATCATGAATTTGTAATTGAAAGTATAAATTTTCATTGGATATTAAGAAATTTCGATGTAATGTTATTGAAAAATATAAATATTCATTGGAAATTGTGAAATTTTTATGTAATGTTATTGAAAAATATCAATTTTCATTGAAAATTGAGAAATTTTTATGTAATGTTATTGAAAAATACAAATTTTCATTGGAAAGTGAGAAATTATAATTCTAAATTATACATTGCAGTGAAAATTATAAAATTTTCGACATGAATTTAAAGTTTTAACCGAAAATGGGCAAAATTTTGCTGCAAATTAAGAAATTTTGCATTAATTCTTATAAAATAATCGTCGAAAACTATGAATTTGTAATTGAAAGCATACATTTTCATTGGATATTGAGAAATATTAATACTAAATTATACATTGCAGTGAAAATTATAAAATATTCTGCATGAATTTCAAGTTTTACCGAAAATGGCCAAATATTTTGCTGCAAGTTAAGAAATTTTGCATTAATTCTTATAAAATAATCGTCGAAAACTATGAATTTCTAATTGAAAGCATAAATTTTCATTGGAAATTGAGAAATTTTGATGTAATGATATTGAAAATTACTTATTTTCATTGGAAATTGAGAAATATTAATACTAAATTATACATTGCAGTGAAAACTATAAATATTTTCGGCATGAATTAAAATATTGAATGGCAATTGTGAAATTTTTCCTTTTATTGTTTTTTTCCTTCTTTAATGGAGTACTTGCTGGTAGTTTATATAAACTACCAGTATACTACTCGCTATATATAACTACCTATATATAAAATAAAAATATAATAATAACTTGTGTCCAAAATGGATGAAATTATAACAAACATTTTTATTTATTACATTTTCACAATTTTCGAATTTCGATAAAAATGTTATCATTATGCTGAAAATTTTACAATTTTCACTGGCATGATTAATTTAATCATATGTAAGACTGAACATGATATTTATTATTATTATTAACTTGTGAAACTTGAAAAATGAAAGTTATGCATAAAATATTTTTTTGTAAAATTTAATTCATGCTGAAAATTTTGAAACTCAATGGAATGTATAGTTACATTTGCAAAATTTCGCAAATTACTCTGCAATTTTTTGTACTACATGCTGCAGCTCCAGCAATGTTTTACCTATAAAGGCTGTGAAAATGCTATTGGTATGGCCATTTTCAACAGCTTTCAATACGCTTTGAAAATGCCCATAGCATTATGACAAAGTAACGTTGCGTGGTGTGAGAAATGTATGCATCTGCCTGAAGTCAACGTTGTTCTAGAGCTTTCGCCATTTCTGATACCATCAGTCAATATTGCAAGTCGTAAGTTAGGTGTCCAACTATAATTGTCTAAGTTGTGAGTCGCGAGTTATTCTGTTCAGTTTTTGCATCTCCTGCAGGCTGCTCTACTTTCTGATGATACTGGCACCATTATTTTTGGAAGAAGTAGAACTTATAGTTTTGAGCTTTCGCATGCTAGTAAGATACTTGATTGTACTTGTCCAAATGGTTCAATTTCGACTAACATCTTTCGAGAACATATGGCATTTACGTTCTTGTGTACTATGACTTTGCTGAAGCAAGTTCTGCTAGAATAAGTAGAAATTTCTCGTCTTCTTTTCATGCAGTTTTAGTCAGAGTTGTTAATATTAAGTTATTTATGTAATACAATTCGATTGTTCTGATATTGCAAATGCGATTTCTGTGGCAATAAGTAAAATTTAATTTCTGAGGGCAATATTTGACTGTGGTAGAGGTTATTATTCGTTAGGTAATGTGTCTTCGTGAGAAATTTGTATATTTTTTGAGGTTCTGTAGTCTTTGACGCAATTTCTGACTGTGGCAGTCAAAGTTGTGTTGTGTTATTATGTAACAATTTGTAATTCCCTGCTGTATTTCATTCTGGACACGTTTTTGGTGGATCTGAGAAGAATTTTTCGATTATATCTTAATGTGCTTCGTGTCATTCCTGTCTTCTGCAGCCCTCCAACTCGATCGTAAATTATCAGGTTTTTTTATCAACTTCCAGCTTTCTAATTTCGCCGTTTGTTTTGGTGAGAGGCAGGAATGCCTTGACTTCCAGGACGACGTATTTCCATTAACATTTTTCGTTTGCTCCTGGCAAGTATGTCGACTTCCGCCTCGCCCTTTGTACTGCAAAAAACGTGCGACATGTCGGTGCAAATTACGAAGTCGTGTTTCCTCAAATTAATCCGCCTAACGGGGCACGGGCATAACGGTTGTGCTGGAAGCAAAATTCCTCCTCAGTCGCAGTCTTCGCAGGCCCGAGTCGATTCACGTACGCGATTCTGTGATTCACGACGGTTTTCTCTGCGGTTTCGTGGAACGCCATATGGCGCCGAAGGTGATCCGAATGATTAATGGTAATGAGCACGAGCTGCGAATGCCGATAATGATTGATTGCATGATATTATGCGTAATTTATGTACGCACCGATGAATTTAGACGACATACTTAATAGGGGCCGGTCTTTCCAAAGTTGATGTTAGGATATAATTCGGATAGGCGTATCCATAACGAGGTTGCAAACTTCTTGCACAGTGCGTGTTCTATCTCATTTTTTTTGTATCTTGAAACTTATGTTTATTATTACGATAGCTAGTCAAAAATACCTCTTCGAGATTTTAGTTTTTGATGCAATCAACCATTGACGAACCATACACCTGAACCATTGATGAACCATGCAATGCAGTACAGGTGCACCATGCACCTGACCCAGTGATTACAATAGCACAAATTCAATGTACTATTAAATCTTGTGGTGGCTGAAATTTTAGTACCACACACGCAAACAACACTTTACATAAAATTTACATTACTTTACATTATTCTCTTTGGAACTGAAAATTGCATTCGTAAATTGAACTTCTCGATTCAATTGTGTCGTTTTTTTTAATATGTATTCGCTTTAGCCGTGTGGGAAAGCCGTGTGCAATCGGCCGATGACTCCTAATGTGTACTAAACTAACGGGAATTAACTGGGTACGTGTTTAAAGGCTCGATGACGGAATCGGCAGGCGGACTGTCGCTGTGTAACTCTTGCGGTTGTCGCCTCCGAGGTCGGATTTCGCTGCGATCGCGCAATTTGAGCGAAAAGTGGAGAGAACGGAGAGTGCAAAACAAAACGAGACGTGGAAATCGAAAATTCGAATGCTTAATGTGGCAAAAAACAACGGTGGTTCATGATATATCGCACCTGCAGGTTTTGTACTGGACACAGTGAATCGCAAGTCAACAGTACCTTGCAGTTGTCACTAAGAAGATATATCTGCATGTGGTCCAGTAAAGTTGACTGTCCAGCTTCAACATTTAACACAACTACGAATTTTGTGGTCACCAATCGAACCACCAACTGGACAAACATAGCAGATCTAAGACGACATAGCAGATCTAAGACGACATAGCAGATCTAAGACAACATAGCAGGTCTAAGACGACATAGCAGATCTAAGACAAAACTTTTTATAACAGAATAAGTTTACTAAATATACAATTTTGATTATGAAGACGACATTACATTACGTTACATTTTGCGATTGCCAGTTCCAAGATTGTTTATCAACTTTAGAATAGATACTAAAGTCAAAATTCAGGAGTGTTGTTTCAAAATACGTCGAAAATAATGAAATTATAATTTAAACCTATAAAGTATTATTGGAAATTGCGAAATGTTGACTGTAGCTTTTGAAGTGGACACAGTCAATCGCCAGTCATCAGTACCCTGCAGCTTTCACTAAAAAAGTCTAAAATATCTGCATGTGGTCCAGTAAATGTTGAAGCTGGACAGTATTATGCACAACTAAGACGACATAGCAGATCTAAGACAACATAGCAGGTCTAAGACGACATAGCAGATCTAAAACAAAACTTTTTATAACAGAAAACGTTTACTATTTATACAATTTTTATTATGAAGGTTACATTTTGCTATTGCCAGTTCCAAGATTGTATATCAACTTTAGAATAGATACTAAAGTAAAAATTCAGTAGTGTTGTTTCAACATACGTCGAAAATAATGAAATTATAATTGAAAACTATAAAGTATTACTGGAAATTCCGAAATGTTGACTGTAGCTTTTGAACTAGACACAGTGAATCGCAAGTCAACAGTACCTTGCAGCTTTCAGTAATAAAGTCTGAAATATCTGCATGTGGTCCAGTAAATGTTGAAGCTGGATAGTATTAAGCACAACTACGAATTTTGTGGTCACCAATCGAATCAGCAACTGGACATAGCAGATCTAAGACAAAACTTTTTATATCAGAAGAAGTTTACTATTTATACAATTTTAAATACGAAGGTTACATTTTGCGATTGTCGGTTCCAAGATTGTATATCAACTTTAGAATACATACTGAATTCAAAACTCAGGAGTGTTGTTTCAAAATTCGTCGAAAATAATGAAATAATAATTGAAAACTATAAAGTATTATTGGAAATAGCGAAATGTTTATTGTAAATTATACAATACTGTGAAAATTATAACATTTCTAAAACTAATTATTTTTTTTATTAATATTAGCAAACTGTATGTGGAAAATGGTGAAATTTTCATTCAAAGTTATA
The DNA here is from genome assembly GCA_951805005.1 of Othius punctulatus. Taxonomy (NCBI): domain Eukaryota; kingdom Metazoa; phylum Arthropoda; class Insecta; order Coleoptera; family Staphylinidae; genus Othius; species Othius punctulatus. The sequence continues at coordinate 9,750,477 of OX638143.1, forward strand.
AATACTCATAGAAAAATTTCCAGCACGATTCGAAGTTTTTCAAAAATGGCATTTGTTTTGCATAAACTTATAAAACATTCGCCGAAAATTATGAAATTATAATTGCAACCCATAAAGTATAATTGGAAATTGCAAAATTTTGATCGTAAATTATACAATGTTATGAAAGTTATAACATTTCCAGCACGAATTCAAAATATTATTGGTAATAGCAAAATGTATATTGAAAGTGATGAAATTTTCATTGCAGGTTATAAATACTCATAGAAAACATGAAAATGTAATTGAAAAGTACAAATTTTCGTTGGAATTCGAGAAATTTTGAACAGAGATTAATTATTTCAATGAAAATTATAAAATATTCAGTATAGTGATGAAATTTGTAACAGTTTTAGCATAATGGTGAAATTTTCATCGAAACTTATAAAATATTCATAGAAAATTATGACTACCTATATAAATGAAAATTACAAATTTTATTTGCAAACTGTCAAGTTTTGATTCTAAATTATATATAACATTGGAAATTGTAAAATTTTCAGCATGAATTTAAAGTTTTGCCGCAAATGGCATTTCCCCCCCCCGGAAATTATGAAATTTTCGTTCAAACTCACAAGTCAATAGTAAAATAAAACAGTAAAATACACAATTTACATATTTAAAATATAAAGACAATCATATTCCTAACAAAACATCAGTCAAATTTGACTGAATTTATTTTTATATAATTTTCTATGAAATTTTATAACTTTGAACAGAAAATTTCACCATTTAGCCATTCTCCAAAACTTTCAAATTAAACTTTTCGTTAAAATTATCAAATAATCATCGAAAACTATATAAATTTAATTGAAGACTACAAATTTTCGTTCGTTTTTCGTCGACACCAATCGATCCAGCGACTGGACATAGCAGATCTAATACTCTTTATATATAAAAAAAAAAAACATTTATACAACTTTGATTACGAAGGTTACATTTTGCGATTGTCGGTTCCAAGATTGTATAACAACTTTAGAATAGATACTAAAGTCAAAATTCAGAAGTGTTGTTTCAAAATTCATCGAAAATAATGAAATATTAATTGAAAACTATAAAGTATCATTGTAAATTTCGAAATGTTGATTGTAAATTATACAATGCTGTGAAAATTATAACATTTCCAGAACAAATTAATTTTTTTATTAATAATAGCAAACTGTGTGTTGAAAATGGTGAAATTTTCATTGAAAGTAATAAATATTCATAGAAAACAGCGAAATTTTCGGCGTACATATTAATTTTACTGGCAATGGCAATTTTTTTATAGTGGAAATGATGAATGTGTACATGAAAGCTCAACATTTTCAATGTATATTCCAAATTTTTCGTTGTAAATTAAAGATCATAGTAAAATTATAAAATGTTCAGCATTTTATGACAATTTTGAAAAACAGAGAAAAAATGTCGGCATGTATTTAAAATTTAACAGCAATGGCACAATTTTCACAGGAAATGATGAAATTTCATTTACACCTATAAAATATTCATAAAAACTATGAACATGTAAGTCACAATTACAGATTTTCGTTTCAAATTGAGAAATTTTCATTCATACTCATGGAAATCAAATTTCTCAATTTCCAATGAAAATTTATGCTTTCCATTAGAAATTCATAATTTTCGACGAATATTTTATAAGAATTTATTCAAAATTTCATAATATGCAGCAAAATTTTGGCCATTATCTGTAAAACTTAAAATTCGTGCCGAAAATTTAGTAATTTTCACTGCAATGTATAGTTTAGGAGTAAAATTTCTCAATTTCCAATGAAAATTTGAATTTGGTTTATTTTCCAATAAACAGTTTGCTATTGCCAGTAAAAAATTTAGTTCATGCTGAAGATTATATAACTTCGCTGCAATGTAAAACTTACAACAAACATTTTGCAATTTCCATGAAAATTTATACTTTCAATTACAATTTCATCATTTTCGACGAATATTTTATAAGATTTAATGCAAAATTTCATCGTTTGACGCAAAATTTTGGCAATTTTAGGTAAAACTTCAAATTAATGCCGAAAAATTTATAATTTTCACTGCAATGTATAATTTACAATTAAGATTTCTCAATTTCCAATGAAAATTTTTATTTTTCAATAACATTGCATCAAAATTTCTCAATTTCCAATGAAAATTTATACTTTCAAATAAAAATTCATAATTTTCAACGAATATTTAATAAGTTTCAATGCAAAATTTCATCATTTTCAGGCAAAAATATTCAATTTCGGGAAAACTTTAAAATCCATGTCGAAAGATTTATAATTTTCACTGCAATGTATAATTTAGAATCAAAATTTCTTATTTTTTAATGAAACTTTGTATTTTTCAATAACATTACATCAACATTTGTCAATTTCCAATGAATATTTGTATTTTTCAATAACATTACGTCAAAATTTCTCAATTTCCAATGAAAATTTGTATTTTTCAATGACATTACATCAAAATTTCTCAATTTCCAATGAAAATTTGTATTTTTAATAACATTACGTCAAAATGTCTCAATTTCCACTGAATAGTTATACTTTCAATTGCAAATTATCATTTTCGACGAATATTTTACAAGTTTCAGTGCATAATTTTATCATGTCTAGCAAAAATGTAACCTTTAAAATCCATGTCGAAAATTTTATAATTTTCAATAACATTACATTAAAATTTCTCAATATCCAATGAAAATTTATACTTTCAATTAAAAATGACGAATATTTTAAATGTTTATATATTAGATAAAGTGATAACCTTTGCTAGTGTACTTACATTTTTTTAATTTTCAGGTAAGAGTTTCGAACTTCTATATGATACGTCTCCAAAGCAAAGTTGACCTAAAATGTAAGTATTGGCGGAACTAAATTGGTACAGCAATTGTACTTGAGTTGATTATGAGTGTACTTTTCATAAGTTCATACACATCACTGTGATATGACAAATTTGTCATGTAGACCTATAAACAAAATTTGTAATATAACTAGTTAAGTTTTGTAGTAGTAAGTAATTTGAAACCCCTTTTTGTATAGTTTTTCAGATTTTTAAGAAAAATTCATTTGTCTGAAACTTTTTCTTTTCAAGATAACTGAACAAAACTTTGAAAATGAGATTTTTTCGAAGCAAAATCTAGACTCTAAAAGGTTTTAGAAAACACGGACAAAGGGAAATGATGTTTTCTCTGCTTTTTTTATTTTTTAAAAATAAAATCCGAGCCATTAGCTGTAAGTCATTCCAGTTTTTTTTAACATTTGGAGCCATTAGCCACAAGACATTCCAGATTTTTTTTTTACCATTACAGCCATTAGCCACAAGACATTCCACATTTTTTTAACCATCAGAGCCATTAGCCAGAAAACATTCTAGATTTTTTAACCAGTAGAGCCATTAGCCACAAGACGTTCCAGATTTTTCTCAACCATTAAAGCCAGTAGCCACAAGACATTCCAGATTTTTTTAACCATCAGAGTCATTAGCCAGAAAACATTCTAGATTTTTTTAACCAGTAGAGCCATTTGCCACAAGACGTTCCAGATTTTTTTTAACCATTAAAGCCAGTAGCCACAATACATTCCAGATTTTTTTAACCATCAGAGCCATTAGCCAGAAAACATTCTAGATTTTTTTAACCAGTAGAGCCATTAGCCACAGGACGTTCCAGATTTTTTTTAACCATTAGAGCCAGTAGCCAGAAGACATTCCAGATTTGTTTAACCATCAGAGCCATTAGCCACATGATGTTCAACTTACCCAAAGCTCCCCATTTCTCCTAAGACATCGCAATCAAAACATAAAATCACCACCCACACACGTGACTCGTTAATTTATGACAACGATTGAACATTAGCAATACGTTCATGGAGGTCCAATTTTTTTCAACATCCAAGCCGACGACTACTCATTCAGGGTGCGGCGATGTCTCTCATGTCTCCGTCTCTACACGTGTCATTTGCATTCGTGACGCCCACCAGGCTCAAAATTATTGTTTAATAATGAGCAACGGGTGTCTCGTTCGTTAATAGAACGAGGCCCCCATTGTCTCTAGCCAGCTACCGAACAAACGGCCTTATATATTCATGGCGTGCAACGAAATCAATCGCCTGCTTTGGATGGGAGGTTTAGAAGTAAACGAGCGATTGTTAGAAGTGACTTAAGTACGTTTGGGCAATCACGTGCGGAAGTAATAGATGCGTGATCGGGTGTTAATATGTAAATTTGAATTCATATCGATGTAATGGTACAATCAGATCAAAGCGTACCTACTTCTAGGATAGAGTATTACAGCATAGTAAAGTATAGCAGAGTAGAAGACTATTATGAAGTAGAAATTATTCTAGAAAAATTGCAAATGTTGCGAAAAATTAGATGAAAGAATTAGATAAATAAAATAAAATTTTATTGTAAAGTTTTTTAGAACTTAACCGATCAGAAATTAAATATTACAAGAACATGTCAAGGTGTCAAGGTGAAGCACAGAAAAGAATTATATTTTATTCAAGGTGGTTCAAGGTGGTTGCAAGACCACCAAGATGGTCTTGCAGAAGAAGATCCATTACAAGATAATAATAATAGTAATGGTTGAAACATTCCTAAAGTACTAGAGGCTTTAAAAAATTTGGGTTACTTAACATTGTTTGATGACAATAATGTTACAATATTAAGGAATATTTTGCCAAATTTTGAATTTTTCAATCAGGACATTAACATTATTTGATAACAATAACGTTCCAATATTAAGGAATATTTTGCAAAATTATGTTTTTTTTAGTATGGCATTCTATTCAAAACCGCGGTGTAGAATGGTATCCGTAGTAACTAGGTAACCATGGTATCCATAGTAGCCAGTTAACCACGGTATCTATAGTAACCAGGTAACCACGGTATCGATAGTAACCACGGTATCCATAGTAACCAGGTATCTGGTTAAAACCACGGTGTAGAATGGTATCCATAGTAACCAGTTAACCACGGTATCCAAAGTAACCAGGTATCTAGTTAAAACCACGGTGTACAATGGTATTTATAGTAACCAGGTAACCACGGTATCCATAGTAACCAGGTATCTAGTTAAAACCACGGTGTATAATGGTATCTATAGTAACCAGGTTACCACAGTATCCATAGTAACCAGGTACCGTCAGTGTCCATAGTAACCAGGTTACCACGGTGTCCATACTAACCAGGCTCCGAATAAAGTTATCTGGAGTTTGAAATACAAGGCTTGAGAAGAATGTCTGGCTGACGGTGACTGACGGTGGCGTCAGTTGGTATGTGGCAAACACGCTGGAAATACGCCCGCCGGCTTTCGGGCGTAAGCCACTTATGACATGCAAGGAAAAAAATTCCAAATTCAAATTAGAACATAAACGACCGTAAAAACAAGTACCAAAATAGCACTTGGCAGGGCGCCGTCCGCCAAAAATATGCCAAAATAAATGAATGGACGGATTCCTGTGATAACAAGCGGTTAAGGCAGCAAAATTAGGAGGCTTTATTGTTCCTTAAAAATAACCAAAGTGATTAGGCAGTTTTTTTTCTCTTTCCATTTTTAAATTTTTGTTTCATCGATGTTTTTCTTTTTCGACCAACTCTAGGAGAATGGTAAAGTTGTATGCACATTGAATTAAAGTTAGGGCTGTAAAACCGTGGGCGGATATCGGTGGTGAGAATGTAACTTAAGCTAGGATAACCAGCTCAGTTGCTTCCGAGCCATTAAATAAAATTAAATCAACCAAAGTTTGCTTCTAAAAAAATATTGATCTTTATATATGCTGCTTTTCACAGGTCAAGGATATTTTCTGCATTAATCTTGATTTTGTCAACAAAAAAGAGCATCGTAAGGAATCTATTTTTGTCAACAAAAAAAAGCATCATAAGCAATCTCTTTCGAGAAAAATAATAGTCATAAGAATAGCCATCAAAATAGGGATATTGGGGTATTAGGAATGATGGGTATTATTTCGAAATAGATTGCTTACCATGTCTTTTTTTACAAAATCAAGACTACCATGTCTTTTTTTACAAAATCAAGACTACCATGTCTTTTTTTACAAAATCAAGACTACCATGTCTTTTTTTACAAAATCAAGAATGAAGCATTTTCTGATCCATTTTTTTCCTCCAAATATATTCATTGTTTTTTGTTTTTACAAAATCAAGACTGATTTTCTGACAATGTCCTTAACTAATGAAAAGCAGTATATATACAGGGTGTTCTACGCAAGTCATAGGTTTACAGGTAACGGGGATCCCGAAGAAATAAAACTTTGAAAAAAATCATCCATATTTTTCTTCTCCAAATATATCTTTGCGTGTGTTACTTTTTGATTATCTCTTGGTTCTATTCAAAGGATTTAATTTTAGAAGCTGGATTTAATCAATTCTTAAATGTTGTTAGACAAAATTTTCTTATAATGCTTATATCAAGTGAACGTCTTATTTTGTTATAACTCAACAGCGATAATAACAATAACTTCAAATTTTGTTATTTAGACGAAGTTTCTGTATTGCTATGAGTTTTAAAATACATGTTTTTAATTTGTTTTCAAATCCTTGCTCTGTATATTTTGACAATTTCAAACAATTTTAAATACAGCTTCGCTGCAATGAGTTGCGGCTGCAATCCATATGGCAATTTATTACACGAAGAACTGGATATAAATAGATAATATTTCTTGCTTTATTGATTGTAAAACGAATACATGCAGGCGATAAATAACGCCAATTATTATCTTTTTCTGTTACGAAATGTAAGTGCACTAAAAGTTAACCATTTTTTGCTCCACCCAGTTAATGTCAGTATTTTCGTATAATAATAAGTATTTACTATAATTGTTATTAATGGCACTGTAAAGTTTTAATTGCTCAATTACTGGACGTATTTCAAGGCGTAATAATTGGGTGGAATTAATTAGCGATTGACCACCGGGAGGCTGTGTGACCAAAAAATTATAAGTCACAATGCTAATTAAGCAAAATCAATTAGCTCCAAATTCATTATTGATGGTTGGCCGGAAGCGTGCGTTTTTGGTGCATTTTTGGTGCTCCATGCTTGGACTTTCTAGCCACATCAATGCCACCAAATGGGCTTATAAAGTGGTATGGTTTCCTGTTTTTCAGTATCGCCCCAAAGGATAATTAATTATAATCGATACAATGGTATTAATTAAAATTTAATTATTATGGGGGAAAGAGATGGAGCGACGTGGGCGTTGCACAACTGGAGAATCGTGGCGCCTGTGCTTTACAAACCGATACTTATTATATAATACTATATAATATTGGAATTTTGGTGGTCGTTTTTGAAAGCTGAAATATTTGAGAAGGGAAATTTTAGAATATAATATAATACTATATAATATTGGAATTTTTGTGGTCGTTTTTGAAAGCTGAAATATTTGAGAAGGGAAATTTTATAATATAATATAATATTGGAATTTTGGTGGTCGTTTTTGAAAGCTGAAATTTTTGAGAAGGGAAATTTTATAATATAATATAATATTGGAATTTTGGTGGTCGTTTTTGAAAGCTGAAATATTTGAGAAGGGTAATTTTAGAATATAATATAATACTATATAATATTGGAATTTTGGTGGTCGTTTTTGAAAGCTGAAATATTTGAGTAGGGAAATTTTAGAAGTTTTAATAGAAATTTTAGAAGAACTTTAGGCGGGAAAGAAAATTTTATAAAGGAAGCCACTTAAAAAAAGGGACAATTTTCATATTTACTGGCGCCCTTTGAGAGCTTCTGAAATATTTGAGCTTTGCAAAAGTAATTTTCTTGCCTTCTTTTCAGTGGACACACAAATAAGTAGTTGGTAATCTCAAATGACGAAAGAACAAAACTGGGGCACAAAATGAATTCTATAATTTGTGCAGAAAGTTTTGGGGTCAATTTACAAACTTTTTTTACAAACTTTACAAAACGATACTTATATAATATTGGCATTTTGGTGGTCGTTTTTGAAAGCTGAATTATTTGAGAAGGGAAATTTTAGAAGTTTTAATAGAAATTTTAGAAGAACTTTAGACGGGGAGGAAAATTTAATAAAGGAAGCCACTTAAAGAAAGGGGCAATTTTCAAATTTACTGCCGCCCTTTGAGAGCTTCTAAAATATTTGAGCTTTGCAAAAGTAAATTTTTTGCCTTCTTTTCAGTGGAGACACAAATAAGTAGTTGGTAATCTCAAAAGACGAAATAACAGAACTGGAGCACAAAATGAATTCTATATTTTATGCAGAAAGTTTTGGGGTCAATTTACAAACTTTATTTACAAACTTTACAAACCGATACTTATATAATATTGGCATTTTGGTGGTCGTTTTTGAAAGCTGAAATATTTGAGAAGGGAAATTTTAGAAGTATTGATAGAAATTTTAAAAGAACTTTAGACGGGAAGGAAAATTTTATAAAGGACTTAAAGAAAGGGGCAATTTTCAAATTTACTGCCGCCCTTTGAGAGCTTGTAAAGTATTTGAGCTTTGTAAAAGTAATTTTTTTGCCTTCTTTTCAGACACACGTATAAGTAGTTGGTAATCTTAAAAGACGAAAGAACAAAACTGGAGCACAAAATGAATTCTATATTTTGTGCAGAAAGTTTTGGGGTCAATTTACAAACTTTATTTACAAACTTTACAAACCGATACTTATATAATACAGGCATTTTGGTGGTCGTTTTTGAAAGTTGAAATATTTGAGAAGGGAAATTTTAGAAGTTTTAATAGAAATTTTAGAAGAACTTTACACTGGAAGGAATTTTTTTAAAACGAAGCCACTTACAGAAAGAGGCAATTTTCAAATTTACTGCCGCCCTTTGAGAGCTTTTAAAATATTTGAGCTTTGCAAAAGTAAATTTTTTGCTTTCTTTTCAGTGGACACACAAATCAGTAATTGGTAATCTCAAAAGACGACAGAACAAAACTGGAGCCCAAAATGAATTATATGTTTTGTGCAGAAAGTTTTGGGGTTAATTTACAAACTTTATTTACAAACTTTACAAACCGATACTTATATAATATTGGCATTTTGGTAGTCGTTTTTGAAAGCTGAAATATTTGAGAAGGGAAATTTTAGAAGTTTTAATAGAAATTTTAGAAGAACTTTAGACTGGAAGGATTTTTTTTAAAACGAAGCCACTTATAGAAAGGGGCAATTTTCAAATTTACTGCCGCCCTTTGAGAGCTTCTGAAATATTTGAGCTTTGCAAAAGTAATTTTTTGCCTTCTTTTCATTGGACACACAAATACGTAGTTGGTAATCTCAAAAGACGACAGAACAAAACTGGAGTACAAACTGAATTATATGTTTTGTGCAGAAAGTTTTGGGGTTAATTTACAAACTTTATTTACAAACTTTACAAACCGATACTTATATAATATTGACATTTTGGTGGTCGTGTTTGAAAGCTGAAATATTTGAGAAGGGAAATTTTAGAAGTTTTAATAGAAATTTTAGAAGAACTTTAGACTGGAAGGAAAATTTTTAAAACGAAGCCACTTATAGAAAGGGGCAATTTTCAAATTTACTGCCGCCCTTTGAGAGCTTCTAAAATATTTGAGCTTTGCAAAAGTAATTTTTTGCCTTCTTTTCATTGGACACACAAATACGTAGTTGGTAATCTCAAAAGACGACAGAACAAAACTGGAGCACAAACTGAATTATATGTTTTGTGCAGAAAGTTTTGGGGTTAATTTACAAACTTTATTTACAAACTTTACAAACCGATACTTATATAATATTGGCATTTTGGTGGTCGTTTTTGAAAGCTGAATTATTTGAGAAGGGAAATTTTAGAAGTTTTAATAGAAATTTTAGAAGAACTTTAGACGGGGAGGAAAATTTAATAAAGGAAGCCACTTAAAGAAAGGGGCAATTTTCAAATTTACTGCCGCCCTTTGAGAGCTTTTAAAATATTTGAGCTTTGCAAAAGTAATTTTTTGCCTTCTTTTCAGTGGACACACAAATAAGTAGTTGTTAATCTTAAAAGACGAAAGAACATAACTGGAGCACAAATGAATTCTATATTTTGTGCAGAAAGTTTTGGGATCAGTTTAAGCCACCCTTCTTCACCATTTGCAATATTTCAATCGGAAATGGTGTAAATTCAGATTATGATAACCGAACTGAATAACAGTAGATACAGAAAATTCTTGCACACATCATAATTTCACTCGACATAATTTACTTCTAATTTCACTTTTTACATAATTTCGCTCGAAATTGGTACATCGGAAAGTATTGTTCATATCGAATTGTATTATAGAAAACGTTCGTATTGGTCCTTCGAACCGGATGTGGCCGTAACTTGGTGCTTCAGAAATAATTATATCAAACCCCTTCATATCGAATGTACTATAGAAAACGTCTCTTTTGGTCCTTCGAACCGGGTGCGACCATAACTTGGCACTAAAGAATTGTATTAAAGCCCTTCTTATCGAATTGTATTATAGAAAACGTCCGTATTGGTCCTTCGAACCGGATGCAGCCGTAACTTGGTGCTTCAGAAATAATTATATCATAGCCCGTCATATCGAATGTACTATAGAAAAGTCTATGTTTGTCCTTCGAACCGGGCGCGACCGTAATAATAATAATAATAATAATAATCCATACTACTCCTCCACCTATAGCGTAATTGGTTACTGTCATAATTTGACAGACAACTCTGACCCAATTACATTACGTAACTTGGCACTAAAGAATTATATTAAATCCCTTCTTATCGAAGTGTATTCCAGAAAACGTTCGGATTGGTCCTTCGAACCGGATGCGGTTGGTACTTCAGAAAGAATCATATCAAAGCCCTTCATATCGAATGTACTATAGAAAACGTCTATATTGGTCCTTCGAACCGGATGCGACCGTAACTTAAGCACTTCTTATCGAATTGTAGTGCAGAAAATGTGTATATTGGTCCTACGAACCGGATGCGGCCGTACCCTATTAGAATATATCAGTAACAAGTAGTTTTTTGAAGAGGTTGTGGTAAGTGTACCGCCTCATTGCGAAAACGCCAGCCGGAAATGGGGTATTTTTACATTAACCAAACGCGTATTTCTGTTAGTGGGTCGCCTAGCGCACGCATCGGACGCACGGAAGCCTAGGCAATTAAGTCTGCACGGGTCATTAAAGGGGGCGATCTTTGGATGAGAAATCGGAGCGACATTGCCTCACCTCGAGCAGATCGATGGTGCAACAGGAAACCCTCAATGCCAAAGAGCAAGATTGCGCCTGGATCTGCAGATCTAATTGGCGAGCAAAACAAATATCATCGCGTTTAAATCGGTTTCTGTTTGAGATACGTGCGAGTAATTGGTGATTACGGGAAGCTGTAATTGCGCGCGTTACCTCAATAAAATTTCGTTTAATTGCCCGCACATTGTCGATAAACGATTAATGCGAGAGACAGGAAACGCCGTTGCAAGGCGAATAAAATGCTACGTTATTAGTCATATGCTTGTAATAATAATAATAGTAATTACGTAGTCCTCGCATATTATTGTCACCCTACGTAATAAAAATATCTTTGCAACGCAAAAGGTAACATAATTGACTAAGCAATGGCGTAATTCAATATTTTATATCAGTAAAGAGGCACGACAGACACTTAAAAACCACCAGTGAAGTTGATCTGCGAATTGGCAGAAATCTACGAAAAAAGAAAAGCAAACAAATCCTCGTTCAATCAGCCAGTCTACAGACAACAGTACTTATCGGAAGAGAAGATTCCACGTGATTCTATGAAATTATTTTACTGGTTTTATATTTATTTAATTTTAGGAGATATGCTTCATCGAAAACAGTATTATTTCTGCTAAAGTTTAAACACAATTTAAAAATGATTATTTTGTCTGTAATTTTTCTTGTTGCTGTAATAAATATGGTTCAAATAAACCTGCGGAAACAACATTTGTGCCACACCAGAAATATAATCGATTGCTACAAGTGAGACATTACATAAAACAAAAAGGACCATGAGGTCCAAAAATAGTGCTGGCACGTTCCGTGTAACTTTCGAACACGCAGAACAGCAATGATCTTATGCACTTGGATCCATCTCAATATTCAGTTCGAAACGAATAAATAGATTTAGGGCCGGCCTTGCAGTCTGCCGTTAACTTTAATCGGCGGTAAATTTCATTGTATAAACGCCTGAAATTATTCTCCTGAAAATTTGACAAAGTTTCGGTATTAAATAAGGGCGAAAATCAAACACTTAACTTTCTGAATTGACAAGTATGGGTTAGCTATTACTGAAATTTCTGAAAATTTATTATTTGCAAATTTGATATTATATTCGTATATAGTGCACCTGAAACTCATTCTCCTGAAAATTTGACAAAGTTTCGGTATTAAATAAGGGCGAAAATCAAACACTTAACTTTCTGAATTGACAAGTATGGGTTAGCAATTACTGAAATTTCTGAAAATTTGTTATTTGGAAATTGATATTAGATTTGTGTATAGTACACCTGAAACTAATTCTCCTGAAAATTTAACAAAGTTTCAGTATTAAATAAGGGCGAAAATCAAATACTTAACTTTCTGCATTAACAAGTATGGGTTAGCCATTACTGATATTTCAGAAAATTTATTATTTGCAAATTTGATATTAGATTCGTGTATAGTACACCTGAAACTAATTCTCCTAAAAATTTGACAAAGTTTCAGTATTAAATAAGGGCGAAAATCAAACACTTAACTTTCAGAATTGACAAATATGGGGTAGCTATTACTGAAATTTCAGAAAATTTATTAGTTGCAAATATGATATTAGATTCGTGTATAGTACACCTGAAACTGATTCTCTTGAAAATTTGACAAAGTTTCAGTATTAAATAAGGGCGAAAATCAAACACTTAACTCTCTGAATTGCCAAATATGGGTCAGCTATTACTGAAATTTCTGAAAATTTATTATTTGCAAATTTGATATTAGATTTGTGTATAGTACACCTGAAACTAATTCTCCTGAAAATTTGACACAGTTTCAGTATTAAATAAAGGCGAAAATCAAACACTTAAATATCTGAATTGACAAGTATGGGTTAGCTATTACTGAAATTTCTGAAAATTTATTATTTGCAAATTTGATATCAGATTCGTGTATAGTACACCTGAAACTAATTCTTCTGAAAATTTGACAAAGTTTCGGAATTAAATAAGGGCGAAAATCAAACACTTAACTTTCTGAATTGACAAGTATAGGTTGGCTATTACTGAAATTTCTGAAAATTTATTATTTGCAAATTTGATATTAGATTCGTGTATAGTGCACCTGAAACTAATTCTCCTGAAAATTTGACAAAGTTTCAGTATTAAATAAGGGCGAAAATCAAATACTTAACTTTCTGAATTGACAAGTACGTGTTAGCTATTACTGAAATTTCTGAAAATTTATTATTTGCAAATTTGATATTAGATTCGTGTATAGTACACCTGAAACTAATTTTCCTGAAAATTTGACAAAGTTTTAGTATTAAATAAGGGCGAAAATCAAATACTTAACTTTCTGAATTGACATGTATGTGTTAGCTATTACTGAAATTTCAGAAAATTTATTATTTCCAAATTTGATATTAGATTCGTGTATAGTACACCTGAAACTAATTCTCCTGAAAATTTAACAAAGTTTCAGTATAAAATAAGGGCGAAAATCAAACACTTAACTTTCTGAATTAACAAGTATGGCTTAGCTATTTCTGAAATTTCTGAAAATTTATTATTTCCAAATTTGATATTAGATTCGTGTATAGTACACCTGAAACTAATTCTCCTGAAAATTTAACAAAGTTTCAGTATAAAATAAGGGCGAAAATCAAACACTTAACTTTCTGAATTAACAAGTATGGCTTAGCTATTTCTGAAATTTCTGAAAATTTATTATTTGCAAATTTGATATTAGATTCATGTATAGTACACCTGAAACTAATTCTCCTGAAAATTTGATAAAGTTTCAGTATAAAATAAGGGCGAAAATCAAACACTTAACTTTCTTAATTGACAAGTATGGGTTAGCAATTACTGAAATTTCTGAAAATTTATTATTTGCAAATTTGATATTAGATTCGTGTATAGTACACCTGAAACTAATTCTCCTGAAACTTTGACAAAGTTTCTGTAATTAATAAGGGCGAAAATCAAACACTTAACTTTCTGAAATAACAAATATGGGTTAGCTATTACTGAAATTTCTGAAAATTTATTATTTGCAAATTTGATATTAGATTCGTGTATAGTACACCTGAAACTAATTCTGCTGAAAATTTGACAAAGTTTCGGTATTAAATAAGAGCGAAAATCAAACACTTCATTTTCTGAATTGATAAGTATGGGTTAGCTATTACTGAAATTTCTGAAAATTTATTATTTGCAAATTTGATATTAGATTTGTGTATAGTACACCTGAAACTAATTCTCCTGAAAATTTGACAAAGTTTCAGTATTAAATAAGGCCGAAAATCAAACACTTAACTTTCTGAATTGACAAGTATGGGTTAGCTATTACTGAAATTTCTGAAAATTTATTATTTGCAAATTTGATATTAGATTCGTGTACAGTACACCTGAAACTAATTCTCCTGAAAATTTGACAAAGTTTCGGTATTAAATAAGGGCGAAAATCAAACACTTAACTTTCGGAATTGACAAGTATGGGTTAGCTATTACTGAAATTTCTGAAAATTTATTATTTCCAAATTTGATATTAGATTCGTGTATAGTACATCTGAAACTAATTCTCATGAAAATTTGACAAATTTTTATTATTAAATAAGGGCGATAATAAACACTTAACTTTCTGAATTAACAAGTATGGGTTAGCTATTACTGAAATTTCTGAAAATTTATTATTTGCAAATTTGATATCAGATTCGTGTATAGTACACCTGAAACTAATTCGCCTGAAAATTTAACAAAGTTTCAGTATTAAATAAGGGCGAAAATCAAACACTTAACTTTCTGAATTGACAAGTATGGGTTAGCTATTACTGAAATTTCTGAAAATTTATTATTTGCAAATTTGATATTAGATTCGTGTACAGTACACCTGAAACTAATTCTCCTGAAAATTTGACAAAGTTTCGGTATTAAATAAGGGCGAAAATCAAACACTTAACTTTCGAAATTGACAAGTATGGGTTAGCTATTACTGAAATTTCTGAAAATTTATTATTTGCCAATTTGATATTAGATTCGTGTATAGTACATCTGAAACTAATTCTCATGAAAATTTGACAAATTTTTAGTATTAAATAAGGGCGATAATAAACACTTAACTTTCTGAATTAACAAGTATGGGTTAGCTATTACTGAAATTTCTGAAAATTTATTATTTGCAAATTTGATATCAGATTCGTGTATAGTACACCTGAAACTAATTCGCCTGAAAATTTAACAAAGTTTCAGTATTAAATAAGGGCGAAAATCAAACACTTAACTTTCTGTATTCACAAGTATGGGTTAGCTATTACTGAAATTTCTGAAAATTTATTATTTGCAAATTTGATATCAGATTCGTGTATAGTACACCTGAAACTAATTCGCCTGAAAATTTAACAAAGTTTCAGTATTAAATAAGGGCGAAAATCAAACACTTAACTTTCTGTATTCACAAGTATGGGTTAGCTATTACTGAAATTTCTGAAAATTTATTATTTGCAAATTTGATATCAGATTCGTGTATAGTACACCTGAAACTAATTCGCCTGAAAATTTAACAAAGTTTCAGTATTAAATAAGGGCGAAAATCAAACACTTAACTTTCTGTATTCACAAGTATGGGTTAGCTATTACTGAAATTTCTGAAAATTTATTATTTGCAAATTTGATATCAGATTCGTGTATAGTACACCTGAAACTAATTCGCCTGCAAATTTAACAAAGTTTCAGTATTAAATAAGGGCGAAAATCAAACACTTAACTTTCTGTATTCACAAGTATGGGTTAGCTATTACTGAAATTTCTGAAAATTTATTATTTGCAAATTTTATATTAGATTCGTGTATAGTACACCTGAAACTAATTCTCCTGAAAATTTAACAAAGTTTCAGTATTAAATAAGGGCGAAAATCAAACACTTAACTTTCTGAATTGACAAGTATGGGTGAGCTATTACTGAAATTTCTGAAAATTTATTATTTGCAAATTTGATATTAGATTCGTGTATAGTACACCTGAAACTAATTCTTCTGAAAATTTGACAAAGTTTCGGAATTAAATAAGGGCAAAAATCAAACACTTAACTTTCTGAATTGACAAGTATGGGTATGGGTTAGCTATTACTAAAATTTCTGAAAATTTATTATTTGCAAATTGAAAAGAACAACAACACCAAAATTGAACAAGAATATATGATGATTTTTATCTCTCTTCTGGTCTAATGACCTGTGGTCTTTCGGCCTAAACAATATTATTTATTACTGCGTTCTATTCCGGCGACCCGATGAGAATCGATTGTTGATGCATTCTTGGACAAGTTTTCTTAGATGCTCGATTTGTTATGGTTCACGGTCGGAATCGCCAAGCGCAAGTTATCTGCTGAATTAAGGAGTGATGCCATCGGGGCGCGCTTCTGTGCACGGAAATTACACATTGTAAAAGGGCAGCCGATATGGTGCGTTTGTGGGGGCCCGGCCCCATGCCGCACCCACGCTCTCGATTCATCCGAGTGCATTCCGACGTCCATACAGTGAGGTCACACGAAACTGAACAGATTCAGGCAACAATTTCAAAATCTTCGGCGCATTGCTTTGCTCCAGTTGTCTGCAGATGAATCCTGAATTGGTCATTGGTCATTGGTCATTGGGTTTTGGATTTGTCCAAAATTAAGTTGGTTTTTGAAAGGATTCTGTTGTACTGTTTTTCGTTTGGCCATATTCATGTAAAGGTACATCTGGAACACCAAATGGCACACTTGGCTCTTCAAATTAAATCTGATCGTTACAAAATTTAGATGATTGCTTGTACATGTTCACAATCCTAGTATTCGTGATCTATCCTGAGAATGGTTGCAAGGTTTTCCGAAACATCTTATGACAATATTTTTGATACAGGCCTTGATAAAAAAATTGTAATAAGATGTTTCGGAATACCTTGCAACCACTATCAAAGTTGATTTCGAATACCAGGATTGTATACATTAAATGATAAGAGGAGATTAGCAGTAGGATTTATGAATTAGCAGTTGAATTGATCATTGGGTGTTTTGAATTTGTCCAAAATTAAGTTGGTTTTTGAAAGGATTCTGTTGTACTGCTTTTCGCTTGCCGATATTCTTGTAAAGGTACATCTGGAACACCAAATGGCACACTTGGCTTTTCAAATAAAGTCAGATCGTTACAAAATTTAGATGATTGCTCGTACATGTTCACAATCCCGGTATTCGTGATCTATCCTCAGAATGGTTGCAAGGTTTTCCGAAACATCTTATGGCAAAAATTTTGATACAGGCCCTGATAAAAAAAAATTGTAATAAGATGTTTCGGAATACCTTGCAACCACTATCAAAGTTGATTTCGAATAGCGGGATTGTATACAATAAATGATAAGAGGAGATTAGCAGTAGGATTGTTGTTATAAGTAAGAATAATTATATGTGAAACGATTTTAGTTTTTTTCAGTTTTTAATAATATTCCTTATACCTGTAGCGTAATTGGCCAAAACATATTTCAATTAAGTAATTTAGATAATAACTGTGATGGGCGAATCAACATCAATCTTAATTATTTACCGCTTCTTCTGTACTACTGCCCGCATTGTCATCCAGCCCATTTCATTCCATCGTGATCCACGTGAGGAGATGTGGGCACGTGCTTTATATGTCGCATTAATGCGACAGCCCCCAACAACAGCATTGCAACAAAATTACATCACGTCTATTCCCGCTCTCTTTACTACACGAAGAGATGCAAATCTCCTCTAAATCGCTGTAATCACGGCAATAATCGGCCACGTGAGCGCCTTCCACCTAGCAATCCCCCCATTCCCCACCTGTTTGCTCAATGAACGAGGTAATTGCCGGTAATTGTTATTTAATTGCGATCTGGTCCACGTCCATATGTGGAAATGTTGATTTATCGTCGAGGCGAGGAATTAGTTAGATTGCTAATAGGAACGGGCAAGATCGCAATTAGCTGACGGATAATGGTGTGGGTGCGCTCTTTTGTGCCTCCTCCTTCGAGGCGTCCGCGATTTGTTTACTCCCAGATGGACCTGCAGGCGACATGAGCAATCGCTTTTCCACGGCGATGCGTGCCCCTGCTATTAGTCCTCCAAGTCTATTGAAATGTCAGCGGCATTGCGTCATAATCAGAGTAGTCATCCACCTAGATTTTAAAACAATTAGGAACTCACGAAGAGTCTTAAACGATTAACAATGCCAAAGGATTTAAAAGTGCTGTAGAAAAAATTTTGTGGTTCAAAGCAACAGTGTTGGTGTATATTATTTCTTGGAACCAGCAGAAACTATTGAGAATGTCGTTAGTCCAGATCACGAGATAAGTTTTGTAATGTCACTGCGAAATCCGCCACGAAAGACCATTTTAGTACGTCCATTTTTTGGTACCAATTTGGCATTTGGTACCAATTTGGCATTTAGTACCAATTTGGCATTTGGTACCAATTTGGCATTTTGTACCAATTTGGGATTTGGTACCAATTTGGCATTTAGTATCAATTTGGCATTTGGTACCAATTTGGCATTTGGTACAATTGGGCATTTGCTATATTTGGGCATTTGATACAATTTGGCATTTATCCGGTTCGAAGGACTCACAAGAACAAGACCAAATCCACCAGGGAAGAGCCTCATTCCTTACCTTAATCGCCATTAGTTTTCCGTCTTTGATACAATTGTACAATCTTGGATTAACTTTGACACACCCAGTTCTAATCACGATTATTTTTGGTGTACAATTGCAAAACTTTAGTTCTAAATCCAATAGTTTTTGGTGCGAAATCCGCTCATAATAATAATAATAATAATGATAATCTTTATTCGATAGTACCAAGAAATGGAGTACATGAAATGGTAAACCGACATAGTCACCCGGCTTGAAACTATGGTCTACTAATTAAGCTTAGCACCCAAAAAGTCATTGATGTTGTATGGTTCGAGCGTGTACAAAATATTGAAAATGTCATTCTTGAAACTTGCAAGGTTGTGGTTCAAAGCAACAGTGTTGGTGTATATTATTTCTTGGAACCAGCAGAAACTATTGAGAATGTCGTTAGTCCAGATCACGAGATAAGTTTTGTAATGTCACTGCGAAATCCGCCACGAAAGACCATTTTAGTACGTCCATTTTTTGTTTAACATAAGGCCCATTCTTAGTCTACTTTGTCTTTTGTTCAAAATACCAGTTTTTTTTTTATAGACATTTTGCTCACTTACAGAATTGCAGGGAATTGGTGGGAAAATCCACCAAATCCACCAAGCCTCATTCCAGTTTTACCTTAATCGCCATTAGTTTTATGTCTTTGATACAGTATAATTGGGCATTTGGTACAATTTGGCATTTATCCGGTTCGAAGGACACACAAGAACAAGACCAAATCCACCAGGGGAGAGCCTCATTCCTTACCTTAATCGCCATTAGTTTTCCGTCTTTGATACATTTGTGCAATCTTGGATCAACTTTGACACACCCAGTTCAAATCACAATTATTTTTGGTGTACAGTTGCAAAACTTTAGTTCTAAATCCAATAGTTTTTGTGCGAAATCCGCTCAAAAGGACCATTCTTAGTATCTTCTTCTTGTTGTGTCATCACCGAGAACGATCGTTGACTCTCATGCTAGCTAGCATATTTATGATCATGTATGATAATAATCTTGTTAGTAGCTGCTCAGAAAAGTTCGACTCATGTTTTGCCAAACCATTGGCACAGAATTTTCATCCATGACATTGTGCCACGACCAACGCTTCTTAGTATACTTTGCCTTGTTCAAAATAACAGTTTTTTTGTAGAAATTTTGATCACCTAAATAATGCAACGACCAACGCTTCTTAGTATACTTTGCCTTGTTCAAAATAACAGTTTTTTTTGTAGAAATTTTGCTCACCTAAATAATGCAACGACCAACGCTTCTTAGTATACTTTGCCTTGTTCAAAATAACAGTTTTTTTGTAGAAATTTTGCTCACCTAAATAATGCAACGACCAACGCTTCTTAGTATACTTTGCCTTGTTCAAAATAACAGTTTTTTTGTAGAAATTTTGCTCACCGAAATAATGCAACGACCAACGCTTCTTAGTATACTTTGCCTTGTTCAAAATAACAGTTTTTTTGTAGACATTTTGCTCACCTAAATAATGCAACGACCAACGCTTCTTAGTATACTTTGCCTTGTTCAAAATAACAGTTTTTTTGTAGAAATTTTGCTCACCTAAATAATGCAACGACCAACGCTTCTTAGTATACTCTGCCTTGTTCAAAATAACAGTTTTTTTGTAGAAATTTTGCTCACCTAAATAATGCAACGACCAACGCTTCTTAGTATACTTTGCCTTGTTCAAAATAACAGTTTTTTTGTAGAAATTTTGCTCACCTAAATAATGCAACGACCAA
Source organism: Othius punctulatus (assembly GCA_951805005.1). Taxonomy (NCBI): domain Eukaryota; kingdom Metazoa; phylum Arthropoda; class Insecta; order Coleoptera; family Staphylinidae; genus Othius; species Othius punctulatus. Next base: position 9,771,076 of record OX638143.1, read on the forward strand.
CGCTTCTTAGTATACTTTGCCTTGTTCAAAATAACAGTTCTTTTGTAGAAATTTTGCTCACCTAAATAATGCAACGACCAACGCTTCTTAGTATACTCTGCCTTGTTCAAAATAACAGTTTTTTTGTAGAAATTTTGCTCACCTAAATAATGCAACAACCAACGCTTCTTAGTATACTTTGCCTTGTTCAAAATAACAGTTTTTTTGTAGAAATTTTGCTCACCGAAATAATGCAACGACCAACGCTTCTTAGTATACTTTGCCTTGTTCAAAATAACAGTTTTTTTGTAGACATTTTGCTCACCTAAATAATGCAACGACCAACGCTTCTTAGTATACTTTGCCTTGTTCAAAATAACAGTTTTTTTGTAGAAATTTTGCTCACCTAAATAATGCAACGACCAACGCTTCTTAGTATACTTTGCCTTGTTCAAAATAACAGTTCTTTTGTAGAAATTTTGCTCACCTAAATAATGCAACGACCAACGCTTCTTAGTATACTCTGCCTTGTTCAAAATAACAGTTTTTTTGTAGAAATTTTGCTCACCTAAATAATGCAACAACCAACGCTTCTTAGTATACTTTGCCTTGTTCAAAATAACAGTTTTTTTGTAGAAATTTTGCTCACCTAAATAATGCAACGACCAACGCTTCTTAGTATACTTTGCCTTGTTCTAAATAACAGTTTTTTTTTTGTAGAAATTTTGCTCACCTAAATAATACAAAATATATATTTGTGCATTTCTTGGCGGATTTCGGGGGTGACCTAAGTGTGATCCGTGTACGTCCGGGGTTCTAACTGCGGATTCTTTTGGCAGCCAAGCATGTGATTCATTGTACGTTTATTTATTTTTTCTTGTGCCAAAAATACAGGCGGATTTCGGTGGTGTTTCGGAGAACTGCAAGGGCAAGAGGCGTAGGTGCTTCGCACATAAAGCACTCAATGTTGTTTTCATTCAGACGTGTTTGCGCACGTTTTGCATAAATTGGGAGGATTTCGCGTGCCGTCGGTAATTCCTGGTGATTAAGCGCTATCTGGCACACAAGTATCGGGTTTAAGCACGTTTGATCATCAACCGAGAAATTAAAATGCGTAGCAGATATTAAGAACATATCAGGAAGAAAAAGTCAAATACTTTGCAGGAATTGCAAATGCATACTGCAGAATTTTTGGAAAACTCAACAAGTTTCGGTGTACACGATTGTGCACACCGAAACTTATTTTTAACCGAGATTGTGGTGCATCTTTTATGTTTTATTCGTTACTTGCTTGAATCATTTATAGCGGCAATCATCATTGCCGAGCGAGTGATGATTGAATGAATCATTTATAGCGGCATCATTTATAACACAGTGGTTTGGTGAAAATTGGTCCAAATTAATTGCCGGAAATCAATTGCTCAAAATCAATTGCTCGACATCAATTGCTCGAAATCAAATGTTGAAAATCAATTGCTGATAATCAATTACAGGAAATCAATTGCTCGAAATCAATTATTCACTTATTTCATAATTTCTAGCAGTTTTGATTTCGAAAAATTATCATTGGGGCAATTTTGTTTTCGAGAAATTGTTATTCGAACAATTTTGGTTTCGAGAAATGGTTATTCGAGCAATTTTGTTTTCGAGAAATTGTTGCTGGAGCGATTTCGAGCAATTGATTTCGAGCAATTGATATCGAGCAATTGATTTCCAGCAATTGATTTCGAACATTTTATTTCGAGCAATTTATTTCGAGCAATTGATTTGGAGCAATTGATATCGACCAATTGATTTCGAGCAATTGATTTCGATTAATTGACTTTGAGCAATTGATTTCGATCAATTGACTTTGGGTAATTGATTTCGAGCAATTGTTTTTCAGCAATTGATTTCGGGCAATTCATTTGGAGCAATTTTCACCAAACCGCTTTCCTGATTTCCATTGATTTCGAGCAACTGATTTCGAACATTTTATTTCTATCAATTGATTTCGAGCAATTGACTTCGAGCAATTGTTTTACAGCAATTGATTTCCACAATTGATTTGCAGCAATTGATTTCGAGCAATTGATTTCGAACATTTTATTTCGATCAATTGATTTCGAGCAATTGATTTTGATCAATTGATTTCGAGCAATTGTTTTACAGCAATTGATTTCGAGCAATTGATTTGGAGCAATTTTCACCAAACCGCTTCGTTTGCAACTATAAATGATTCAAGCAAGCAACGAATAGAAAATAAAAGAGGCACCACAATCACGGTTAAAAATAAGTTTCTGTGTGCACAATCTTGAAATTTATCCCTCGTTGTTGACCTTTGCTTTTTTTGTCAAATACTTTGCATCAATTGCAATTGCATAATACAGAATTTTGTAGATTGCTCGAAATCAATTTCTCCAAATCACTTATTCACTTATTTCATTATTTCGAGCAATTTTGTTTTCGAGAAATTCTTATTGGAGTAATTTTGTTTTCGAATTGGACAACAATTTTAAAATTGTTGTCCGAGCAATTTTGTTTTCGAGAAATTGTTGTTTGAGCAACTAGGTTTTCGATGAATTGTCCGTCCATTCGAGGAACAATTGATATCGAGCAATTGATTTTGAGCAATTAATTTCGAGCAATTGATTTCGAGCAATTGATTTCGAGCAATTGATTTCGAGCAATTGATTTCGAGCAATTGATTTCGAGCAATTGATTTCGAGCAATTGATTTCGAGCAATTGATTTCGAGCAATTGATTTCGAGCAATTGATTTCGAGCAATTGATTTCGAGCAATTGATTTCGAGCAATTGATTTCGAGCAATTGTTTTCGAGCAATTGATTTCAGGCAATGGACCACACCACAATCACGGTTAAAGATTAGTTTCGGTGTGCACAATCATGGGATTTATCCCTTGATGTTGACCTTTGCTTTTTTTTTTTTTGTCAAATACTTTGCAGGAATTGCAATTGCATAATGCAGAATTTCGTAAATTGCTCGAAAACAATTTCTCAAAATAACTTATTCACTTATTTCATTATTTCGAGCAATTTTGTTTTCGAGATATTGTTATAGGAGCAATTTCGTTTTCGAGAAATTGTTATTCGAGCTATTTGGTTTTCGAGAAATGGTTGTTTGGGTAACTGGGTTTTCGAGGAATTGTCCGTCCATTCGAGGAACAATTGATTTCAAATAATTGATTTCCAGCAATTGATTTCGAGAAATTGTTATCCGAGCAATTTGGTTTTCGAGAAATGGTTGTTTGAGCAATAAGGTTTTCGAGGAATTGTCTGACCATTCTAGAAACAATTTTTTGAGAAATTGATTTCGATCAATTGATTTTCATTATTTCATTATTTCGAGCAATTTTGTTTTCGATAAATTGTTATTGGAGCAATTTTGTTTTCGAGAACTAGGTTTTCGATGAATTGTCCGTCCGTTCGAGGAACAATTTTTCGAGCAATTGATTTGACCAATGATTTCGAGCAATTGATTTCGAGCAATTGTTTTTATATTTAAAAAAAAAATCTGTGCTAAGCTCCAATACCGTTAGTCTGGAAGCAGCCAATGGAAGCTTCCGGACTAATGGTATTGGAGCTTAGTATTTTATAGCTTATTTGAGAAAATTAGTGTTCTGATCTCGTTCTTGAATGTGTGGATATTGCTGTTCGAGCAAGTTTTTTTCTCGAGAAATTGTAATTATGACCTGTGTAAAACTTATTGTTGATAGCACTAATAAAGATATTATTATGTTCTTGGTGCTATCGTTTAGAGTGTTGTAGATATTAATGGTGTTTCCTGTAAATTCTAGTTTGTACTTCGTTGTATGGTTTTTTTTGTGTTCTTATGTAATTGCTGTTTCTGGTGTTGTACTTGTGTGTGTTGTTGCTGGTTTTTAGTTTAATGTTGCTTCTTATTAGTTGATATTTGATCTTATGGCTTAGTATCAGGTTTAGTAGTGTGATGGTTGTGTTATGTTTATCTCATTTGTGACTTGTAGTAGATCCGTGGTTGGTATTAGGTGCGGTAAGTTATAGAGTAGAGTAGAGTACATTTTATTTCCAAAATAAATATTACATTCATGGGTGGGTCAGAATAATAAAATAATAATACAGTACATTATAAGATTCACAATATTACAAAGTATATGCATGCAAAAACTTAGTCACTATGTATTTTAACATATTAAAATTTTGGTGTATAAATAAAATACAGAATTTTCATAATTTTATTTGTTTTTTTCTGGATTGGATTTATATTTCTTCTTGGTGGTGTTACTAGTTAATTTCGAACAACTGATTTTGAGCAATTGGTTTCGAGCAATTGATTTCGAGAAATTTATTTGAGCAATTGATTTCGAGCAATTTATTTGAGCAATTGATTTGAGTAATTGATTTGAGCATTAATTTCGAGCAAATTATTTGACCAATTGATTTAAGCAAATTGCTTAAGTTGTATTTATATTCTTCTTGGTGGTGTTACTAGTTAATTTCGAAGAATTGATTTCGAGCAATTGATTTCGGGCTATTGATTTGAGCAATTGATATATTATTGATTTGAGCATTGATTTTGAACAAATTATTGGACCAATTGATTTAAGCAAATTGCTTAAATTATATTTATATTCTTCTTGGTGGTGTTACTAGTTAATTTCGAACATTTGATTTCGAGCAATTGGTTTCCAGCAATTGATTTCGAGCAATTTATTTGAGCAATTGATTTCGAGCAAATTATTTGACCAATTGATTTCAGCAAATTGCTTAAATTGTATTTATATTCTTCTTGGTGGTGTTACTAGTTAATTTCGAACAATTGATTATGAGCAATTAGTTTCGAGCAATTGATTTCGAGCAATTTATTTGAGCAATTGATTTCGAGCAAATTTGACCACTTGTTTTAAGCAAATTGCTTAAATTGTATTTATATTCTTCTTGGTGGTGTTACTGGTTAATTTCGAACAATTGATTTCGAGCAATTGATTTCGAGAAATTTATTTGAGCAATCGATTTCGAGCAATTCATTTTAAGCAATTGATTTGAGCAATCCAAACGAATTGCTTAAATCAATTGATCAAATAATTTGCTCGAAATCAATGCTAAAATCAATTGCTCGAAATCATTGCTCAAATCAATTGCTCAAATCAATTGCACAAATCAGTTGTTCAAATAAATTGCTTAAATCATTGACCACTTGATTGAAACCAATGCTCAAATCAATTACTCGAAATCAATGCTCAAATCAATTGCTCAAATAAATTGCTCGAAATCAATTGCTCAAATCAATTGCTCGAAATCAATGGCTCAAATCAATTGCTTAAAATCAATTGCTCGAAATAAATTGCTCGAAATCAATTGCTCAAATAAATTGCTCGAAATCAATTGCCCAAATCAATTGCCCAAATCAATTGCTCGAAATCAATTGCCCCAAATGAACAATTTTCGAGCAATTTTCACCAAACCGCTTCGTTTGCCGCTATAAATGATTCAAGCAAGCAACGAATAAAACACAAAAGATGCACCACAATCACGGTTATAAATAAGTTTCTGTGTACACAATCATGGGAATTATCCCTCGCTGTTGACCTTGCCACGGTAATCCTCTTAATATTGGCAATTTATTAACACAGCCGCTTGCAGAGATGAGTAATGGGTCTTACCGCACTAATCCTGCAAGATTAATAGCAGCTCCTCTGGGTTTTAATTGGGCAGAATTGGTTTTCGTACCTTCGAAACTTTTTTCGTGACCAACGTGCAGAGATATAAATTACACTGTGTCACTCCACCGCATAGTTTATTACGCCGTGAATGCTAATTTGTTAATCGAGCAGAGGATGATTAATTCGTCGTTCGCCAAGTTATCAATCTCAATTCCAAAAAAAAGCAGTACCCAGTAGACACACACGTTTGGTTTTTATAAATGGCAGCTTATGGTATAAATCAGAAGTGGGATCACGAGTTATCCTTACTGAGTGGAGTAGACACACATTTTGTTTTTAAAAATGGCAGCTTATGGTATAAATCAGAAGTGGGATCACGAGTTATCATTACTGAGTGGAGTAGACACACATTTTGTTTTTAAAAAAGCAACTTATAATATAAATCAGAAGTGTATAACACATTTGGTTTTTAAGAATGAAGAAGTGTGTAACACACGTGGTTTTTAAGAATGGCAACTTATGGTATAAATCAGAAGTGTGATCACGTGTTATCATTACTGAGTAGAGTAGACACACACATTTGGTTTTCAAGAATGGCAGCTTATGGTATAAATCAGAAGTGGGATCACGAGTTATCCTTACTGAGTGGAGTAGACACACATTTTGTTTTTAAAAATGGCAGCTTATGGTATAAATCAGAAGTGGGATCACGAGTTATCATTAGAGTGGAGTAGACACACATTTTGTTTTTAAAAAAGGCAACTTATAATATAAATCAGAAGTGTATAACACATTTGGTTTTTAAGAATGAAGAAGTGTGTAACACACTTGGTTTTTAAGAATGGCAACTTATGGTATAAATCAGAAGTGGGATCACGAGTTATTATTATTGAGTAGAGTAGACACACACATTTGGTTTTCAAGAATGGCAGCTTATGGTATAAATCAGAAGTGGGATCACGAGTTATCATTACTGAGTAGACACATACATACGTTTTGTTTTTAAGAATGCCAACTTATGGTATAAATCAGAAGTGGGACACACATTTTTTCACAGGGCTGTACCTTATAATGCTCGTGCCAAACAAAATGGTGTTTTTTGGATATCCAATGGTTGTGCTTTGATCCATCGATTCTTTTGAAATATTTAAGTTTGATTTTCCTCGAAATTTTGCCAACACCATAGCAGACTGGATTTTTTTTTGTACGCGTATTGGGACGTTTTCATTTCTTGAGGCTTAACAGATGGCTCTTTGTGCGGATGACGCGCTGCTCGGCTAATTCCGTTTGAAGTGGGCGCTTCCGGTGCGCGTGCACTGAGGGCGCGGCATGGCGCCTGCGTGGGTGTCCCCAGATCCTCACTTCCAGATCGCAGACGGCTTAGACCGAGCCCGCAGATTACGATCGAAGCAGTTGAGCCCACGTTTTTCGATGTCGACATTTCGATAGCCAGATGTCGATACTTAATCGATGCAAATTGTGCGATTGCAGTAATAGAAATCGAGGAGATTAAAAAAATTCATTGCTGGTTATTGTCGATAAGAAATTGTTGCAGGAGCTCAGTTTTCTTGCAACCATCAGATAACTATTCGTAACTTTATTGGTGCTTGAAACAATCAGCTCATAGGATTATAAAAATAAAGGCTCATGTATTAATTTTACGTCGTACGACTTGCACGTTTTTACGTCTACCTCTGGCACTTCTATTTCACAATCCTCTGCGTTCACACCCAAGGAATGCGTTGTGTACGTACCCTCTTGACACTTCAAGGCTCGATGTTTCTTCGGCTTCAAGAGGTCCTCCGCTGTTCGGCTGGCATAAATCACCGGCGTTCCCAGGCGATCGCAGCCATTGATTTATTACAATACACTTTTTATCTCTGCGTGCGTTAATGGCCCGTAAATGGCCGTCGATTACCTACATATGAGCACCAAATAAGATGCACGCCTTTCATGGTGCTCACTTGTACGCCATACAGACAAGAAAATAACACAGTGTTCAATTGGAAAAAGACGACAAAGACAAATACGTGGAATATTTTTTAGCATATGAACATCGACAAACTGAAGAACTGAAACATTGTCGAAGAACTTATTCATTTTGATCTTCTAATCATGTTTTGATAATTGGAATGCTTGATGAAGCAAATTGAAGAATGTCTTTCTGATCATGTCTCGTTAATGTTTGATGAAGAGTGTTCAATTGGAAAAAGACGACAAAGACAAATACATGGAACATTTTTAAGCATATGAACATCGACAAGATGAAGAAATGAAACATTGTCGAATAACTTATGAATTTTGATCATTCTTATCATGTTTTGCTAATTGGAATGCTTGATGAAGCAAATTGAAGAATGTCTTTCTAATCATGTCTCGTTAATATTTGATGAATAGTGTTCAATTGGAAAAAGACGACAAAGACAAATACATGGAACATTTTTAAGCATATGAACATCGACAAGATGAAGAAATGAAACATTGTCGAAGAACTTATGAATTTTGATCATTCTTATCATGTTTTGCTAATTATAATGCTTGATGAAGCAAATTGAAGAACGTCTTTCTAATCATGTCTCGTTAATGTTTGATGAATAGTGTTCAATTGGAAAAAGACGACAAAGACAAATACATGGAACATTTTTAAGCATATGAACATCGACAAGATGAAGAAATGAAACATTGTCGAAGAACTTATGAATTTTGATCATTCTTATCATGTTTTGCTAATTGTAATGCTTGATGAAGCAAATTGAAGAACGTCTTTCTGATCATGTCTCGTCAATGTTTGATGAAGCAAAATGAAGAATGTCTTCCTGATCATGTTTCATGAGTGTTTGATGAAGCTAAATGGAGATTGTCTTCCTGATCATGTTTCGTTAATGCTTGATGAAGCAAAATGAAGAATGCGAAGTACAGAATAGTTCTCTTGCACTTCATTTCTTCTTTTTCTTTTGGTGAAAGATCCAAGGAGAAACCATCATTTCTTGATGGTTTATGAGCGTATGAACCAAACTACTGATAGTATTTAGTCCAGTCCATTGCCGTATGTTTCTGAGCCAAGACATCTTCCTCCTTCCTTTTTCTTGTTTTCCTTCAATCTTGCCTTCTATGATGAGTTGAAGGATATCATACTTCTGGTTTCGCATGATATGTCCTAGGTATGCAACTTTTCTTCTTTTGACTGGGTAAATACTGGGCTGACTGGTAAATTGACTCGGTAATTTTCTTCTTTTTATTGTGGTCAAACGTTCGCGAATCTTTTCCTACTCGTAATTCGCACTTCTTCATTGGTAATTGGTGCTGTCCAATCAGTATTCTTCGGTAAAGCCACATTTCATTTGCTTCACTCGTAATTCGCACTTCTCCATTGGCAATTCGTGCTGTCCAAGGAATCTTCACTATTCGGTAAAGCCCCATTTCATTTGCTTCATCAATTAATGATCCATAATCTTAAATTCACTCGAGTGTGATTCGAGGCAAAATAAGACGTAGAAGGAGGAGAAGATAAAATTATCGCATGCATCTGGATATAAATCAGACGCTTGCGGGGATTGTGCAATGGTCGTAAACTAAGAAATTAGGGAACGTATATCATTACGAGATGTTTGTAAATGTCGGGTAATTTCACGAGCGCCGTCCATTAATCAAAAATAAACACGCATAATCTCCACGGGCATCGTAACGTATTTATTAGTTGATAAATTAAAGCGCACCTTTATTTACATTAAAAATATGCTTCAGAAGACTTGGAAGGAGGAAGGAAATATGCGTGTAATTTCAGACGGTTTGAGTGAGCAATCATCAACTATAATGATGCTTTCCACTCTGTTTCACTTAAGAATGCCACCTCATCATTCCCTAATTAATAATCTAATTTTAATAATCTTTGCCAATATTTTGTCCATTAGTTGCAAAATTTTGTATATAAAGCTCAATTCTGAAAAGCTTTTGTAGACTATTGAGTTTTCATGCAGTTTTTGTATATACATATAAACAATCTTTATTGGCTATCGACCCCATATAAAGTCTATAGCACATTCTAAAAATTTTCATCAAATTTCCTTAAAACTATTTGGCCATTTTTTTTGCAAATGTATATTTTGACAAGCATGACAAAAACAATTGAAATGAAAAATTGTACCCATTTTGACACATGTTTTAGTGATATTTTGTCAGAATAATAAAAAATTTGAACAGAGCCAGTTGCAAATTCGATTGAAATCATTGAAATTTTGATAGAATAGTCGAAAATAATGCGAGAAATAATGACATTTAGGACAATACAATTAAACTTTGAAATTGTGAGAAAATCATTCAAATTTTGAAGGAGTGATTAATATGTTTATAGTAATTATGAACATTGTGACAAAAATAATTAAAAAATTGACATATCACCCTAGATATTTTAGTGATATTTTGTCAGAATAATAAAAATTTGAACAGAGCCAGCTGCAAATTCGATTGTAATCATTGAAATTTTGATAGAATAGTCAAAATTATACAAGAAATAATTACTTTTAGGTAATAACAATTAAACTTTGAAATTGTGAGAAAATCATTCAAATTTTGAAGAAGTAATTAATGCGTTTATAGTAATTATGAACATTGCGACAAAAATAATTAAAAATTTGACATATCACCCTAAAAATTTTAGTGATATTTTGTCAAAATAATAAAAATTTGAACAGAGCCGTTGCAAATTCGATTGTAATCATTGAAATTTCGATAGAATAGTCGAGATTATGCGAGAAATAATTACATTTAGGTAAAAACAATTAAACTTTGAAATTGTGAGAAAATCATTCAAATTTTGAAGGAGTAATTAAAGTCTTTATAGTAATTATGAATATTGTGACAAAAATAATTAAAAATTAGACATATCACCCTAAAGATTTTTGTGATATTTTGTCAGAATAATAAAAAGTTGAACAGAGCCAGTTGCAAATTCGATTGTAATTATTGAAATTTTGATAGAATAGTCGAGATTATGCGAGAAATATTGACTTTTAGGTAATAACAATTAAACTTTTAAATTGTGAGTAAATAATTCAAATTTTGAAGGAGTAATTAAAATGTGTATAAGTAATTATGAACATTGTGACAAAAATAATTAAAAAATTGACATATCACTCTAAACATCTTAGTAATATTTTGTCAGAATAATAAAAATTTGAACAGAGCCAGTTGCAAATTCTATTGTAATCATTGAAATTTTGATAGAATAGTTGAGATTATGCGAGAAATAATGACATTTAGGTAAAAACAATTCAACTTTGAAATTGTGGAAAAGTTATTCAAATTTTGAAGAAGTAATTGATGTGTTTATAGTAATTATGAACATAGTGACAAAAATAATTAAAAAATTGACATATCACCCTAAAGATTTTAGAGATATTTTGTCAGAATAATAAAAAATTGAACAGAGTCGGTTGCAAATTCGATTGTAACCATTGAAATTTTGATAGAATAGTCAAGATTATGCGAGAAATAATGACATTTAGGTAAAAACAATTAAACTTTGAAATTGTGAGAAAATCATTCAAATTTTGAAGGAGTAATTAAAGTGTTTATAGTAATTATGAACATCGTGACAAAAATAATTAAAAATTTGACATATCACCCTAAAGATTTTAGTAATATTTTCTCAAAATAATAAAAATTTGAACAGAACCAGTTGCAAATTCGATTGTAATCATTAAAATTTTGATATAATAGTTGAGATTATGCGAGAAATAATGACATCAAGGTAAAAACAATTAAACTTTGAAATTGTGAGAAAATCATTCAAATATTGAAGAAGTAATTAATGTGTTTATAGTAATTATGAACATTGTGACAAAAATAATTAAAAATTTGACATATCACCCTACAGATTTTAGTGATATTTTGTCAGAATAATAAAAATTTGAACAGAGCCAGTTGCAAATTCGATTGTAATCATTGAAATTTTGATCGAAGAGTCGAGATTATTCGAGAAATATTGACTTTTAGGTGAAAACAATCAAACTTTGAAATTGTGAAAAAATTATTTAAATTTTGAAGAAGTAATTCATGTGTTTATAGTAATTATGATCATTGTGACAAAAATAATTAAAAAATCGACATATCACCCTAAAGATTTTAGTGATATTTTGTCAGAATTATAAAAATTTGAACAGAGCCAGTTGCAAATTCGATTGTAATCATTGAAATTTTGATAGAATAGTCGAAATTATGCGAGAAATAAAGAATTTTAGGTAATAACAATAAAACTTTGAAATTGTGAGAAAATCATTCAAATTTTGACGAAGTAAGTAATTGATGTGTTTATAGTAATTATGAACATAGTGACAAATATAATTAAAAACTTGACATATCACCCTAAATATTTTAGTGTAATTTTGTCAGAATAATAAAAAGTTGAACAGAGCCACTGGCTAATTCGATTGTAATGATTGAAATTTTGATAGAATAGTCGAGATTATACAAGAAATAATTACTTTTAGGTAATATCAATTAAACTTTGAAATTGTGAGAAAATCATTCAAATTTTGAAGAAGTAATTAATGTGTTTGTAGTAATTATGAACATTGTGACAAAAATAATTAAAAATTTGACATATCACCCTAAATATTTTAGTGATATTTTGTCAGAAAAATAAAAATTTGAACAGAGCCAGTTGCAAATTCGATTGTAATCATTGAAATTTTGATAGAATAGTCGAGATTATGCGAGAAATAATGACATTTAGGTAAAAACAATTAAACTTTGAAATTGTGAGAAAATCATTCAAATTTTGAAGGACTAATTAATGTGTTTATAGTAATTATGAACATCGTGACAAAAATAATTAAAAATTTGACATATCACCCTAAAGCATTAGTGATATTTTGTCAGAATAATAAAAATTTGAACAGAGCCAGTTGCAAATTCGATTGTAATCATTGAAATTTTGATAGAATAGTCGATATTATGCGAGAAATAATGACATTTAGGTAAAAACAATAAAACCTTGAAATTGTGAGAAAATCATTCAAATTTTGAAGGAGTAATTAAAGTGTTTATAGTAATTATGAACATTGTGACAAAAATAATTAAAAAATTGACATATCACCCTAAAGATTTTAGTGATATTTTGTCAGAATAATAAGAAATTGAACAGAGCCAGTTGCAAATTCGATTGTAATCATTGAAATTTTGATAGAATAGTCGAGATTATGCGAGAAATAATGACATTTAGGTAAAAACAATTAAACTTTTAAATTGTGAGAAAATCATTCAAATTTTGAAGAAGTAATGAATGTGTTTATAGTAATTATGAACATTGTGCCAAAAATAATTAAAAATTTGACATATCACCCTACAGATTTTAGTGATATTTTGTCAGAATAATAATAATTTGAACAGAGCCAGTTGCAAATTCGATTGTAATCATTGAAATTTTGATAGAATAGTTGAGATTATGCGGGAAATAATGACATTTAGGTAAAAACAATTAAACTTTGAAATTGTGAAAAAATCATTCAAATTTTGAAGGAGTAATTAAAGTGTTTATAGTAATTATGAACATCGTGACAAAAATAATAAAAAAATTGACATATCAGGCTAAAGATTTTAGTGATATTTTGTCAGAATAATAAAAATTTGAACAGAGCCACCTGCAAATTCGATTGTAATCATTGAAATTTTGATAGAATAGTCAAAATTATACAAGAAATAATTGCTTTTAGGTAATATCAATTAAACTTTGAAATTGTGAGTAAATAATTCAAATTTTGAAGAAGTAATTAATGTGTTTATAGTAATTATGAACATTGTGACAAAAATAATTAAAAATTTGACATATCACCCTAAATATTTTAGTGATATTTTGCCAGAATAATAAAAAATTGAACAGAGCCAGTTGCAAATTCGATTTTAATCATTGAAATTTTGATAGAATAGTCGAGATTATGCGACAAATAATGACATTTAGGTAAAAACAATTAAACTTTGAAATTGTGAGAAAATCATTCAAATTTTGAAGGAGCAATTAATGTGTTTATAGTAATTATGAACATTGTGACAAAAATAATTAAAAATTTGACATATCACCCTAAAGATTTTAATAATATTTTGTCAGAATAATAGAAATTTGAACAGAGAAAGTTGCAAATTCGATTGTAATTATAGAAATTTTGATAGAATAGTCGAGATTATGCGAGAAATAATGACATTTAGGTAAAATCAATTAAACTTTGAAATTGTGAGAAAATCATTCAAATTTTGAAGGAGTAATTAAAGTGTTTACAGTTATTATGGACATTATGATAAAATCATTCAAAATTTTACATATCACCAGAAAAGCAGTAGTTGTATGTTTCATTGAAGATTACAAATAGGTACATAGTTCAGATATTAGTAGATAACGCCTGTCCATTACCTCAGAATGTGGGTGGTTTCCTATAACCGATTGGATTATGTGTGCCCTCCTTAAATATTATCATAGGCTTGACGCTTGTTTGCACTATTCCTACCTGTTCTGGTTTGTAAGCTTAATCACAGTTTATGTGCACAAATATATAGATAAAAGGCGATTTGTGTGCTCATATCAACACGTCTACTGGGGCAAACATAAAATAGAGCAATGTTTCCCTATCTTACAGATAACTTATCAACCAACTTTGGAAAGAACGGAAATTCTTCTGGCCCTATGGTCAAAGATTAGACTTTCTTCTCATGGCGCTGTGGTCAATGATAGGACATTCTTCTCCTGGCCCTATGGTCAAAGATTGGACTTTCTTCTCCTGGCCCTATGGGCAATTTAGGACCTTGGTCTACATCATGACTTTATTCCATCAGTCTCTGTGTTTCTTACCACATACAATGGCATTTTAAAATTTTTGGGAAAATTTGGGAAAACAAAATAGAGCCATGTTTCTCTATCCTACAAATAACTTATCAACCAACTTTGGAATGAACGGACATTCTTCTTCTGGCCCTATGGTCAAAGATTAGATTTTCTTCTCCTGGCCCTGTGGTCAAAAATAAGACATTCTTCTCCTGGCCCTATGGTCAAAGATAGGAAATTCTTCTCCTGGCCTTATGGTCAATGCAGGACCTTGGTCTTCATAATGACTTTATTCCATCAGTCTCTGCGTTTATTACCACATACAATGGCATTTTAAATTTTTTGGCAAAATTGGGGAAAACAAAATAGAGCCATGTTTTTCTATCCTACAAATAACTTATCAATCAACTTTGGAATGAACGGACATTCTTCTTCTGGCCCTATGGTCAAAGATTAGACTTTCTTCTCCTTAGCCCTGTAGTCATAGATAAGACATTCTTCTAATGGCCCTATGGTCAAAGATCATACTTTCTTCTCCTGGCCCTATGGTCAAAGATAAGACATTCTTCTCCAGGCCCTATGGTCAAATATCAGACTTTCTTCTTCTGGCCCTATGGTCAATGTAGGACCTTGGTCTTCATCATGACTTTATTCCATGCCTCTGCATTTATTAGCACATCACTGGCATTTCAAATTTTTTGGGAAAACTGGGGTTCCAAAAATTATTACAATCACTGCTCCAATGATAAATTCTATTAGTTGTATCAAGAAAATTTATTGATTCGACAGGTTGTGAAATTCGCTTGTGACGATGGCATTGATGAAAGCCTCGGGGCGAATTTACGTGGAAAATACCGAAGTATTGCTCACCAGTTTAAATCTCGCAGTATTGAAATTTATCGACCGAATCGATAAGTCATTTCGTCTATTTCGGACGCGAAACGGTGACTCAGTGACCAGCGCTAGTAAACCAATGCAAAGAAAAACACCATTTGGCAAAGGTTCTCGAGCGATTTACACAAATTCTCGTTTTAGATCTCGTGCATTACTTGCTGAAGCATCGGGGCGTTATTTTTTATTGTTATTACTGCATCGCACTTGCGTGTTATTGCCACGATTACTCACTGCCAGGAATTGCCAGCACCTATTCGTGAATTTAAAATTCCTAAGTGGCTCTTCTATCAAAGCCTCATACAATAATTCTTAAATTTTTAGATGTAAAGGAAAAATATGGGAACGGTTACTCACTGGCTGGAATTGCCAGCAACTATTCCTGAATTTAAAATTCCTAAGTGGCACTTCTATCAAAGTCTCATACAATAATTCTCAAATTCTCAGATGTAAAGGAAACGGTTACTCACTGGCTGGAATTGCCAGTACCTATTCGTGAATTTAAAATTCCCAAATGGCTCTTCTGCCAAAGTTTCGTACAATAATTCTGAAATTCTCAGATTTAAAGGACAAATATGGCAATTAGCACATACTTATCGCAAACAGTTCATAAATCTGATCTAATTGTAGTGATCAAAATTATTGCTAAAACAGTTCATAAATCTGATCTAATTGTGGTGATCAAAATTATTGCTAAATTGTGGTGCAGCTATTCGTCTGTGGCTTTCACAGACTGACATCATATCCGTATCCTTCCTAATCGCTTCTATTGGAATTTAAATGGGCACGATTCCGCCTGCCAATTAATATCAATAGGTGCGTTAATTAGCGATTAATTGTTTCAATTTGCGTGGAATTGACCACTTACCTATACTCACAAAAAATAAATCAGTTACAAGAAAGAAGTTTTGTTTGCCTACTAAAATACACGAAATGATAAATTTGGCTTGAAATTGAGCAAGATGATATTTTTATACAATTTTCATATAGTAAAAATGCAAATTTTCCAATTTATTGCCGCTAATGAAAGCCTTGCTCTTTCCATCACTGCGTGAGGATGGCAAAATTAAACCGCCTATTTCAAATTATTGTAGAATAAAGTCATGTCCACGTAATAACTTGTCTTGACATGTCAAGGGCCTGACGCTCGCCATTCTTGTTTTTCGTGCTTGGAGGATGTTAATGCAAGGATGAGGCTTGTTTTTCTTATGAAGCGATTTGATGAGGTGTCAGATGCTGAAATGTAAACACAACAAGCGGATGGTGTGGTTTGCTTTAGGCAAATAAAAATGGGAAAGCTGGTTTTACTTCGGATTCAATTTGCAAGTAATGAAGTTTTATCAACTGTATTATATCGTTTATAAAGATTTACGTAAATCAAAATGGCTTAATGATCTACAATAATAAAAATAATATAGTACTCTCAAAGGCTAACAAATTATACCTAAATGTTTTAGTTTGCTGTTTTGCATGATGCAGAAAATTATGACTTTAGTTGTAATCGTTTTACTTTATCTACAAAAATAGAAAATCCAAGAAATTATTTATTTTGCAGATCTGTATGTTTGTTGGCCAAAAAATCATTACTGTTTTGTACTCCTAAGATAATAGCAAGAAAATGTCCTATGCCTAATCCTAATAGCATTAGGCAAGAAAATGTCAATGCGATTTTTGTCTGCAGAAATGCAGAAGATGCAGAAAATGATTACTTCAGCTATAATTTTCTGGCTTTATCTATAAAAGTAGAAAACATGAACAAAATCATTTATTTTGTAGGTATTGGCTTAACAGCAAAAAAAATCAGTACTTCTTTGGCATTTTTTTGGCTCCTAAGGCAATAGCAGACAAGAAAATATCTATGTGATTTTTGTCTAGCATACTATTTTTGTAAGTTCATTTTTTAAATTACTTCGAATTGTTTCATTCAAAGTGCAAAATCGTATAAGAAAATCTATACAAAACATTTTTAATTATTGTTTTGTTCCTTGTTTTTATTATTGCTTTGTTCCTTGTATTATCAAAATTTTCAAGTTTGAAACTTTGCATTCAATTTTTTTGTCAGAATCATATCTCCAATTAGTTCAACTTTTTTTTTTGTAATATCGAATAGATGAAAAATGGATCTTTTGTGCGGCATGAATATAAAATAATAAATGATAGCCACTGTTGTTGCCGACGTTTACTTTACTGCGCTGCAATGAATGACCACTATAGCCATACTCAATCATATTTTGACCGTTCATTCATTATCATGATCAATTACGACAACGCAAGCCAACCATTACCCATTTACATTTCACTTACGCAACGTACGAAAAAAAACGTGCACGTTGTTCAGCTCCTTAACAAATTACAGCACTTAACCGATTTCAATCAAAAGTTGCAAGGAACAATTCTCCCAAGTCATTCGCCATAAATTTAGCATAATTAAAACATTAATTTTTAGTTTCACTATCTATAATGGTATATTTAACCCTCAAAACTTACTAATTTTGATACTGAGATTAACAGATTATCATTTTGACAGCCAAACTTGAAGTGATATATAGATTTGAGTGCCTATAACAGTAAATTTTACTGGCAAAACTTACTCATTTTGATACTGCCATTAACAGATAGTCAGTTTGACAGCCTAAAGTTGAATATCGAAGGGATATATAGGTTTAACTACCTATAATAGTAAATTTAACCGTCAAAACTTACTCATTATGATACTGCCATTAACAGATAGTCAGTTTGACAGTCTAAACTTGAATATCGAAGACTCAGCGACATCTATAGATTGTCAGTTTGACAGGTCACCTATTGATTGTCAGTTTTGAAGCCTAAACTTGATTTTCGGAATAAAAACGACAAGTACAGATTTTCAGATTGACAGCCCACCTATTCATTGTCAGTTTAACAGTCTAAACTTGTTTATCAAAGTGTCAGCAATATCTATAGATTGTCAGTTTGACAGGTTATCTATTGATTGTCAGTTTCATAGGTTCTCTATTGATTGTCAGTTTTACAGGTTCCTTATAGATAGTCAGTTGAACAGCCTAAACTTGATTTTCGGAATAAAAACGTCAAGTAGAGATTTTCAGTTTGACAGCTCACCTATTCATTGTCAGTTTAACAGTCTAAACTTGTTTATCAAAGTGTCAGAAATATCTATAGATTGTCAGTTTGAGAGGTTATCTATTGATTGTCAGTTTCACAGGTTGCCTATGGCTGGGCAGTTTGACAGGTTCCCTATATCGAAGTGTCAGCAACATCTATAAATTGTCAGTTTGACAGCTTACCTATTGATTGCCAGTTTAACTGCATAAACTTGATTATCTAAATAACAACGACATGTACAGATTGTCAATTTGACAGCTTACCTATTCATTGTCAGTTTAACAGTCTAAACTTGATTATCATAGTGTCAGCAACATCTATATATTGTCAGTTTGGCAGGTTATCTATTGATTGTCAGTTTCACAGGTTACCTATTGATTGTCAGTTTCACAGGTTACCTATTGATTGTCAGTTTCACAGGTTACCTATTAATTGTCAGTTTCACAGGTTCCCTATTGATTGTCAGTTGGACAACCTAAACTTGAATATCGGAATGTCAGCGTTATCTATAGATAATAATAAATTATTTTCGTGCTATACTACAAAGTTTATACAGGTGAAGGATACAAATGAGAGATACACATGTGGATACAAAAAATATACTTACACAGTTTAGTTTAGATAGACAATAGAAGTTTGGGACTACATAAAGTAAGGATAAAATATTGTCAGTTCATACATGCAGAATGCCAGTTTAACTGTTCATTGTAAATTTGACAGAATAAACTTGATTATAAAAGTGTTAGTATTATGTACAGATTGTCAATTTGGCAGGTGACCTATTGATTGCCAGTTTCACAGGTTACCTATTAATTATCAGCTTGACAGGTGCCCTATTGATTGTCAGTTGATCAGCCTAAATTTGATTATCGGAATAACAACTATCTGTTCACTACATGTACAGATTGTCAGTTTAGTGGTCTAAACATCATTTTCAAAGTGTCAGCAATATCCATAGATTGTCAGTTTGTCAGGTTACCTATTGATTGTCAGTTTGTCAGGTTACCTATTGATTGTCAGTTTCACAGGTTACCTATTGATTGTCAGTTTCACAGGTTACCTATTGATTGTCAGTTTCGCAGGTTACCTATTCCTTATCATTTCTCAGCTTAAACTTATCGATTATATGTTAACACAAATTGTCAGTTAAACAGTATCTACCTGCAGAATGCCAGTTTAACAATTTATTGTAAGAATAAACTTGATTATTGGAATAACAACGACATTCGAATACAACAGAACGTACAGATTGGCAGCTTACCTATTCATTGTCAGTTTTACGGTCTACACTTGGTTATTAAAGTGTCAGAATTATCTATAGATTGTCAAATAGTTGTTATTATTTGACAGATTGCCTATTGATTGTCAGTTTCGCAGGTTACCTGTTGATTGTCAGTTTGACAGGTCCCTTATTGATTGTCAGTTGAACAACATAAACTTGATTATCGGAGTGTCAACGACATCTATAGATTGTCAGCTTGATAGCTTACCATTACATTGTCAGTTTGGCAGCCTAAACTTGATTATCGGAGTGTTAGCGACATCTATAGATTATCAGTTTGACAAGTCACCAATTCATTGTCAATTTAGCGGCCTAAACTTGATTATAAGAGTGATAATGACATCTATAGGTTGTCAGTTCGACAGTTTAATTATTTATTGTAAGTTTGACATGATAAACTTGATTATTAGAGTGACAACGACAGCTATTGCTTACCTATTAATTGTCAGTTTTGCAGCCTAAACTAATCGATTGTCAGGTTGACAAGAGCATCTATAAGTTCATAAGTTTTCTCACTGAATGCCACCTTGACAGCGTAAACGTATTGATTCTCGGCCAAATTCTCGGCCTAAACTTATAGATTATATGGTTGACTCAAATTGTCAGTTTAACAGCTTATACCTGTAGAATGCTAGTTTGGCAGCTTACACCTGTAGAATGCTAGTTTGGCAGCTTACACCTTTTGAGCATCGTTTTGACAGTCTGCACTTTTTGAGCATCGTTTTGACAGTCTTAATCATTGGTTTGACAGTCTGCACTTATTGATCATCAGTTTGACAGCAACATTTGGAGGGTGCTATTTTAACAGCTTACCTGCAGAATATCATTTGGACTGAAACTTATCTTAAACTTAACTTAAACTTATCGATTGTCACTTTGACAGCTACATTTATAGATTGTCATTTTGACACCTACATTTATAGACTGCCACTTTGACATTTTTAAATGTAGATTACCAATTTGACATCTATAAATGTAGATTGCCACTTTGACAGCTACATTTATATATTGTCATATTGACAGCTACATTTGTAAGGCTGTCACTTTGACATCTATAAATGCAGATTGCCACTTTGACATCTATAAATGTAGATTGCCACTTTGACAGCTACATTTATATATTGTCATTTTGACTTCTACATTTATAGATTGCCACTTTGTCAGCTATGTCAAGTGTAGTTGAAACGTACAAAGTATTAATGGAGAATTATGGAAATGTAATTAAAAAATTATTAATATTCATTTTAAAGTGCAAAATTATGAGTGGAAGTTAAAGACTACACTGAATATTATAAAATTTTGTTTGGAAATTGACTGCACTAAAAATTATAAAATTCTCAGCATAAATTTATAATGTTGGCGAAAACTGTAATATTTTTACTGAAAACTGCCAAATTTTTATTGGAAATGATGAAATTTTCATAAAAACAAAGAAAATCATGAATTCTCACTTGAATCTTACAAATTTTGATAGAAAATTGCAAAAAAAATCTACAATTGTAGATTACAGTGATTTTTGTTTACATTTTCAGCAAGAATTTAAGCTTTAGTGGCAATAACAAAGGTTTTACTGGAAATGGTGAAATTTTCATGGAAAGTCTTAAAGTATTCATTGAAAATTATGTTATTATAATTGGAAATTAGTAATATTCCGTGGAAACGGCAAAATTTTTATATAGACTTTTACTTTGACATCTATAAATGTAGATTGCCACTTTGACAGTTGCATATATATATATTGTCATTTTGGCATCTACATTTATAGATTGCCAATTTGACAGCTATGTCAAGTGTAGTTGAAACGTACAAGGTATTCATCGAAAATTATGAAAATGCAATTAAAAAAATATTAATATTCGAGCAAAATTTTGATTGGAAATTAAATACTGCACTGAAAATTTTAAAATTCTCAGCATAAATTTAGAATGTTGCTGAAAACTGTAATATTTTTACTGAAAACTGCAATTTTTTTTATTGGAAATGGTAAAATTTTCATAAAAACAAAGAAAAACATGAAATCCCATTTGAATATTACAAATTTTGATAGCATATTGAAAAAAAAATCTTGTATATTGTACATTAAGGTGATTTTTTTTTACATTTTCAGCAAGAATTTAAACGTTTAGTAGCAATAACAAAAGTTTTACTGGAAATGGTGAAATTTTCATGGAAACTCTTAAAGTGCTCATAGAAAATTATGTTATTATAATTGGAATATAATAAATGAAATAATATAATTCGTTGGAAACGGAAAAATTTTGATTGGAAATTAAAACAGCACTGAGAATTATAAAATTCTCAGCATACATTTAATATGATGTTGGAAAATGCAAAATTTTTACTTAAAACTGCAAAATATTTACTGAAAAATATGATAGAAAACTACAAAACAAAAATTATTGTAAATTGTACATTACAGTGAAAATATTTAATATTTTTAGCAAGAATTTAAAGCTTTAGTGGCAATAACAAACGGTTTACTGGAAATAGTGAAATTTTCATGCTACATTTATAGATTTGTCACTTTGACAGCTATAAATGTAGATTGCCACTTTGACAGGTACATTTATAGATTGCCACTTTGACAGCTACATTTATAGATTGTCACTGTTTCAGCTATAAATGTAGATTGCCTCTTTGACAGCTATATTTATAGATTGCCACTTTGACAGCTACTCTAATTGATTGTCACTGTGGCAGCAATAAATGTAGATTGCCACTTTGACAGGTACATTTATAGATTGTCACTTTGACGGCTATAAATTTTGATTGCCATTTTGACAACTATATTTATAGATTGCTACTTTGACAGCTACATTTATAGATTGCCACCACTAATAGATTGTGACTATGATAGCTATAAATGTAGATTTCCACTTTGACAGCTACATTTATAGATTGTCATTTTCACAGTTACATTTATAGATTGTCACTTTCACAGCTATAAATGTAGATTGCCTCTTTGACAGCTATATTTATAGGTTGCCACTTTGACAGCTACTCTAATAAATTGTCACTGTGACAGCTATAAATGTAAATTGCCACTTTGACAGGTACATTTATAGATTGTCACTTTAACAGCTACATTTTTAGATTATCACTGTGGCAGCTATAAATGTAGATTGCCACTTTGACAGCTATTCTAATAAATTGTCACTGTGACAGCTATAAATGTAAATTGCCACTTTGACAGGTACATTTATAGATTGTCACTTTAACAGCTACATTTTTAGATTATCACTGTGGCAGCTATAAATGTAGATTGCCACTTTGACAGCTATTCTAATAAATTGTCACTGTGACAGCTATAAATGTAAATTGCCACTTTGACAGGTACATTTATAGATTGTCACTTTAACAGCTACATTTCTAGATTTTCACAGCGATAAATGTAGATTTCCTCTTTGACAGCTATATTTATAGGTTGCCACTTTGACAGCTACTCTAATAAATTGTCACTGTGACAGCTATAAATGTAAATTGCCACTTTGACAGGTACATTTATAGATTGCCACTTTAACAGCTACATTTCTAGATTGTCACTGTGGCAGCTATAAATGTAGATTGCCACTTCAACAGCTACATTTATAGATTGTCACTTTGACAGCTATAAATTTAGATTGCCACTTTGACAACTATATTTATAGATTGCTACTTTGACAGCTACATTTATAGATTGTCACCACTAATAGTTTGTCAGTGTGGTAGCTATAAATGTAGATTGCCACTATGACAGCTAGATTTATAGATTGCCACTTTGACAGCTACATTGATAGATTGCCACTTTGACAGCTACATTTAGAGATTGTCACTGTGGCGGCTATAAATGTAGATTGCAACTTTGACACATACATTTATAGATTGTCACTTTGACAGCTATAAATGTAGATTGCCACTTTGACAACTATATTTATAGATTGTTACTTTTACAGCTACATTTATAGATTGTCACTGTGGTAGCTATAAATGTATATTGTCACTTTGACGACTACATTTATAGATTGTCATTTTGACAGCTACATTTATAGCTTGTCACTTTGACAGCTATAAATGTAGAGGGCCACTTTGACAGCGATATTTATACATTGTCACTTTGACATCTATATTTATAAATTGCTACTTTGACAACCTAAGTTTATAGGTTATTATTTAGGCAGGCACATTTGCAAAACTGTCAATACCTTATACCTATTGATGATCAGTTTGATATAATGCATTTGTAGTTCGTCAGTTTGTCAATTCTTTCATGCTGCGTGTGGCACATGGATTAAATAAGGAAGTAATTTCTATTTAAATCCGCACGTGCAGGCCATGGATCGTGTGCCGTGGCAGAAGTTATTTGGTCTATTTATAATGCCCCGATTTATAGCTAAAGAATTATGATTACAAATCACTCTCGTCCGATATAGCTTTTAGAGCTGCAGCATTTTTATGGGCAATGCCACGCTGTGGACTTGATTGCTCATTAAACGACGATGAAATCTTACGCTACTTAAGCAGGCACACGTCACAAAATAAAACTGTACGACGATAAAATTGGTCTTGCCATTGTATAAGGAAAATAAGTTTTCATAAAACCTGCATCCTGTAATAGGATACCTTAACTATAATAGAAAATGCCTGAAATATTTCAACAAAATCATACAAACATTGATATTCAATAAAATCTGAAATCGTGCAAAAATAATAAAACATTTCTTTATCTCAAAACTCAGGATGGAAGTATAAATAAGTTTTCATAAAACATACTGTTTTATATTAGGATGCCTTAACTAAATAGAAAATGCCTGAAATATTTCAATAAAATCATATAAACATTGATATTCAACAAAATCTGAAATAATGAAAAAATAATAAACATTTCAGTACCTCAAAACTCAGGATGGATCCACACACATTCCAAAAATCTGAAATATCTGCGACAAGATTCTAAAGATATGTAGCAAGATTTTTACTAAATTTTGGAATATATTCTTAATAGTTTCAAAAATAAAAAATAAATGAGGAGGGATTCGTACAAAATTTTAGCACGTTAGTGACCCTATTGATTCCTCACATATTATTGATACTGCAAAATTTGAGACAGATTTATGATACAATTTATAAGTACAAGATTTATAGAAGATTACATATAAATCTCTACCTATAGATTTATAGGTAGAGATTTATATGTACAAGAAAATTGTGAAGATTAATGATACAATTGTGCAGATTTATGCCAAATTATGAAGATCTTTGCTAATATTTTCAAGAATCCAATTGGTTCAAAATTTGGTTTTAAAATAACATTGTGATTCCTGAAATCTTTGCTGATATTTGGAAGATTCAATTCAAGTGGTGCAAAATTAGAAAATTTTATTTTAAAACGACATTTTGATTCGTGACAAATTATAAAAGAAACGACGATATTCCAAAATTGTGACGATTTATGCCAACTTGAAACAAATGAAGGTGTGGTTATCACACGACTCTCAATTATTAACTAAAACATTAGATATACTAGAACCATTTCAACGTCGATATACAGCAAAATATGGAAGATTTGTGTCCCAATTCTGATGTGTAGCATTTTTGCAAATTCCAAAATTGTGGCGATTTATGCCACCTTAAAGCAAATGAATGTGTGGCCATGACATGTCTCTCGATTATTAACTAAAACATAAGATATGCCTGAATCATTTCAACGTTGATCTACAGCAAAATGTGACAGATTTTTGACCAATCCTGAAGATTTTTTGAAAGGCTTGCTACATTTTAGAGTTTTTGCTATTGTTTACTACTATTACTGCTACTACTATTATTTAGAAAATTGAAACAAAAAAATGTAATGAGAGATCAGTAAAAACAAATTATTGATTGATTTCTCATAAATTATTGATATCATTCTCGAGTTGACAAAATATTTATGTTGTGGGTTTCTTCAAGAAACACTTCACATTTCGGGTTTATAGTTACAGCATCGGAACCATCGTCCATTGGCAATATTGTAATTCACTGTTGACCAGGGAACGCAATAAAACTGGTTTGAAGCAGAGGCCGAGTCAGGAACCCGATCTGGGAAGCACGATGGTCCATAACTCAGACCGTCCATTCATCCACTGTCCGAAATGTCAAAGTTTACGGCGCTGTTCGAGATGAAGCTGTGCCCAATAAAGTCGGCCCGTTTCTGGTATCGGGTTTCAAAGTGAATTCAAAAGCCAATTCCTCACATTTCTAGGCGATACATGTGAGGATACGACCACATTAATTAGTACTTTACGGTTTGTGATGCCTAATGAATGTTAGAATGCAGATTTGGCATATCAATTGAATGTGAGGATACAAAAAAAAAAAATTGTATTTTACAGAACGCGATGCCTAATAAATTTTAGAGTGCAGATTCGGCACATCAATTGATAGACCATTGAGATTACATATGAAATTCCACCATTTTACATAAGCCTAACCAATGATGAGATGGGTGATAATGGTCGCCATCGTCTCACCAAGGATTAGGCATGATAAGAAGGAGAGCCAATCGATACGATTCACAACCAGTTTCTTATCAATCTTCTTGACTTATCACTGGTAGATATTATTTTCGATAGTATTGAATCAAATATCATATAAATAAGATCCCATTGTTACAATCATTCATGTTATTAAGCATACCAATTGTTGGAACCATTTGTAGACCAAATTGTCAATTGTCGACCATCATTTTTAGACTTAAGATTTTGCAGTTAAATTAGAAGCAAACGATAGAATCAAATATAGAATAGATAGAATACTAATTGTTTGAACCATTTCTAGACCAAATTGTGGATTGTTGACAATCATTTTTAGACTTAAGATTTAGCAGTAAAATTAATGACAAACGATAGAATCATATATAGAATAGATAGAATACTAATTGTTAGAACCATTTCTAGACCAAATTGTGGATTGTTGACAATCATTTTTAGACTTAAGATTTAGCAGTTAAATTAAAGGCAAACGATAGGATCATATATAGAATAGATAGAATACTAATTGTTAGAACCATTTGTTGACCAAACTGTGGATTGTCGACAATCATTTTTAGACTTAAGATTTAGCAGTTAAATTAAAGACAAACGATAGCATCATATATAGAATAGAATAGATAGAATACTAATTGTTAGAACCATTTGTAGACCTAATTGTGGATTGTCGACAATCATTTTTAGACTTAGATTTAGCAGATAAATTAAAGCCAAACGATAGAATCATGAAGTCATCAGTTATGAAATTGGGTGCGATGCAGCGAGTTATATGCATGATTACTCGGTTATTTAGGGAACTGAATCATAGGTCAATTTGCAGATAAGCGTATAATCGCTTCTGGCAGGAGAGAGTGATGTTCACCGGCGCGAAAGTGCGCCATTTAGAATTCCGGAAGTGATATCAGGATGACCTGTTGTTGTTGAATTTGGCACACGTTTGATAAATCTTATTATGCAAACGTTTATCACGCAATATCATTGATTTGGAAATTATCTACTAAAGAATTTTGGGCAGTAAGATTTTCAAGATTATGTTATTATAAGAATCTTGCCTGAACACTTTGAAACTTTCTAGTCCAGACTGTAAGATTTCTAAATCTGCATTATTCAATATTAGTAGATCATAGTTTCTATGCAATACTAAGTATAGCATGATCAATATTGCTGATCTTCAATGCAATGACTTATCTACTTAAAAAAAGGGCAGTTATGAGAATGATTTTCAAGATTATGTTATTATAAGAATCTTGCCTGAAAACTTTGAAACTTTCTAGTCCAGACTCTAAGATTTCTAAATCTTCATTATTCAATATTAGTAGATCATAGTTTCTATGCAATAATAAGTATAGCATGATCAATATTGCTGATCTTCTATGCAATGACTTATCTACTAAAGAATTTTGGGCAGTTATGAGTATGGTTTTCAAGATTATGTTATTATAAGAATCTTGCCTGAAAACTTTGAAACTTTTTAGTCCACACTCTTCTAAATCTTCATTATTCAATATTAGTAGATCATTGTTTCTATGCAATAATAAGTATAGCATGATCAATATTGCTGATCTTCTGTGCAAAGATCTACTAAAGAATTTTGAGCAGTTATGAGTATGATTTTCAAGATTATGTTATTATAAGAATCTTGCCTGAAAACTTTGAAACTTTCTAGTCCAGACTATAAGATTTCTAAATCTTCATTATTCAATATTAGTAGATCATAGTTTCCATGCAATAATAAGTATAGAATGATCAATATTGCTCATCTTCAATGCAATGACTTATCTACTAAAAAATTTCGTGCAGTTATGAGTATGATTTTCAAGATTATGTTATTATAAAAATCTTGCCTGAAAACTTTGAAACTTTCTAGTCCAGACTCTAAGATTTCTAAATCTTCATTATTCAATATTAGTAGATCATAGTTTATATGCAATAATAAGTATAGCATGATCTTTAGACTGACTTTCTGTACTGCCTGAAAACTTTGAAACTTTCTAGTCCAGACTCTAAGATTTCTAAATCTTCATTATTCAATATTAGTAGATCATAGTTTCTATGCTATAATAACTATAGCATGTTCAATATTGCCAATTTTCTATGCAATGACTTATCTACTAAAGAATTTTGGGCAGTTATGAGTATGATTTTCAAGATTATGTTATTATAAGAATCTTGCCTGAAAACTTTGAAACTTTCTAGTCCAGACTCTCAGATTTCTAAATCTTCATTATCAATATTAGTAAATCATAGTTTCTATGCAATTATAAGTATAGCATGATCAATATTGCTGATCTTCTATGCAATGACTTATCTACTAAAGAATTTTGGGCAGTTATGAGTATGATTTTCAAGATTATGTTATTATAAGAATCTTGAATGAAAAGTTTGAAACTTTCTAGTCCAAATCCTAAGATTTCTAAATCTTCATTATTCAATATTAGTAGATCTTAGTTTCTATGCAATAATAAGTATAGCATGATGAATATTGCTGATCTTCTAATGCAATAATGTGATATAATACTGAATGAAACTTTCCAGATATTCAATACATTGTTTTCAATATTTTTTTGTTCCTTAAGTAGCAGTAGAAGTTTCTAGATTTCATAAGCAAATGTATTATACAGTTGTGTCAAATTTTCTGTAGATAAATGTGGGATAATTTACATAGTTGTTCTATCAATCTTCTACATCCGTAATGACTTTTGCAGGTTTTCTGTAAAATAATCTTTGATAATAATAAACCAAATTACATGACTGAGTCTCATGACTAGTCTAAATCATTACATGGCTTGACTTTAGGCTGACTTTCTGTACAAGAATTTTGGATAATATCTGCTATAGTTTGTCTATCTGCTTTACAAGCATGTTACATAGCAATCAGTAAACTTAACAAACTTACACAAAAAATCTTAACAAACTCATATCCATGAAGGTTCTTGGATTTCTGTACAAGAATTTTGAATGATTTCCGCTTTTTATGCTTTACAAGCATGTTACATAGCAATCAGTAAACTTAACAAACTTAAACACAAAATCATAACAAATTCATATCCATAAAGGTTCTTGGATTTCTGTACAAGAATTTTGGATAATATCTGCTATAGTTTGCCTATCTGCTTTACAAGTATGTTACATAGCAATCAGTAAACTTAACAAACTTAAACAAAAAATCAACAAAGTCATATCCATGAAGGTTACATTGCTGTCCCTATTTCATCCCAGAATACTAGAGCCAATGACTCAACAGTTTCTCTCACCTTTTATAATTATACCTGGACCACATCGAGCGATGCCCAAGACCACTATAAGTGCCAAAAACTATATAAAAAACAACAATAACATCAAATCTTTTCGAGCAAAACATTACGCACTGAAGCAGATACGTCTTCTACGATTGGTCAGTAATCTGTGTCTAGCTTATCGCGAAAATTTATCGGCATTTCTGCTTTGGACGTGATCAAAACTGCATGTTGCGCAATGGGATTTGGTGAGTTTCCACGAAACATGGTGGATATTTATAAGTGTTACTGCTGCCATGGCACTGAGCCAGGTGAATTTCCATCCGGCATTAATCAAGCCACCCTCACCTCAAATATGATATATGCGCGACAGATTCAAAGCATGACGGCTTTGAATGAACAGACGTAACATTGTAGGAGCTGAAGCTACAAATTATTCGCACAAAGAGAACTATCTGGAAGCTATATAAAGATCACTGATTCACTTCGTCAAATAATCATGATGATGGAAGAAATAATTCATCTGGTAAACCTTAAAATCTTGAATCCAGATTAAAATCTAAAACTTTACAATTTACAAAAATTACAAAATCTCATTGCAGCACCAATTTATGAATTATTGTCTGAATAATCAATCTATTGCTTAAGCAGTGTCTTCATTAAAACACAATAATGATAATAATAATAACTCATTGCAGCACCAATTTTAATATCGTTAAGATTAACAATTAAATATCATGTGACATAATTAATAGGCTCATAAGAGACTTGACCACCAGTTAACCTCCAACAGATAACGAAACGAGAATGCGAATGGTAGAATTCTCAAAATTAAAAGCGACATAACACCATTCGCGATAAACAGGATTGTACACATAAAATTGGCTTTAACTTTGCATTCATTATCACCCGGATGCTCGAATCACGTGGATTTTGTAGTGATTTTAATCTTCTTAGCAGCAAAACGAAATGAACATTTAAAAAAATGCACATTCAATTGGTAGTGCACAAACCATTATTTTATATCATTCAACTCAGGAGATACGTTTACATATTATCAACGAAGAGAACATATTTGATCATAAAATTCAAACATCAAAATCCGCCCAGATTTTTATTTTATTTTAATTGAATTCGACATCCAAAATAACAATCGATTTTGTTAAAAACAAATTTAAATATTATACATGTTTCTGATAAAAACTTAAGTTGTACAAGTTGTACAATTTTTCAAAATAGTTGTCGTCTGAATGTCATCACAAAATTCCAACTGTAAAACGATCGTTTTTTATACATTTCCTTAACTAATGCTATTTTCTCAATACAATTTTTTTCAGTTTAAGCTTTTATCCATAAAGATACCTTTACATTTTAACAATGAAGTGAACGTATTTGATCATAAAATTCAAAAATCAAAATCTGCCAAGATTAAAAGAAATTATCTTTGATATTTTTGAATTCGAAACCCAAAATAACAATCGATTTAATACAAACATAAATTTAAATATTATACATGTTTCTGATAAAAACTTCAATTGTACATTTTTTCAAAATAGTTGTCATTGAATGTCATCACAAGATTCCAACTGTAAAACGATCTGTTTTTTTAAACATTTCCTCAAGTAATGCTATTTTCACAATACTATTTTTTTAATTTTGATTTTCTTGCATATATATATATTTTAGATTTTTTTTCTTTATAAGGAATACATTATGTTTTCCAGTATTTTTTGTACTTACCTCTATTTACTTCCATTTTCTACTATTTTGATAGAGGGAGAGAGAGAGAGAATTCATCTTTATTAGGCTATCGACCCAGCAAATGGTCTTTCCGCCTTCTATTTTCCAAAGTATTCAATATTTTCGCTTTTTTGTTTTTTCTTCCCTTTTTTTATTTCTTTTTCTTCTTTTCATTGCCATTTTCTAATTGTTTTTTCTCCTTTTTGTAATTATTTTCTTTTCATTGCCAATTTTCCATTGTTTTTTCTTCTTTTTTGTATTTTTTTCTTTTCATTGCCATTTTCCCATTGTTCTTCTTTTTTGTTTTTTTTTCTTTTCATTGCCATTTTCCCATTGTTTTTCTCCTTTTTTGTAATTATTTTCTTTTCATTGCCGATTTTGCATTGTTTTTTCTTCTTTTTTGTATTTTTTTTTCTTTTCATTGCCATTTTCCCATTGTTCTTTCTTCTTTTTTGTATTTTTTTAATCTTTTTATTGACATTTTCCCATTGTTTTTCTCCTTTTTTGTAATTCTTTTATTTTCATTGCCAATTTTCCATTGTTTTTTCTTCTTTTCATTGCCATTTTCCCATTGTTTTTTTTAAATCGTTCTCATTTTGATCCTATTCTTCTTGGTCCGTTCCACTGGCCAATGGTATATCAATTGTGATGGCCGGTGATCGTGTTTCAAGGCGCAGTTGCGGGTTCGGCGACATCAGACGAGTCCGCACAATGGACAATGCATGTTGATCGCTTTGACCCAGTTCGCGGATTCGCCTTTTCTCGCGCACCACCAAGCCACGCTCGATTTCACCAGCTCTTGCACACTTTGCTAAACAAACAATGCGAATTGCCGTCGCTTCACCGCGGCGCCACCACCTAATAACGCACCACTTAATTACAACCAAGGTGACAACCTCAAGATTATAAGTAACGCGCAGGTTCGCGCCTCGCACTTGAAATTATCCTCGATAGTTAAAGCAAGGTGAAAAAATGAACAAATGATTCACCGTAAGTTGCTTGTTTTTAAAATGTTGAAATGACGTATAAGCCATTATTATCTTACATGTATAGGTAGAAACGTAGAGAAATAAAAATAGAATTGAAAAATTGAATTGCAAATTGACCTAGGGTAATCTAAATTTGACAGTGACCAGCAATAGTTTTTCCTCGGAACGATTTTTGAGAAAATGTCATTTTCGAGTCTCGCCATCTATGTGCACAAGGATTATGCATTAGCATTATCATTAGCATTACCATTAGCATTATCATTACGCATTAGCATATATAGGGATTACTCTCAAAATGTAGGATATAATGTGTGATCATGTGTTTTTTGGTTATATTCTCAAATATTACCGAGTGATATCTCAAAAACTGGCGTATCAATTATAATACAATGTGGCACTGATATTCAGAGATATATTGGTATATCATTCATTTAAATTAGTTATTGTCCAATGGGAGGTTGTTGAGATGTTTGCATTTTAGTGTGATCATGTGTTTTTTGGTGATATTATCAAATAATGCTGACACTTTTTCAGCGATATCTCAAATACTGGCGCATCAATTTTAATCAAATTTGGCACCAATATTCAGTGATGTATTGGTATATAATTCATTTAATTTATTTAATATCCAATGGTTGGTTCTTGAGATATTAGCATTTTAGTGTGATCATGTGTTTTTTGGCGATGTTATCAAATAATGCTGACACTTTTTTTTAGCGATATTTTAAAAACTGGCTCATCTATTTAAAAAAAAGGCAGCGATATTCAGTCATGTATTGGTATATCATTGATTTAATTTACTTAATATCCAATGTTTAGTTCTTGAGATATTTGCATTTTAGTGTGACCTTATATATTTTTGTGATAATGTTAAAAATTTTAATAAAATTTGGCAACGATATTCAGTGATGTGTTGGTATATCATTTTAGTGTGATTTTGTGTTTTTTGGTGATATTCTCAAATTATTGATAGTATAGTGTTTTTACAAAATTTGGTACTGATATTCAGTGATGTATTGGTATAGCATCCATTTGAATTAGTTTATACCCAATGGGTGATTGTTGAGACATATGCATTTTAGTGTGATTTTTGGTGATATTCTCAAATAATGCTGACATTTTTTTAGCGATATTTCAAAAACTGGCGCATCAAATTTAATCAAATTTGGCACCGATATTCAGTGATGTGTTGGTATATCATACATTTTATTTACTAACAATCCATTGTTTGGGTCTTGAGATCTTTGCATATTAGTACGATCATTTGTTTTCCGATGATATTCTCAAATTTTTGATAGTATAGTATTGATACTTTGTTAGCGATATTTCAAAAACTGTCGCATCTATTTTAATAAAATTTCACACCGATATTCAGTCATATATTAGTACATCATTCATTTAATTTATTTAATATCCAATGTTTAGTTCTTGAGATATGTGCATTTTAGTGTGACCTTGTGTCTTTTGGTGTTATTCTTACATAATGCGGACACTTTTTTAGCGATATCTCAAAAAGTGGCGCATCAAATTTAATCAAATTTGGCACCGATATTCAGTGATGTGTTGGTATATCATACATTTTTTTTACTTACAATCCAATGGTTGGTTCTTGAGATATTTGCATATTAGTACGATCATATGTTTTCCGATGATATTCTCAAATTTTTGATAGTATAGTATTGATACTTTCTTAGCGACATTTCAAAAACTGTCGCATTAATTTTAATAAAATTTGGCACTGGTTTTCAGTTATGTGTTGGTATATCATACGTTTTATTTACTTACAATCCAATGGTTGGTTCTTGAGATATTTGCATATTAGTACAATAATCTGTTTTCCGATGATATTCTCAAATTTTTGATAGTATAGTATTGATACTTTTTTTTAGCGATATTTAAAAAACCGTCGCATCAATTTTCATCAAATTTGGCAACGATATTCAGTGATGTATTGGTATATCATTCTTTTAATTTACTTAATATCTAATGGTTGGTTCTTGAGATATTTCCATTTTAGTGTGATTTTGTGTTTTTTTGTGATATTCTCAAATTATTGATAGTATAGTGTTGATACTTTTTTAGAGATATCTCAAAAACTGGCGTATCAATTGTATTAAAATTTGGCGCCAATAATCAGTGATGGATTAGTACATCGCTCATTTAAATTAGTTTATGCCCAATGTGTGATTCTTGAGATGTTTGCATTTTAGTGTGATTTTTGGTGATATTCTCAAATAATGCTGACTTTTTTTAGCGATATTTCAAAAACTGGCGGATCTATTTTAATAAAATTAGGCACCGATATTCGGTGATGTATTGGTATATCATTCATTTAATTCACTTAACATCCAATGGTTAGTTCTTGAGATATTTGCATTTTAGTGTGACCTTGTGTTTTTTGGTGATATTCTTAAATAATGCGGACACTTTTTTAGCGATATCTCAAAAAGTGGCGCAACAAATTTAATAAAATTTGGTACTGATATTCAGCAATGAATTGGTATATCATCCATTTAAATTAGTTTATACCCAATGGGCGATTGTTGAGACATATGCATTTTAGTGTGATTTTTGGTGATATTCTCAAATAATGCTGACATTTTTTAGCGATATTTCAAAAACTGTCGCATCAATTTTCATAAAATTTGGCAACGATATTCAGTGATGTAATGGTATATCATTCATTTAATTTACTTAATATCTAATGGTTGGTTCTTGAGATATTTCCATTTTAGTGTGATTTTGTGTTTTTTTTTCGATATTCTCAAATTATTGATAGTGTAGTGTTGATACTTTTTTTAGCGATATCTCAAAAACTGGTGTATAAACTATAATAAAATTTGGTGCCAATATTCGATGTATTAGTATATCATCCATTTAAATTAGTTAATACCCAATGGGTGATTGTTGAGACATATGCAGTTAAGTGTGATTTTTTGTGATATTCTCAAATAATGCTGACATGTTTTTAGCGATATTTCAAAAACTGGCGCATCTATTTTAATAAAATTTGGCAACGATATTCAGTGATGTAATGGTATATCATTCATTTAATTTACTTAATATCTAATGGTTGGTTCTTGAGATATTTCCATTTTAGTGTGATTTTGTGTTTTTTTTTCGATATTCTCAAATTATTGATAGTGTAGTGTTGATACTTTTTTTTAGCGATATCTCAAAAACTGGTGTATAAACTATAATAAAATTTGGTGCCAATATTCGATGTATTAGTATATCATCCATTTAAATTAGTTAATACCCAATGGGTGATTGTTGAGACATATGCAGTTAAGTGTGATTTTTTGTGATATTCTCAAATAATGCTGACATGTTTTTAGCGATATTTCAAAAACTGGCGCATCTATTTTAATAAAATTTGGCAGCGATATTCAGTCATATTTTGGTATATCATTCATTTAATTTATTTAATATCCAATGTTTAGTTCTTGAGATATTTGCATTTTAGTGTGGCCTTGTGTTTTTTAGTGATATTCTTAAATAATGCGGACACTTCTTTTTGCGATATCTCAAAAATTGACGCATCATTTTTAATAAAATTGGGCACTGATATTCAGTGATGTATTAGTGGTGATTATTGAAATATTTGCATTTTAGAGTGATTGTGGGTTTTTTGGTGATATTCTCAAATAATGCCGCCACATTTTTAGCGATATCACAAAAACTGGCGCACAAATTTTAATCAAACTTGGCACCGATATTCAGAGATGTATTAGTATATCATTCGTTTAAATTAGTGAATGTCCAATAGGTGGTTGTTGAGCTATTTATATATTAGACCGATCGTGTGTTTTTTGGTGATATTCTCAAATAATCTTGACACTTTTTTAGTGATAATTCAAAAAATAACGCATTAATTTTTGTAAAATTTGGTACTGATATTGAGTAATATATTGGTATATCATACAATTAAATGACTCAAAGTCCTGTGACTGGTTGTAGAGATATTTGCAATTTAGTGTGATCATGTATCATGGATCATGTTTTTGGATAATATTGGCAAATACTGCTAATAATTCTTTAATTATATCTAAAAAATTGGGAAGATTAGCAATCAATTTGTGAAGAGTTATGCCAATTTCTTAAGATCTTTCATAAAATTTGGTACTGATATTGAGTAATATATTGGTATATAATTCATTTAAATTACTTACAAGTCTTATGACTGGTTGTAGAGATATTTGCAATTTAGTGTGATCATGTATCATGGATCATGTTTTTGGATAATATTGGCAAATACTGCTAATATTGTTTTAATTATATCTAAAAAATTGGGAAGACTAGTAATCAATTTGTGAAGATTTATGCCAATTTCTTAAGATCCTTGATAAAATATGGAAGATTCCAATGAATTGAGAATATTTGGTGCTAAAATTGCAATTGAGATTGGCATGATTTATGCCAATTTCTTAAGATCTTTCATAAAATTTGGAAGATTCCAATGAATTCGGGATATTTGGTACTAAAATTTCTTAAGATCTTTCATAAAATTTGGCAGATTCTAATGAATTCTGGATATTTGGTGCTAAAATTGCAATTGAGATTGGCATGATTTATGCCAATTTCGTAAGATCTTTCATAAAATTTGGAAGATTCCAATGAATTCGGGATATTTGGTGCCAAAATTGCAAATATTTTTTCTCGATTTCCCGATTAATACTAATAATGTTTTTTTTTATTTGTTGCAGGTAAATAACGTTCTACTTCAACTTCTACAGAACATTTCACGTTCATTTCTACGTTCAACTTCTACAGAATCACTTGCCCATGCATAAATCGTAAGTGGTAAGTCTTAATTAATTAATGATCGGTATCCACAGTTAAAGTTTATCACAAGTTATATAGCGAATAGATGCACCCACAAGTAGTTCAGAAACTACCTTCTCAATGCGTGCCTGATCTCTTTGAGGGCATCTTTTAACACCCAGATAACTGTTCGCAACTTAATCAACTGATGGAAAGATCGAAAATAAGTACGTTAGGAATTCATTTCCGTTTATTGATTTCTAAGTAATCAAACTTCCAGATGGTCAATGTAGTAATTATCGTATATTATCGATTTTATGTTTTTTTAAATAAGTTTAGGAATTTAGGAAAAAATTGTAGAAATTCAGAGAGACAATTTTATAATTTTATAGAGAATTTTATAATTTTAGATATTAAGTGTTTGTGAATTTTAGAACACAATAATAAGCAACTCTTTTATTGACAATTTGAGCATTAACTAATTTTAGAAAGAGATGATTTATTAATTTTAGAGATATAATTTGTGAATTTACTAATTTTGCAGAAATAATTTGATTTTTTTTAAATTTTAGATAGCAAATTTGTATTTTTTGACAGAGAATGTAAGAATACTAGAAACACAATTCGAAGAATTGAATGGAATTTTGCAATATCGTAGTAATTCTCGATGCTAATTCTGTCTGTGTATTAATTTTGTAATTTTTGAGAGAATTTGATAATTTTAGATATTATGAGTTTATAAATTTTAGAACACAATAATGAGCAACTCTTTTATTGATAATTTGAGCATTGACTAATTTTAGAAAGAGATAATTTACTAATTTTAGAGATATAATTTGAGAATTTACTAATTTTGCAGAAATAATTTGATTTTTTTTAAATTTTAGATAGCAAATTTGTAGTTTTTGACAGAGAATGTAAGAATACTAAAAAAATAATTCGAAGAATTTAATGGAATTTTGCAAAATCGTAGAATTTCTCGATGCTAATTCGGTCTGTGTATTAATTTTGTAATTTTGGAGAGATAATTTTAGATATTGTGAGTTTATGAATTTTAGAACACAATAATAAGCAACAATTTTATTGACAATTTGAGCATTTACTAATTTTAGAAAGAGATAATTTACTAATTTTAGAGATATACTTTGAGAATTTACGAATTTTAGAGAAATAATTTGAGGATTTACTAATTGTAGAGAGCAAATTTGTAGTTTTTGACAGAGAATTTAAGAATACTAGAAAAACAATTCGAAGAGTTTAGTGAAATTTAGCTAAATCGTAGAAATTCTCGGTTCTAATTCGGATTCTGTGTATTAATTTTGTAATTTTAGAGATAATTTGATAATTTTAGATATTGTGAGTTTATGAATTTTATAACACAATAATAAGCAACAATTTTATTGACAATTTGATTATTGACTAATTTTGTGAGTTTATGAATTTTATAACACAATAATAAGCAACAATTTTATTGACAATTTGATTATTGACTAATTTTGTGAGTTTATGAATTTTATAACACAATAATAAGCAACAATTTTATTGACAATTAGACCATTGACTAATTTTAGAAAGAGATAATTTGATAATTTACTGATTTTAGAGATCTAATTTGAGAATTTACTAATTTTGCAGAAATAATTTGAGAATTTATTAATTTTGGATAGCAAATTTGTAGTTTTTGATAGAGAATGTAAGAATGCAAGAAAAACAATTCGAAGAATTTAATGAAATTTAGCAAAATCATGGAAATTTTTGATGCTAATTCGGATTCCGTGTATTTTCGCCTTTGCAAATTGATTGGTGACTGATGATTCACTGGTTGCTCACTGCCAATTTGGAAATAACGAGAACCTGAGGTTTGTATTAATTGCGATGCGGTTAGACGGTGTTACGTTACGCAACGTTTATTTTAGACGTGCGTTAATTACAGCTTCCTACGTTCCTCGTTTTGTGCACGTAATTATAGAAAGGAAGGGTGGATATTTTCGTCCAGCCCTGCCCACCAGCCATAATCTACCTGCAGCAGACGTAGGTAACAATAAAATCTTCGTCCATTCCCCTCGACACAGAACAACACTTTTATCTTTTGTTTTATTTTGTTCATAAAAAGATCTCCACCAATTTTTTTTGCTTATTCTTCATTAAGAGGGTCATTGGAATCAGCCAAACTTCTTGAATCGATTCCCTCGTAGATTTCCCTCGACACTTTTATCTTTACTTTTATCTTGTTCATAAAAAGCTCTCCGCCAAAATTGTTTGCTTATCATCAAGAAGGTCATTACAACAATGGAATCAGCAATAATCTTGAATTCGATTCCCTCGCAGATTTTCATCCACGATAATTAAAATTTCCCAATCCGCCATCGTTCAATTAGCATTTCCTTTATCTTGATTTTTGCATTGTTTACGTTTTGTTGGTAAATGCAAATCCGTGCGTTATCAGTGGACTTAGGTGTAAATAGTAATGGAACGAATCATTTAAAAGTCTCGGTACGTGCAAATTATGCTAATTGCGTGTTTTGTAGTAATTGCGATCCGCGGCACAAAACGGGAGCCCAGTCGTGGCTCTCCACTCCATAAACACTATTGAAAGGCAACGTAATTAATTACTCGTTGATCGTAATTGCCATAGAATTTAACTAAAAAAACGGAAACTAAGATCGATCAATGATGGCACGTGCTGTATGTTATGAAGAGAATAGTGTTCAGAACGGTGGTATAAAGTTGGCTTAAGTACGATCTTGCATTGTTTATGAGTATGCACACTACTTAATTCTCTTGACTTAAGTTGCATTACTTAAGTCAGGCAGTTCAGTTCAGGTCTTTAATTTGGACTTAAGTCAGGTCAGTTCAGGTCTTAAGTTAGGTTTTAAGTTGACTTAAGTCAGATCAGTTCAGTTCAGGTCTTAAATTACGTCTTAAGTTGATTTAAGTCAGGTCAGTTCTGTTCAGGTATTAAGTTAGGTATTAAGTTGATTTAAGTTGCATGACTTAAGTCAGGTCAGATCAGTTCAGGTCATTACTCACGTTAGGTCAGGTCTTTCAGTTAAGTTGATTAAGTCAGGTCTTTCAGTTAAGTTGATTAAGTCAGGTTTGACTTACCTCGCTTGACTTATACTATTGATATAGTAGCCATCTCAGAAATGTGACCAGACCCAATTGACTGATATTCTTCTGCATGTGTCTTTTGGAGGAAAATCCGTATCATTTAGTTAATTAATACGTCTGTACATAGCAGTGGGATTACTGCTAATACCTATTGAGGATTAGCGATGATAAATAAGGTGTGAGCCCTGTAAACTCCATGGGCTGTAAATTCGTTTTCGTTCTTCGGCGTGGTTGACCTGCACACCCCAGCCCGCCTAAATCCTGTTAATTGCCGAAACGTGTCTGGCGAAGTCGTGGATTTCGAAGGCTCTGCACAGTTAAAGGTGTTAACCTCTTCGTAATTGCGGATCTCGCTGGTTCCCTTTGGAGCTTCGAACCGGACCGAGGACTCTTGCCGTTTTCGCCTTTTTTCCTTGTACGAGAATGGATAGAGCTGAATCCGGCCGCAGAAGGCGATTACGTTCCCAGGCACTCGGCTACAGCGCAATTCCTTAGATGAAGAGATTTATGGCTATTTTAATCCTCTATATATGGTGCACGAACAACCTACTTAATTCGTAAGGTTTTGTATGGTACCAACAAGAGAAGTCAAGAATTTTTAAGAAGAATTGTAGAAAATTACAAGAACTATCACTATCTATTCAATGACCAGGTTACCAGTATAAAAATTCAACAAAATTGCATGATAATTCAAGAAATTCGAACAATAATAATACATTGTTTGATG
Source organism: Othius punctulatus (assembly GCA_951805005.1). Lineage (NCBI taxonomy): Eukaryota > Metazoa > Arthropoda > Insecta > Coleoptera > Staphylinidae > Othius > Othius punctulatus. Next base: position 9,811,854 of record OX638143.1, read on the forward strand.
GCCACGATGCCAATGACAGAAGTAGAAAATTATCCAAAGTAATCATAGAAAATTCCAAAAACTATAATTTTTATTCAATAAGTTGACTTAAGTCAGGTCAGTTCAGTTCAGGTCTTAAGTTGGGTATTAAGTTGACTTAAGTTGCATGACTTAAGTCAGGTCAGATCAGTTCAGGTCATTAGTTGAGATTGACATTAGTTGAAAATATTTGAGAATAATTCTAGAAAACTCAAAAAAACATCATTCCTGGTAGATAATCAAGGTGACAGCAACAAAAATCATGAATAATAAAAAAAACAATTCTCAAAGTTCCAAAAACCATCATAATCTATTCAATGGCCATGATAGCAATTATAAAACCCATCATTTCCATTTGATGATGAAGCTAACAGCATTAAAAATCATGAATAATAAAGAGTATTTCTAGAAAGTTCCAAAAGCCATCATAATCTATTCAATGATCAGGATAGCAATTAGAAAACCCATAATTTTCATTTGATGATAAAGCTAACAGCATTAAATATCATGCATATTAAAGAGTATTTCTAGAAAGTTCCAAATACCATAATCTATGACCAGAGGTCATGACCTGGTCTAGACTCACCTGGCTTGCAATCAGAAAAATCATGAATATTCCGTAATATTGTAAGAAAATTTAAAAAAATCGCGACTCTTAATTCGATGAGCTTGATACCATCAAGAGAAGCTGATCATTTTTCAGAATAATTCTCGAAAGTCCTATTAACTATGAGTATTTATTCAATAAGATAGCAATACGAAAATATCAAATTCGATGAGCTTGATACTATCAAGAGAAGCTGATAAGTTTTCAGAATAATTCTCGAAAGTTCTAATAACTATGATTATTTATTCAATAAGATAGCAACACGAAAATTTCAAATTATTTGCGAATAATTCTAGGACATTCTAGGATAAACCGCTATTCTCTATTTAATAACTTAGTTAACAACGAGGAAAGTTAAGAGTATTGTAGAATAATACAAGAAAATTCAAAAAACCACCAATTTATTGATAAGTTCCATAAAAAAAATTCAAGAATATCCCATAATAATCCTAGAAATATTATCACTCTTTATTCGATTATCAATGTACCAACAAGAAAAGTCGATAATTTTCCAGGATTATTGTAGAAAATTACAAGAATGTTTAGTCTCTATTCAGTAACCATGATAGCAACAAGAAAAGTCAAGCATATTGCAGAATTCTAGAACATTAAAAATCTATATCTCTATTCGATAACGAGATAATATTCAAGAAAATCATAATCCAAGAAAGTTATACAATCGTTATTTGGTACCATGATAGCATCAAGAAAAGTCTAAAATTTTCCAAAATAATTCTAGAAAATTCCAAAAAGTGTCATTTTTTATTCAATAATTAAGATAACAACAAGGATATTTGAAAATGTTTAGTATAATGCTAGAAAACTCTTTAAAACATATTTTTTATTTGATGATCAATATTTATTTATTTATTTACAGAGAAAGGTATATATGGGCCATGTACAGCCCAAATAGCACCGCAAATCAATATAAATAAATATATCAATATAAATCATGAATATTGGAGAATAATCGTAGAAAATTTCAAAAACCATTATAATCTATTCAATGGCCATTAAAAATTGTTTTCAGGGATAATTTCACTTCTCCAAAAAATAAACAAAGAAATATAATTTTGATGTGGAATACTTTGTGTGAAGAAGAATATTGTGTGTAAAAAGTTAAAAAAGAATAATAACAACAGAAAAGTTAGGAATTGGGCAATAGAAGAATAAATAGTGAAACAACAATACATTTTCATGTTAAACTGCCCACTTCTCAAATTTGTAACTCCTGCCATGAAAATATACCAAATATGGAGATGTGCCATAACAGATCGAATATGTAATATTTTCAATTGAACTGTAACTATAAAAATTCGCATTTTCATTTCAACTGTCAAAATGCTGTCCAAACCACTGCTGTCAAAAACTTCAATTTTTGTAAGCTAAACCGCCTAAATCGTAAGGTTTGAGGTTTAGTAATAAAATTTTGCAAAATTTGCAGATGTATTAATAAAATTCTATACATTTTTACAATTGAATTAATAAATTTTTTAAAATTGTCAACTGAAACTGTCCAAAGATTTCATGTTCTCAATTATAACTACGAAAATCCGAAAAATTTTCGATTGACAGTCATACATTTTTAAATTTTGCCAAATGGGCAACTCTAGCAGATAAAATCTTTAATATATTTGATTGTTTGATTGTGCCTATCAAATTCTGTGAAATTTTTAATTGTACTGTAAAAATAGGTTAATTTTTTATTTGAATAATCAAAATATTCAACCACTACTGTCAAAATCTTCCATTTTATTTAAAGAACCGCCAAAATCGTAAGGTCTTCTATTTAGAAATAAAAATATCCAAAATTTACAGATGTATTCATAATTTTTTTTTCTTAATTGAAATAGTAAAATCTTTGAAATTGTCAACTGTCCAAACATTTAATGTTTTCTATTATAACGATGAATACCCGAAAAGTTTTTGATTGAAACAGTTTAGAGAAGATGTTTCAGTTTACAGAAGAAGACAAGAAATTTCAAATTTTACCAAATGTGCAACTATAATAGATCAAAACTTTAATATTTTTTATTGTACCTGTCAAAATCTGTTAAATTTTCAACTGTACTGTCAAAATTAGTGAAATTTGCATTTGAACTGTCATAATATTCAACCACTAATGTCAATAACTTTCAATTATTTTAAGCTAAACCGCATAAATCGTAAATTTTACGTTTATAAATAAAAAATGCAAAATTTACAGGTGTTCGTACATGTCTACCAATTTTTTCAATTGAATTAGCCATATCTGTAAAACTGAAACAAAACTATCCAAGAATTCAAGTTTTCAATCATGAATATGCAAATCAGTCAAATTTTCGATTGAAAGAGTGAAGAAATTTCATATTTTACAAAAGTGCATCTGGAACAGATCAAATCTTTAATATTCTTGGTACCTGTCAAAATCTGTGAAATTTTCAACGGTAACTGTCAAACTTAGTAAAATTTTCATTTCAACTGTCAAATTAGTCAACCACTACTGTCAAAAACTTCCAATTTTTAAAGCGAATCTACTCATACGGTATGTTTTTACATTAAGAAATTAAAAATGCCAAATGTGCCAAATGTGTAACTATAACAGATCAAATCTTCAATATTTTTGATTGTACCCGTCAAAATCTGTGAAATTTTCAACGGTAACTGTCAAAATTAGTAAAGTTTACGTTTGAACTATCAAAATATTCAACCACTACTGTCAAAAACTTCCATTTTTATAAGCGAAATCGCCTAAATTGTAACTTTTTTCGTTTAGAAATGAAAAAATGCAAAATTTACAGATATATTCGTAGAATTCTACAAAAAAATCAATTGAATTAGCCAAATCTGTCAAACTGAAACAAAACTGTCCAAAAATTTAAAGTTTTCAATTATGAATATGCAAATTCGTCAAATTTTCGATTGAAATAGTGAATAAATTTCTAATTTTGCCAAATGTGCAACGATAACAGATAAAATATTTAATATTTTGATTGTACCTGTCAACCTCTGTAAAATTTTCAGCTGTACTGTTAAAATTAGTTAAATTTGCTTAAACTGCTACTTCTGAAAACTCTTTTTTAAGCGATACCGCCTAAGTATGTTGTTATCAATAGCGATTGTCAAAATTTGTTAAATTTTCATTTGAAACTTTGTTAATATTCAACCACTACTGTCAAAATCTTCCAATTTTAGTCTAAATCGTAAGTTTTTACGTTTAGAATTAAAAAAAAATCAAAAGTTACAGACGTATTCGTAGAATTCTATTAAATTTTTCAATTGTATTAGTCAAATCTGTAAAACTGAAATGAAACTGTTCAAACATTTCAAGTTTTCAATTATAAATATTAAAATCCGAAAATTTTCGAATTAAGCAGTCATAAAATTTTCAAATTTTGCCAAATGTGCAACTTAGATCAAATCTTTAATATTTTTGATTGTTTGATTGTACCTAATTCTGTGAAATTTTCAACTGAACTGTCAAAATTGGTAAAGTTTTCATTTGAACTGTCAAAATTAGTAATGATAAATGGAAAATTTACAGATGTATCCGTAAAATTCTACCAAATTTTTCAATTGAATTAGCCAAATCAGTAAAACTGAAATGAAACCGGCCAAATATTTCAAGTTTTCAATCATAAATATGCAAATTCATCAAATTTTCTATTGAAATAGTGAAGAAATTTAAAATTTTACCAAATGTGAAACTACAACAGATGAACTCTTCAATATTTTTTATTGTACCTGTCAAAATCTGTGAAATTTTCAACTGTAACTGTCAAAATTAATAAAATTCATGTTTCCACTGCCAAAATATTCAACCACTACTGTCAAAAACTTCTATTTTTTTAAAGAAAAACTGCCAAAATCGTAAGTTTTTACATTTACAAATAAAAAATGCAAAATTTACAGATGTATCTGTAAAATTCTACAAAATTTTTCAATTGAATTAGTCGAACCTGTCAAAATCTGTGAAAATTTCAACTGTATTCTCAAAATTGCTTAAATTTTCATCATTACTATCGAAAACTTCATGTTTTTAAGTGAAACCGCCTGAATTTGTTATTAGCATAGCGATTGTCAAAATTTGTCAGGTTTTTACGCTTAGAAATTAAAAAAAATAAAATGTACAGATGTATCCGTAGAATTCTACCATTTTTTTTTTATTTGAATTAGCCAAAATCTGGAATATTGTCAAATGAAACTTTCCAAATATTTCAACTTTTCAACTATAAATTTGTAAATCGTAAAATTGTAGTTTTATCATCAAATTTATTGTTGATATTTAGCAGTGCAGAACTTTTGTCACAACTTTTACGACCATATTTAAAACCACAAAGTTCACATAACGTCGTAACGAAATCCTGCAGCGAAATTGATCCTATGTCTCATTCGCCTCTTTATTACCTTGTTTGACAAGCTTGCGGTGTTTTGTGAGTGCCACGCTCTGGGCAATAAATCGATCGGAAAATTCGATGAGTGTCGGGTTCGCAGCCGCCAGGGAGTCGCGTTTCATCCGAGGCGCTTTGATGCACCATCAGGCCCACATTGCAGACGTCGGGTATTTTTAAACTTGCACACCGAAAGGGCGTTGAACCCCCGGGGTACAGGAATAAAAGTTTTTAAAAGCTCTGCGACTCACGTTGGTAAAATATAGTCAAAATAGATGCCGCTAGGAGCTTTGAAGTCTAACGTCGTTTGCTATATTTATCACTCACGATGATAAATTTCGACCGTTATGACATAAATTTGGGATGCGTGTGGGCTGAGATGCGTATACCAAATTCGCTCATAATTTATACAAAGGTGCTGCACGTGCAGCAAAATATCTCAATATTGTTTGTACACAACTTTGGCCCAGGTCACAAAGGCCCAGTTATACATTCGCGGATTATCTTTGATCGTGGTTAAGTTTCTAAGGGTAGTATTGTGTCAACAATTAATTAAAATAATTCAAAATTTCGCATTACGCTATTTAAACCAGGTACTCGAGCCATGTATCGCATACAGTCCGCCGGTTTAGACGGCTACGCCACCGTGACACTATGGCATCTATGGCATTAAGAGCTAACTGTCTGTATAACTTAACATGTCAAGTGTGTGGATCGCTCCGTAAACGTCATTCCGGTGATTAATAGCCATCACTACACGCTCGTTATATAATATACTATTATATAACTCTAATCCCCAACACAAGATCTAATATGGTTTAGTGTTCTATTAAAATGAAGTCACCTATTTAACGAGGCACTCAAAATACGTCATCGGGTAATTTTAGTGTTTGGTGCATCCAAGTGTTGCAATAAATTGGAGTGTCATCATGACAATAACAATGCTATTTGCGAAATTAAGTTACATTCTTCTAAAAGCCGTAAAAGCTGTTGACATCATTATTTGTGATCACCATTGATGAAATGCGTGGGGAGTTATTGAGAAAGATCCAGATTACAACCAACTTGCTCATCTTCAAAAATAGATTGGCAATGAAACTACAATGAATAATACATTGATCAAATAAAACGTGCAAAGGTGCGGAATTAGTAATCGTAAATTTTCTTTATTGGCCTACATTAGCATTGTGGTCATTTGAACATACTGCAAGATTATGGTAAGTATTGCTACTTACCATAATCTCATATGGATGGAATAATGAAAGATTTTACAAACTTTCCAGCACCACATACATTGTTCATCAAACTTCCTCCAAATATAATTTTTTGATGACGCTTTACTTCAAAATCGACTCCAATATTTCCATGACTTGCCTTAGTACCACAGAAATTGTTCATCAAACATCCTCCAAATATAATTTTTTTATGAAGTTGTACTTCAAAATTGACTCCAATATTTCCCTGAATTGCCTTAGTACCACAGAAATTGTTCATCAAACATCCTCCAAATATAATTTTTTTATGAAGCTATATTTCAAAATTTACTCCAATATTTCCATGACTTGCCTTAGTACCACAGAAATTGATCATCAAACATCCTCCAAATATATTTTTTTTATGAAGCTATACTTCAAAATTTATTTAAATATTTTCATGACTTTCCTAATATCATCAATTGTTCATAACAAAGTCTGAGCAATTGTTCTTGGTGGTATCACTTAGCTGACGTGGAATCAGTTAAGGCGCCGACTTCCAATTGCTCGACGCAATACTTAAATTACTATTTTTTTTCATACGCGTCTTGTAAACGCCACATTCCTAGAAATTGATTCTAACTGGCTCATTACTTAAAGCGTGCAATCATCAATAATCATTATGCTCGGTGTAATTTATTAAACCGTTAATGAACAGGTGCGTTAATGAGCAGATCGACGCCTGGAAATTAGTATTCCCGAAGCAGGTGAGAACTGGACGATCCATCAAAGTTTTAAGTTTGAAAGCATAAAGCACGACGAGTAAGCTTTTTAAACAGGATAATTTGGCATTCACTGTCATCATCGTTTAAGAGGTAAATATGGAATGTACACATACCTTTCGGTATCTCAGTGTGGAACCATCGGATTGAAGTACGAAGATTTTTCTTCCACTCAGGTTTTGATAGAAGATTTTTGAAGTTTCAAAGTATATACTTTATTCTCTGGAGAATTAATAGAAGAAAATTATATATATATATATATATATATATATATATATATATACTTTCTTCCTCTGAAGAATTAATTGATGAAATATACATATACATTGTTTGAAGAATTGTCAAGATTTTCAAGGTTTGTAAGCTTGCAAGTAAGAAGTGGATTCAAAAGATATACTTTTTTTCTGAAGAATTAAGCGAAGAAATGTACTTGTTTTATTTGAAGAATTTACAAGATTTTTAAAGTTTATATACATGCAAGTAATAAGTGGACTCAAATTACATACTTTTTTCTCTTATATGCAAGTTATAAGTGGACTCGAAATATATCCATACGTTTTTCTTTGAAGAATTAATAGAAGAAATGAACATATTGTCTTTGTTTGAAGAATTCAGAAGATTTTCAAGGTTGATATGCCCGCAACTAAGAAGTGGATTTAAAATATATTATTTTTTCTCTGAAGAATTAAGCAAAGAAATGTATTTATTTTATCTGAAGAATTAAGCAGATTTTCAAAGTTTACATACATGCAAGTTATAAGTGGACTCAAAAGATATTCATATTTTTTTCTCTGAAGAATTAATAGAAGAAATCTACATACTTTCTTTCTTTGTGAAGGATTAAAAAGATTTTTAAAGTTTGTATGCTTGCAAGAAAGAAGTTGACTCAAAAGATATACATTTTTCTCTGAAGAATTAAGCGAAACAATGTACTTCTCTTATCTGAAGAATTAAAAACATTTTCAAAGTTTATATACTTGCAAGAAATAAGTGGACTTATTTTTTTAGTGGGAATTATGAAATTTTCATTGAAACTTTTAAAATATTCATCGAAAATTATGACATTGTAGTTGAAAACTACAAATTTTTATTGTCAATTGCGAATTTATGATTTTAATTTAAAGATCGCAGCAAAAATGATCAAATTTATAACATGAATTTAAAGTTTGGCTGCAAATTATGAAATTTCCACTGAAACTTATAAAATGTACATCACGAATTGAAAATTGGGCTGGAAATTGTAAAATTTTCACTGAATCTTATAAAATATTCATAGAAAATTATGAAAATGTTATTGAAAACTATAAATTATCATTGGAATTTGCGAAATTTTGATTGTAATTTAAGCATTTCCTGGGAAATGGTGAAATTTTCAATCAAACTTATAAAATATTTATTGCAAATTATGAAATTGTGGTTGAAAACTACATATTTTTATTGGAAATTGCGAACTTTTGATTGGAAATTAAACATCGCAGCAAAAATTATCAAATTTATAGCATGAATTTAAAGTTTGGCTGGAAATTATGAAATTTTCACTGAAACTTATAAAATTTATATCTCGAATTTAAAATTTGGCTGGAAATTATGAAATTTTCTCTGAAACCTATAAAATATTCATCGAAAATTATGAAAATGTGATTAAAAACTATATATTAACATTGGAATTTGCGAAATTTAGATTGTAATTTAAGCATTGCCTTGGAAATGGAAATGGTAAGATTTTCATTGAAACTTATAACATATTTATCGAAAATTATGACATTGTGGTTGGAAACTACAAATTTTTTATTGGAAATTGCAAATTTTTGATTGCCAATTAAACCTGGGAACGAAAATTGTCAAATTTACAGCACGAATTTAAAGTTTGGCTGGAAATTATGAAATTTTCACTGAAACTTATAAAATTTACATCACGAATTTAAAATTTTGCTGGAAATTATGAAATTTTCACTGAAACTTATAAAATATTCATAGAAAATTACGAAAATGTGATTGAAAACTATAAATTATTATTGGAATTTGTGAAATTTTGATTGTAATTTAAGCATTTCCTTGGAAATGGTGAAATTTTCATTCAAACTTATAAAATATTTATCAAAAATTATGACATTGTGGTTGAAAATTACAAATTATTATTGGAAATTGCGAATTTTTGATTGCCAATTAAACTTTGGGACAAAAATTATCAAATTTACAGCACAAATTTAAAGTTTGTCTGGAAATTATGAAATTTTCAGTGAAACTTATAAAATTTACATCACAAATTTAAAATTAGGCTGGAAATTATGGAATTTTCATTGAAAATTAGAACATATTTATTGAAAATTATGATATTGTGGTTAAAAACTATAAATTTTTATTGGCAATTGCGAATTTTTGATTGCCAATTAAACATTGGAACAAAAATGATCAAATTTACAGCACGAATTTGAAGATATGCTGAAAATTATAAAAATTTCAGTGAAACTTATGTAAAAATTTACATCATGAATTTAAAATTAGGCTGGAAATTATGAAGATGTGATAGAAAACTATAAATTCTCATTGTAATTTACGAAATTTTGATTGTAATTTAAACATTTCTTTGGAAATGGAAATGGTGAAATTCTCAATGAAACTTATAAAATATTTATTGCAAATTATGACATTGTGGTTGAAAACTATAATTTTTTGTTTTTATTTTTTATTGGAAATTGCGAATTTTTTATTGGAAATTAAACATTGGAACAAAAATGATCAAATTTACAGCACGAATTTGAAGTTTTGCTGAAAATTATAAAATTTTCAGTGAAACTTATGTAAAAATTTACATCATGAATTTTAAATTAGGCTGGAAATTATGAAGATGTGATTGAAAACTATAAATTATCATTGGAATTTGCGAAATTTTGTTTGTAATGTTAGCATTTCCTTGGAAATAGTTAAATTTTTATTCAAACTTATAAAATATTTATTACAAATTATGACATTGTGGTTATAAACTACACATTTTTATTGCAAATTGCGATTTTTTTATTGGAAATTAAATATTGCAGCAAAAATGATCAAATTTACATAACGAATTTGAAGTTTGGCTAGAAATTATGAAATTTTCACCGAAACTTACAAAATTTACATCATTAATTTAAAATTTGGCTCCAAATTATGAATTTTCAGCGAAACTTATAAAATTTACATCATGAATTTAAGATTAGGCTGGAAATTATGTCATTTTCATTGGAACTTATAAAATATTTATCGAAAATTATGAAAATGTGATTGAAAACTACAAATTATCATTGGAATATGCGAAATTTTGAATGTAAATTAAATGTATCATTGGAATTTGCGAAATTTTGATTGTAAATAAAACATTTCCTTGAAAATAATCACATTTCAGAATGAATTACAATTTTTTTTTTTTCTGCTGGATAATTTTTAATTTTCTTTTTCATCCTTCATACCCTTCATTCTTAGCAGAATTAAAAAATGTATGGAAAGTTTAATGATAAACTTTTATAAAAAATGTACATCTCAATACAAATTTTCAGTTGAAATTGAAAAATTGCGACTGTAAATTAAACACTGTCGTGAATGTTATAAATTTTCAGAACGATATTAAAATTTTAGTGACATTAACAATTATTTTCCTGAAAATGGTGAAATGTACAATGAAATATTTAAAATATTTATCAATATCATCGTTTTCTACCAATTTTATCGAAATTTTGTAACAATGCTAAAATTCCATAGTTTTGTACACTTTTCTTGGCTTTAGATAAACTTCATTGTTATTTCCCAGCCTTCACACCCTTTCTTATTCAGAATTTAAAAAAATGGATGAAAACTTTAATGATAAACTTTTGAAAAATTCCATACTTCTCGATAGATTTCGAATTGTCCTGCAGTTGTTTTATAAAAATTGTATTTCTATGCAAATTTTCATGATTTTTCTATCGATTTTGTCGGAATTTCGTGACAATTCTACATTTCGTGGAGTATTTCTTGATTTTCTGGGTCTAATGCTATCATAATCATACCTTCTCCATAGATATTTAAATGTAATGCATTTTTTTTAAATAAATTTTGTTAAATTCTAGTTATTTTTTGTGAATTTGCTCGAAAATTGTGATGTTTGATTCATGATACATTTTATTAATTATAAATAAAATACATTACTTTGTTAGTATCACATAAAATTATTTATTGATTTTTTACTAGTTTCGACTTAAGTACTTAAGTAATCATATATACTCTGTTTGATAATGATAATGATTACTAAAGCAGTCGAAACTAGAAACCAATCAATACATAACTTTATGTGATACTAACCAAGTAATGTGTTTTATTTATAATTAATAATAATATGTTTATTGTAGTAGACTTGCTTGACAAGATATATTTTACATTCAGTAAAAATATTTCTTGTTTGAAATCAGTGGAATATTTCTTGCCTATAGTAAAATGGTTATTGGAAATGATGAACTTTTATTGAAACTTATAATATATGTCTTTATCGAAAATTATGACATTTTTACAAATTTTGATTATAAATTAAGAAGTTTTGATTGTGAATTGTGAAAATCCGACGGGTTTTACATTTCGGTTTGACATTAAGCAAGCCAAAAGCAGCAATTGTCGCTGCTGATTTCTGTGTTTGTAATATTCATGACAACATTGTATCTATGTTTGTATTGTATCTTTGTATCTATCATTCATAAACCCCTAAAAAACAAAGTATTACCCACGATGGCTTCGTGACCAGATAGAGCTTTCAGAGTTTGAACCAGTGATCTAAAACATATGACCAGTTATTACCCCTAAAAAATATTATCACAAGTATCACAACTAGTATCTAAAAAATATTATCACTAGTATCACAACATATTTGGACTTTTCCCATTTCATCACAGATTACTTACATTTGGACCCTGATGCACTGCTGTATAGACAAGGACGTTACAAAGTACCATAACAATACCTATACCTAACCTTACTATACCTACCATACCTTCTACCATACCTAATCTTGTGTGTTTCTTAGACCTTCAGATTATTAATCTTCTTTAATTAAATCTTCAGAATTTATTTCCCCATTAACTTATTACCTTACTATTATTAAACCTTCAGAATTAGCAACATGAAGTTATTTTGAAGACCGGAGTTTTGTTATAATACTTATCTGTCCCGTGCCCAAAATTCCGTGGTATCAATTAATTTTATTCCAAAGATATTACCATGGAAATTGTGCGCCGGGCTTTCACTGCTCGCTCGCAACTCAGCCGTTGATAGCATATCATTAACTCCGATTCCATTGAAACGTCCACGTCTTTGGCACTTCAACCTACACCTGTGCGTTACGAAACCTTCCTAATAACCGATAACCGGCACTTAATCAATGCATGCCCACGACGTTTGAATGAGATTAGCTCGGAACCCTCGCATAATCCGGCAGTTACCATTTGACCAACTTTCTATGCAGCCCACGAGGAAATATCTTGCTCTGGCGGATTTTCGTCTTGTGCGGCACAAAACCTCGCGATTTTCAGGCGCTTTTCGCGAATTATTTTGAGAGAAAACTCGATGGGCTTTCACCTGCAGTTTAGTTTCTAAACGCTTCAGTAAGGGGAATTCTCTGCATTTTTCCGAGCCCGCGATTTCACCAGTCATAGCATTTCATCGCTATTTACGAATCTGCCAGTTAAATGTAGCACTAGGAGCCCGTTTTAAGTGCCGACGATTGCATTTCAAACGTCTTTCACCTCTTTAAAGTGGAATCCGGAGAAATCACACGGTGATATTAATTTTAATTAAATCGCGCCACAGTTATGACAATTATTGTACCGGTTTGCACCAATTTATCATTTTATGTTATCATTTAGACTTGGAATGACTATGAGTCTATATTCTTTGGCTATGTTATAGTAAAATTAAATAATGACATAATTGGACCATTTGGACCATACTTTGATCATGTCGAACATATATGGACCATTTGGACTATATTTGGTCCAAATAGTCTACATTTTGGAGTAGACCATTGGTATACTTGGACCATATTTGGACCATTTGGACTATACTTCGATCATTTGGACTACATTTAGACCATTTGGACTATATTTGGCTAATTGTCTATTGGCCAGTTGGTAAATTGACATATTTGGACCATACTTTGATCATGTCGAACATATTTGGACCATTTGGACTATATTTGGTCCCACGGTCTACATTGAAGTATACTTGGACCATTTGGACTATACTTCGATCATATGGACTACATTTGGACCATTTGGACTATATTTGGCTAACTGTCTATTTAGGGCAGTTGGTAAATTGACATATTTGGACCATACTTCGATCATGTCGACCATATTTGGTCCAAATGCTCCACAATGCTCCAAAGAGTGGGATGCGAGATGTGCATGACGTTTTGGAAAATGTGAGATGGATAAATGGTGACATACCACGCAATATATGTTAGACGGATAATTTGTTACGTTCGCATAAAAGAGAGGTTATGTGAGAGCGAGTGAAACGTTATGAGAAGTGAGATGGAGAATGATGCACATAAGCATGGCACGCTTCTCCAAGAGAATACATGTCACGCAAATTATTATATTTAATTTGCTGTGTCAACGTTTGTTCAAATATATAGTACTTAAGCCTTTTGTATTATTATTGTTTTCAAAGTCTTAGATAATTTCTGCCTTAATCATTTTGGCGCGTACATCTCATGCTTCTGAGCTATTCTGGCGGTTCCAAGACAAAGGGAGATAATTTCGGCGCGAATTGCTCACCTCCAAACCACTACAATGCGCATGTCGTGGCCACAAAGGACGGCCGTCGCGACGCTTCATCCGAATATAACACCTCCACCCACGCTCTCCTCGCCGCGGAAACTATTTTCGTCATTTCCTCCTCGCAATTAACGTGGCAGGAAAACATTTCCCACCGAATGTATCGGGTTTTCCTTGGCACACCCGTCTGCATCTAATGAGACAATTTTTTTCAAGCCCCATCAGCGAAATCGAGCGGAAATTTAGGCAATCACCAGTTTTATTTTTATTTCAGTTTCTTCATCATCGCGAGCTATAATGGAACCCGGAAAATTATTAGGAATGACATTTTTTTTCTCCCAGCTTATCTTCTTCCTTCAATTTTGCCCTCTATGATGAACTGCTGAATTATTAGGAATGACATTTTTTTTTCTCCCAACTTATCTTCTTCCTCCAATTTTGCCCTCTATGATGAGCTGCTGAATTATTAGGAATGACATTTTTTGTCTCCCAACTTCTCTTCTTCCTTCAATTTTGCCCTCTATGATGAGCTGCTGAATTTTTAGAAATGATTTTTTTTCTCCCAACTTCTCTTCTTCCTTCAATTTTGCCCTCTATGTTGAGCTGCAGAATTTCGAACTTCTGGTTTTGCATCACCTAAACACCAAGTGTTAATTCCTTCTTCCTTTTGTGGTTTTCAAGAATTGTGTTTTTAAGAGATTTTCATGCTTGGAGTAAAATCTGTTTGTTAACCACCACACGACTGGTCTTGCAAATCTGCTTGGGGGGTTTGCGAATAGCTAATTGTGATCTTGTTGACTTCTGCACGAAATACTTCTGCAATTCCGATTTAGAATCTAAAATTCTTCGACCATGTGATATTGCGGCTTCCTGGTGATATTCTTCCTAAGATGTTCTCTTGCATTGGTATATATTATTTTAAAAGGAATTAAAGGAAACTCTTGAGTTTCCTAACTCTTGAAGGCAAAATTGAAGAAAGAAGAGTTCTTCCTTCAATTTTTCCCTCTATGATGAGCTGCAGAATTTCGTACTTCTGGTTTCGCATCACTTAAACACCAAGTGCTAATTCCTTCTTCCTTTTGTGGTTTTCAAGAATTGTGTTTTTAAGAGATTTTCATGCTTGGAGTAAAATCTGTTTGTTAACCACCACACGACTGGTCTTGCAAATCTGCTTGGGGGGTTTGCGAATAGCTGATTTTGATCTTCTTGACTGGTCCACAAAATACTTCAGCAATTCCGATCTAGAATCTCAAGATCTTCGAGCATGAGATTTTGCTGGTAATATTCTTCCTAAGACGTTTTCTTCCATTAGTATATGTTATCTTAAAATCTTAAGTCAGCACCTAATATCACGAAATTATATATTCTGGTGATATCCTTCCAAAGACGTTTTCTTGCATTATTATATGAAATCTTAAAATTTGAAGAAATTTAGGCATTATTATTTTTATTTCGGTTTTTTAATCATCGCGAGCTATAATGGAACCAGGAAAATTATTAGGAATGACATTTTTTTCCTCCCAACTCTTGAAGGCAAAATTGAAGGAAGAAGAGTTCTTCAATTTTTCCCTCTATGATGAGCTGCAGAATTTCGTACTTCTGGTTTCGCATCACTTAAACACCAAGTGCTAATTCCTTCTTCCTTTTGTGGTTTTCAAGAATAGTGTTTTTAAGAGATTTTTATGCTTGGAGTAAAATCTGTATGTTAACCACCACACGACTAGTCTTGCAAATCCGCTTGGGGTGTTAGCGAACAGCTAATTTTGATCTTCTTGACTGGTCCAGAAAATTCTTCAGCAATTCCGATCTAGAAGCTCAGATTCTTCGAGCATAATATTTTGCTGGTGATATTCTTCCTAAGACGTTTTCTTGCATTAGTATATATTATTTTAAAATCTTAAGTCAGCACCTAATATCACGAAATTATATATTCTGGTGATATTCTTCCAAAGACGTTTTCTTGCATTATTATATGATATCTTAAGATCTGAAATCAGCACCTAATATCACGAAATGCCTAATAAATGAAACACATTTTTCACAAGAGCAGATTTTAGTGTGATCAAATGCTTGGAAAAAAATCCGTTGGGTTAGGTTAGGTTGGTTTTCGAAATTACCTCCGAAAAACCACGTATTTATATATATTTTTAGCTTGTTCATTGCTCCAATGCAATCATTGCTGGATTGCATTGGAAAATCGAAAAACCATCTATTTATGTATATTTTTAGCTTGTTTTCCGAAATGGAACACAATTTTCACAATAGCAGATATTATGTGATCAAATGCTTGGAAAAAATCCGTTGGGTTAGGTTAGGTTGGTTTTCGAAATTACCTCCGAAAAACCATGTATTTATGGATAGTTTTGGCTTGTTTTCGGCACACAGCTATCATTGCTAGATAGCATTGAAATATCGAAAAACCATGTATTTATGTATATTTTTGGCTTGTTTTCGGAAATGGAACACAATTTTTACAAGAGCAGATTTTATGTGAACAAATGCTTGGAAAAAACATGGGTTAGGTTAGGTTGGTTTTCGAAATTACCTTCTAAAAACCATGTATTCATGGATATTTTTCACCTGTTTTCGGCACACAGCTATCATCGCTAGATTGCATAAATTTTATCGAACTTTTGTATCAAAGCTACATTCAGTGGTTTTTTAAACTTTTCTTGGCTTTGAAAAAGCTTCTTTTTTCTTTTTCAGAGTTCATGCGCTTTTTTATTCAGAATATTAAAAAAATTATGGAAAGTTTAATGATACTCTTTTGAAAAATTTTGTACTTCTCGATATATTTCGAAATGTAATTGTTCATTGATTTCGTCAATTGTACGTGATTTTTCTATCGATTTTATCGAAATTTCGTTATAATTCTATATTTCGTGGAGTATTTCTTGATATTCAGGATCTAATCCTAATATTATCATACTTTCTTGATAAATTGAAAAATCCAAAATCCGTGTATTTATGTATATTTTTGGCTTGTTTTCGGAAATGGAAAACAATTTTCACAAGAGCAGATTTTATGTGATCTAATGCTTGGGAAAAATCCGTTGGGTTAGGTTAGTTTGGTTTTCGAAATTACCTTCGAAAAACCATGTATTTATGTATATTTTTGGCTTGTTTTCGGCACACAGCCATCATCGCTATATTGCAATGAAAAATCGAAAAACTATGTATTTATGTATATTTTTGGCTTGTTTTCGGAAATGGAACATAATTTTCACAAGAGCAGATTTGATGTGATCAAATGCTTGGAAAAAATCCGTTGAGTTAGGTTAGGTTGCTTTTCGAAATTACCTCCGAAAAACCATGTATTTATGGATATTTTTGGCTTGTTTTCGGCACACAGCTATCATCGCTACATTGCATTGGAAAATCGAAAACCATGTGTTTATGTATATTTTTGACTTGTTTTCGGCACATAGCTATCATCGCTAGTTTGCATTGAAAAATCAAAAAACCATGTATTTATATATATATATTTTTGGCTTGTTTTCGGCACACACCTATCATCGTTAGATCCCCCATGCGAGACAATCAAGGAGATCTTCGGCACGCGAGCAAGCCATAAATCATCCATCACAAGTGGCATTCACTTCTTTTGCTCAGGAAATCTGCTCGAAAAAAAACTGTTAACCAGCTTATCAAAGACGGAAATTAGCATTTAATTGATAAATTGGATGATTATAACGTCGTTATTTCGCTTGTATTTGTTCAAATGCCGATTTTAATGGGGCCCCAATGAACTGGCTACAGTCGCACACTCGCGAGATGATGCATTGTGATGACTCGGATGATTGATAAAATGCGATTTCGTGCCCGGCATGCGGTTCATCAATCAATTGCTTTGCGTGCGCCTCGGGCGATCTAGGAATATTGTTTGATGATGTAACGATTGCACGGTGAATGTGATGAGATCAAATCGACACTATTAACAGGCGGTAGATAATATGTTAACTACCAAAGGAGTAGTCTTGCAAATCTGCTTGGGGTCTTAGCGATCAGCTAATTTTGATCTTGTTAACTGCTGCACGAAATACTTGGACCTTTTCGATCTAGATTCTTCGAGCACGAGATTTTAAGGAAGCCTTAATTTTGATCTTGTTAACTGCTGCTCGAAATACTTGGACCATTCCGATCTAGATTCTTAGATTCTTCGAGCACGAGATTTTAAGGAAGCCTTAATTTTGATCTTGTTAACTGCTGCACGAAATACTTTGACCATTCCGATCTAGGTTATCAGATTCTTCGAGCACGAGATTTTAAGGAAGCCTTAATTTTGATCTTGTTAACTGCTGCACGAAATGCTTCGATCATTCCGATATAGATTCTCAGATTCTTCGAGCACGAGATTTTAAGGAAGCCTTAATTTTAGTCTTGTTAACTGTTGAAGGAAATACTTCAACCATTCCCATCTAGATTCTCAGATTATTTTTTTAAGGGAGCCTTAAATGGTGATCTTCTTCAAAAGAATTTTTCTTGCATTATGTTGTTATTATGTGATTAAAGTACGGAATCAGTACCATTTTATAAGTTTTCTTACAAATCTGCTAGGGATGTTGGTTGTTACCTCGCCAATTTTGATTTTACTAACTGCTGTACGAAATATTTCGGCTATTCCGACCCAGATTCTTCTACTACTAGATTATACGGCTGCCAGTTGATTTTCTTCCAAAGACTTTTTCGAAATACTTCTGCCATTCTGATCCAGATTCTCATATTCTTTGAGCACGAAATTTTACGGCTTCCTGGTGATCTGCTTCCAAAGAATTTTTCTTTCATTATGTTGTTATTATGTGATTAAAGTACGAAATCAGTGCCATTTTATAAGTTTTCTTGCAAATCTGCTTGGGGTATTGGTGGTTACCTCGGCAATTTTGATCTTGCTAACTAACTGCTGTACGAAATACTTCGGCTATTCCGACCCTGATTCTCATATTCTTCTACTACTAGATTATTCGGCTTCCAGTTGAGTTTCTTCTAAAGACTTTCGAAAAATTTCTGCCATTCTGATTCTGATTCTCAGATTCTTCGAGCACGAGATTTTACGGCTTCCTGGTGATTCTTCCAAAAAATGTTTCTTGCATTATGTTGTTATTAGCAATATTTGCCAAAAATATTTTTGTCCTTTATTATCCATTTCTTCTTATTTATAAACTACACCGCGATCAAATGAAGCTTGGAGTGTTAGCGACCAGCTCAGCAATATTGGGTTCATCTTCTTCTTATCTTCGTCTCAGTCAACATAAATATTTGGCAAAATATAGTTTTGCTGTCTTAGGCAGTCAAATTTTGGACTTGGCTTCATCATCCGCCGAAGTACACTTGCCATTAGCTAAAGGAGCCCAAATTTATTGTCAATGGTTTCATTGGATCATCAGCCCATCCTGCAATAGTATGTATTTAGATAGTAATCATCCGGAATAAGATTATAGTGGCAGCGTTGCGCATCTCGTGCATTTGGCGGTTTCATCATCGGCCCAAGCAATACCGCAAACTCAATCATCGGCTAATTGGCTAATTAGCGTTTTGCTCGACGACAAATAAACAAACCGCTTGTGTGCAAGAAATTTCGTAACGAAAGCCAGTCAAAACAGCGCTTCTCCCGTAATTACTGTGCCGATTAATTAACGATCGCCGATGCGTTAATTAAAAGCGCCACTTGTGTGTTCCGCCGGCTTTAATTAAATTAATATGCGCACAATGCGATTCCGCGGAATGGGATTTAATTGCACGTTAGCGGGGCCGATGTTTGTTTTTCTTAATCCTTGCATAACCAAGATGGACATCGCATCTGCTTCTAAATGCGTTGGCACTGGAGTCGGGTTTCTTGTCGCTATATACGGAGCGTTTCCACTGCGCGAGCAGAAATTATTAATCGCTTCCTTATCACTCCGCGAGGCGCATTCCTGTGATAAGAAGGACGACCGGTTCGAGTCAGCTGATGCGAATGCATATGTACGGTTTTGGTGAGGCGTAGGCTCGGCTGGGAGCTCTTGGAATCGCGAACAGGCGTGGACACCGAATTAGGAGCACAATGGTGATCGTATCTCCATGCTCTGCATGTCCTCAATGGGCACTTGTTTGAGCAAATGTAATCAGTAATTGGTTGTTATTGTGGAGAGCAATGGGCGAACCCACGCTGTGCTACGAATACAGTAGGCATTTTACAAGTCTAGACTCTATTTTCTATTGGAGCAAGATAATTGACACAATTGACAGGCAATTGACCTTTATTCATTTGTTTGACAGCCAAGCATGGCAATTGACACAATTGACATTACTTCATTCATTTGTCTGACAGGCTTTACTGGTTATCAGAGAGAAGATTCTATTGGAGCAAGACAGTTGACACAAACCTTGCTTCTTTCATTTGTTGGACAGTCGAGCGAGGCAATTTGACACAATTACCAAGAATTTAGTACACCTGAACCTAATTATCCTGAAAATTTGACAAAGTTTCAGTACTAAATAAGTGAGAAAATCAAAAGTATAACTTTCTGCACTTACAAGTAGGGTTAGCTATTGCTGAAATTTCTGAAAATGAATTAATTGCATATTTAATATTAGATTTGTGTTTAGTACACCTGAAGGTAATTATCCTGAAAATTTAACAAATTTTCAGTACTAAATAAGCGAGAAAATCACAAGTGTAACTTTCTGCTATTGCAAGTATGAGTTAGCTATTACTCAAATTTCTGAAAATTTATTAATTACATATTTAATATTAGATTTGTGTTTACTACACCGGAAGCTAATTCTTATGAAAATTTGACAAAGTTTCAGTACTAAATAAGTGAGGAAATCAAAAGTATAACTTTCTGCTATTACAAGTATGTCAGCTATTACTGAAATTTCTGAAAATGTATTAATTGCATATTTAATATTAGATTTGTATTTAGTTCACCTGAAGGTAATAATCCTGAAAATTTGACAAAGTTTCAGTACTAAATAAGTGAGAAAATCAAAAGTATAACTTTCTGCACTTACAAGTACGGGTTAGCTATTACTGAAATTTCTGAAAATTTATTATTTGCATATTTAATATTAGATATGTGTTTAGTACACCTGAAACTAATTCTCCTGAAAATTTGACTAAGTTTCAGTATTAAATAAGGGCGAAAATCAAACACTTAACTTTCTGAATTGACTAGTATGGGTTAGCTATTACTGAAATTTCTGAAAATTTATTATTTGCAAATTTGATATTAGATTCGTGTATAGTACACCTGATACTAATTCTCCTGAAAATTTGACTACGTTTCAGTATTAAATAAGGGCGAAAATCAAACACTTAACTTTTTGAATTGACTAGTATGGATTAGCTATTACTGAAATTTCTGAAAATTAATTATTTGCAAATTTGATATTAGATTCGTGTATAGTACACCTGAAACTAATTCTCCTGAAAATTTGACTAAGTTTCAGTATTAAATAAGGGCGAAAATCAAATACTTAACTTTCTGAATTGACTAGTATGAGTTGGCTATTACTGAAATTTCTGAAAATTTGTTAATTGCATATTTAACATTAGTTTTATGTTTAGTACACCTGGAACTAATTATCCTGAAAATTTGACAAAGTTTCAGCACTAAATAAGTAAGAAAATCAAAAGTATATCTTCTTCACTTACAAGTCCGGGTTAGCTATTACTGAGAAACCTGGAACTTTATTAAAAGCATGTTTCATATTAGATTTGTATTCAGTATACCTGAAACTAATTATCCTGAAAATTTGACAAAGTTTCAGTACTAAATAAGTGAGACAATCAACCGTATAACTTTTTGTAGTGACTAGTATGGGTTAGCTATTACTGAAATTTCTGAAAATTTATTAATTGCATATTTAATCTTAGATTTGTGTTTAGTACACCTGAAACTAATTATCCTGAAATTTAGACACAGTTTCAGCACAAAATAAGTGAGAAAATCAAAAGTATAACTTTCTGCATTTAGAAGTATGGGTTAGCTATTACTGAAATTTCTGAAAATTTATTAATTGCATATTTAATCTTAGATTTGTGTTTAGTACACCTGAAGCTAATTATCCTGAAAATTTTACAAAGTTTCATTACTGAATAAGTGAGAAAATCAAAACTATAACTTTCTGTACTTACAAGTATGGGTAAGCAATTACTGAAATGTCTGAAAATGTATTAATTGCATATTTAATATTAGATTTGTGTTTAGTACGACTGAAGCTAATTCTCTTGAAAATTTGACAAAATTTCAGTACTCAATAAGTAAGAAAATCAAAAGTCTTACGCTCTGCACTTACAAGTATGAGTTAGCTATTACTGAAATTTTTGAAAATTTATTACCTGCATATTCAACATTAGATTTCTAGTTAGTGCACCTGAAACTAATACTCCTGAAAATTTAACAAAGTTTCAGTACTAAATAAGTGAGAAAATCGAAAGTATAACTTTCTGTATTCACAAGTATGGGTTTGATATTTCTGATAAACCTGGAAATTTATTAAAAGCACGTTTCATATTAGAATTGTATTCAGTACACCTGAAACTAATTATCCTGAAAATTTTACAAAGTTTCACAAAGTAATAAGTGAGAAAATCAATAGTATAACTTTCTGTACTCACAAGTATGGGTTAGCTATTACTGAAATTTCTGAAAATTTATTAATTTCATCGTTAACATTAGATTTGTATTTAGTACGCCTGAAACTAATATTCCTGAAAATTTGATAAAGTTTCAGTGCTAAATAAGTGAGAAAATCAAAAGTATAACTTCGTGCAGTTACCAAGTATGGGTTAGCTATTACTGAAACTTCTGAAATTTTATTAATTGCATATTTAATATTAGATTTGTGTTTTGTATACCTAAAGCTAATTATCCTGAAAATTTGATAAATGCAACAATGTCATCAACGAAATTCTGTAGGTTGAAACTGCTAGTTTCCAAATAACCTACAATAAGGAGACCAATTTAACTCTATCTTTTGAAAATGGTTGCAATGAATTGAAACTTGTATAATAAAATTTGTATATTGTACCCTTTAATGCATTTCAGAAGTGGGATTAACGCGGGGGCAATACTCCATTCTCTTTTTTTTTAATAGTTTCCAAAATATGAAATTCATCAGCATATCATT
Organism: Othius punctulatus; assembly: GCA_951805005.1. Taxonomy (NCBI): domain Eukaryota; kingdom Metazoa; phylum Arthropoda; class Insecta; order Coleoptera; family Staphylinidae; genus Othius; species Othius punctulatus. The sequence goes on from OX638143.1 coordinate 9,834,717, forward strand.
TTGAGCATCAAGAAATCCAAGCACAGGCAATTAAGCCCACGCATATTTCGCCAACTGGCAAACATCTGCAAAGTAAACACAGTACCGCCGTATTTGCTTAACGGCGACAAGTGGACGGGAACCCAACCAGGGGTCTCTCGATCAGCGCCTGTGTCACATAAGTAGCACTACATTTAATTACCCATTAATTATGCATTCAGCTTTCACAATGCGATAAATTTATAAGCGAGCGTTCCTACTTCGCCGTTGCTTTCTCGGTTTAACGTCGATAGATTGAAAAATAGCGGCACGAAAGTTATCAGGGCAATTAGAACAGCGCACGAAGAATAAATGAGTTGCTAATGCGTTGTATGTCATTCACAAGAAAATATATGAGAAAATACGGTTCGTATATGTTATATTGGAAGTAATTTAAAAATAAAATGTTGGAGCTACTGCGTAAGGAAATCTTCGTTGGCAGCTTTCAGAAGTGGGATTAATGTGGGGATAAAAGTTCAATGTCCTCTTCCAGTTTTTGGACTTTTTTTGGTCGGTCATCTACCAACTTCTACGAGGTCGAAAATCTTCGTAGGCGCTTTCAGAAGTGGGATTAATTTGGGGAAAATAGTTCAATCTCCTTTTCCAGTTTTTTGACTTTTTTTGGTCGATCATTTACCAACTTCTACGTGGTCTAAAATCTTCATAGGAGCTTTCAGAAGTGGGATTAACATGGGGATGATACGTCAATCTCCTTTTGCAGGTTTTGGGCTTGTTTCAGTCAGTCAATTGAGTTTGGTGCACATCACGCGGCCAGTTAGCAGAATATGGCAACCGATGACATCATTGCCGGTATTGGGCCTGTTGAGAAAAGAAATTGTGAACACATCCAACCGGCAATTGCGAGCGCTTCCGTCGCCTCTTGGCATTCGCGGCGCGTATGAGGAAGAGCCCCCAGCGCACTTCCGGTGGGTTGCGTGCAAAAGACGCGTGCTCCTCGGCAGATGCCCGTGGAACCGCCGGAGAAGACGCCCACGCACCTCCGCTAATTGATTTTCGCGCCATCACGAAACGCGAGGCCGAACAGAAGCGCAGAAGCCACGGACAACTTTGTATCTCTGAATGCTGTACGTGTGTGCTTGTGTGGGTTTGGTGCTCGGCGAGAGCGAGGATGAACCCACACACGGACGCATTTAACACTCGCGAAGGAAAACCGTCCAAACGTCGCCACCGGTCAAGCCTCCGGTTACCCAAGTGCACCCCCGGGACCTGGACCACGTGAACCAGCCGGTCCCAGCTTAGCGGCTTCCTGTTGTCCAGGAGAGCCCTTGAAAGCCGAATTTCGCCAGCAGATGCTGCGAAGGCTCCGTCTCTCTCTCGTGAGGCTGCCATGTGTTTCCTGGCCTGGACAAGAAAGTCTGTTCTCACGTGGTCGCTCCTTGGTAGGTGACCGATCCGTTAACTTTGGATCGCATTGTCTTTTGGAGGACGCGGCTAATTGGGGCTTTCGGGGGCCCCGCTTGAGCCCCATTCTTCTGGGTTACTTAATTGTGCATTAGGGCTTTACGCGGTGGTGGGCGGTAAACGCCGGCACGTCACGCAATCCGCTACTTCAAGACCCACACGAAACCACACATGTTCTGTCTGAGAATTCAGGAAGTTCAATCGTCAGTCACATTGAAACCTACCAAAAGCCTAAGTTAGATAATCAGATGACAACATTCAACATTTGTTAATTGACATACGTCGGTCAATTCAGCAAGGACGATATATAGTTCGATAGTACAGCGCAGGTAGATAAAATAGTAAGTTAGATACGTATCTGATACTTGGTACATCCCAAGTCGTAAGTTAGATATTCAGATGACAACATTCAACATTTGTTAATTGACATACGTCGGTCAATTCAGTAAGCAATATGTATATAGTTAGATAGTACAGCGCAAGTAGATAAAATAGAAAGTTAGATAGGTATCTGATACTTGGTACATCCCAAGTCATAAGTTAGATATTCAGATGACAACATTCAACATTAGTTGACTAACATATGTCGGTCAATTCAGTAAGGAAGTTATGTAGTTAGACAGTATAGCGCAAGTAGATAAAATATTAAGTTAGATGCGTATCTGACTAGTCATCTCAATCAATGAATTAGATGCCCCTTGATCTGCATGAAATTCAGGAAATTTTATCATGTCACATGGGAATCTAAAGTGGGAAATTAGATACTCAAATGACGATTGGCATACATCGGTCGATTCAGTGAGGTTAGATACGTATCTGACTAACTCAATATCACATGCCAATCAATAACCTAGAGACGACCTTTTATCTGTCTGAAATTACGGAAATTTGATCATCAGTCACATGACTCAAAATGACTCAAATGACAGTCGAATGTCCTACGTCAGTCGACTCAGTGAAGTTAGATACGTATCTGACTGAATTAATATCACATGCCAATCAATAACTTAGAGATGCCCTTTCATCTGCCTGAAATTACGGAAATTTTATCATCAGTCACATGGGAATCTAAAGTGTTAAATTAGATACTCAAATGACAGTCGATTGGCATACGTCGGTCGATTCAGTGAGGTTAGATACGTATCTGACCGAATCAATGTCACATGCCAATCAATAACTTAGATATGCCCTTTTATCTGCCCGAAAGTACGGAAATTTGATCATCAGTCAAATAATCGGAATCTACTGTCTGAAGTTAGATATACAATTGACTATCGATTAGTGACGTTCCGTTGATTGTCGATCGGTAGTCAATTCACCGGGGTTAGATACGTATCTGATTGTAGTCATGTCAATAGTATCATGTGTAGTCATGTTGTCTCATGTCAATCAATGACTTATGGAATCGGTCGTCTGAAGTTAGATATCATCAGTCAAATAATCGGAATCTGCTGTCTGATGTTAGATATTCAATTGACTATCGATTAGTGACGTTTCGTTGATTGTCGTTCGGTAGTCAATTCAATGAGGTTAGATACGTATCTAACTGTAGTCATGTCGCATACGTATCAATGACTTATGGAATCTGGAATGGAAGTATCTGAAGTTGCTTAATCCCATACCAATCAATACAGAAAGTTATACCTATCATTTTCTCACATACTTAATGATGAAACTCTCAAAATTTATTAATTGCATATATAATATTAGATTTGTGTTTAGTACACCTGAAGCTAATTATCCTGAAAATTTGGCAAACTTTCAGTGCTAAATAAGTAAGAAAATGAAATGTATAACTTTCTGCATTTACAACTATGGGTTAGCTATTACTGAAATTTCTGAAAAAATATTAATTGCATATTTAATATTACATTTGTATTTAGTACACCTGATACTAATTCTCCTGTACTAAAGTTTCAGTACTAAATAAGAGAGAAAATCAAAAGTATAACTTTCTGCACTTACATGTATGGGTTAGATATTACTGAAATTTCTGAAAATTTATTAATTGGATATTTAATATTAGATTTGTGTTTAGTACATCTGAAGCTAATTCTCCTGAACATTTGACAAAGTTTTAGTACTGAATAAGTGAGAAAATCAAAAGTATAACTTTCTGCACTTACATGTATGGGTTAGATATTACTGAAATTTCTGAAAATTTATTAATTGGATATTTAATATTAGATTTGTGTTTAGTACATCTGAAGCTAATTCTCATGAAAATTTGACAAAGTTTTAGTACTGAATAAGTGAGAAAATCAAAAGTATAACTTTCTGCACTTACAAGTATGTGTTAGCTATTACTGAAATTTCTGAAAATGCATTAATTGCTTATTTAATGCTATAATTGTGTTTAGTACACCTGAAGTTAATTATCCTGAAAATTTGACAAAATTTCGGTACTAAATAAGTGATAAAATCAAACGTGTAACTTTCTGTACTTACAAGTATGGATTAGCTATTACTGAAATTTCTGAAAATGTATTAATTGCATATTTAATATTATATTAGTGTTTAGTTCACTTGAAACTAATTCTCCTGAAAATTTGACAAAGTTTCAGTACTAAATATGTGAGAAAATTTGAAGTATAATTTTCTGCACTTACAAGTATGGGTTAGATATTACTGAAATTTCTGAAAATTTATTAATTGCATATTTAATGTTAGATTTGTGTTCAGTACTCCTGAAACTAATTCTCCTAAAAATTTGACTAAGTTTCAGTACTAAATAAGTGAGAAAAACGTAAGTATAACTTTCTGCATTGGTAAGTATGCGTTAGCTATTACTGAAATTTCTGAAAATATATTAATTGCATATATAATATTAGATTTGTATTTTGTACACCTGAAACTAAATCTCCTGAAAATTTGACAAAGTTTAAAGTACTAAATATCTAAGAAAATCAAAAGTATAACTTTCTGCACTTACAAGTATGGGTTAGCTATTACTGAAACTTCTGAAAATGTATTAATTGCATATTTAATATTAGATTTGTATTTTGTACACCTGAAACTAATTCTCCTGAAAATTTGACAAAGTTTCAGTACTAAATAAGTGAGAAAATCAAAACTATAACTTTCTGCACTTACAAGTATGGGTTAGCTATTACTGAATTTTCTGAAAATTTATTAATTGCATATTTAATGTTAGATTTGTGTTCAGTACATCTGAAGCTAATTCTCCTGAAAATTTTGCAAAGTTTCAGTAATAAATAAGTGATAAAATCAAACGCGTAACTTTCTGCACTTACAAGTATGGATTAGCTATTACTGAAATTTATGAAAATTTATTAATTGCATATTTTTTATTAGATTTGTGTTTAGTACACCTATAGCTAATTCTACTGAAAATTTGACCAAGTTTCAGTACTAAATAAGTGAGAAAATCAAAACTATAACTTTCTGCACTTACAGGTATGGGTTAGCTATTACTGAAATTTCTGAAAATGTATTAATTGCTTATTTAATACTAGAATTGTGTTTAGTAAACCTGAAGTTAATTTTCCTGAAAATTTAACAAACTTTCAGTACTAAATATGTACGAAAATCAAAAGTATAACTTTCTGCACTTACAAGTATGCGTTAGCTATTACTGAAATTTCTGAAAATGTATTAATTGTATATTTAATATTACATTTGTATTTAGTACACCTGAAACTAATTATCCTGAAAATTTGCCAAAGTTTCAATATTGAACAAGTGAGAAAATCAAACATATAACTTTCTGCATTGACAAGTATGGGTTAGCTATTACTGAAATTTCTGAAAATGTATTAATTGAATATTTATTATTAGATTTGTGTTAAGTTCATCTGCAGCTAATTCTCCTGAAAATTTGACAAAGTTTCAGTACTGAATAAGTGAGAAAATCAAAAGTATACCTTTCTGCACTTACAAGTATGGGTTAGCTATTACTGAAATATCTGAAAATTTATTATTTGCATATTGAATGTTAGATTTGTGTTCAGTACATCTGAAGCTAATTCTCCTGAAATTATGACAAAGTTTCAGTACTAAATAAGTGCGAAATTTAAAAGTATAGCTTAATGCACTTACAAGTCTGGGTTAGCTATTACTGAAATTACTGAAAATTTATTAATTGCATATTTAATACTAGAATTGTGTTTAGTACTCCTGAACTTAATTCTCCTGAAAATTTGACTAAATTTCAGTACTAAATAAGTGATAAAATAAAACGTGTAACTTTCTGCACTTACAAGTATGGGTTAGCTATTACTGAAATTTCTGAAAATTTATTAATTGCTAATTTAATATTTTATTTGTATTTAGTACTCCTGAAACTAATTCTCCTGAAAATTTGACAAAGTTTCAGTACTAAATAAGAGAGAAAATTAAAAGTATAACTTTCTGCACTTACATGTATGGGTTAGCTATTACTGAAATTTCTGAAAATATATTAATTGCTTATTTAATACAAGAATTGTGTTTAGTACACCTGAAGTTAATTATCCTGAAAATTTGATAAAGTTTCAGTACTAAATGAGTGAGAAAATTAAAAGTATAACTTTCTGCACTTACAAGTATTGGTTAGCTATTACTGAAAATTCTGAAAATTTAATAATTGCATATTTAATATTTTATTTGTATATAGTACTCCTGAAACTAATTCTCCTGAAAATTTGATAAAGTTTCAGTACTAAATATGTAAGAAAATCAAAAGTATAACTTTCTGCACTTACAAGTATGGGTTAGGTATTACTGAAATATCTGAAAATTTATTAATTGCATATTTAATATTAGATATGTGTTTAGTACACCTGAAACTAATTCTCCTGAAAATTTGACAAAGTTTCAGTACTGTATAAGTGAGAAAATCAAAAGTATAATTTTCTGCACTTACAAGTATGGGTTAGCTATTACTGAAATTTCTGAAAATTTATTAATTGCATATTTAATATTAGATATGTGTTTAGTACACCTGAAACTAATTCTCCTGAAAATTTGACAAAGTTTCAGTACTGTATAAGTGAGAAAATCAAAAGTATAATTTTCTGCACTTACAAGTATGGGTTAGCTATTACTGAAATTTCTGAAAATTTATTAATTGCATATATAATATTCGATTTGAAAGTTAATATCTATAAATTCAGTTGAAAATTTTACATATTTGAATACTTATGTTGGAAAATATGTTGGATTTTGATAGATGGAGTTGAAAATATGACAGATTTTCAATCAAAATCGCTATTTAACTAAAACTGTTAAAATATTTTAACTATATTTAAGCTGTTATTAGCACTAGCTGTCAATATCTCTAAAAATGTTACTCCAACCGATGAAATCTGGCAAATTCTCCAAACTGAAATCTCCAAATATTTTAAATTTGCAATCAAAATCGAACAAATCTCGGCAAGTGGAGGTATTAACACATGTTGACAGATACAATGGAAAGTTCTGCAAATTTGATCAATATTAAAAAACAAAAATACATTTGAAGAGTTCTGTTAGAAAATATGTTGGATTTTGAGTGAAAAATTTACAGAATTTCAATCAAATTGATTGTTCAACTAAAACTGTCAAAATATGTTTATTGTAACAAAGCGGTTTTTACTACCAGTTGTCAAAATATCTAAAAATTTGACTTCAACCGATGAAACATGGCAAATTTAACATATTTTAAGACTTATGTTAGAAAATATGCTGGATTTTGATAGATGGCGTTGAAAATTTGACAGATTTTCAATCAAAATCGCTATTACTAAAACTGTTAAAATGTTTTAACTGTAGATAAGCTGTTATTAGCACTAGCTGTCAAAATATTTAAAAATTTGACTTCAACCGATGAAACCTGGCAAATTTTCCAAACTGAACCATCCATAATCTTAAAAGGTGGATATATTAACCGACTTTGACAGATGCATTTGAAAATTTTATACATTTTAACAAATTCAATTGAAAATTTAAGATATTTGAAGACTATTGTTGAATTTTTAAGATGGGGTTGAAAATTTTACAGATTTGCAATCAATACCATTATTCAACAAAAATTGTGCAAATATTTTAACTGTAACAGAGGTTTTCACTTTTTTTTCTGCTGCCTGATTATTCACGAAGTCATAGATATTGAAAATTTCAAAAGATTCATTGATGCTGATCATATCAGAGGTTTTTCTTTTTTTTACTGGTGCCTAATTGTCCACAAGTCCCAAGATATTCAGGTGTATTTCGTATTAAAAAACGTTAGCAATACACCTGAATATACTGTGCCCTTTTTCTTCCAATCTTTGTGTGCATTGAGTTTGGTTGGGTAAGGTTGGGTTGGGTTAGGTTAGAGGTTCTTTGTGGATAATTAGGCACCAGTTAAAAAAAAAAGAAAAACCAATCATCAGCATCAATGAATCTTTTGAAATTTTCAATATCTATGAGTTTGTGGAAAATCAGGCATCAGTCAAAAAAATTAAAACCTCTGATATCATCAGCATCAATAAATTTTCTGAAATCTTTTGCAGATAGATTAAAACATATTCTTGCGGAGAAGTGAATACACCTGATTGACGTTGACAATTCGTTAGGATTATCAAATGATCTCTCGCTTAATCAATATTTTCGCTAATGTAATTCCAAGAACGCGTTTCAATTTGTTTGCGTTCCATTCATTGCTCTTTGTTAAATTTTTGATCTGGTCCATTATAACTGGCCCATGAATGGAGGATCGCATCGAGAGCAATTTGTGTCGCTCCTGTAATTGCCGCGATCGCTGTTGAGCGAGAGAAAGGCCAGGCAGACACTTCGGCAAGGACAACGGTTTATTAACCTTGATATTCCTTGAACTTGGCAGTAATTCAGATTTCGGCTTGTTACTTCTTCCTGCAACTGGGCCTGAATGAGAGACGGCAATCAACTTCATCTCCGGACAAGACAAAAGTTTGAACGAAACTGGAGTAACGAGACGAAATTGCAGCCGGTTTACCATTTGGCCGCCCCAGTTCTTCGGATTCCAAAGGTCCTAACGGTAGAACGAGTTCGAGGACTTGGGAAGCCTTTCGTGTGCGATAGGTGCTCGTTATTGGGGCTATTAGCGACGGATTTTAACGTTTTCTGGTCTTGGGCACGAGTTGAGGTTGAAGCGTGGGCAGTGGATGTATCGGAAACACCTCTATCTAGCATCACTAAAGAGATTTGATGTATCTGATAAATACCAGATTTATCAGAATTCATCACTAGTATTACATAAGTTTTTATAACTGCATTTTAAGCAGCCATAAATTATCGGTCTGCAAATACTACTGTGTAATTAAAGGAATGTACTTAAAATGGGTGTGCATGCAATTGAAATATCAAGGAAATTAATTACATGCTTACAAGGCTAATTAGAAATTCGGCTATTTTGTCGATAAATAATGGGCCATCAGGGGCGGACAGGCAACCGCTGCAGGAGCCGTAATTTACGTCTTACGCTATTAACTTCATCTCTACGAAGTATGATGTGTGGTCTTCTGGCTAGCACGCGGAAATCTCTAGAAATGTGACGGGGGAGTTGCTAGAGAACCGTGTAATCGCTTAATTAGAGACGAACTGCCGCATATTATGACATAGAGAAATTATTAGGTGCATGTGTGCACCTGCTGCATGGGATTTTCCCGAGATATAGCTATCGCCTGGAGCTAGGAATCATGTGAGAAGGTGGTAACGGTTCGTAGAATAGTGGCTAGCTGGTGATTATCAAAGAATGCAAAAATTATTACTGTACGGCTTTACGACATATATTAAATTAAGCGGTATCTGCGAATTATTCATGGCTGTTGCTTTTTCTTGAAACGAGAACCAATCACAATTTGAACCATAAGCATACAATAATAACAGAAAAAGTATTGCTTCATCGAGATTCGCTGGTCCTCAGATATATTCGCCCTTATTGAGGAGTAGTATAAATACCAGATAAGATGTCACTTTACACATAAAACAGAAATCCCTCCTTAGTCCTGTCGGACTGGTCAACAGAAAAGTGCCATCTTATCTGATATTTATACTACTCCTCAATAAGGGCGAATATATCCGAGGACCAGCGAACCTCGACGAAGTTCAAATTATTTTGGCAAATATTGATTATACCCATTAAAGCTTAACATAGATTATTCCTCCTTCATTTGATGAATTCTAATGATTCTTCAAATGATTCTAATTATAAATTACACTTAAGTATAACTTTCTAACATCTCAAGAAATTACTTAAGAAACTCTTGATTTACCACTGTGCAATCCGAAGTGTCAAGCCTCTGGGCATTGCAGATTTAACACGTTCACGTCTTTGCGATGGAATTGGTCCGAATCTGGCGGGTTTGTGTTCACTTTCCCGGTCTTTTGGTTCCTCTCTTTCCGCACTTGTCGACGGCGCACTTAGAAAGCAGGAAGTTAACGAAGCACCTCTAATCGCTGACCTTTTTCTGTTTGCAGAGATCGCAAGGGTGCGTGCCAGCCTCTTCCAGATCAACGGCGTGAAGAAGGAGCCGCTCGTGCTACCAGAAGCCGAGGGCAATGTCACCACACTCACAGAAAAGGTCTACGTGCCGGTCAAGGAACACCCAGATGTAAGTAGTAATAACAAAAATAAGGGCAAGGTTAATGATTTTTGGTCTTCCATCTTGTGAAAGTTTTTATATGATAACCCGGGATTTCCGTTTTCCCGAAAAAACATTTTGTGAAAAAGGTGATTCTGAGTTTTTAGGTTAATAATATACTGCTGATAAAATATGGGTGACCATTATAGATATTTATGTAACAAGTATATAATCAAACACCTTATTGGACTAGTCAAATTTATGCTCGAGCGAGCTTGCGAGCGAGGTTAAAGAAGAGGCGAGTACAATAAGGTCCGATTATATTCTTGTCAGATAATAGGTATTAATGATACAAGTTCCTAAAGCACTACTTAACTAACAAGTATAATTTTTTTCTACACAACTAAAAAACTTTGAAAACAGCTAAAATTTTATGCAAAATATATTTTATTACGATAATAGGTATTAATGATACAAGTTCTTAAAGCACTACCTTAGTAACATGTATCATTTTTTTTTTCAACACGACAACTATTTGAAAAACAGCTAGAATGTTATGGAAATTATATATATATTTTTAATTATTATCAATAATAGGTAAGTTGTACCAAAAATTATTACTTTACGCACTCCGCACTCTGGACAGTGCGTGAAGTACGTTACGCACTGTTTTAAACTAAGTATTACGCACTGTCGTAGAAAAATATCTATAATGGCCACCCATATCTTTACCATTGCAATTTTAGATTAGATTCAACTCATGCAAAAATATTACTTCAATTGCTGTTATATTTTCGAAATTATTCATAAAAAACTTTCAAACACCCACTTCAAATTTCAAAAAACTTAAAAATTGTACAAGTGCTAAGACCCACCTCTGATTTCACCATTTTCATTAATAAACGTGTAACACGAAAACACAAAATATCGTAGAAAATGTATTCAAATTGCAGAAGATTTATATAAATTGGGAATAATTTGTTGATAATATTAGAGGAAATATCAAATATTGCATAAATATATCAAAAAAACCGCAAAGTATTATGCAAATTGCGGAAAATTTATTAAAACATCAGAAATTGTAACCCAAAAAATACAAGAAGTTTCAGAAATGTTTATTAAAATTCTGAAACATGTCAATAAATCTAGAAATCTTGACAGAAGTACATATAATATATAATATATAATATAATATGGGGATAACTTGTTAATAATATAAAGAAAATATCAACTATTGCAAAAAATATGCGAAATATTTATGCAAATTGCGGAAAATTTATTAAAACATCAGAAATTGTAACTGAGGAAATATAAGAAGTTTCAGAAATGTTTATTAAAATTCTGATACATGCCAGTAAATCTGGAAATCTTGACAGAAGTACATTGAACCTAAACAAAATGTTGTAAATTTAATTAGATTGAAACTAAAGAAACCAGAAACAAGAAAATAGCACTAAATTTTATTAGATTTTCAAAATTTGCAAATAAATATTCATGTTGCACAACAAAAGATTTCAGAAATTGCCACAGCTTTGGAATTTTCTTGAAAACAAAATAAAAATTAGAGTTAAAAAGTTCAGAATTTCTGTCAAAGTTTCTGAGAATTGTCATTAAATCTGTAAAATTTGACAGAAGTGCAATGAAACTAAAGAAACCAAACACGAGAAAATTGCAGTAAAAGTAATTAGATTGAAACTAGAAAAACTAAAAGCAAGAAAATTTCACTAAATTTAATTATATTGCCCAAATTTGCAAATACGTATTTATGTTATACAAAAGAGGTTTCCGAAATTGCCAGTTTTTTTGGAATTTTCTCCAAAAGGCAATTTAATGTTATAGCGTTAAAAGTCCAGAATTTCAGTCACAGTATTTTGAAAAACGTCAGTAAATCTGAAAAAAAAACTTGGCACAAGTGCGCTATGGTACTAAAAGAACTACAAACAAGAAAATTGCAGTAAATTTGATTGAATTTGCAAAATTTGCAAATAAATATTCATGTTACACAAACAGAACTTTCCACAGTTTTGGAATTATCTTGAAAACTCAATCAGATGAAAAGTCCAGAATTTCAGACAATGTATTAAAAGCAGCAGAAAGCATTATGAAACAGAATAATGTTTAAAAAAAAAACAGAAAATGTTGTTGAAATTGTAGAAATAAACAATAATATCAAAATATTTAAGTAAATATAATAAAAACTTTCAGTAATTTTAATTAAATAATTACATAACATACAGTATTTTAATTGTCTTTTTACAATTTGCAAAAGTGTAACTGGAATTTTCTAATACTGCACTAGAATTTTCTATTTTCTTAATGCTTCTTGAATGTTTGTTTACAATTTCAACTAATTTCCAAGGATTTACATAATTCTTGTTTTTTTAAATATTATTTATTGTTATTTCTATTATTTGTATCATTCCATGAGTTTTGCTCTAACTTGTAATAAGTTCTTTTAGATTTTAGTCCAAATTTTATTTATTTCTGTAATTTTGTAATTTAATAAGTGTCTTTTCATGATTTTCTGAGGTTTTCCCTGACATTTGTGGATTTTCTGAATATTTGAATTGTCTTATTGACTATTTTGTATAATATTTAATTGATTTTTCGGTGTTTTCACGTCTTGAATAACTTTGCACAGCTAATTGCCATTTTTTCTAATTTTTGAAGAAATTTACTAATATTTGAATTAATTGATAATTGATTTTGTATAAAATTCAATGGATTTTTCTGGATTTTCATGTCTTGAATAACTTTACGCTGCCAACTGCCAATTTGAATAAAATTCAATGGATTTTCAATGGATCAATGGATCTTTAGCATTTGCTGAAGTTTTTCTGTACCTACTTTTTGTGGATTTTTAGTTAATTGGTATATATTTCAATTTTTTTCTAATATTTTATAGTTTTTTTAAATAATTTTTAAGGGTGCAACTAGAATTTACAAGAACTTGTCTGAAACTTTTGTTAAATTTGCAGAAATTTCCGAAAAATTAAAGATTAATGTAAATTGGGTATAATTTGTTACAAATTGACAATATATTGTCAATTATATAAGATATTGTCAATATATCACAGAAAATAATAATAATAATAAATAATATTTATTAGCAGAAGCTACATAATATACAAAATTTCAACATAAATAAAAAAAACAAACAAGTAATAAACAATATTACTTGTTTACATTTTTACTTGTTACTTGTTACCTATACTTGTTATTTGTTTACTTGTTACATGATATCAATATATCTATACCTAGAATCATAGAACCATAATGAAAAAAAATACAATTTATGTAAACTGCGAAATATTAATTGGACTTATCAGGCAGAATTTTCTGAAAATGTTGTTAATAAAAGTGTCACACGAAAATACAAAATATCGCAGAATATGTATTCAAATTTCAGGAGATTTATGCAAATTGGGGATAATTTTGTTGATAATATCAAAGGCAATATCAATATATCGCAGAAAATATCAAAAGACAATATCAGAAAATATTAAAACATCAGAAGTTGTAACTAAAAAAATACAAATCTCAAAAAACTTGACAACTTATTGTGGATTTTTAATGTATTACTGTATAATTTTGAAACATATCAGTAAATCTGAAAAAGAAGTTCCACAAATGTTCACTAAAATTTTGAAACATGTCAGTAAATCTGAAAAAAACTGACAACTTATTGTGGATTTTTAATGTATTACTATATTTTCACTACAATTTTGAAAAAAATCAGTAAATCTGAAAAATAATTTCCAGAAATGTTCACTAAAATTTTGAAACATGTTAGTAAATATGAAAAAACTTGACAACTTATTGGAATTTTTAATATATTACTATAATTTCACTATAATTTTGAAACATGTCAGTAAATCTGAAAAAAACTTGACGACTTATTGTGGATTTTTAATATATTACTACAATATTCTAATATTTTCACTGTCTTTTAAAATTTTTATGTGCAGACGTTGCAATTTTGCTAGATTTTGAATAAATTTCTACGAGTTTTCGGTGATTTTTCATAACTACTGTTTTTTTTTTTTTTACAATATAAATTACTTCTTTGAGATTTTCTGAAGTTATTTAGGACTTTCTGGGGACCTTTTGCCAATTATTCTTTATTTCTGAAAATTTCTCATATTTTAATTATCTGTCCACAATTTTCTCGAATGGAACTGGAAATTTATAATGTTTTACTAGAATTTTCTAATATTTGATTGTTTAAATTATGGCTTGCAATTTATGAATAGAAGAATTGAAAAAAATAAAAGACATTTTTTGTTATTGAGAATTAGGCTCAGGTTCATATGATTTTGTTTTGACCCATACCGACCATTTTTAAGGTTCTCGTGACTCACGCTCTATATTGGGCAATATTGCAGTGGCTGTTTTAAGAATGGTCCTGCAAATGCCCTATTTTCGTGGGAAGGTCAAAAGAGTATGATTTTGTGATATTATAATTTCTGGGAAGTCTATGATTTTGTTTTGTTTTCACCCATACTGACCATTTTTAAGATTCTCGTGACTCACGCTGTATATTGGGCATTACTTCAGTGGCTGTTTTAAGAATTGTTCTGCAAATGCCCTATTTTCGTGGGAAGGTCAAGCAGTGAATGAAGTCTATTACACCCGATAAGCACGGCATTGCTTCTTGAATAATTTAGGTCTCCCACTTGCGAAACGCGTTTACAAGCTCGGCACGTCCAAGCGATAGGCCCCCATTGTTCCATCCTCAGGGCAAAACGTTTCTTTTGCTCGCCATTGTCTCGGAAACGGCAAAAAGCGTTTCCCGGACTATCGGTGCGAAATAAAAACCCGTGAATCGTCCGGAACGTGCAAGAAGTTCGAAGATCGATTCGTGCCGGACTGATGATGGCTGGGGCAAGACGGGAAGCTGATAAGGACTCGCACCAGTCCACACGCATAATGCATGTTAATGATGGCATTGTTCTCCTTGTGTTACAGTTTAATTTCGTGGGAAGGATCCTGGGACCTCGCGGCATGACCGCCAAGCAGCTCGAGCAGGAGACAGGGTGCAAGATCATGGTGCGAGGGAAGGGCTCCATGAGAGACAAAAAGAAGGTACGTACTACAAAATCTCCAATCTACAATGTTAATAATGATAATTGTGCAATTACAATCAAAGATAGAGATGAAGAGAAGCCCGTAGAACCTGAAGGTAAATTTGAATGGTTTATAGCCATAGCAGCACAATAGATCCTCGACAATCATTCAAATGCATTGAATGATCGATGGTTGAAATCTTCAATAAAAAACTTTTGGTTTCCACCATTGCATATAATTTGAAAAGATGAGTACAGGTTTTTCAATCGTTAGTAAAGTTTTGATATTTTTGATTAAGTAAAAAAACTTTGGGCTTTCAAATTTTAAAAGAAAAGTGCAGGTTTTTCAATCGTTAGTTATTTTTTGATAATTTTGATAAGACAAAAAAACTTTTGGTTTCCACAATTGCCATAAATTTGAAAAGTTAAAATTAGGTTTTACAATCGTTAGTTAATTTTTGATATTTCTGATAAAGTAAAAACTTTTGGCTTCCACCATTACCCAAAATTTGAAAAGATAAGTACACGTTCTTCAATTGTTAGGTAGACGTGATGACATTAATGGAAACTATTACCTCAAAAAATTACCAGCATTATTCTTGAAGTTATCAATGAATTCGTTTTTCAATTATTAGGTAGACATGATGACATTAATGGAAACTATTACCTCCAAAAATTGCCAACATTATTCTTGAAGTTATCAATGAATTCGTTTTTCAATTGTTTGGTAGACATGATGACATTAATGGAAACTATTACCTCAAAAAATTACCAGCATTATTCTTGAAGTTATCAATGAATTCGTTTTTCAATTGTTATGTAGACATGATGACATTAATGGAAACTATTACCTCAAAAAATTACCAGCAATATTCTTGAAGATAACAATGAATTTGTTGTTATTGTTACCATAAGCTGATTATCTATTGATTATTTTTTTACCATTTCAACTTAATATTGGTTCAATTTCGTTAATCAAAAGTGTCCAGCTTGTTCTATCAGATACGTCTCTGAGAAATCTTGTGGA
Source organism: Othius punctulatus (assembly GCA_951805005.1). Classification (NCBI taxonomy): domain Eukaryota; kingdom Metazoa; phylum Arthropoda; class Insecta; order Coleoptera; family Staphylinidae; genus Othius; species Othius punctulatus. The sequence goes on from OX638143.1 coordinate 9,850,772, forward strand.
GGAAACACGCTCGAGCTGGCATCATCATGATTGCGCCTCTTTCCAGTATTAATTCAAATCCAACCCAATTATTCCTCCGCTTATTATTTCGTTAATTGTATGTGAGAGCCTCATAAAAAGGGCAAGTGTGAGAATCGTGGATAATTAGGATGAACAAAGGGGCCTTTGATGGTGCTGTAAAAGTGAAAACCGTGGTTTCAACATTGGTCATGGATGTCGCAATGGACGTCCAAAGTTTTGTACTGTTCTCATAAAATTAGAGAAGGTGTTAAATGCGGTTTGCAAGGCAATTGGAGGAGTTAAGTTGTGAAGGTGTCGAAATTAGGAAACGAAATATAATGGCTTGCTGCTGTCTAAAAATTTTAGACCCCATACAACTAAATTTTCTAATTTCTATAAGTGTACCAGGGAAATTTAATATAACCGAAACTCGTCATTCTATGCTACTAATTAGCTTCAAGTGGAAAAACCCCATGAGGGGTCAATAGTCTAATACAAATGATTTTACTCTCTAATTAGTTCCTTTCATCTTGTAGAGTCGATTTTTTACCTTGATTGTGCTATTTTTACCGTGACAACCTTTTTTTGCCATGTTGCCAAAATTTATATTAATTGCTATGAAATTTTTGCGAACTCAATACTTTTCTATAGAAACTTTTGATACTATTAATACAATTTTAGTAACGTTAATAATATTTCATTGTTTTTTAAAAATTTTGTATTGGTGATGATTTCTACTTGAACTACTATTTCTACTTGAACATGTTTCTTACTCGAGTTCAAATTTTCCTTATTCAATGATTTTTCATAAACAATGCAATCTTTTTTAATAATTTTTATAAAATTTTCTCTCTTTCAATAACAAAAATTGTATTTAATAGAAATAATGCCTCCTGCAAATATAAAAAAAAAAAAAATTGTTAGTTGGGTGGAAATTTCGAAATTAAATCTTTTAATATAGAAATCGGTGCTATTTACAATACAATTCTATTAATTATGCTACTGTAATTTCCAATTTGATGTGATTTGATTTGATGTAAATTTGATCTTCTCCAATTAGTGAACCAGGGTTACCAAATTCTGCTCGAATTACGATTTTATGGGTTTTAGTATCTACATAATAATTTTTAATTCAAAATGTTTCTTTTCACACTAGAAAATTTCGCAATTTAATGTTTTTTTATAGAAATTTGAGATATTTTTAATAATTTTCATTTTTTTTTTAATTTTGGTTTAACAATTTCTTAATAAAATACTGCCTATTGAAATATTGGATATATTTTCATAGAATTTTATTTATCAATGCCTTAGATTTTAATTTGATATAATTTTACTAAAATTCTCTCAGTTTTTGTCAAGTTATTTGTCTATTTTTGACACTAACTTAGCACGATGTTCTATGTTAACTTTAACTAACTTAATAAAGTCATTGTTTATCTACGTTTTGTCAGAATTGTCAGATTTCAAACTACTTCATGAATAGTAAATAGCTGCCTTCGATGCAGATGCTGCATCTCTGATATTTGAAGCAAATCTCATAAAATATTGTCAAAAAATGTCGAAACTAATAATTTGATATGATTTCACTAAAATCCAGTCAGTTTTTTTGTCTATTTTTCTACATTAGTTTTGCACGATGTTCTATTTTAACCATAAAGTCATTGTATATCTACTTTTTGCCAGAATAGTCTTGAGATTTAAGAAGTTGCATTTGATATTTGAAGCAATTCTGATCGAAATGTCGAAACTAATAATTCGATATGATTTCACTAAAATCCTCTCAGTTTTTTGTCAAAATATTTGTCTATGTTTTGTCATTAGCTTTGCACGATTTTCTATTTTAACCGTAAAGTCATTTTTCATCTATTTTTTGCCAGAATAGTCTTCAGATTTCAAACTCCTTCATGAATAGCTTAGAAATTGCATCTAATATTTAAAGCAATTCTTGTCAAAAAGTGAAAACACGTAGAAACTAATAATTTGATATGATTTTACTAAAATTATCTCAGTTTTTTGTCTATTTTTCGACATTAGCTTTGCACCATGTTCTATTTTAACCATAAAGTCATTATTTATCTAATTTTTGCCAGAATAGTCTTCAGATTTCAAACTCCTTCATGAATAGCTTAGAAATTGCATCTGAAATTTGAAGCAATTCTTGTCAAAAAGTGAAAACACGTAGACACTAATAATTTGATATGATTTAACTAAAATTATCTCAGTTTTTGTCTATTTTTCGACATTAGCTTTGCACCATGTTTTTATTTTAACCATAAAGTCATTGTTTATCTAATTTTTGCCAGAATAGTCTTCAGATTTCTAACTCCTTCCTTAATAGCTTAGAAATTGCATCTAATATTTGAAGCAATTTTTGTCAAAAAGTCAAAACATGTAGAAACTAATAATTTGATATGATACTACTAAAATTATCTCAGTTTTTGTCTATTTTTCGACATTAGCTTTGCACGATGTTCGATTTTAACAATAAAGTCATTGTTTATCTAATTTTTGCCAGAATAGTCTTCAGTTTTTAAACTTCTTCATGAATAGCTTAGAGACTGCATCTGATATTTGAAGCAATTCTTGTCAAAAAGTCAAAACATGTAGAAACTAATAATTTGAAATGACTTAACTAAAATTTTCTCAGCTTTTTGGCTATTTTTCGACATTAGCTTTGCACCATGTTCTATTTTAACCATAAAGTCATTGTTTATCTAATTTTTGCCAGAATAGTCTTCAGATATCTAACTCCTTCCTCAATAGCTTAGAAATTGTATCTAATATTTGAAGCAATTCTTGTCAAAAAGTGAAAACACGTAGACACTAATAATTTGATATGATTTAACTAAAATTATCTCAGTTTTTGTCTATTTTTCGACATTAGCTTTGCACGATGTTCGATTTTAACCATAAAGTCATTGTTTATCTAATTTTTGCCAGAATAGTCTTCAGTTTTTAAACTTCTTCATGAATAGCTTAGAGACTGCATCTGATATTTGAAGCAATTCTTGTCAAAAAGTCAAAACATGTAGAAACTAATAATTTGAAATGACTTAACTAAAATTTTCTCAGCTTTTTGGCTATTTTTCGACATTAGCTTTGCACCATGTTCTATTTTAACCATAAAGTCATTGTTTATCTAATTTTTGCCAGAATAGTCTTCAGATATCTAACTCCTTCCTCAATAGCTTAGAAATTGTATCTAATATTTGAAGCAATTCTTGTCAAAAAGTGAAAACACGTAGACACTAATAATTTGATATGATTTAACTAAAATTATCTCAGTTTTTGTCTATTTTTCGACATTAGCTTTGCACGATGTTCGATTTTAACCATAAAGTCATTGTTTATCTAATTTTTGCCAGAATAGTCTTCAGTTTTTAAACTTCTTCATGAATAGCTTAGAGACTGCATCTGATATTTGAAGCAATTCTTGTCAAAAAGTCAAAACATGTAGAAACTAATAATTTGAAATGACTTAACTAAAATTTTCTCAGCTTTTTGGCTATTTTTCGACATTAGCTTTGCACCATGTTCTATTTTAACCATAAAGTCATTGTTTATCTAATTTTTGCCAGAATAGTCTTCAGATATCTAACTCCTTCCTCAATAGCTTAGAAATTGTATCTAATATTTGAAGCAATTCTTGTCAAAAAGTGAAAACACGTAGAAACTAATAATTCGATATGATTTTTCTAAAATTATCTCAGTTTTTTTTTTTGTATATTTTTCGACATTAGCTTTGAACCATGTGCTATTTTAACCATAAAGTCATTGTTTATCTACTTTTTGCCAGAATAGTCTTCAGATTTCAGAAGTTGCTTTTGATATTTGAAGCGTTTCTTTTCGAAATGTAGAAACTAATAATTCGATATGATTTCACTAAAATCCCCTCAGTTTTTGTCAAGTTTTTTGTCTATTTTTCAACATTAGCTCTGCACCATGTTCTATTTTAACCATAGAGTCATTGTTTATCCAATTTTTGCCAGAATAGTCTTCAGATTTCAAACTCCTTCATGAATAGCTTAGAAACTGCATCTGATATTTAAAGCAACTCTGTAAATTTTATAGATTTTTACAAGTCGGTCATAGAACATGACAGTTTTTGACAATTGCTACTGAAATTATTGTAGTTTTTCGTATTCAGGGCGAATTCAATGAGAGGCAAGTTAACAGTCGTTATCAGCCTGGGTTTTATTTTCACTCTTATACATTTATGATAACGAACGTGAATATTTGTGAACGTGAACTCTTGTATAACCATGTTCAATAATCTACCAAATAAACTTAAAATCATAAGAAACAGAAAACTGTTAAAAAAACTAATATATCAATTTATCTTAGACCTAGAGAATGAATTTTATAACCGTTAATTACAATGTATTTTGTACCTTAGGATTTGTAACTGATTTTGTGACATGTATTTCATTTTATTATTATTAATCATCTGAAATATACAGTATTATTATTATTATTATTTACAAACGACTTTTATTTGAACAACTTACGTAACTATGGAAAACAGCACAACAGTGCTTTCAACTCAAATAATGAAATATTTCTTACAATTATGGCTGATTTTGATGGTAGGGCTAGAAAATTTGACACATGTTGATCGTAACAGTTGTATAGTTATTGCATACTAATTACTACTGAAATTATGATGGATTTTGATAGTAAAGGTAGAAAATTGGACACATGTTGATAGTAACAGTTGTATACTTATTACATACTAATTACTACTAAAATTGGGACGGATTTTGATAGTAGGTGTAGAAAATTTGACACAATGTTGATCGTAATAGTTGTATACTTATTACATACTAATTACAATTGAAATTATATCATATTTTGATAGTAGAGGTAGAAAATTTGACAAATGTTGATCGTAACAGTTGTATACTTATTACAAACTAATTTCTATTGAAATGATGACGGATTTTGATAGTAGGGGTAGAAAATTTGACAAATGTTGATCGTAACAGTTGTATACTGGGCAAATTTTCACAAATGCAGCTACAAATTTGTCAGCTTCACGGATTTTTTTTACAGCAGGACTGATTTTGATAGTAGGTGTAGAAAATTTGACAGAATGTTGATCGTAATAGTTGTATACTTATTACATACTAATTACAACTAAAATTATGTCAGTTATATTTCAAAATATCAGAAAAATTATAGTTGAAAATATGACGAATTTTGGCAGATAAAGTTAAATACCGAGAGGTACAGTGGAAAATACGACACATTTTGATAGTATAGAATCTTACATTTCTTTTTCATCAGAGCCTTGACTTATATCTGCGATGAAATATGCCCCAGGTGATTTTCGTGAAATGAGCCATGGGCACTTTTTTTGGGAAATGCCATAAGTCAATTTCTTGAAATATGGCTCCAAGACAATGTTTTTTAAATACCATTAGTCGATTTTTTTGTAAAATGCCACAGATATTTTTTTTTTGAAAAGCCACAAGCTTATTTCTAGGCATATGGCCTTATCATATTTTTTTTAACTAAAATGCCGTAAGCCACTTTGCCACTTTGTTTAGTGTTAGGAAAAATAACACAGTATTTGATTTGGTGTTTTTAAGTGACTAAGCTCGATTTTCCTGTGTTAGAGGTGGGGCGTGATTGTGCGTATATAAATGGCAAGAAAACCATTATATTGGAATGGAATTCCGAGCGGTAACGTCCTCATTATTCCATGTAAACTTAATTTACACATGTGCGCCTTAATACTAAAAAAATAATAGAGGCACGGTTTACTGAGCAATCCAAATGCTAACCGCAATCGTGATCCAATCATACAGCAAATATTAATTGTTACGTATGAAAGTGATTGCTAATTTTATGTATTGTATTATCGCATAGGAGCAAGGCATAACATGACCTATAAACGCCTAAGAATCTGTATTATGTGTATCGTCAGATATAATTGGCATTATAAATGCAAAACGCGGTTGCGACCTCTGAATCCTGACCTTCGTTGCGATTCAGCTAATGGCAGTAGTCACCAGACAACTTTTGGAGTTGTGTCATTTGCCAGCCCGTTTAAAAACGCCACAATTTCCCAGGTTCGCTGTCAACTGGCTTGTGATACATTACAAGCAGCACACAATGGCCAATTATCGGTCTTGGCGATGCAATTTCAATGATAATGCCGTCGCGGTCGGTTCCCCTTTCATGTCATTATCGGGTATGGCTAATGAATAAAACGGATAGAAACGTCGCGCTCATGGACGTGCAGAATTATAATTGCGAATTCAAATCGGCTCGATTGCGCAATTCATTGCTAATTGATATGCACAAACGAGGGAATTATGAGCAGATTAAGATGTTAATGCTATTATTACATCAACTAAGAGACAGGTTGAGAAGGTGCTAATCCGAAACGCTCTAAACAATTAATATCACTAAACGTGATTCCCTACTAGTATGAGCAAGATATATGGAAGTCTTGTAATGTTATCGATGGTCTGTTTGCAACTTGCGCAAATGACCACGGGCGAACTGAAATTTAGAGATGGTAAAGTGGATTTCATTTATTCTCTAATGAAAACAAGCAAAATTCGCGTTCGAAAGTACGTGATAACAATTGCCATCGAAAAAAATGTGTTTGGGAACAAAAGACGGTGTTGCCAGCGGAGTGCGCGTTTCCCTCCGAGAATAGCTTCGGCGAATAAATAAACACCACCCAAATAATCGGGCCACTGCATTTCTTTTCCTCGGCCGCACAAGTTGCGCATTTATTATTACCAAGTCCGGCCCATCAATTTGGGCCACGCACCTGAGAAACCGCGAAAAATAGACCGCGATTCTGGAAGCCGGCCAAAGCTGCTCCCCACAACGGCCCAATTGTAACCGCCATGCATCATAATCTTGAAAGCGTACGATTAAGAAACTCATCAAAAAAACTAAAACTGCTATTAATTCTTACAGTGAAATATGAAAAGCACCGAAACATCTCACCTGAAATAAGTAATTTAATTTTTTAATCGCTTACATGCAGATGATTGACAAAACTGAGTAGATAAACAATGACTTTATGGTTAAAATAGAACAGTTAATGTCGAAAAATTGATAAATTTTCAACGATAACTGACAAAATTTGTCATATTTGTAACTGTAGCTATCGTATTACAATATTTGTTACATTTTCAACTGTAACTGTCCATATACAATACGTTTTGAATGGTGACAGTCATAATTGGTAATATTTTATGCCCAAATTGTTAAAATTTGTCATATTATCAACTTCAGTGCCAAAATGTGTTAGTTCTTGAACCCAAACTGCCACAATTAGACAACTTTTCAACTGTCACTGACAATATTTGTTATAGTTTAAATTATATTTGTCGATACGTACCATATTTACAACTCCAATTGTCGAAATTTGCCATATTTGATGAGCTCGACAAATCTGGTAAATTTTCATATGAAACCATATCCACATTGGTTAGATTTTCAACTGTAACTGTCAAAATTCATCATGGTTTGAACTGTAACTGTCTCTGTAACTGTACAATTGTCAAAATTTACCATATTTTTAACTATGAGTCAAAATTTATTTTTATTGAATCCTAACTGCCAAAATTAAACAAATTTTCAACAGTCACTGACAATATTTGTCATATTTTCATTGTATCTGTCGATACGTACCATATTTTCAACTGTAATTGTTAAATTTAGTCATATTTTGAACTGTAACTATCGAAATCTGTAATATATTCAGCAGCAATTGCCTAAACTTATCAGATTTTCAACTGTAACTATCGATATTTCGATATTTGTTGTATTTTCAACTTGAACTGTAAAATTCATCATGTTTTAATTTGTAACTGTCATAATTGTAATATTTTCAGCTGCAATTGTCAAAATATATCATATTTTCAACTATATTGTCAAAACGTGGTATTTATTGTACCCTAAATGCCAAAATTAGACAAATTTTCAAATGTCACTGATAATATTTGTCATAGTTTAAATTGTATCTGTCGATATGTATCATATTTTCAACTGTAATTGTGAAATTTAGTCATATTCAACTGTAACTATCGAAATCTGTAATATTTTCAACTGAAAATGCCAAAATTTGTCATATTTTCAACTGTAACTATCAATTATATAAATTGGTTAGATATTATATAAATGATATAAATGGCAATTGCCAAAATTTGTAACTCCAATTGTCGAAATTTGCATTATTTGATGAGCTCGACAAATCTGGTAAATTTTTATATGAAACCATATCTAAATTGGTTAGATTTTCAACTGTAACTATCAAAATTCATAATGTTTTGAGCTGTAACTATCGAAATTTAATATATTAAACTGCAATTTCCAAAATTTGACATATTTTCAACTGCAAGTGTTAAAATCTGTGAAGTTTTCATTATCAGCTCTTAAAGTCTCTAAAATTTGTAACTCAAATTGTCGAAACTTTGCCAAATTCGATGAAATTGTCAAATCTGTTAAATTTTCATATGGAACCATATCCAAATTGGTTATATTTTAAATTGTAACTGTCAAAATTCATCATGTTTTGAACTGTAACTGTCATAATCGGAAATATTTTCAGCTGCAATTCTCAAAATTTGTCATATTTCCAACTATGAGTCAAAATGTATTTTTAATGAACGCTAACTGCCAAAATTAAACAAATTTTTAACTGTCACTGACAATGTTAGTCATAGTTTCATTGTATCTGTCGATACGTACCATATTTTCAACTGTAGCTGTCAAATTTAGTCATATTTTGAACTGTAACTATCGTTATCTATAATATTTTCAACTGCAATTCCCAAAATTCCTCATATTTTTAACTGTAACTATGAAAATCTGTGAAGGTTTTATCATCAGCTGTGAAAGTTTCTAAAATATGTAACTCCAATTGTCGAAATTTCTCAAATTTGATTAACTAGTCAAATATGTTAAATTTTCATATCATATTTCGGTATTTGTTATATTTTGTAACTGTCAAAATTCGTCATGTTTTGAACTGTAAATGTCAAAATTTGTCGGTATTTCCAACTGTATTTTCAAAGTGTGTCATATTTCCAACCGCAAGTGTTAAAATTTGCAAAATTTTCAACGGTAACTGACAAAATTTATCATATTGAAAACTGCAGCTATCGATATTTCGATATTTATTATATTTTTAACTGTAACTGTCAAAATTCGTCATGCTTTGAACTGCAAATGTCAAAATTTGTTGAATATCCAACTGTATTTTTAAAGTGTGTCATATTTTCAACCGTAACTGTAAAAATTTGCAAAATTTTCACTGGTACCTGACAAAATTTGTCATATTGAAAACTGCAGCTATCGATATTTCGATATTTATTATATTTTTAACTGTAACTGTTAAAATTCATCATGTTTTGAACTGTAATTGTCTTAATCAGTAATATTTTCAACTGTAACTATCGAAATCTGTAATATTTTCAACTGTCATTGTGAAATTTTGTCATATTCATAACTGAACTATCGAAATCTATAATATTTTCAACTGCGATTGATTATATTTGTAACTCCAATTGTCGAATTTTGCTAAATTTGATGGACTCATCAAATCTGTTAAATTTTCATATAAAACTATATCCAAATTGGTTATATTTTCAACTGTAACTCTCAAAATTCATCATGTTTTGAACTGTAACTGTCTCAATCGGTAATATTTTCAGCTGCAATTGGCAAAATTTGTTACATTTTCAACTATGAGTCAAAATATATTTTTATTGAACCCTAACTGCCAAAATTAACAAATTTTCAACAGTTACTGACAATATTTGTTATATTTTCAATTGTATACGTTGATAGCATCAATTTTGCAACTGTAATTGTCAAATTTAATCATATTTTGAACTGTAATTATCGAAATCTGTAACATTTTGAACTGAAATTGTCAAAATTTGTCATATTTTCAACTATAGTGTCAAAATGTGTTATGCATTGAATGTAACTGCCAAAATTGGACACATTTTCAACAGTCACTGACAATATTTTTCATATTTTCGAATACGTACCACATTTTCAGCTGTAATTTTCAAATTTAGTCTTATTTTAAACTGTAACTATCGTAATCTATAATATTTTCAACTGCAATTGCCAAAATTTGTCATATTTTCAACAGTAACTATCATATTTTCATCTGTAATTGTCTAATGTAATCCTATTTTGCACTGTAACTATCTTAATCTATAATATTTTCAACTGAAATTGCCAAAATTTGTCATATTTTCAACTGTAACTCTCAAAATCTGTGAAGTTGTTATCATCAGCTGTGAAAGTATCTAAAATTTGTAACTCCATTTGTCGAAATTTGCCAAATTTGATGAACTAGTCAAATCTATTAAATTTTCACATGAAACTATATCGAAATTGGTAATATTTTCAACTGGACCTGTCAAAATATATCTCGCAGTTTCAACGGCAACTGCCATAATTCCTCAAATTTTGCAACTTTAATTGAGGAAATTCATAGTATTTTCAACTGTGGATGATTATATGTTTATATGAATGTATGGTAAAGATTAAAAATGTAACTGAACATACATAAATTGTTGTGATTAATTGAGCAGATTTTTTTAGTTTTAAAGATTTATGAATTTGGTTCTACGATGACAGAAACAAATGCCAATCGATATTTGTATATTTGTGATATTTTCAAATGTTTGTTGTTTGTTTGTTGTTTGAGCTGTCACAGACATTCTGATCAGCTGATGATTGACGAATTGTAGTTATTTTCTGCAAAAAAAAAATTACATATATTTTGATTACTCGTCTCAGGCGTGTATCACTAAATTTTTTACTGTTACATTTTTTTGTATATATGTGTAATATTTGTATATTATGTATATTTGTGATATTTTCAATTGTAGCTGTCGATATTTCTGATTGTTTGAGCTGTCACTGACATTCTGATCAGCTGATGATTGACGAATAGTAGTTATTATCTGCAAAAAAATTACATATATTTTGAATACTCATCTCAAACGTGTATCACTAATTTTTTTATTGTTACAATTTTTTGGTGAATAGTGGGCATGGACTACTTTTATTTGTATCCGTTATAACAGTAACGAAATCGAAAAAAGGGTATTCGTAAGTTTCCTATTAAAATTTCATCCGGTATTAGGACAACATTTTTAGTAGCTTAGCTTCAACTGAAGACACATTGTCTTCAGTTGAAGCTAAGCTACTGAAATTTTTTCCATTGTCTAGTCGGCAAGATGATGTTTTCATGAGGCCCCACAGTTGGGCTCCAAAATTTCTGGAATTTCGGGAGATCTTTTGGGCAGAGTTAATCTTCCAGTTTTGTTGTCCCGATTCGTTCTGCAAAATTTCTGGAATTTCGGGAGATCTTTCGTTAATCTTCCAGTTTTGTTGTCCCGATTCATTCTTGATGATGGCCCAAGGTTCGCCGAGACACAGATGATTAACTCCAGGCCACCGCGATTCGCAACGAAGCGCCCGAACCAATTAACCGCGGATGGGAAATGGGAGTGTTCGGCGTCTGTCCTAATGGACTATGCCCATTGTCTCGCATTACGTAATCTGCACAATGGGCAACAATGACTAAAGTTTCATTTGTTTATAGAGGCCGAAACAATTGTAGAGGAGACTTTTTATACGCAAGTGAATCTTTGACCAAGTGTCCTTATTTATATTCAATTGAACAACATGCCTAAGAAAATATAAAACTTCATGAGGTAATGAAATAAGATTTTTATGAAATTTACAAAATCTTTTCAATGTTCTTTAAAATTATAGAAAAATCCAAAAATTTCATTAAGATAAAGATTGAATTTAACATTATCCAATATCTGTAAGATAAATTAAATTACGAATAATTTTTCAATCCTTCAGAATATTTCGGAAAACTTCAATTACTTGCACAACAATTATAGAATACTTTCTTAATCCCTAATAATATTTCTGAAAACTATAAATAATTGCCCAACAACTATAAAATAATCAAGAAACATTAATAAAATATAAAAATTCGAAAAATATTTAGTGATCGCAATTTTGTTTGTGAAGACGAAGACTTCAAAGATTGACTTTTGCAAACAGGGAGGAATAGTGCAAATATCGATATAAACAATATTTATACATTCGTATGGTAGTAAGGCAGAACTATTTTGTCATTGGTTTTGGGCACATTTGCCTCATAAAAATGGAGACGTAATTTTTTTTCTCAGCTGGTGTAATACCTAATTTCTTGTTTTTGTTTCAGGAGGATCAGAATAGAGGAAAGCCCAATTGGGAGCACCTCGCCGACGACCTGCACGTCCTCCTCACTGTTGAGGACACAGAAAACAGGGCTCAGGTGAAGCTGGCCAGGGCCGTGGAGGAAGTCAAAAAGTTACTCGTACCTGTAAGTATCAAGAAACTTCATGAAACTTTTGTGCTCTCCACATAACCCGATTATTATTATTAATAACGTTGAAAATGAAGAAAAAACGACTCACAACCAACCAAATATGTAATGTTGTTAGGTATCCAACTGGGTCGCGTTTTCTCTCTGCTCGGACTGGCGTTTTAGCATATCTGGTTTGCCGCAGGAGAAAAAAACTGATGGTGGCGTTCTAGTTCCAGTACGAACGCTCCATCATCTGCTGCTGCTGATTTGATTAGCGTACTGATCCGCGTGAATCATTCGTCCGAATTGCGCGGAGTCATTCAGTGAACAGTGTGTGCGTTGTTCGCTAATCCGAAGCACGCCTCAAGACCAACAGGCGCCCCTTTGGCGGTTTAAATGTTAAAAGATTGCGAAACCGTGCAATTTTCCAGATTGTTGTTCGCGTTTAAGTGGCTCGCCGGTCGTGCCAATAAATTATCGCAGCTTAACATTTATTCATTACTCTTGCACCAAGAGATCAAAGAAGTAGCGCCCGAATGCTACAAGTTACACACAAGGAAGCAAAATCAAAGCTTAAATCCTTGCAATAAAAAAAAAAATGCAATTCTTCATCATAGCAATGATCATGTTTTAAAATTGGTGAAAACACGCAAGATTTGCAAAATCTTTATATTTGGGCAATTCAAAACCAGAGTGGTGTAAGTACACACATGGAAGCAAAATCAGAGCTTAAATCCATACAATTAAAAAAAAGAACAAGATGAAAATTTTCACAATGGCAATGATCACGTTTTAACATTGGTTAAAACACGCAAAATATGCAAAATCTTTATAATTGAGCTATTAAAAACCAGAGTGGTGTAAGTCAAGTCCATTGGTAAGTCCAACAGCATCCATGATATAACTGTTCCTTGTATATTTCAGGACTTATCTGAATTTAAAAATGAATGTACAAGAAATGGACATGAATTTAAAAAGAATGGACATAAATTTAAAAAGAATTGGACATGATTTTAAAAAGTAATGGACAAAAATTTAAAAAGAAATGGACATAAATTTAAAAAGAAATGGACATAAATTTAAAATGAAATGGACATGACTTTAAAAATAAATGGACACCACTCTGGTTTTCAACGGCTCAATTATTACTAATGCCGGGATGCAATGAAGAATTTGTTACGATTTTTTATCGATTTTGCAACCCATAAATCTGGGCGATGATCAAAATCTTTCTTTCCATTGATAAAGTTGCGAATTGTTATCTAATGGTTTTGTGATACCTTGATATTTGATACCCCACAACATCTTTAGTTACATAACTTTACCATCAACACGTAGACAACATATATTTTGAACTTTCTTTATTCCCAACATGCTGCTATCAACATCAAACATCTTTAGCTATCTTATATTCTTCTTCAATTAGGTTAGTATTGTAATTTATACGATCTATAAATGTTTGAAGTGTTTTGTATTTATTTGGTGCCATCTTCATTACAGCAAGCCGATGGTGAAGACGAATTGAAGAAAAGACAACTGATGGAACTCGCCATAATAAACGGAACCTACAGAGACTCCAGCTCCAAGGCAGTGTCAGCGACAGGTAAGCAACACTCGTAGTGTTTCCAGTGTTTGCGTTAAGTGGGCAAAATTTAAGTTAGGAACAGAAAAGAACACCAAAACGTAAACCGAAAACACGCATCTTCAAAAACCAGTCCCAAAGGTTGCAGAGGCTTATAAATTTGCAGACGATGCTTTCTGAACGACATCTTTTATGTCACGCATCTTCAAAAAGCAGTCCCAAAAGTTGCAAAGGCTTATAAACTTGCAGACGTGGCTTTCTGAACGACATCTTTATTTCACGAATCTTCAAAAAGCAGTCCCATAAGTTGCAGAGGCTTATAAACTTCCAGACGCGGCTTTCTAAACATCTTTTATTTCACGTATCTTCAAAAAGCAGTCCCAAAAGTAGCAGAGGCTTGTAAACTTGCAGGCGTGGCTTTCTGACATCTTTAATTTCACGCATCTTCTAAAAGCAGCCCGAAAAGTTGTACAGGCTTGTAAACTTGCAGACGTGGCCTTGTGGACAACGACATATTTTATTTCATGCATCTTCAAATACCAGTCCCAACAGTTGCAGAGGCTTATAAACTTGCAGACGTGGCGTTTTCTGAGCAATGACATCTTTTATTTCACGCATCTTCAAAAAACAGTCCCAAAAGTTGCAGAGGCTTGTAAACCAGACGTGGCGTTCTGAACAACGATATCTTTTGTTTCACGCATCTTCAAAAAGCAGTCAAAAGAGTTGCCGAGGCTTATAAACTTGCAGACGTGACTTTCTGAATAACGACATGTTTCTGAAGTTTGATTCTGACTTCAAATTTCTGAAAATTTATCAGTTGGATATTTAAAAACTTTATGACAGTTTGCCTGAAGGTATATCCTCTGTAAATTTGATGTAAATCAATTGTAAATCGAGTTTTTAACTTTCCAAATTGATTAGTATTAGTTATTGAAATTTCTGAAAATTTATCTGTCGGATATTTTAAAAACTTTATAGCAGATTTGCATACAGTATGCCTGAAGGTATATCCTCTGTAAATTTGACTGAGAGAATGTCTTAAATAAGTGATAAAATCGAGGTTTTAACTTTCCAAATTGACTAGTATTGGTTATCTGTCACTGACATTTCTGAAAAAATTATCTGATGGATATTTAAAAACTTTATGACAGATTTGCATACAGTATGCCTGAAGGTATATCCTCTGTAAATTTGACAGAGAGAATGTCTTAAATTAGTGAGAAAATAGAGTTATTAACTTTCCAAATTGACTAGTATTGGTTACTGAAATTTCTGAATATTTATCTGTCGGATATTTTAAAAACTGTATAGCAGATTTGCATACAGTTTGCCTGAAGGTATATCCTCTGTAAATTTGACAGAAAGAATGTCTTAAATAACTGAGTAAATCGAGTTATTATCTTTCCAAATTGACTAGTATTGGTTACTGAAATTTCCGAAAATTTATCTGTCGGATATTTTCAAAACTTTATTGCAGATTTGCATACAGTATGCCTGAAGGTATATCCTCTGTAAATTTGACAGAGAGAATGTCTTAAATAAGTGAGAAAATCGAGTTATTAACTTTCCAAATTGACTAGTATTGGTAACTGAAATTTATGAAAATTTGTCTGTCAGTTATTCAAAAACTTTATATCAGATTTGCATACAGTATGCCTGAAGGTATATCCTCTGTATATTTGACAGTGAGAATGTCTTAAATAAGTGAGAAGATCGAGTTATTAACTTTCCAAATAGACTAGTATTGGTTACTGAAATTTCTGAAAATTTATCTGTCAGATATTCAAAAAAATTTATAGCAGATTTGCATACAGTATGCCTGAAGGTATATCATCTGTAAATTTGACACAGAGAAAGTCTTAAATAAGTGAGAGAATCGAGTTATTAACTTTCCAAATTGACTAGTATTGGTTACTGAAATTTCTGAAAATTTATCTGTCGGATATATTGAAAACTTTATGGCAGATTTGCATACAGTATGCCTGAAGGTATATCCGCTGTAAATTTGACACAGAGAAAGTCTTACATGAGTGAGAAAATCGAGTTATTAACTTTCGAAATTGACCATTATTGGTTGTCTGCCACTGAATTTTCTGAAAATTTGTCTGACGGATATTTAAAAACTTTATAGCAGATTTGCATACAGTATGCCTGAAGGTATATCCTCTGTAAATTTGACAGAAAGAATGTCTTAAATAACTGAGTAAATCGAGTTATTATCTTTCCAAATTGACTAGTATTGGTTACTGAAATTTCCGAAAATTTATCTGTCGGATATTTTCAAAACTTTATTGCAGATTTGCATACAGTATGCCTGAAGGTATATCCTCTGTAAATTTGACAGAGAGAATGTCTTAAATAAGTGAGAAAATCGAGTTATTAACTTTCCAAATTGACTAGTATTGGTAACTGAAATTTATGAAAATTTGTCTGTCAGTTATTCAAAAACTTTATATCAGATTTGCATACAGTATGCCTGAAGGTATATCCTCTGTATATTTGACAGTGAGAATGTCTTAAATAAGTGAGAAGATCGAGTTATTAACTTTCCAATCTGACTAGTATTGGTTACTGAAATTTCTGAAAATGTATCTGACGGATATTTTAAAAACTTTATAGCAGATTTGCATACAGTATGCCTGAAGGTATATCCTCTGTAAATTTTACAGAGAGAATGTCTTAATTAAGTGAGAAAATCGAGTTATTAACTTTCCAAATTGACTAGTATTGGTTTTTGAAATTTCTGAAAATTTATCTGTCGGATATTTTAAAAACTTTATGGCAGATTTGCATACAGTATGCCTGAAGGTATATCCTCTATAAATTTGACACAGAGAAAGTCTTAAATAAGTGAGAAAATCGAGTTATTAACTTTCCAAATAGACTAGTATTGGTTACTGAAATTTCTGAAAATTTATCTGTCAGATATTCAAAAAACTTTATAGCAGATTTGCATACAGTATGCCTGAAGGTATATCCTCTTTAAGTTTGACAGAGAGAATGTCTTAAATAAGTTAGAAAAAGGTTATTAGCCTGTGAGGTCATTAAAGGTCTGTGAAGTTTAGAAAAACTGCATGAAACGTTTTCTAAATACTACAAAAAGTTCAGTTTGGGCCTGAATCTCCGAACAGTATTGGGCTGACGAGAGCAAACAGGTCAAAACGGGTCTCCAGTAGCTCTACGGAGATGGTGTTAAACTGGTGCAAAGTATTTTAATAACGTAGCATCGATTATCCTCGTCGATAACAGTTAAGGTTAGGTTAAGTCTGGTTAGGTTAGGTTAGGGATTTATGGGTCAGAGTTTTGACGAAATTCGTTTCGGTCTGCGAAAATTAGGAGCTTCGTAACCTGTGAAGACAAATTGTCTTTATGAGTTTCGAGCAGCTGAGGGACAAGGTTGTGTTTCGACACTTTATACTTTATGAAAACTAAATGTTGGAGGTTTTTGGGGTTAACGAAGAAGTGTTAGGGGTCTGCGAATATGAGAAACTTCGTGATCTGTAAAGACAAATTGTCAACGTCTTGAGGGAATCCCACACATTTTCAGACCTCTGATAGCTGTCTGTTAGGTCGTAGGGGGTAGAGGATGTAGTATTTAGACTCACGAGAGGTTATTGATCTGTGAGGTAATCCCACATACTGGCATACTGATGTTAGATGACTGTTAGGTTGTAGGGGTCTGTGGGGGTAGTATTTGGAGTTACAAGATTCCTGTGAGGTCGTTGAAAGTCAGTGAAGTTTAGAAAAACTGTATGAAACGATTTCTTAATAGTACAAAACGTTCAGTTTGTCTCTCATCTCTGGACAATACTGGATTGACGAGACGCAACAGGTCAAAACAGGTCTCTAGGTATTCTATGGAGATGGTGTGCAACTGTGTACAGTATTTTAATATCGTAGTATCGATTATCCTCGTCGATAACCGTTTAAGAGGGTCTGATTCCCGTGTTTATGTGAATCTTTCTCGATGGTTCAAAGTTTCGAAACGAATCCTTCCTTATGGGTCAGAGTTTTGACGAAATTGAAGAATCCTTCCGTGTGGGTCAGAGTTTTGACGAAATTCGTTTCTGTCTGCGAAAATTAAAGCTTTGTGACCTGTGAAAACAAATTTTTGACGTCTTGAGGGAATCCCACATACTGGGAGACCTCTGTTAGCTGTCTGATAGGTTGTAGGTGTCTGTGGGGTATTTGGGGTCACGAGAATATTGTAGTATATGTTATCCTCGTCGAAAACAGTTTGACAGGGTCTGATTTCCGTATTTAGGCGGTCACGCAACGAATCCTTCCTTATAGGTCAGAGTTTTGATGAAATTCACTTCGGTCTGCAAAAATGAGTAGCTTCGTTACCTGTGAAGACAAATTGTTGACGTCTTCGGCGAATCCCATGTACTGGCAGACCTCTGTTAGCTGTCTGAGAGGTTGTAGGTATATGTAGGGTATTTGGGGTTACGAGAATATCGTAGTATCTGTTATCCTCGTCGATAACAGTTTGACAGGGTCTGATTCCCGTGTTTAGGCGGTCACGCAACGAATCCTTCCTTATGGGTCAGAGTTTTGACGAAATTCGTTTCGGTCTGCGAAAATTAAGAGCTTCATGACCTGTGAAGACAAATTTTTGACGTCTTGGTAGAATCCCACATACTGGCAGACCTCTGTTAGCTGTCTGTTAGGTTGTAGGTGTCTGTGGGGTATTTGGGGTTTCGAGAATATCGTAGTATCTGTTATCCTGGTCGATAACAGTTTGACAGGGTCTGATTCCCGTGTTTAGGCGGTCACGCAACGAATCCTTTCTTATGGGTCAGAGTTTTGACGAAAATCGTTTCGGTCTGCGAAAATTAGGGGCTTCGTGACCTGTGAAGACGCATTACTGACGACTTGGGGGAATCCTACATACTGGCAGACCTCTGTTAGCT
Organism: Othius punctulatus; assembly: GCA_951805005.1. NCBI lineage: Eukaryota > Metazoa > Arthropoda > Insecta > Coleoptera > Staphylinidae > Othius > Othius punctulatus. Next base: position 9,869,631 of record OX638143.1, read on the forward strand.
GTCTGTTGGGTTGTAGGGGTCTGTGGGGATAGTATTTGGGGTTACAAGAGGCTATTAGCCGGTGAAGTCGTTAAGGGCCAGGGAAGTTTAGATAAACTACATGAAACGATTTCTAACTACTACAAAACGTTAAGTTTGGGCTTCATCTCCGGACAGTACTGGACTGGCGAGACTTAACAGGTCAAAACAGGTATTCAGTTGTCTTATAGAGATGGTGTCCAACTGGTGTATAGTATTTTTACATTGTGGTATCAATTGTTTTCGTCGATAACCGTTTGATAGGGTCTGATTCCCGTTTTTAGGCGTTCACGCAACGAATCCTTCCTTATGGGTCAGAGTTTTGACGAAATTCGTTTCGGTCTGCGAAAATTAGTAGCCTCATGACCTGTGAAGACAAATGTTTGACGCTTGGAGGATTCCCACGTACTGACAGACCTCTGTTAGCTGTGTGTTAGGTTGTAAGGGTATGTGGGGTAGTATTTAGGGTTACGAGAGCTTATTAGCCTGTGAGGTCGTTATTAAGGGTCAGTGATGTTTAGAAAAGCTACATGAAACGATTTCTAAATAATACAAAGTTTAGTTTGGGCTTTATCTCCGGACTGTACTGGACTGACGAGAGGCAACAGGTCAAAACAGGTCTCCAGTTGTCTTATGGAACCGGTGTCCTACTGGTGTATAGTTTTCAACATCGTGGTATCGGTTGTAGACGTCGCTAACCGTTTCATAGGGTCTGATTCTCGTGTTTAAGGGGTAACACGATGAATCCTTCTTTATGGGTCAGAGTTTTGACGATTTGACTATTATTCGTTTCGGTCTGCGAATATTAGGAGCTTCGTGACCTGAGAAGACAAACTTGGGGCAATCCCACATACTGGCAGACCTATGTTAGCTGTCTGTTAGGTTGTAGGGATCTTTGGGGGTAGAAGATGTAGTATCCTCGTCGATAACCGTTTGACAGGGCTGATTCCCGTGTTTATGGGAACAGGGTAAGGGCCTTATGGGACGGTTACTTATACTTATACTGACTTACTTATACTTATACTGACGGTTTAGGTGTTACGCGACGTTCTTTCTGCATGGCTTAGAGTCTCGTGCACCTTGGGGGCGATGTTTGAAGCTTTCTACGTTAAGACGTAACTGTTGGAAGTTTTTGTGGTTGACGAAGATGCGTTTGGTGTTCTGGGGGGTAGTGTAGTGTTTGATACGTTCGCTGATGCTGTTTAACTACTTTCTATGCAGATGTAACTAACCAAAGTGAATAGTTTAGAGATCATGAGGACTGTATAACTTTTCTTGGACCACTTTCAGATTCAAACCCTGTAAATTTTTTCTGTTCGTTAGCATGCGACGAGGAGTGGAGACGCGCGGCGGTTGCCGCCGCCGCTGAGACCCAACGCCTCCTCTCGCCCGCGATCCCCGGGATGGCGACGCCGCTCAGGACGCCCGCCACCCCCCTGGGGGCCCCACTGATCCTCTCGCCGAGGATGTCCGTGCCGACGACAGCCGCCTCCATACTGAACGGGTCTGCGCCCCCGGGCTCCCTGCTCTCCCCCGGAGACGCCCACGGCCTGATCTACACACCGTACGCAGACTACACCAACTACGCGGCGCTGGCGGCGTCCCCCCTCCTCACCGAGTACGCCACTGCCGATCACTCTGGTGGGTTGTTTGCTCGTTGATATAGTCCATACGCGTGCGTGTGCGTACGTCCCGCTACGCACCCCGGTGGCTACGGTGCGTACGAGGCGTTCGCTAACCACAGACCCTTCGACTGAAGGACCATGTGTCTGCAGGTTAAAGCACGCACGCGTACACATTTGTGCGTACACATAATATATATATTTATTCATATATATGTAGTGCATGTCGTAAGTGTATGTATACGGTCACATGTGTAGTTTTTCTTTTTTTTTTTGTCGCGTTCTTTGATGTTTAGTTCTGTATAGTGCATAATTTAGTGTTTGGGGCTCTGAACGAATCGGTTCACGGGAGTTGCGTCAGGACTTTTGGCCGCAAATTCGGAGGAAAATTTAGACACAGTGCCATAACGCGTTTTACATTCAGCTCCCCGTTTTACTTTTACACTTTTGTCCTCTCACTTCAAAACAAGGATGAGATAATATTGCTACTTCTAATTTTTCATGATTAGTCAGAATTTTAATATTCTCTTACAATATTTTTCTGTGATACTGAACCGCTGATGTTGGTTTCTTAATTTACGTACAATATTAGATGTATCAAAGTACGTACTATTTCGAAGAGTTTTTATTTATCTATATATAGTGTGTGCAAGTCATAGTTGTTAGAGTTTATTTATATTATTTTGTAGTCGTTAGTCTTGGGGTGTAGCATAACCGCGAGCTTTGCCCGTACTCTGAAACTTGGTGCTAAAATTTTAACGTTATTTTGCTTCATCAATTATGCGTACATCCCATCGGCCAATTGGGACGTCAGACGCACCCAAAAAACGGCCAATAATAGTCAATCTACTTCCACATATAGACACTTTGATATACAACAATTGGAGCCGGCGCGAAGTTTTTAGGGACCTCAAAAACATTCTAAGCTAATGTTTCTTACAACAAAGCCCAAAGCTTTTTCAATTTTGGTTTCAATTTTGCAACAAACACATCACAAGATAAAGGTTTACAAACATAAACCAACTGCATAGTTTATTTTTCTGGCATTAAACAACGGAAAAAAATCACCTCAAACATCTCACCACAGTTAAAACACATAAAAGTGTTTACCCGAAACTTCGCACGAACACTCGACGCTCCTTAACGTAATATTCCACTTCTGAACCTGTTAAGGGCGTTAACAAGCTAAGCAAGACCCTAAGTCTGGGTCATATTTAACACATAAATGTTGGCCAGTGTACTCTCGTATTCGCACCACATCATACACAAATAAGGCACCCTTGCACCTCGTTTATCATCAATTTGCTATGTATTAGCCACTTTACACTATAGTCTGTCAAATTTCAAGATAAAGCGTAGATGCCCTAATGGTGGGCATCGTAAAAGTGACCACCCTGTATAGGACATATACAGGGTCATAAACAGTTTGTAGTAAAATCATAGCAAGTTGTTTCTCTGTTTTTTAATAAGGACTGCCACGTAGTAAAGGTCGAAACCATCCTGATGCATATAATATTGTTTACACGCACTCTATCGTGGAATGGGACAAACTATAGTTTACACGGTCAGCCATATTATTTCAATAGCAATTAAAACATCTTTATGTCATTTATTCATCACATTACACTAGTTTACACGATCGGCCATATTATTTAAACAGCTATCATTTTAAAGTCTATAATGATATGTATTACGAAACACTTTCGAATACCTCAAAATAATTGTTTCAAGATCGCATACATTATTAATTTAGCAAATTTCAAGTATTAATTAGAATCTCTACCATGGTTTTTTTTTTTCAAAACTTATCCAGAATTTTTAAAAATGATTTATAACAATATATGGTATAGCATGAAGGTGGCACTTGTGATATCAATTTACGACTGAGCTATTGCATGTGAATCTGTTCAAATATCTATTGGTAATAAGAATCAGAACACCTTTTTCACGGAAAACAAGTTTTTTGTGAAAAGGTGTTCTGATTCTTATTCAAAGATTCTTTCATAAGCTCCAAAATAGTTGTGCATCTATTAGTAATGATTTGCAAATTTTTCAGTTCTATCCTCCCAAGATATTAGAGAATTCATCTTTGGAGGTCCCAAATTTATCATAATCATACATTTATCATAGTAGTAATACAATATTTATTAGGCTATCAGCCTAAACGGGTTTTACGCCGTATATTATCATATTTTACAGAATACTTCTATATATTTAAATTTTGATATACTAAATTCAATGTATTGTCATACAGTTCTCAAGTTTGATTTTTTTATCTGCTCCTTTGAAAACAAGTTTTTTTGTGAAAAGGTGTGCTGATTGTTATTCAAAGATTCTTTCATAAGCTCTAAAATAGCTGTGCATCTATTAGTAATGATTTGCGAATTTGTCAGTTCTATCTTCCAAGATATTAAAGAATACATCTTTGGAAGTCCAAAATTTATCATAATCATACATATTATCATAGTAGTAATACAATATTTATTAGGCTATTGACCTAAACGGTATTTCTGCTGTATATTATCATATTCTACAGAATGTATTAAATGGGACTTCAATGTATTTAAATTTTGATATACTTAATACAATACATTGTCATACAGTTCTCATTTTTTTTTAATCTGCTTTTTTGTCAGTTTATTAAAATTGAACTATCATACTTAATATCATACATTAAGACCTTAAAGTTAATCTAAAAATTCAGGAAATGATTATAATTCAACTACCATACTTATTATCATACATTAAGACCTCAAAGCAGATCTAAAAATTCAGGAAATTAAAGATACAATACAATTTATTGCTGTACACTTTACAAGTTTATTTTTTTAATTGTACTCTCTGCTTCTTTCTTACTTTGTTGAAATTGAACTGTCATACTTGGGTAATAAAATATATTTTGGAAGACCTTAAAGTAGATCTAAACTAAACAATTTTTTAATTGTATTCTCTGCTTCTTTCTTACTTGGTTGAAATTGAACTGTCATACTTGGGTAATAAAATATATTTTGGAAGACCTTAAAGTAGATCTTTAAAAGTTTAGACCCGATTATTTTTGTAGATATCAAAATTTATGTAATTCTGTACACGTTTGCAGACTTTAAAAGTTTTCAATCAAAATTGAAGAATGTATTTTTGGAAAAGAAGTTTTCAATCGATATTGAAGAATGTATTTTTGGGAAAGAAGTTTTCAATCAATATTGAAGAATTTGTGTTTGGAAAAAAGAAGATAAATTCAGAAATTAAAGAATATAATGTTTGGGGACTTCAAAGATTTTGCATAAGCGAATATATTTTGGGCTTTAGAAGTGTTGAATATGCAAAGTTTTGAATATTTTTGGTTTGTTTGTAGTTTTGTTAAAATTTCAAAAATCATACTTTAACATTTTGATCAATTTTATTTTAATTCTACAATATTTTATAGGAATTTTCAAGAAATCTGCAGTTTTTGGAGACCTCAGAAAAAGAATGCTCCCATATTTTTATCAAAATTATCCCGAATTTTAAACAATGATTTATAAGTTTTTTAAAAATCGGTGATTTCAATCCAAACCTCAAATATTCGTATATTTGCAAATTGGCATTATTATTATTAGTCCGTAAAATTTACAAATCTTTCGAGAAATTCTGGATAAATTTAACGAAAAGTAATTTAAGTTTGTGAAAATCTGTATATATATGTGTATATATAAAATTTGCAATTTGCGTGGCTATTTTGTAAAATCGCAGAATTCTGGATCAATTTAGAAAAGATAATTTAAGGTTGTAAAAATCTGTATATAAAACTATAATTAATATACCGAGCCAGGCATATATGAGCACTCAATAAATATTATCATTCTGAAATATTCTATACACCAAAAGTTTATTTGCTTATTTTTTTATAATCTTTATTGATAACTTAAATAATAATCTGCCAGACAAATAAACTTTCAATTTTTGTGATAATAATTTTAGGAATTTTTAACAAATCGGGAATCTATTACTAAGATTATACATTGATTTATAACAGTGAAGGTGTTTCCCATATTTTTTTCTAAGTTTGGTGAAGGTTTTATAATATACTACCAATAGTTTCTTACGTGCCAAAGTGGAAATCTCACAATAGAATAGGAGTCGAGGCCTTAACTCATTGCGCGTCAACTGCTTGGGTTGCACCTTAAAAAGTTAATCATGATGAACAAAAAAACATGGTTTGTTGTAATACTTTAAAAAGTCAAACATCGATGCAAAGTCATGATGAACAAAGAATCTAAATTATTTTGTTTCTAATTATCCAATAAACAATAAAATGTTTAAAATCATTATATTTTGGATTTTTAAAACTGTTTAAATTTAAATATTTAAAATTATTCAAATTTCAAAATCAAAATTCAAAATTCTGTATGTATTTTACTTTTCATTGATGCATCATAAACAGAAATTTATACACAAACTCCCTATATAATTCGGACGTCACATGGCCCAAATAAGAGATTCGCTGGTCAGGATCACGAATAGTTAACGGAAAATACCGAACATGGCGATCTTTTCAAGTGCCAGGACCAAGCAAAACCACTGATTTACCTCAAATACATGTTTAGGATACGTTTTACCTTGAGGGCAAATATCTTTCTGGGGAGTAAATGTTATTACTAATGGAGAACATTTGGAGAACAAAGTGAATCTCAGTATAGATTAGAAGTCTGAGTCTTAACTCTCTGCTCCTCAAGGGCTTATGTTCTTATTATGTACTTTAGTCCCATTTATGTACCAAGTCACGGGTCTTAACATTTATCTATTTTTAATATAAATCAAACAGAACTCTTATAAAAAACGAAAATTATTGATTAAAATGAATCAATTTATTATGCACAGGGTGTTTCATTAAATCAGTGGGACTACTAATTAAGTCAGCACATGGTTTTAACCGTTTTTATATTATTTCATAATTAATAATTACATAATCTGACTGAAATTTTAGGCATTTCCAAAAACTAATGTTCAAAATTGTTCAAATGCTTAGGCCATAAATTATTGTTTAAATTGAATCAATTTATTATGCACATGGTGTTTCATTAAATCAATGTGGGACTACTAATTAAGTCAGCTTGCCACATAGTTTCTGCAGTTTTTATATTACGTACTTAATTAATAATTACATAGTTTCATAACAACAATTACAATTACGTAATAATTACATAATTTCACTTAACAAAATTAGGCATGAACATTTCCAAACAAAGAAAATGCCCAAAATAGTTCTAATTCTTACGTCATCTTAAGCCCTTAATAGCTTAAGTCAGTATGCCATTTGGGTTTTGCAGTTATAATAATATTCTTTATTTCGCCTTATATGTAAAGACAGATAGATATTTTGCAGTTATTACATTACATAATAAGTACGTCATTTCATTCTACGACTTTAGGCAAGAAACATTTAAAAAAATTGTCCAAAATTGTTTAAATTCTTAGGCCATAATGCCTTAATGGCTTACTTAATAACGCAGAAATTCGGGCTTAGAACCCCCTTGAATTTGTATCGAAATATGATACACAAGAAACGTCATCTATGCATATTTTAATGTAAGATATTCAAAAATAATTACAGTTTTTGTGATAAAGTCTTATGAGCAAATATTTTATATTAATTTAATTCCAATTACTATTTTTTTTAAATGATTAGGCCAAATAGTTCTAATTCTTACGTCATAGTGTCTTAAACCCTTAATAGCTTAATTTTTGCAGTTTTTACATTACATAATAAGTACATAATTTCAAGCAAATAAATTTCTAAATTTTGAAGTGTTCTTCTTATTGGTATTCTTATCAAGAATACCAATAAGTAAATCTGTCAAATAATGTTCTAATCAGTATATTATTTTGCCCAATAGGTTTTGATAAATAATTTTCTAAATTTAAAATGGTCCAATAATTATATTTTTTACGAACAATGCCAGCTTTTTCTAAATATTTCAGGCCTGTTTCAATTCAAAATTCAAAATTATAATTAACTCTGTTTAAATTTCAAATACAAATGTATGATTAACTTTCAATATATCGACAAGGAATATTTGTTTTTAATTCATTATTAAAAAAAATACATTTATTAATATTAATCCCAGCAGTAAGGATGATATTATTAGTTGTCTTTTATTTGCTTATATTTTATTGGCTATCGAACTGCAGTCTTTTCGTCAATATCATTATTATTATTATTATTATTATTATTATTATTATTATTATTATGCAGCGAAATTTGTGGATATATTTCGTCCAACTAAAAAATAAAATGCCCATTTTTTCGCAAATGGAGAGAAAATAAATCTTTTTTGGTACTTAAAGTCAATTTTTGAAAATAGAAGTAATTTTTAATGCTTACCACAAAAAACTTCCACTCTTTTAGTGCAATTTTTGCGGACATATTAATAAGGGAACAATTTTTCGTTATTCCTTGGCGTAGTTATATGGAATTCATAAATCCATAGCAAATAATATAATAAAACTGAGATTTGCAATTATATTTTACATCAAGTTTAAAAATTTAAGAAAAATTTACAATGAACAAATCACTGAAGTGTAGAATAAAAATAAAATTATCTTTGAAAATAAAATACGTTTTCAATTCAATTTGTTTTTAAATAAATTTGTTGTTTAGATTAAAATAGTCCAAGAAAATGTTACTATACATTAGACCTGTTCTGAGGAAGTGTAGGATAAAAATATATTTCATGTTCAAAATGTACAAGCTTTTCATGTATGGAATTTAATAAAAAAATAGACCAATGAACAAAAACTAAAAAGTTATCACCATTAAAAGGTCCCATTTTTTTAAAATAATAAATGTTTATTTCGTTTATAATCTGTTTATAAATAAATGTTTATAAACTAACGTTACAGATATTTACAGACCAATTTTTTTAAATACATATATTTATACAAAATTATTTTGAAATTACAAGATAAAAGAATAAGACGTGTAAAAGTAATTTTCATCAAAATTAGTTTTTACTTTAAAATATGATAACAGTTTTAAAATTTAGAGTTTAAAAAGTAATCACTTTTAAATCATTTTTTCGTCCCAATATTTTAAATACATATATTAGCTTAATTAATTTAATAATAAAAATAATTGATGCAAAAATAATTTTGTTTTGTCATTAAAATATGATAAAGTTTTAAAATTTAAAAAGTTTTCATACAAAACTAATGAAACATCTCATTTAGAAATGCCTTTTTGATGTGTAGAATGAAAAAAAGTTTTGATGTCTAGCATGAACAAAGAATGATTAGAATGCAAAAGTTTCTGAAACAAAAGACATTTTGATGTGTAGAATGAAATAAAATTGAGGTCAGGGTTTTGCGCTTCCGCCGGCTCCAGCTACGAATAATGTTATAAATTGTACATATAATTTTTTAAAACCTTATATACGACTCTAGCTTAATTTGTAATGTTAAAGTAATAGATGCATTTATTATAAGTTTTTTATTGTTACCTCAGCTTATTTATTTTATGTTTTTTGTGTATATTTTTGCTTAAATGTTTATATAGAATCACAGAGAGTTTAATCTAGATTGTTATTGTTTATCACTACAGTTTTCCTAGTGCAATATTTCTAAGCAGAAATTTCTATATTTTCCATTACACACGAAATGTGCAGTTAGGTGATAAGGATTACTATTTAAATGCTTTATTTGTTCATATACGACAAGAGTAGTTAGAATTTTTTTATATATATTTTAGATATATTTGTATCGGCGCCTCCGTGCCACGGCATGCCCCCAGGTGTGTCGTGGCAAGCCGGCACCTCGTAGATGTTTAGTCGATATTTCCATTGGGAGAGTATATTGTTTATAATCGATGTAATTTAATGAACACTGTGTGTATTATAGCAGGTGCAGCTGCGGTTGCTGCTAAACAGCGCAGACACCTGGGCCAGGTCAGGGAACATCCTTACCAAAGAGCGGGCGCTCTGTCTTAATTCAGACAAGGTTAGTTGGGTTCTCTTTTCTATATTGTTGTTTTTTTTGGACCTAGGGTCGTTGCACACGCAGAGTTCTCTCGAATGGCCATTACTGTATATGTTATTTTTCTACGTTTACGTCGCTATGATTGCAGCAATATTTTCAGCCGTAACATATGTATCGTCAGTATTTCAGTGTTGTAAACGGGTTGTGACACAAGTTATTATTATGATGTAGCTTTTTAATTATGACACGGGGAAAGAAGGATTTTTTTACCATGTTACCATGTTTTCTAAAACCTCCGGTGGGCTTCACCCCCACGATATTTTTATGAGACTGCGTTTTACTAAATTTATTAAAAAAAACTGATAATAGTAACAATTTTGTATTGCCATTCCATTAGTTAATCGACTGGATTAAACTTTGATTTCTCGTTGTACTTAAATTAATCATTAATTATTAATTTTTGGTTGGGTGAGGCCCCCGCCGATTACAGTGCTAGTCCCTTTCGTTTCCGATCGAAACGCACAACCCCCGGCGAGGCTGTGCGTGATGTCTTCATACTTACTTAACTCCTTCTTCCCCCACCGTACTTTATGCCCGTTTTCAGGCACACGTCTGCGGCATTTTTAAATGTTCTTTTTATATATATGTAGATAGTTGTTAAATCAGGCGTCTCTGCGGCGCCCATTTGATATATATATATATAAATATTTAATTATGTTATTTAGTAGTTTTCTATACATTTCATATAGCATATTATATTTTTTGTATGTTATTGACTTGCGCCAATGTGGAAAAAAATATATTTATAAAAAAATCCAGCTACATGTTTCAGTTCCGTTAACCTTACCAAGTGGTCGATTTAAGAGATTCAGAAAATAAACGGACTTGCCGCCCACCGTTAACCGCCCCTCTAACCGACTGTCCAACGAAAAAGTCAATAACATTTTCAAGCCCCTCGGCCAAAGTTTAGTAATTTCATTAAATTTTCAAGTGTTTTCACCACATTTTCAATTGTTTTATTCAATTTCGTCTGCCTAATTTTCAATTGATTTATTTTAAATGGCGCAGACATTTACTTTGCCATACACAAATTAGCCATCTAAACAAATATATCGGTTTATATTTCTTAAATGTTTGTCTTAAATGTCGCAATTTCAACATGAAATAATATATATTTAATAATAATAGTGTCTTTAAGTGACAATTTTGACACTTGATAATGTCAATGCCAATTATTGGTTTAAACTTTAAAATTGTTTAATGCCAAATTGTTTTGTTTCATTTTAACTTGATTCTGTACTATGTTCAATTGTACTGTAAAATTTTCTCTTTTTGCTTTCAAATTTGCCATTTTTTATGCCGGTTTTAAAATATTTTTGCCAAAGTTTCATAGTGTCCCTCATTTTTGTAATTGATTCTGTCAAATTTCCAATTGTTTCTAATAGGTTTCTAGCTTCTGATTCAACATATTTTAATGCTTAAAACATAAATGTACTTATTTGCTTCTGATAAACAGCTTTTGTTCTAATATGACTTATAAAACTATTAAAATCTTGTTTCTACCAAAATGGTTATCGCATTCAATATTTTTATTAAATTAATAACCAATTCAATATTCAACGACTTCACAATATTTTTATTTATTAATATCAAATTCAATAATCAACGAGTTCAATAATTTATTGAAATTCATTAAGTCAGTTTTGTATAAAAATTAATTGGTTTTAGAAAAGCTCAATTTTACCAGATCAATTTTTGTTTTAAAATGACTATTTTGAATTGCAATTGTGTTATTGATACACGAAAGTAACCGATGAATTAAAAACATTAACATGTTATGATTTCCTGATTTTTTTCGCATGAATAATCGATCAATCAATTAATCATTGTTATTATTTATAACACATAATTCTGAATATTTACCGTGCTATTGCTCTAGTCTTGGAGCCCTATATTAAACTTCTAACTGGGCGTTTGAAAAATTGCTTGTTATTGATATTTGTCCATTTAATGTCCGGGGGACACTAACATAGGACAGACTGTTGGAGTCGGTTAACTGTGCGCTGCAAAACCTGTGTTTTTGAAGAAAAAGTTTTTTATTATAGGTTTGTAATTGCGACGATTAATAACATTAACACAGTATTTAGTCACTAATTCCACTTGGCCAAGTTATTAATACTTATATTAAAATTGGATTTTAATATAAACACCTTGTTTAATCGCTGCTAGAATGATGACAAGACTCTTAAACAAAATTAAAATAAAAAAGTTATAATGTCTATGTACAACTTGCTTTACTAATTGTTCCAGTGTCATCCGTCTATATTCCAAAATTGATGCATGTGACGGCGGTTTTAACAGTGTAAATATACAATCGAATAAGTACACCACATGCTTTTGTCAGACTAACATGTAATGATCGTAGCTTACCGTGGATGACACTGGGATAAGTCGTTGAAAAATTTTATAGTATAATATTTTAAGATGAATGATTTTTTTATTGACAAGATACTAACATTCTGTTTTTCTTTTCTTTTCTTGTTAACCCCCGGTTGCCCGGCCTGTAGGCGTGCTAACCTGTCACCTGCGCCACTCGACTAACAGGAAGCGGACCATCTACGGTAGTGGTACGTCTAACAAACATCACTAACCATGCACTCTGTACTAAGGATCACCATATCATGTACGTTTCTTATAATATTAACTCACACGTTTAATACACACCACACTCACACACGCACCCACTTTTGACACACTGTAGTCGCACTGTAATAATCAAGCTAGCCGTGTGCGCGCGTGGTGTGCATTATTGAGGGTCTAATAATAATTGTTACAGTCAAATTAATATTATTTTGCCGCATATTCACTTATGCGCCCGATTTGCACAAAAAACTAATTGAGGAAATATTAAATTAGAATACGTTTCTATTGTCCGCGAAGTACAAATCAATTTCGACAAGTGCCAATGTTTTTATTGTGTAAGAATTTATAAGAAATCTTGTAAACCTACGTGCCTTAATGTCGTTAAGATGCATTCGTGCGTCCGTTTAAGCAATAAAATTAAAAAGGTAGGTATACCACCAAGGTGACTTAATTTAAGAATTATAATTATTTTTATCATTAACGCTCGGTTTTCAACCTGCCTATTGATTAATTATTATCAAATAATTCGGAAAACGGTTTTCATATGTCGGGTTAATCATGAGAGAGTTTGAAAACCGAGCGTAATTGTACGATATTATTTTGTTAGTAATTAAAACATATTTTATTTCATAATTAGTTGTTAAGCAGTGACTGCAAAATTATTCATCGAATAGATTTGTATAAATATTATATTATAACGTTTTGTATTTGTTAATTTTCGATTTCAAGTCTCGTGGCTTTAATTTCAAATTGCACAGTAAATTTTTACAAGCACCAGAATATTGGTGGTGCTCAACGTTTGGTAATCTCACTCTATCCGTCCACCAAAACTATTTTAGTAACGTGTAAACGAATACTCAGTCGTTTCTCGACGTTTGTGTTATCGATAGGTGACTTTGTGCAATAAACTTCATTATTAATAAGTGGTGCAATCCTTACGAGTTTATTAAAATGTTTTTTTCAAGAGTACTTTAATTTTTTTATATTATTAAATATCTATTATGTTGTATTAATGTACTTAGTTTAACAATATTTGAACAAATAGTTTATACTATCAAGATATTAATCTATACCTAATCAATTTTAATTATTATATAAGTGTTATCAACATTGTTAATTTCTATGCGCCAAACGTCGCTTGGCTTCTCTAGACCACCCACACCCACAATATACTTTAGGCGTATTTATTCAAAGGTAGCTTACACGAGTGAACACTTCCCTGTTTCATCTTACTTTAAAAGGAAACTTAGTTTTTAAAGTTTTGTGTCATATTAATTATATTTATGTTATTACATATAATTGTGCTAGACATTAATTTAGTTATTATCACCCAAAACAAATCTTATTCAGTTATATTACTGCTGTAATGTTGCGAGATTATTGTGGTATGTATTACAAATAATTTTAAGGATCCGAAGATATTTAATAAAAGTTGTGTAACATAAACGACAGTTTTTTTAACCCACACTTTACAAAACCCCACAATTAATCTCTGGATGGATGCCTTAAACCACATAAATAAAATCTACACTCCAATACAATGCGTAACCAATAATCTGTGGATAAAGTGTGGATTAACGATTAATGCCTTCATGGATAATAATATTTGATAACTAAAATCAACACTAAATGTTTTTGTAGACTAGATTATTGAAGATATTGAAGATTTTTGAATACAGCAGCATATCCAGGATTTCAGTTGGAGGGGAAAAAATGTCTTCCAGTATTATTGTTTTACTTTCAATGGGTAAGTTCATGTATACACCTGACTACTGTTGGCTTGTGCATGTGGGGGTGTACTTGTGTGGGTGGGTGTGTTGGGAAGGGAAACTTCTTAGCACAATTACTTGAGAACTACAAGAAGTTTTATGCTTAAACATGATATTTAACAGATCACAAGTAACTTGCTTCTAATTAGTTTTTATTTGCTCAAAATCATATTTTAATAAAACCTAAAAGATCATTGAAAACTGAATACTTTTTGTAGAAATTTATAGTAGTAGTAACAATATCTTATTGGATATGAAAATGGATGAAACTGTTAATAAAAATATCTTATTAGCTATCGACCTACGGTCTTTCTGCCTGAAGAGGCACAAGTCCTTTTCAGACTATACTGAAACTTTATATAGGTGTTTGGTGGAAGCCAAAATATTGTACTTCAGACTATACTAACTGAAACTTTGAAGATGTATCTGAAAACATGATGAGAGTAGGGAGAGACCTATTATGGAAACAATTTAATTTCCAGTCGTGTATTACTCAACTTTGAAAGTTGTTCAACATATTGCTATGTGTATTTTATAGTGCTGGAAGACGATGATTCACTTCAGTATATTCTAAGCTATCAGAAAATCTGGAAAACCCTCTGAGAAATTCTGAAAAACCCTCTGAAAAGATCTGAAAATGTATAGCCGATCTTCATCTGGTACGGAGAGAGAATCTACCTTTATTATACAATCGAATGCTAATGGGGTCTTTCATGGGGGTAGTATTATAAAATATGGCATTTAGTTAATTCAAATACTTTAATTCAAACGTGAATCCTAATTAATAAAATTAATATTTTAACATTGGCAACCAAACCTATACACGTATAAACTTGGTTGCCTACGTACCAAGTGGAAGGCGATGACAGCGCAGAAACCGGTGAACTTTATACCTATGATTTAAACTTTAATCATTGATTAACTAAATACATAATTTCTATACTCACTGCTTTAATATTTTGGCAAACCAATTGCTTGGGGATTATGGAGCTCGTTTTTAGGTAGGTATAGCATCATTTGTAGTCGATAATATTGTGCAGATATAGATTTATAACGCATTTAAAAATGCATCAAAATCTAGGCAACCAAGTGTACATATTCATCGACTTTAGTTTTGCACGAGTATATTGGGCTGCCTAGATTTTAGCGAAATTTGAAATAATTCGTGTTCTAAATCAATATCTGCACAATATAATTGCATGCAGCACTACACCTTATCTTCATTATTAAAAACTAGCATTATTTGGCAGAGTAACATAAGCAAAAAATTCCTTGGCATTTACATCAGTTGTTAGCAGGATAATAATAAACTGTTAAGTTTCAGTAACTGAAATTTCTGAAAATTTATCGAATGAAATTTTAGAAATTTTTGTGCCAGACCTGTATACAGTATGCCTGAAGATAAATCCTTTGAAAATTTGACCACTAGTATATCTTAAATAAGTGAGAAAATCGAATGTTTAACTTTTTTGTAAATATGACTGAATCACTAAATTTTTTGCCAACAAACATTTTAATCAAAACAGGAGGTTTGGCAGATAGTTTGATAGAACATTTGAAATTTTAAGAGAAATCATTTACTATCTACGATAGATTTGAAATTTTAGTAGAAATAATATAATTATTCACATCAATCATTAAAAAAGTTACAGTAAACATTGAAATTTTGACAGAAATATATGATATTTTTACAGAATAGATGATATTTTACATCAAATTACAAAATATTTGTAATTTTAAGAGCAATTATCTAATATATTCGATAAATTTGAAATTTTAGTAGACATAGTATATATATTCACATCAATCATTAAAAATGTAATAGTAAACATTGAAATTTTGACAGAAATATTTGATATATTTACAGAATAGAAGATATTTTACAAAATATTTGTAATTTTAAGAGCAATTATCTACTATATTCGATAAGTTTGAAATTTGAGTAGAAATAATATAAATATTCACATCAATCATAGAAAATGTGAGAGTAATCATAAAAATTTAGACAGAATAATTAAAATTTTAACTGAATAATTGACTGAAATTATGACTGCAAATATTACAAAATTACAAAAGTATTTCAATTTTGTAAAGGAATCATTTTATGTTTACAGTACAGTACCTTCGATAATAAAGTAATACACAGTATTGCAGTAATAAATACTGTAATAAACATTCAGTATTTTGTAACACAGAATAATTTATGATATACGATGGAAAGGATAACTCGGAGATAAAATAATTTATACCTAAATAGTAATACTTTTATAGGTGTAATAAAATATGGTTTAATACAGGTCAATAGATAGATAGATTCTTTATCTCACTTTTCATTACATGGATGTGATGTGTCATGATAATATAAAATACAAAATTATACAATATACCGGAGAACATATTAATTAAAACTAGCAAATGGAAGCAGATTTAAACAAAGACACATACAGAAATTAAAACTTACAAATAAGATATACATTACAATATTAAAAGCATTTAGTAGACCCAATCTAGACACAGAAAGACAAATAGTCCAAACAAAAGATTGTAATCATAAGTTAATTTCATTCAACAAACGCATGTCTGCCTGAATCATGATATTTAAGATAATCAATAATCCACATGCACCATTCTTTTCATTTCTATTTTCTTTTCATTTTCCCTAAAACGAATTGGTATAGACTGACCTAGTGGTTCCATCGACCATATTTTTCCTATTGTTTGCCAACTGCTGAATTATGAAATATAAGTTAAAGCTATATAATATTATAAGTTTAAGATAAAATAGTGTCCGAATTAATGAAGATGTCTATTTGATGTTTAGGTAATAATTAAATGAACAGCTGATTTTCACATTGAAAGGTAAGACCACAACATAAATATTTATCGAAAAAAAATTGTACTACATTTATCTGACCAAAGACTGTACCGTCCAAATTAGATAATTTATAATATTTGACAACAATTCCTGCGGAGAATTATTCTAGTTACATATTTGCCATGTTTGTACCAAACCTTATAATTAACTATTAGAATAGAGTAGAATAGAATATATTTATTTATGCCTATCGTTACTCGACTTGCACACGTCATGCAATTAATACATTAATTACAGACTAAAAAAGGATTAAAACACAATACAATGCATAAAACAACATCAAGGACATCGCTAGAACATCACAGACCTCAAGTAGACAACCAGGTGTAATGCATATCAAAATGTGTTAGCAGTAACGTGTACTTTTTCTTGACAACATCACATTCCAACGTCTGATGCATTTATGTCATACATGCATCTGACATTCAAATGTGACTCTGTGATTGAAAAAGTTGAAACTGTAACTCGTGAGGTAATTACTGCGAAAGTAATAAGTAATTTACGTGCGTTTTCACTGCGAAACCTACACAATTACAATAGTAATTTGTACTGTTTTTCTTTATCACACGTAGTGCAGACAACATTATTACTCCTTATTTAACAACTTAAATGAAACGTACACCCCATAGAAGTACCAATATTGACTTAGCAGCGTGGTTTGACTTCATAATTAACGCATAATTAATGTATCCGAATGGCAGTAAATGTGTTACAGTTTAAGCCATTAAATGATTGCTAATCAATCGTAATATCCGCTAGCAGTAGTAAATATATGTTCGAACATCACTTCCCTGGCAAGTTTGCATGTTTAATCGCCTAATTAGCGCCGATAAATCGATTAAAACCGATAATTGAAATTATGTTTTAAATATGTTTACGTATGGCGCCATCTAGCGGCAACCATCGAAGCTAACCTCAAACGACACTAATGCGCTATTTTCTTAATTAAGCATCTAATCAAAATTATCTTCAAATAAAATCGATAGCCCTCGTCCTCCTGAATCCGAATCTATAGTTGTTTGCTATGTGGCTCTATAAATAACCGAGAAAATGGCGAAACAAAATCGCCATTTTTGAACTTAAATTCAAAATTTCTCGAAAAGTAATTTTTTTTTCGGCGAACTTTTTATACCCCAAATTTGTATTGGAATAACGAATCGAATGCCGCAAAAATTTTGCCAAAATTCGAAAGTTGATGTTTTTGTCCCAAAATTTCTGAAGGTTAACCCCTTGCGGTTTTTACCAAAATTTTGAGGTAAAAATTTTTGAACTGAGATAGCAGTTTCGTAGGTTTTAGCCTCCTGAGTCCGAATCTGCAAGAAAAAATTGTCTCCGACGCCTAATAACGCCAAAAATAATTATTTTCGAAAACGCAAAATTTTTGAAAATGCTTAATTTAAAAAAACTAAATTACGTAATCGATAGATTTTTGCCTTCTGAATCCGAATCTGCAATTATTTTTGCGCTCAGTTAATTATTTACGCCAATAACAGCAAAATAAAGTGCGACCATCTTTTCGAACCCGACACTATTGGGACCGCTGCGGATAATTTATAGCACTAGGCTGACAGATTACGAGCCTCTGAGTCCGAATCTGTTATTAGTTTTGCTGTACGTTGGATAATAACTGAATAAACGGCAAAATACAAAAAAAATCATATTTTGCGCTATCTTACGGCCAACCCGTGAACCCGGTAGTCATCCGAGTTCACCACCTCACCATCATTTTAATTTTTTTTTAAACTACTTATTTACGCTTTACAGGTACTTAAAATCAATGCTAATTACCTTTTCACTCATGCACACTGCTTATTTATGTATTTAAGAGCATATTTAATGCATATTTCAATTAAATCTAAGCTGTTCTACACAGTGGTCATCTAGCGGAAAAGAGCGAAAGTTGGTTTTTGGTTTGGAGATTAGGTAAGCGATCGATACGCTGTCATCGATCGCTTAGCTAATCTGCAAACCAATATGCATATTTCCAGGTTAAATTAATACTTATAATATTAGATTTATTTCCAACAGTCAATTATACAATATGTGATGAATACAATATGATAACGACCACCCAGGTCTTCTACGTGAGATATCAGGTACAGAAATACACATACAATACATGAACACAGTTTAATATAATACAAAATGTAACAACATATACAAGACTTTACGATTGCTGCAGGCTGTCTAGCGACTCATCTTAAACTGTATAATGTTGTCATTGAAGATGTCTGCCGAGTCTTGCATCTCATGATATATTTGTATCATTTCAAGTAATGGTGAGTGTTGATGGCGAAGAGTGCGTGGAATCTTGTAACTAAAAGCCGTTGTTGTCTTTTGAGGTACACGTAAAGGATGCTGTTGGAGGAAGTCAGAGTTGTCAAACTTATCGTGCGCAATCTTGTGCAGGCACGTTACTAGCATGTGCCGGAGATGCAGCTCGTTTGGGGTAAACTCAAATTGCCCCAATAAATTGTCGTACTGATGGCCACGCTGAAGACAAGTGCCCGTCGTTTGGGAGTGAAGATATTTCAATAACTTCTTCTGCATATTCTCCAATTGTTTTTTCTGCGCTTGAGCGAACAGTGACCAAACGGGCACACAGTAGTCTAATTAGCCATAATGTTGCCATTGAAGATGCTCTTTTAGTTTACGAGCGACAGTAGTTCTAAATTATGGGTGTTTGTGTGTGTCAATGATGAACTTGAACATTGGTTTCTTACTTAACCGTTAATGTCACCGCTGCTTTCTTTATATACATATAGAGAAGATGAATGCTAGTTATTGGAAATGCAAACCATTTGTTGATTGCTTTTTTAGTTTTCGAGCCACAGTGGTCTTAAATTAAGGCGATTATATGTTTCATTGATAAAATTTTGAAATTTATTTAGGTGCTTAACTGTTGATGTCACCAATGCTTTTGTTGTATACATATAGAGCAGATAATTGCTAGTTATTAGAAATGCAAACCATTTGTTAATTGCTCTTTTAGTTTTCGAGCCACAGCTGTTTTAAATTAAGGCGTTTATGTCTTTCAATCATAAAATTTTGAAAGTTGATTTGATGCTTAACCATCGATGTCACAACTTTCGTTGTATACAATATATATAGAGCAGATGGTGGGTAGTTATTGGAAATGCGAATCATTTGTTGATTGCTCTTCTAGTTTTAGAGACAGTTGTTTTAAATTCGTGGCACCAATATCATCCCTGAAGCAATACCGTGCTTCAGCGAAGATGCCCAACTAAGGCTGATGATACAGTTGATTCTATATTCAATAGATACCTGCTGGGGTGTTAAAGCTATAAAAATGTTTATTAATGAAAAGGTAGAAATGGATGTAACAACCAATTAAAAATTTATATTAGTGTTCCAAGAGTGAAACTTTTACTACAAGTTGGTACGATTTTATAATTATTTCGTTATCTATTTTTTGGTGTTATCTATTTTGTTTGCATTAAATCTCCTTAATCTGTCAATTATATCAACACTGGGGATGGTTTTCATAGAAACATGTATTCTTGTGTCCTTCAACAATGTTTTGAGGAAATCTACATTTGCTAGCTCACTGACGCACAGTATGTGGCACAGAAAGTGCCACCAATACCATAACGCTCTGCGGAACATCCCTTGGAGTTATCTTCGAGGGCGTAGATAGCTTCTTAAGGTTAGCCGTTGGATCACTGTCCATGCAGTTACATATTTCAGGACGGTTGATACCAATTTTGTAAGACCGCTTTTCTGTTTAGTGACAACACCTGGAAACATAAATATTGTATCAGTTGAACTGAAAACTCACACGACGAAGACAAATATCGTTTAGTTAATAAATAGTACAGCAGATAATTTTGTTGTCGTACAGAAACTTCAATGAATTTAATACTTATACAACTTACTATTAGTGCTTAGAGTGATCTTTTAAGGGTATTTCGGGATTCTTAAGCTGTTATTCACTAGTGTTCATGTTATTATTTTGAAACTACCAATTTTAGAATTGGATATTGAGAATTATTTTGTATTTTCATTGTTACCATTGTTCCTTAGTCCTTCAACAATGTTTTCAGGAAATCTCCTACATTTGCAAGCCCACTGACGCACAGAAAGTGCCACCAATACCATAAAGCACTGCGGAACATCCCTTGCAGTTATCTTCGAGGGCGTAGATAGCTTCTTAAGGTTGGCCGTTGTATCACTGTCCATACAGTTACATATTTCAGGACGGTTCATAACAATTTTGTAAGATCGCTTTCCTGTTTAGTGACAACACCTGGAAACATGAATATTGTATCAGTAGGACTGAAAACTCACACGACGAAGACAAATATAGTTCAGTTAATAAATAGTACAGCAGATAATTTTGTTGTCGTACAGTAACATTATCAATGAATTTAATACTTATACAACTTACTATTAGTGCTTGAAGTGATCATTTCGGGATTCTTAAGCTGTTTTTCACTAGAGTTCGTTATTATTTTGAAACTAGGTTAGAGCAAGCTGGATGACAAACTACTCATTTAATAAAAAAAACTGATACTGTACTCAACTCTAATGTAGTAAATAGATCAATTAAACTTACTGAGTTCATCCAAATACTTTAGTTCTAACGTAAATCTTAAAGAACAGAATATTATTACAATCATAGGCAACCTAGACAATCACACCTGGTTGATTGGTTGCCTACATATCAAGCGGAGGGCGATGCCAGCGCAGAAACTGGTGAACTTTATACCTATGATTTAAAGTTGAATATTTTGAAAAACCGAGTGCGTAGGGATGATGGGGCACGTTTTTAACTACGTATAGCAACATTTGTAGTCAATAATAATGTGCGGATATCGATTTATCAGCAGTTAAAGTTTTGCTTGCTAATCACTGCAAATCTAGGCAACCAAATTTACTACAGCTGGTACATGCTACTTCAGGAGTGTCCGCTAGATGTCTCTAAATTTGAGTTACTTTTTTATTTGCCGTTTATTAAGTTATTATATCACCCAGAGCAAAACAAAGCACATATTCGGCTTCAGCAAGGCAAACTACATTAGTATAATGTATTAATTTATCCGCATCCGTCCAAATACTGTCTGGTTCAAAACATGTTTTACGTTTTATTTTACTTTTTTCGACGTTATTAAGCAACGTATAAGAAAAGTAATTGCAGATTTGGATTCAGAAGAAAAAAATCTGCCGATTTCCTAATTTAGTTTTTCTGAAATAGATTAAATTAGACATGTTGAAATTTAGTGCTTTTTGAAAATATTTCATTCTGACGTTAATATGCATTTGCTATAAATATTTCTTGCAGATTCGGATTCAGGAGAGAAACATCTATCAAACTGCTATCTCAGCTTAATTAAAAAAATTACAATAAAACTCAGCCAAAATGTACATTAAGTTGCCTAGATTTTAAGCGCACTTTTAATTGCTTATAAAACAATATCTGTACAATATTATTGACTAAAAATAGTACTAGACGTAGTTAAATACGTGCCCCATATTCTCCACGGGCTCGGTTTTTCCAAATATCACAATTTAAATCATAGGTATAAAGTTCACCGGTTTCTGCGCTGGCATCGCCTACCGCTTGATATGTAGGCAACCAAGTATACCTTTACTAGTTGCTGAACTTAATTACACACGTACCAATTAGTACTTACCACTTACCTACTACTTTAGTACCAATATACTACTTAATATCTGTTAAAAAAATAATTAATATTCAAAAGCTGGCTTTTTTCTAATAGATGTTGAAGAATGAGGTACTGTGGAGACTGCTTGAAGTCGCTCATAAAATTACATGAAAGCACAAATAAATTATTATCAGAGGGATCCTACATTACATGTTAATTAAATTACACATACTCGTTACTAACAATGTCAGAAATAATATGTGTTTATATTCATACACTAAATAAGGAGAAATCATAATTTAAATATTTGATATGACATTAAACATCGCATCACGACAAAAAAATAAATATCTTATTAAGCGCGCATTGGATATTAACAGAAATTCACATGTCTATTACCAATATATTACTTACCATTTTTGATATATTACGTTAATATTGATACGACACTCTTTGAGATAATAATTTAAATATGAGTCACGTCAGAGAATATTTGAAGTACCCGAAATATAATAACATTTCACAAAAATAAAGTATCTCAAGAAACGTGCATTAAAGTAACCATATTACATGCAGTTATTATTAACATATGATTCAATGTCTGCAATAAAAGTCTTTAATGTTTATACGCTGCTGTTTGCATTAATAATTATTTAGTAAATATCCTTAATGTTGTCCTGGGGGAGAATCAAACCTACAACTAATGTTAAGAGGGAGGATTAATTTACATTACTGCACAAAAATAAGTGTTGTTATTTTTATTCATACAGGGAAACTGTTGCATGTTACTGGTTTACCTATATGATAGATTTATAATTTGCTACGATTTATCATGATTTACCATGATAAAAGTTGACCTGATTCCAGTATCCTGCAATATAAAAAACCGACTTACCAATACGAAAATGGACATAACATGGTAAATAGATACGTTTCTTCTGAAAGGCTTTTACGGAATGACATTAAAAAACTAATTTTTTTTATAATAAATCTTAAGAAAACAATTATTTTTCTTGCTGTCCACCCAAAGTTAATTCTTGATCGTTTGGCCCAGTAGGACTTTTGACCTTTTCAGATGGACTGAAAACTATTGTACTGTTACAAGTAAACTACTGGACTTATAAAATACTATTACCTACGACCGCAACTGTAAATTCATAAAATTGTACAATTTACAATCGCAGTATCCATGACATTACGCACAGATACATGTAATATGAGAGAAACACACAGCAGTGTGTTCACCATAATAGTCATTATTCATCATAATAGTCAATTTTGTTTAGTAATTGCAAATTTAAACGTCAACGTTACGTTGCGTCCTACAAAAAGTTAAAACTTGTGGTTAGCGTGATCATTTGTAAAGTGTGTCCGTAGATAAAGTACAGTACATAACTTGATTTGTAAAGCAATTACGCACTCACGGAATATACAACTTTTCCGTTCGGGCCTAATATGCTATTTACAACTCTCATTATGTAATATACTATTACAATATTCAAATTATATATGTCGTAACTTATTCTATTAGTACAATAGTACAAAATAGTATTATCGTTTTAATCCTGTGGTACTAAAATCTTGCTCCTACTATATTCAGTAACTTCTATGTTCTTCTAAAACTAACTTCTAAATCTAACAGTAATGATTGAAATAATAATGAATAAAATGAATCCTATAACTTTCATACATTCCTCTGACCCCGTGTCAGAGATTCCCATAATGTACGCAACTTATAGGATTCATTCTGAGAACAACTAAAGACTTTACGGCAATAGATGTATAAAATTTGTTGATAAGTCCCTAGTTTTGTGCAAATTAGACTATTGTGCGCCGTTTAGTCACCGTTCGCACAAGCATGGAGAAAACAATTAGAGAGTATACAGAAGCAGTTTTTGAAATATCTTCACTTCCAAATGACGGGCACTTATCCTAAGCAGGGCCTTCAGTACGACAATTTGATGAGGCAATTTGAGTTCACCCCAATCGTACCTCATCATCGGCACATGCTAGTAATATTTTGCACGATAAGTTTGATAACTCTTGAGTTCCTCCAACAGCATCCATTACGTGTACCTCAAAAGAGAACAATGACTTTTAGTTATAAGATTCCACACACTCTTCGCCGTGAACTCTCACCGTTACTTGGAATGATACAAATATATCATGCGATGCACGGCTCGGAAGACATCTTCAATGGCAACATTATGGCAAATTAGACTACTGTGCGCCTGTTTGGTCACCTTTTGCACAAGCACAGAAAAAACAATTGGAGAATATACAGAAGTCTTTGAAATATCTGCACTACAAAACGACGGGCACTTGTCTTCAGCGTAGCCATCAGTACGACAATTTATTGGGGCAATTTGATTTTAGCCCAAACGAGCTGCATCTCCGGCACATGCTAGTAACGTGCCTGCACAAGTTTGCGCACGATAAGTTTGACAACTCTGACTTCCTCCAACAGCATCCATTACGTGTACCTCAAAAGACAACAACGGCTTTTAGTTACAAGATTCCACGCACTCTTCGCCATCAACACTCACCATTACTTGAAAAGATACAAATATATCTTGGGATGCAAGACTCGGCAGACATCTTCAATGACAACATTATACAGTTTAAGATGAGTCGCTAGACAGCCTGCAGCAATCGTAAAGTCTTGTATATGTTGTTACATTTTGTATTATATTAAACTGTGTTCATGTATTGTATGTGTATTTCTGTACCTGATATCTCACGTAGCAGACCTGGGTGGTCGTTATCATATTGTATTCATCACATATTGTATAATTGACTCTTGGAAATAAATCTAATATTATAAGTATTAATTTAACCTGGAAATATGCATATTGGTTTGCAGATTAGCTAAGCGATCGATGACAGCGTATCGATCGCTTACCTAATCTCCAAACCAAAAACCAACTTTCGCTCTTTTCCGCTAGATGACCACTGTGTAGAACAGCTTAGATTTAATTGAAATATGCATTAAATATGCTCTTAAATACATAAATAAGCAGTGTGCATGAGTGAAAAGGTAATTAGCATTGATTTTAAGTACCTGTAAAGCGTAAATAAGTAGTTTAAAAAAAAAATTAAAATGATGGTGAGGTGGTGAACTCGGATGACTACCGGGTTCACGGGTTGGCCGTAAGATAGCGCAAAATATGTTTTTTTTTGTATTTTGCCGTTTATTCAGTTATTATCCAACGTACAGCAAAACTAATAACAGATTCGGACTCAGAGGCTCGTAATCTATCAGCTTAGTGCTATAAATTATCCGCAGCGGTCCCAATAGTGTCGGGTTCGAAAAGATGGTCGCACTTTATTTTGCTGTTATTGGCGTAAATAATTAACTGAGCGCAAAAATAATTGCAGATTCGGATTCAGAAGGCAAAAATCTATCGACTACGTAATTTAGTTTTTTAAAATTAAGCATTTTCAAAAATTTTGCGTTTTCGAAAATAATTATTTTTGGCGTTATTAGGCGTCTGAGCCAATTTTTTCTTGCAGATTCGGACTCAGGAGGCAAAAATCTACGAAACTGCTATCTCAGCTCAAAAATTTTTACCTCAAAATTTTCGTAAAAACCGCAAGGGGTTAACCTTCAGAAATTTTGGGACAAAAACATCAACTTTCGAATTTTGGCAAAATTTTTGCGGCATTCGATTCGTTATTCCAATGCAAATTTGGGGTATAAAACGTTCGCCGAAAAAAAAATTACTTTTCGAGAAATTTTGAATTTAAGTTCAAAAATGGCGATTTTGTTTCGCCATTTTCTCGGTTATTTATAGAGCCACATAGCAAACAAATACAGATTCGGATTCAGGAGGACGAGGGCTATCGATTTTATTTGAAGATAATTTTGATTAGATGCTTAATTAAGAAAATAGCGCATTAGTGTCGTTCGAGGTTAGCTTCGATGGTTGCCGCTAGATGGCGCCATACGTAAACATATTTAAAACATAATTTCAATTATCGGTTTTAATCGATTTATCGGCGCTAATTAGGTGATTAAACATGCAAACTTGCTAGGGAAGTGATGTTCGAACATATATTTACTACTTCTAGGGGATATTACGATTGATTAACAATCATTTAATGGCTTTAACTGTAACACATTTACTGCCATTCGGATACCTTAATTATGCGTTAATTATGAACAAATCACGCTGCTAAGGCAATATTGGTACTTCTATGGGGTTTACGTTTCATTTAAGATGTTAATTAAGTAGTAATAAAGTTGTCTGCACTACGTGTGATAAAGAAAAACAGTACAAATTACTATTGTAATTGTGTAGGTTTCGCAGTGAAAACGCACGTAATTTACTTATTACTTTTGCAGTAATTACCTCAGGAGTTACAGTTTCAACTTTTTCAATCACAGCGTCACATTTGAATGTCAGGTGCATGTATGATATAAATGCATCAGACGTTAGAATGTGATGCTTTCAAGAAAAAGTATACGTTACTGCTAATGTATTTTGATATGCATTACACTTGGTTATCTACTTGAGGTCTGTGATGTTCTAGCGATGTCCTTGATGTTGTTTTATGCATTGTATTGTGTTTTAATCCATTTTAGTCTGTAATTATTGTATTAATTGCATGACGTGTGCAAGTCGAGTAACGATAGGCATAATTAAATATATTCTATTCTACTCTATTCTATTAGTTAATTATAAGGTTTGGTACAAACATGGCAAATATGTAACTAGAATAATTCTTCGCAGGAATTGTTGTCAAATATTATAAATTATCTAATTTGGACGGTACAGTCTTTGGTCAGATAAATGTAGTACAATTTTTTTTCGATAAATATTTATGTTGTGGTTTTACCTTTCAATGTGAAAATCGGCTGTTCATTTAATTATTACCTAAACATCAAATAGACATCTTCATTAATTCAGATACTATTTTACCTTAAACTTATAATATTATATAGCTTTAACTTATATTTCATAATTCAGCAGTTGGCAAACAATAGGAAAAATATGGTGGATAGAACCACTAGGTCAGTCTATGCTAATTCGTTTTAGGGAAAAAGGAATGAAAATAGAAATGAAAAGAATGGTGCAATGTGGATTATTGATTATCTTAAATATCATGATACAGGCAGACATGCATTTGTTGAATGCAGTATTAACTTATGAATTTTTGTTTAGAATATTTGTCTTTCTGTGACTAGATTGGGTCAAAATACTAAATGGTTTTTATGGTTGTAATGTATATCTTATTTGTAAGTTTTAATATCTGTATGTGTATTTGTTTAAATCTGTTTCCATTTGCTAGTTTAAATTAATATGTACTCCGGTATATTGTGTTATTTTGTTTTCACTAACGATTATAACAAATACATAAATTGTATTAGTATTATTGACTAAAAATGGTATGATAGTTGGTAAAAAAAGCCTATTAGACCATGTGGTCGGTTTATCAATTTATTACAGTTTAAATCATAGGTATACATGGTGTTTTAAAAATAATAAAAAAATAAAAATAATCCGAAATATTGTTGTGGGTGATTTGTCATTCAATTTTATAACGAAAGTTCGTAATAATATTCGTGGTAAGTAGTCGCAATTGAGGAGTCTATAAGTAAAAGGGTTTAAGTGCATTTTTGAAAGTTCTGAGATAAATGGCTATAAAGATAACTTGTATCAAAATAAGAGTAATTGTAGAGAAATATTTTTGACTAAAATATTAACACAGTTTTCTAAACTTATTCCTGGAGTTTTGAAATTCAAGTTGACTTTAAAGCTATTTATCTCAGAACTACCAAAAATGCACTTACACCATTTTACATACTTCTAGACCCATCAATTGAGGTACAGGGTGTTGATTTTTTTATATTAATCAAATTTTGGGTTTATGTGATTATGATATTTTTATTGAGTGTTTATGGTTCACCCTTATCGACTGCGTTCAGCAAAAAAAAACCAATCTTCACCTATTCCGGAATACATATTGGTTCTTTTTGCCAAATGCATAGATATGTTTTCCTTTGTTACGTCTCTGCTGCAAGCTTCTAAAAATATTGCTTACACCTTTAATTTGTTTACAGCAAGCGATAAACAACACGCCAAATTTTTGTTTTCAAATCAGAGTATTTAAAATCAAGTTCACAAAGTGCACAGACATAAATTTATTTATGTTTATCAATATTTAAGTATTGTGGGCCAGGATCCATTCCAGACATGAGTCATAAAATCGTTTAGCAGTTATTTGCAGCAGGCAAAGAGATAAACCAGTTTTTGCATTAACGCCAGTTTCTCTCTTCGTTTTGTGCACTCTGCATGTGCCTGCGCTTTTTTCGGTTCAGTATTTAAAATTCGGCCGAAAGATGATTGTCGAAATCCTGCTGTCGGCTTTGGTCATCTATTTGACTGTAAAATATGTGCAGTTCACTAGCAGATTCAGGGATTTCTCCCAATTACCAGGCCCTAAGACTTATCCCCTGGTTGGAAACGCTCTGGAGTTTGAAAATAATCCAATTAGTAAGATGTTTTATAGTCTAAACTCTAAAGCAATACTAGTCTAATGTCTATAACGCAATGCTAGATTTATAATAATAACGATAATAATAATAATAATAATAATAATAATATATGTAGGCTCTGGAGTTTGAAAATAATCCAATTAGTAAGATGTTTTATAGTCTAAACTCTAAAGCAGCACTAGTCTAATTTATATAACCTAATGCTAGAATTATAATAATAACGATAATAATAATAATAATAATATATGTAGATGTAGTGATCTATCCTGAAATTTATGTTGACTTGGGGATGTCTGGGGTACTACTTAAAAAACAGATTTTGGGGTACTTTCAGATTTAACTTAGAAGTGCCCCAGTCATCCCAAAATCAATAGTAATAATAATAATAAAAATAATCTTTCCTTCTCCTCTATCTATGGGTAATTGGTTACTGTTGTCATGGACAGATATTTCTGACCCAATTAATTATTTTCACCATAGGCCTATAAAAATCAACTATAACATTAGAATTAGAACTAGAATTTGAATTTAATACTCAAGTCCAAATACATACATATACAAACATATAAAAAATACAATACATACAATAGGTACATATTAAAAATATGAATAAAAATATTATAAAAATTAACTATGACATTAGAATTAGAACTAGAATGTGAATTTAATACTCAAGTCCAAATACATACATATACATACATATAAAAAATACAATAAATACAATAGGTACATATTAAAAATAAGAATTGAATATTTTTTCGCCATTTAAGGCGTAGATTGCCATGGTTATTATATCTTGGTCACGGTCTTGGTCTTGGTCATCTTGGCCATGGTCATACTGCCTTCTGCAGTACAGTAAATATTCCGTTTTCTTAACTGTATAGTTATTAAAATGTTGTTGTAAATACGAAATTTCAGGTATTCTTCGGAATATGAGGAGGCTCACCAAAGAGCACGGAGGCTTATTTAGGCTGTGGATGGGCTGTTTCAGTCCTGCTTTAGTCATATCTAGTGAGAAACATATGGAGTACTTCTTAGGTTCCAGTGAGCACATAAACAAGTCTGACGTTTACAAGATGTTCGAACCATGGTTAGGTGAAGGACTAATTGTATCTAATGGTAAGAATGGTTAAATAGCAGATCAGAAAATTTGCTTTTCTAAAATTATAACGTACAAACTTATTATCGATGTTAATGCTTGAATATAAATACAATTTAATTGAGTTCCTCAAGAAGTAAGTAGAAGTTGTGCTTATATCTAGCCAAAAATTTACAAAAAGTATTTTTTTAATCATGGTTAAATAGTAGATCAGAAAATTCACTTTTCTAAAATTATAACGTACAAACTTATTATCATTGTTAATGCTTGAATATAAATACAATTTAATTAAGTCCCTCAAGAAGTAAGTAGAAGTTGTACTTATATCTAGCCAAAAATTTACAAAAAGTATTTTTTTAATAATGGTTAAATAGTAGATCAGAAAATTCACTTTTCTAAAATTATAACGTACAAACTTATTATCATTGTTAATGCTTGAATATAAATACAATTTAATTAAGTCCCTCAAGAAGTAAGTAGAAGTTGTACTTATATCTAGCCAAAAATTTACAAAAAAGTATTTTTTTAATAATGGTTAAATAGTAGATCAGAAAATTCACTTTTCTAAAATTATAACGTACAAACTTAATATCATTGTTAATGCTTGAATATAAATACAATTTAATTAAGTCCCTCAAGAAGTAAGTAGAAGTTGTACTTATATCTAGCCAAAGATTTACAAAAAGTAATTTTATGGTTGAATACAGGCATAGTAATAAACCTTAGCTTTATGCCAACGATCAAAGAATGCCAATAACTTCATTAACTAGTACCATTCAACTAGTACCGAGGGTATTATAATCAATGCGAGTACCATCATCAACTATCATCATCAATTTAGGCAAAGAATGCCAATAACTTCATTAACTAGTACCATTGAACTACTACCAAGGGTATTGTAATCAATGCTAGTACCATCATCAACTATCATCATCAATTTAGGCTCCATTTTAGGCTCTAAATGGAGGAACCACAGGAAAATCATAACTCCAGCCTTCCACCTACAAATCTTGGAGCAATTTGTGCCCATATTCTGCAACTGTGGCGACAAACTGGTCGAAAAGTTGAAGCTGCAAGGCGACAAGGAATTCGACGTGTACCCCTTCATCAACTTATTTGCACTGGACAGCATTTGTGGTACAGTATCTTAGCAATCCTAAACATTTCACATGTTAATATCTACCATCACATTTTCAATTTGCATTGAGATTCTTCAATTCTTATGTCAATTATGTAGTGCAAGATAAAACATATGAGACTTTGAAATTCTCGAACAGCAGTAATGCATTTTGGAGATTGTAGAGATGGAAATCGTAGATGGTAATTGGCATATTTAGAAATTGGCTGTCCTTAGAGAAGATTCTGGATGTAGATTTGGATCACACTATAATTTAATCCTCTAATTTTACCCGACAGCTACACTAATTATTACTTTATTGGTACAAAAGACTATAGATGCATAAACTCTGTTCTGTACATAAGTAGATGATAGTTATATTGTGATTCCAATCGAACTTAAAAGATGATTCTAAGCCAGTATCATAATTTGTCAAAAGTAATGATTATAATGCATTTGTGTGGATATTTTGAGAATGTAATTATTACTGTTGAAATATATTTTTTATAGATTTTAGAGGTTCATTGGATTGCATACCATATCACTTAGATTGAAGGGTGGGTGCAAAGGTGGGTGGGTGGACACACTATAACTATCTTCTAATTTAACCCGATAGCTACAGTAATTATTACTTTATTGGTACAAAAGACTATAGATTTACCAATTCTGTACTGCACATAACTAGAGGTTAAATATATTGTACCCACCCACTGGTCCAATCAAACTTAAAAGATGATTCTAATCCTGTGTCAAAATTTTTCAATAATAATGATTTTAATGCATTTGTGTATAGATGCATTAACTCTGTACTGTACATAACTAGATGATAGCTATATTGTGATTCCAATCGAACTTAATAGATGATTCTAAGCCAGTATCATTTTTGAAAGCAATGATTATAATGCATTTGTGTGGATATTTTGAGAATGTGGTTATTACTGTTGAAATAATTGTTTTAAGATATTAGAGGTTCATTGGGTTGCATAACATATAAGTTAGATTAAAGGGTGGGTGGGTGGGAACACTATAACTATCCTCTAATTTGACCTAATAGCTACAGTACTTATTACTTTATTCGTGCAAAATACTATAGATTCATCAAATATGTACCTCTCACTCTTCCAATCAAACTTAAAAGATGATTCTAGTCCATAAGTCCAGCGTCAATTTTTTTCAATAATAATGATTTTAATGCATTTGGGTTGATATTTTGACAA
This sequence comes from Othius punctulatus, assembly GCA_951805005.1. Lineage (NCBI taxonomy): Eukaryota > Metazoa > Arthropoda > Insecta > Coleoptera > Staphylinidae > Othius > Othius punctulatus. The sequence continues at coordinate 9,902,067 of OX638143.1, forward strand.
TTGGTTGTTGTTATAATTTTTGTAAGATATTGGAGGTTCATTGAGTTATGTAGATGTAGATTTGGATCACACTATAACTATCCTCTAATTTAACCCTAAAGCTACAGTAATTATTACTTTATCAGTACAAAACCATAAGATTCGTCAATTTTGTATAGTTATCCTGTATAGTTCTGTTTATTATTTTTGCAATAAATTTGTATTTATTACCATTGTTAATGTTATCCACAGAGAGTTCTATGGGCATCAGTATAGGAGCTCAAGATACCCCTGACTTGGAATACGTGAAGTCTGTGCAAGGCTTCCTGAATTGCCACATGGAGCGTTACTTCTCGTTGCTAAAGAAGAGCGATTTCTTCTTTAAATTCTCGAAGCTCCACACCGTGCAAATGAGGCATGCCAAAATCCTGAGGTCTTTCGTGGAAGAAGCCATTACGAAGAGGAAGCGTGAGAGAATCAGCGAATCCAAAACGGGCAGCGATGGCGAGATTTTTGGGCAGAAGAAGAGGATGGCCTTCTTGGATCTTCTGCTGGACATGGCACAGAACAATGATATGTCTGAGAAGGATATTCGGGAGGAGGTTGATAATATTATGTTTGCTGTAAGTTTCACAGTGGAAGAAGTTTTCTAGTTTGTAACCCATTTTGTTTCAAACTTGGTTACAAAAAGCAAAAATGGCGAATTAAGTTACTTCAGGGCAAAAAGGAACTTAAGCTATAATAAAAATAAACCACGAGATTACCAAAGAAATAAAATATAAAGCAAATGAACAATAATTGATAAGTAGAAATGCCAAAAGACCTAAGTGCCAAAAAGTAATTGTTACAGGACAGACAAAAAAAGCAAAAATGGCAAATTAAGTTACTTCAGGGCAAAAGGGAACTTAAGCTATATTAAAAAAAACACGAGATTACCAAAGAAAACGTTTGTTCAATAAATCAATAAGCCATTGTACAATAATTGAAGAGTAGAAATGCCAAAGGACCTAAGTGCCAAAAAGTAATTGTTACAGGAGAGACAACAAACAGTCTGTTTGGTTCCTTGGAAGAATTACCAAAACGAAGACTTTACATGGTTCATTAAAGTACTATTACAAACATATTCATCAATAACATCAATAAAACAATAAGCCATTGTACAATAATTGAAGAGTAGAAATGCCAAAGGACCTAAGTGCCAAAAAGTAATTGTTACAGGAGAGACAACAAACAGTCTGTTTGGTTCTTTGGAAGAATTACCAAAACGAAGACTTTACATGGTTTATTAAAGTACCATTACAAAAATATTTATATACATTGTTAGGGTATTGGCTTTGGCACATAAAAACCAGAAATGGCAAAAACGAAAGTTGGTTTTTGTGGGACTTAGATCCATTGGTATTTTTACTCTTCAATTGTGCTTTCCCATAAAAGTTACCACAATCGTTGAAATAATCCTCTTGATCATTGAATTATTCTTCTGCAAGTGCCTATCCATTCTGGATAGGCACTTGATCTGAATATCAGTGAATTATTATTAAGTAATTATTATTACTTTATTGAACAAACGTTTTCTTCGGTAATCTCATGTTTTTTTTAATATATAGCTTTGGTATATCCCTTTTCGCCCCAGCTCTTTTCGTCCCTTTTTGCCCCGAGCTCTTCAATTATGATATGAATCATAATTCATATCATCAAAGATGTTCCTAAACATCATAATTCTCGTTTTAGGGGCATGACTCGGTTTCATCGGCTCTATCTCTAGCTCTGTACGAGTTCTCCAAACACCCAGAAGTACAGCACTTGATGCTGGAGGAAATCAAGTCAACGATAAAAGACGGAGCAGTTACCTACCAGAGTCTGCAAGGGCTGAAGTACATGGAGGCTGTTATCAAGGAGGTTTTGCGTCTGCACACCACTGTGCCCATCATCAACAGGCAGCTGCGAAAAGATGTGGTCTATGGTATGTTTACTGGTGCTAAATCTCCAAGTTGGTAGCTAAATTTGATTTTAGAGGGCGCGAGGCTTCCGAAGGGCACCGTGATATTCGTAAACCTGGAAGGTCTGCATCACTGCGAGGACAGTTTCCCCGAGCCTTACGAATTTAGGCCTGAAAGGTTCTTCGCCGATGAGTGTGCCAAGAGGCATCCCTATGCCTACGTGCCTTTCAGTGCTGGGCCTAGGAATTGTGTGGGTATGTAAAACAAAATAACATTAGGTATATGAATATTGGCAGTGCAATACAACTTGATACAAGAATAACAAATGTCAATTTTATCGAAAAATAGGTTTTCCACCTAAAATGACTGATGAAGTAGGTAATATTTGATGCCTAAAATAGCTGATAAATCAGCCAATAATGACCTGAAGTAGGTATGGGCTCATGAATCAGCCTATAATGGCCAGAAGTAAGTAATATTCCTGAAAATATCGTTCATTAACCAAACAATATATTTCAACTATAAGAAAAATTTAATCGATATTTAGGTAGCACTTCAATTTCAGATTTTCAAAAGTAAGAAATTTTGACATTGGTTGTTCTTGTACCAAGCCACAGTATTAATGTGTACCTAAATTCCTATTCCAAAATAATAGCTGATGAATCAGCCAATAATGGCCTGAAGTAGGTAATATTTGATACGTAAAATAGCTGTTGAATCAGCCAATAAAGGCCTGAAGTAGATAATATTCCATAAAATATCGGTAATTAAAAAAACAATCAATTTCAACTGTAAGAAAAATTGAATCAATATTTAGGGCACTTCAATCACAAATTCTCAAAAGTAAGAAATTTTGACATTGGTTGTTCTTGTACCAAGCTCCAGTATTAATGTGTACTAATGGTACTACTAACTACTACTACTACTAACTACTACTAATTGTGTAATAATTGATGTGTTTATATGTTTTGTAGGTCAAAAGTTTGCGATGCTCTCCATGAAGACGACCCTCGTAAAAATCATAAGCAACTTCGAGATATGTCCTGTTGCAGGATTTGAACCAGAACTAGGCAATAGCGCAGTGCTTAAATCATTTAATGGAGTACACATTCGATTGGTTCCATTAAAACTAGATGCCAATGAATATGTAGATGCAGAAGTTTTGGTGTAATAAATACAATTATTCATGTGTGATATTCATGTAATCATGATTCTAAATATAAATACTGAATGAAAAAAATGGAAATATAAATCATTATTTATTTTAAAGTTAAATAAATTAAATAAATCATTATGTTATTGATGACTCGAATAAGTCACGATTATTGGATTACCCAGCATGTCTGTTTCAAATATATTTTGTACGATAAATAATCTTAAACAGAAATAAATGAAAATGTACATCATCATGTTCATGATGACTGGGATAAGTCAATATTATTGGATGAGTCAGCTTCTTTGATTAAATTAGATTTTCAGTGTTCCCCAAAAAACTGATCCCAAACATGAAAATAACTGAAAATGTAAAACATCATGTTCTCATTCCTCATCGTACGAAAATGTGATGACTCGAATAAATCACAATTATTAGATGTCCCAGTATGTATTTTTCAATTATGTTTCGAGTTTTGTACATAAATCATCCTAAACAGAACTATATGAAAATGTACATCATCATGTTCGTGATGATTGAGATAAGTCAATATTATTGGATTAATCAGCTTCCTTGCTTAAATTATGTTTACAGTTTTCTACGATAAAATCATCCCAAATAGGAAAACAAATGAAAATGTAAATCATCATGTTCTTATTCATCCTACATACAAAAATATGGTAAGATAAATCATCATGTTCGTGATAACTCGAATAAGTCATGATTATTGGATGACCCAGCGTATTTGTTTCAATTATGTTTACAGTTTTGTACAATATATCATCCTAAACAAAAATATACTAAAATATACATCATCATGCTCGTGATGACTGGCATAGTCAAGATTATTGGTTGAGTCAGCTTGTTTGCTTAGATTATGTTTACAGTTTTCTAAGATAAAATCATCCCAAACAGGAAAAATATGTAAATGTAAATCACCATGTTCTCATTCATCATTGTACGAAAATTTGGAAAGATAAATCATCATGTTCGTGATTACTGGAATAAGTCACAATTATTGAATGATCCAATATTTTTGTATCGATTATGTTTAGAGTTTTGTTCGATAAATCATCCTAAACATAAATATACTAAAATGTACATCATCATGCTCGTGATGACTGGGATAAGTCAATATTATTGGATTAATCAGCTTCCTTGCTTAAATTATATTTACAGTTTTCTTCGATAAAATGATCCCAAACAGGAAAACAAATGAAAATGTAAATCATCATGTTCTCATTCATCATCGTACAAAAAATTGCAAGGATAAATCATTATGTTCACGATGACTCGAATAAATCACGATTATTTGATGCCCCAGTATGTTTGTTTCAATTATTGTTTAGAGTTTTATACTAAAAATCATCCTAAACAGAAACAAATGTAAATATACATCATCATGTTCGTGATGACAAGGATAAGTTAAGATTATTGGATGACTCAGTTTCTTTGCTTATTTTATGCTTTCAGCTTTTTACGATAAAATCATCTCAAATAGAAAAACAAATGAAAATTTTTGTCAAGTTCTCATTCATCCTAAATACAAAAAATGGAAAGATAAATCATCATGCTCGTGATAAATAAGTCACGATTATTGGATGACTCAGCCTATTTGTTTTAATATTGTTTACAGTTTTGTACAATAAATCATCCAAAACAGAAATAAATAAAAATGTACATCATCATGTTCGTGATGACTAACATAAGTCAAGATTATTGAATGTGTCAGCTTCTTTGCTTAAACTATGTTTACAGTGTTCTACGATAAACTGATCCCAAACATAAAAACAAACTAAACTGTAAATCATCATGTTCTTATTCATCCTACATACAAAAAAATGTAAAGATAAATCAATATGTATGTGATTACTCGAATAATTCACGATTATTGGATGACTCAGCATATTTGTTTCAATTATGTTTACAGTTTTGTACGATGAATCATCCTAAACAGAAACAAATGAAAATGTACATCATCATGTTCGTGATGACTAACATAAGTCAAGATTATTGGCTGAGTCAGCTTCTTTACATTGATCATGTTTACAGTTTTCTACGATAAAATCATCCCAAACTGGATAACAAATGAAAATGTAAATCATGTTCTCATTCGTCATCGTACGAATGGAATTACGTAAAAATTGGAAAGATAAATCATCATCTTCGTGATTACTCGAATAAATTACGATTATTGGATGACCCAGCATGTTTGTTTGAAATATGTTTACTTTGTTCGATAAATCACCCCAAACAGAAATATACAAAAATGTACATCATCATATTCGTTATGATTGTAATAAGTCAAGATTATTGAATGACCCAGGGTATTTGTTTCAATTATGTTTACAGTTTTGTACGATAAATCATCATAAACAGAAATATACGAAAATGTACATCATCATGTTCGTGATGATTGGCATAAGTCAAGATTATTGGATAAGTCAGCTTCTTTAGCTTAAATTATGTTTACAGTTTTTCACGAAAAAATCATCTCAAATATTAAAACAAATGAACATATAAATCATCATGTGCGCTCAGCTTCATTGCTTAAATTATGCTTTCAGTTTTTACGATAAAACCACCTCAAATAAAAAAACAAATGAACATATAAATCATCATGTGCTTATTCATTCTACATACAAAAATATGTTAAGATAAATTATCATGTTCGTGATAATTTGAATGTCATGATTATTGTTGACCCGGCGTATTTGTTTCAATTATTTTTACAGTTTTGAACAATAAATCATTCTAAACAGAAAAATCGAAAATGTTCATCATTATGTTCTTGATGATTGGGATAAGTCAAGATTATTGGATGTTGTTGATTATATTGGATATATGAGTCAGCTTCTTTGCTTAAATTAGGTTTACAGTTTTTTAAGATAAAATTACGTGAAACAGGAAAACAATTGAAAATGTAAATCATCATGTTCTCATTCATCATCGTACAAAAAATTGCAAGGATAAATCATCATGTTCGTGATTATTCGAATTAGTCACGATTATTGGATGATCCAGCGAATTTGTTTCAATTAGTTTCACAGTTATGTACGATGAATTATCCTAAACATAAATATACGAAAATGTTCATTATCATGTTCGTGATGATTGGGATAAGTCAAGATTATTGGATGAGTCAGTTTCTATGCTTAAATTATGTTTACTGTTTTCTACGATAAAATCATTCTAAATAGGAAATAAATGAAAATGTAAATTACCATGTTCTCATTCATCATCGTACAAAAAATTGGAACGATAAATTATCATGTTCGTGATAATTCGAATTAGTCACGATTATTGGATGATCCAGCGAATTTGTTTCAATTAGTTTCACAGTTGTGTACGATGAATTATCCTAAACATAAATATACGAAAATGTTCATTATCATGTTGGTGATGATTGGGATAAGTCAAGATTATTTGATGAGTCAGTTTCTATGCTTAAATTATGTTTACTGTTTTCTACGATAAAATCATTCCAAATAGGAAATAAATGAAAATGTAAATCACCATGTTCTCATTCATCATCGTACCAAAAATTGCAAGGATAAATCATCATGTTCGTGATTATTCGAATTAGTCACGATTATTGGATGATCAGCGAATTTGTTTCAATTAGTTTCACAGTTGTGTGCGATGAATTATCCTAAACATAAATATACGAAAATGTTCATTATCATGTTCGTGATGATTGGGATAAGTCAAGATTATTGGATGAGTCAGTGTCTTTGCTTAAATTATGTTTAATGTTTTCTACAATAAAATCATTGCCAATAGGAAAAAAATGAAAATGTAAATCACCATTTTCTCATTCATCATCGTTCGAATTTTTTTAAAGATAAATCATCATGATCATAATGACTCGAATAAGCCATCACGACTCTTTTATCTCCTAACTTTTATGGTGGAGTAAGTGTAGCGGATTTGCAGTCAGGTCAGTGTCCTAGATGCATATTGTTTATACGTATATTGAACCTAATGGGAGAGTGAAAAATTTGTATTCGTAATATGTACATGTCAACAGTTATTAGTGCCTTATATCGATTTATTTATATGGATATTTACTTCATGAAATTTAAATTTCGTTAGTATTTCTATTTATACTATTCTGTTTCTATTTATTCAATTTCAGTTACATTTACAGTTTTGTACGATAAATCATCCTAAACAGAAATCAATGAAAAAATATTAAAATAACTTACAACTTTTATAAATATTTAAAAATGTTCAATTCAATTTCAATTATATTTACAGTTATGTACGATAAATCATCCTAAACAGAAATAAACGAAAATATACATCATCATGAGATAAGTCTGGGATAAGACTGGAAAAAGTCAACATTTATACAGAATGATTCATAAATAAACAAATAGTTTATGTATATTTATGAAACAACGTATTAGGCAAAAAAAACATTACAATTTCATTGCAATATTAAAATAATTTACAACTTTTATAAATATTTAAAATTGTTCAATTCAACTTCAATTATATTTACAGTTTTGTACGATAAATCATCCTAAACAGGAATACACGAAAATGTACATCATCATGAGATAAGTCTGGGATAAGACTGGAATAAGTCAAGATTTATACAGGATGTTTCATAAATAAACAAATAGTTTTTGTATATTTATGAGACAACGTGTTAGGTAAAAAAAAAACAATACAATTTCATTGTAATATTAAAATAACTTACAACTTTTATAAATATAAAAAAAAATTAATAATATTTTTTTCTTTTTTCTTTATTGGAGTACTTACTAGTACGTGTAGCTATGTATAAAGATGTATTGTTGTTTTTATTATTTTTATTATTTCGTCTTCACCTTACTAGACTAGTTTCAGCTATCTTTCTGCCATCTTCAGAGGGATTAATTCTTTAAATATATATTTAAAAATATAAAGTATATTAAAAATAAGTTTGTGTTTTATGAAAACATATAACAAAAATTTATAATTGTAACTATTTTTTAATATCTTCAATATTATGCTTCAATTATTTCTATTCTTCTTAACTTCTGACTACGTCGACTATGAATCACTCTTAGCTTATATTGCCAGTTTTTGATCCTCTTCTTTATGTACACTTCACGTAATAACTTCTAGCACAATCAGAAACTTTTAATGAAAGAGAGAAAAACTCAGTGTCTCAATTTCAACTGTAATTGGTGCCATTTATGGTGTTGTTTAAGCAGATGATAGATGCTCAAATGACTAATCTTGAATTTTGATTGATTCTTCTAATTTTTATGATTTGAGCAGGAAAGTCATGGTTTATTCTTATTTCTTCTAATGTATGGTAGTTTTGCTATAATTTTCTTGCATTATCATCAATTGCATCTTTTCTAGTGCATTTTGAAACTAATTTTTGAAGCATTTTGATTAATCTGTATATGATACTCATTGAGTAAAATCGATTATTTTAGTTACTTCTGAGCGATAGAGAGGGTTGGCCATCTGATATATGCATCAATGTCATCAACGAAATTCTGAAGGTTGAAACTGCTATTTTCCAATGTCATCTGATATAGACATCAATGTTATCAACGAAATTCTGAAGGTTGAAACTGCTATTTTTCAATGTCATCTGATATAGACATCAATGTTATCAATGAAATTCTGAAGGTTGAAGCTGCTATTTACCAAATAAGCAATAATAAGGAGTATGAAGCTTCTGGCTTCTGGTTTTCGGATTTCCAGCAATAGTATGAAAGTTTCCTTGCAAATGTGTCTTCCCTAGCATTTTGTAAGAATGTTAAGGCCAATCACAGCAATGATAATGAAAGATTAGTTGGTTGTTTTGTTAACTTGTTCCGTCTCATCCAGTTTCTTGGTTCTGCGTTTCTTCTCATTTACGACCAATTAACGAAAACTGCGAAGGTAATGGGAAGCCGGGTCGAGGCCCACTCCACCTGGTGCACCCACAAATCCATCCTGGGACTAAACGCCGTTCCTGAGGCTCAGGCGATGGGAGCGATGCTCGCCAAGGACGACCATTGTTCTTGGATGGCCATTAACAGCGCGGATTGGAATCGCCGTTTTTCAATGGGCTCATGCGATCTGAGCTCAGGAAAGCGTTTAATTATGCAAATTGGCATTTAAAGCCGAGCGCCTGGCGATCAGGTCCGGCATTAATTGGATGTTGGCGTGGAAGTTTCCAGCGATTTCTAAAAAAATCGATCGGTTTGATGGTTAATTAAACAGTTTATGATCTTATTGGAAGGTTACACGAGGAACGAACAATGTAACATAACAACCATAAGAGAAATAGTGATTTGATGCCCAAATTAATGCATGAGATGAAATTATAATAACAATCCTAGTGCTCTTCGTTTAGATTATAATCGATTATGGATAGCAGAATTCTATCTATATGCAGAATTAATAGTAGATGTGATACAAATACATTCAGATGTGATCATCATAGGGCATGATTTTTAATTATGATAATAAGTTCAAATAAGTTTTAATAATTATCATAGTTATCATAATAATAATATCTACTGTTCTAGTATCTAGATCAAAAAAGCAAATATTTTTGAATTTGGATATGGATTTTGGATTTTTTGGTCACAATCATAACGAATCGCCCAAACGTTGGACATTATTTACTTATCTTGGTGATGAATTTAATTTTGGGAGCAGTAAGTTATGCTTCTTAAGCAGTGGCAGTTTTAGAAAGAGAAACCTCATGCAAGTCAATATTTCTGCGACGCATCCCAAAAATTTTACATATTCAGCCGCACCTAGATATTGTTGATGTAACACGCGTGTTCCACGAATGTGACTCCATACGCTCCTATTTGCATACAGTAGAGTAAAAGAAATAGTTGTTGGCTTGTAAGTATCTACATTGATTACGAAAACGCTGAAATTCTTGCCTTATTATTAAACTGTAATTTGCGAATTTATGGGCCTAAGGACAAATTTTGCACATATCTCAGGAAATAGCCTTTTTGCAAAATGAGCGATATTTTTGTACTAAACGTGAAAATTAGACTCGACCGATAGCAAATAATCCAACACGTTGGGTGCAAAAATTATGGTTTCTTATATAAATCTCAACTCTTATTTAAAAATATTTAGCGCAAACTTCTAAATCATAATGAATCTAATTTTCTTCTAAGTCTTCTCTAATCTTCTCTAATCTTTTCTAATCTTCTCTAATATTTTCAACATCTTCTGAATCTTCTAAATCTTAATTAATATTTGTTCTCTCTCTTTTAATTCCAAAATTTCATATATTAACAATTTTTGATTTACATTATCAGGATGGTTTCGACCTTAACTACGTGGTAATCCATATAAAAAAAAAACAGAGAAACAACTTCAGGTCCTCCAAGTCCATCAAGACAATTCTTGAATACTGTATATCTGTGTGTACATAAATCTGTATTTGATATTGTAAATCAAAAAACAGAGAAACAACTTGCTATGTTTTTACCACAAAATATGATATACAAAATATTGTGTATGTATATATATCAATAAACATTTTGTGGTAAAAACATAGCAAGTTGTTTCTCTGTTCTTTGATTTACAATTTCAAATACAGATTTAGATACACACAGACATACAGTATTCAAGAATTGTCTTGATGGGCTTGGGGGACCTTGAAAACATACATTTCTGCTGAAAATAGTGAAAGCAAAAAATATTAATGAATGAATGAAATAAATAAATTTAGTAAACAATTCTAAGTCAAAATATTTACATATTCGTGAATGTATCAACCGTTTTACTGGCGTGCAAAATGAAGTCTCATCGCCTTTAATTCCATGCAATTAACATGCGGGTGTTAATTGTAATTCTATGCAATTTCTATTATTATCGGAGGTGTTAATAATGCAGCCTTTTACTCGAAAGTACCGGTTTGAAATTGAAGCAATCCTTTCATTGGGAAAACAACTGGGCGTTCTTCTCTCGCTCATTCGAAACTTTCCTGCCTCGTTAATTGCAACGTTAAACGTTATTTAACGTGCAGGCAGTTCATTGTTTTCACCAGCTAATCATACCAGAAGGTAATAATTTAGACAATCAATATTAACAGATGAGATTTTATCGGAAGTGGTCAAGGAGAAGCAATTAGAATTTCTGAATTCGTTTCAGCTTGTTGATCATATTACTGAAATTTTCAAAGTTGGATCTTAGGTAAAGAATGACGAAGAATGAGTACAAAATAGACTTCAAAATTAGTATAGTCATTCCTACAGAATATGTCGAAATAATGTATGACATGGAAACTGAAAATAAGAAAAACATACAATAAAAATCCTGAATAGATATCTTAGCCTGTAGCAGGAGATGAGAGAAATCATATCATTCTGAAAAATGCAAATGGTAATGGAAGCATTATTTTCACAGCATTGAAGGCAAAACACAAAAAAAATAATCAACAGTTAACTAGATATATTGTTAAAATGTAGAGTCAGAATTACTACTATTATTTTGTAATTGAATCTATATCTGAGATACGAAAAACACTTAGTAAATCGATTGATATACGTTTAGTATCATGTTATGATGGGGCTTGACAGGATTAGGATTATTTATTAAGGATTAGAAAAGGATCATTTATCATCATTGGAACAGAAAGTATCATTTGGAGTATTTTTTAATTGTTTTCTAATTTTTCTGTTTTTTTCTTTATTAGTTTCTTTAAACGTTTTTAAACAATTGTTTAGAAGATAACTCTTTAGGCATACTGTGTGCAAATCAGGCATAACATTTTCAAAATATCCTTCAGGATATACCATCAATTTGGAAAGTTAATAACTCGATTTTCTCACTTATTTAAGACATTCTCTCTATCAAATTTACAGAGGATATACCTTCAGGCATACTCTATACAAATCTGCTATTAAATTTTTTAAATATCCCTCAGATAAATTTTCAGAAATTTCAGTGGCAGATAACCAATATTTGTCAATTTGGAAAGTTAATAACTTAATTTTCTCACTTGTTTAAGACATTGTCTCTGTCAAATTTATAGATGATATACCTTTAGGCATGCTGTATGCAAATCTGGTATAAATTTTGAGAAATTTCAGTGACAAATAACTTTTTGATCGATTTTTTCACTTATTGAATATTATTTTTTTTATTTTGTTTTCTTTATTATTATTATTGTTATTTTTATTAATTACACAAGCAATTATAGTTTCAATCACATATAATATTATTATCACGAAACAAGTGTGTATCCATTGACCAAAACGTTGCTACAAAAAAAGTCACCAAATTGTTATCGTCATGACTAATGAATCTTCAGTTTTCGCCCATTCTTGGATTCGCACGAGTCCAGCTTTCTAAGCCACAGAATACAAGACAAAAAGCAGATTTCAGTGATTACTCGCTCTCGAAACACACGATGGGGGAAACAGACCGAACCACGTTTAATCCAGGAGAAATGCGTTTTCATTGAGCAACAAAATCAGAAAATTTTAATGATAATTTCAACAATTTAATAATTATGGGGCTAAGTGCCTATAACATGATAATCAACATTTTCTACAAGCACTGGCCATAAAGTAGTAGAATTTTTATATGTTATATGTTTGTTTATTATTAATTTTGTGACTTTTGCTTCATTTTTATTACATCTTTGGTTGCTGTTAAAATATAATGACAATTCTCAATGGTAAACATAGAAAGGCACAATTTTATTGTTATTATTATAGTCATAATTCTTCTACCCTTTCGGGTGTAGAATATTGTAGTTTTTTAATTTCTTGTATTTTATTTTACTAGTAGGTTCCAGATCTTCTTGTTTCCTGTGCTTTTCTTCATTTGGGCGTTAGATATTCCTCTTCTTTCCATAATATTTTCGACAAATTTGTCCCACTTCTTTTTCGGTCTTCCTACTTTTCTTTTTCCGGTTATTTTTGTTTGCCATATGATTTTTGTTAGACATAGAAAGGCACAATTTTATACATGATGTTATTTTTGAAATATGGTGTACAAATAACAAATTGGATATTACATTAGGGATTACATCCTTTGAATAGAATTAAGGCAATTCTCACAAAGATACATATGAAAAAAATATTAAAATATATATAAACATAAGTAACATATTCGTAATATAGAGCAATATAGCAAAATTAAGCACAAAATCATTATTATTGAATACAAGAAATAACACTGAAATGCAATAATTAAAACCTACAATTATCCACCAATAATTATCACTTTGCATAGTTTTGGCCAAAATTGGCTAAAAAATATATAAAAATAAGTAACATATTCCTAATATAGAGCAATATAGCAATATTGGGCACAATATCATTATTATTGAATACAACTCAAGAAATAACACTGAAATGCAATTATTAAAATCTACAATTATCCACCTATAATTGCCACTTTGCATAGTTTTGGCCAAAATTGGCTAAAATAAATATAAAAATAAGTAACATATTCTTAATATAGAGCAATACAGAGCAATATAGGAACATTAAGCACAAAATCATTATTTTTGAATGCACGTCAAATAACACTAAAATGCAATTATTAAAACCTACAATTATCCACCTGTAATTGCCACTTTGCATAGTTTTGGCCAAAATTGGCTTAAATATTTATAAAAATAAGTAACATATTCTAATATAGAGCAATATAGCAAAATTAGGCACAAAATCATTATTATTCAATACAAGTCAAGAAATAACACTGAAATGCAATTATTAAAACCTACAATTATCCACCTATAATTGCCACTTTGCATAGTTTTAGCCAAAATTGGCTAAAATATATATAAAAATAAGTAACATATTCCTAATATAGAGCAATATAGCAAAATTAAGCACAAAATCATTATTATTGAATACAAGAAATAACACTGAAATGCAATTATTAAAACCTACATTTATCCACCAATAATTATCACTTTGCATAGTTTTGGCCAAAATTGGCTAAAAAATATATAAAAATAAGTAACATATTCCTAATATAGAGCAATATAGCAATATTGGGCACAATATCATTATTATTGAATACAACTCAAGAAATAACACTGAAATGCAATTATTAAAATCTACAATTATCCACCTATAATTGCCACTTTGCATAGTTTTGGCCAAAATTGGCTAAAATATATATAAAAATAAGTAACATATTCCTAATATAGAGCAATACAGAGCAATATAGGAACATTAAGCACAAACTCATTATTTTTGAATGCACGTCATGTAATAACACTAAAATGCAATTATTAAAACATACTATTATCCACCTGTTATTGCCACTTTGCATAGTTTTGGCCAAAATTGGCTTAAATATTTATAAAAATAAGTAACATATTCTAATATAGAGCAATATAGCAAAATTAGGCACAAAATCATTATTATTCAATACAAGTCATGAAATAACACTGAAATGCAATTATTAAAACCTACAATTATCCACCTATAATTGCCACTTTGCATAGTTTTAGCCAAAATTGGCTAAAATATATATAAAAATAAGTAACATATTCCTAATATAGAGCAATACAGAGCAATATAGGAACATTAAGCACAAACTCATTATTTTTGAATGCACGTCATGTAATAACACTAAAATGCAATTATTAAAACATACTATTATCCTCCTATAATTGCCACTTTGCATAGTTTTGGCCAAAATTGGCTAAAATATATATAAAAATAAGTAACATATTCCTAATATAGAGCAATACAGAGCAATATAGGAACATTAAGCACAAACTCATTATTTTTGAATGCACGTCATGTAATAACACTAAAATGCAATTATTAAAACCTACAATTATCCACCTATAATTGCCACTTTGCATAGTTTTGGCCAAAAGTGGCTAAAATATATATAAAAATAAGTAACATATTCCTAATATAGAGCATTATAGCAAAATTAGGGACAAAATCATTATTATTGAATACAAGTCAAGAAATAACACTGAAATGCAATTATTAAAACCTACA
Source organism: Othius punctulatus (assembly GCA_951805005.1). NCBI lineage: Eukaryota > Metazoa > Arthropoda > Insecta > Coleoptera > Staphylinidae > Othius > Othius punctulatus. The sequence continues at coordinate 9,917,090 of OX638143.1, forward strand.
ATTATCCACCTGTAATTGCCACTTTGCATAGTTTTGGCCAAAATTGGCTAAAAAATATATAAAAATAAGTAACATATTCCTAATATAGAGCAATATAGCAAATCAAGCACAAAATCATTATTATTGAATACAAGTCAAGAAATAACACTGAAATGCAATTATTAAAACCTATAATTATCCACCTATAATTGCCACTTTGCATAGTTTAGGCCAAAATTGGCTAAAAAATATATAAAAATAAGTAACATATTCCTAATATAGAGCAATATAACAAAATTAGGCACAAAATCATTATTATTGAATACAAGTCAAGAAATAACACTGAAGTGCAATTATAAAAACCTACAATTATCCACCTATATTTGCCATTATGCATAGTTTTGGCGAAAATTGGCTAAAAAATATATAAAAATAAGTAACATATTCCTAATATACAGCAATATAGCAAAATTAGGCACAAAATCATTATTATTGAATACAAGTCAAGAAATAACACTGAAATGCAATTATTAAATCCTACAATTATCCACCTATAATTGCCACTTTGCATAGTTTTGGCCAAAATTGGCTAAAATATATATAAAAAAAGTAACATATTCCTAATATAGAGCAATATAGCAAAATTAGGCACAAAATCATTATTATTGAATACAAGTCAAGAAATACCACTGAAATGCAATTATTAAAACCTACAATTATCCACCTATAATTGCCACTTTGCATAGTCTTGGCCAAAACTGGCTAAAAAAGATATAAAAATAAGTAACATATTCCTAATATAGAGCAATACAGAGCAATATAGGAAAATTAAGCACAAAATCATTATTTTTGAATACACGTCAAGTAATAACACTAGAAAGCAATTACTAAAATCTACAATTATCCACGTATAATTGCCACTTTGCATAGTTTTGGCCAAAATTGGCTAAAAAAGTATATAAAAACAAGAAACATATTCCTAATATAGAGCAATATAGCAAAATTAGGCACAAAATCATTATTATTGAATAGAAGTCAAGAAATAACAATGAAATGCAATTATAAAAACCTAAAATTATCCACCTATAATTGCCATTTTGCATAGTTTTGGCGAAAATTGGCTAAAAAATATATCAAAATAAGTAACATATTCCTAATATAGAGCAATATAGCAAAATTAAGCACAAAATCATTATTATTGAATACACGTCAAGTAATAACACTAATATGCAATTATAAAAACCTACAATTATCCACCTATAATTGCCACTTTGCATAGTTTTGCCCAAAATTGGCTAAAATATATACAAAAATAAGTAACATATTCCTAATATAGAGCAATATAGCAAAATTAGGCACGAAATCATTATTATTCAATACAAGTCAAGAAATAACACTGAAATGCAATTATTAAAACCTACAATTATCCACCTATAATTGCCACTTTGCATAGTTTTGGCCAAAATTGGCTAAAATATATATAAAAATAAGTAACATATTCCTAATATAGAGCAATATAGCAAAATTAGCACAAAATCATTATTATTGAATACACGTCAAGTAATAAAACTAAAATGCAATTATTAAAAGCTACAATTATCCACCTATAATTGCCACTTGGCATAGTTTTGGCCAAAATTGGCTAAAATATATGTAAAAATAAGTAACATATTCCTAATATAGAGCCATACGGAGCAATATAGGAAAATTAAGCACAAAATCATTATTTTCGAATTGACGGCAAATAACACTAAAATGCAATTATTAAAACCTACAATTATCCTTCCTTTAATTGCCACTTTGCATAGTTTCGGCCAAAATTGATGTGCCCATATACCAGACAGTTTCCTCTTACACACAATGATAAATTGGATTCGTTCTTGTGCGGATACGCCATGGCCAGAGGTCTTTAATTGCTGGTTTCAAAACCTACCAGATAACGTCCGGAAAAGTGTCCATTGTCCGTTTGTTTCGACATTATATCAAATGGCTTGGCCCGGTTCACAAACGCCAGCATTGTTGCTGCACGAAGCCATAAGCCATAGGTAATTCTATGGCAAGTAATCATAAGTAATGTATAGCTTCTTTGCCGAAAAATCGAGCTAAATCTGCTGAATATCTGTAGCAAATTATGGCAAAATACAAATAAATGATAAACTTATGATTATTAAAAAGATAAATTTTCATTAGAGATATTTTTTCGGTTAAATAATGTAATTAAGCAATCATCCAATTGTATATCAAAATTTGAATACGTGCATTTTATGTGGTCATTTTAGGATTGATTTTATTTTTAGGAGCCCAGAAAATAGAATTTTTCCAGAAACAGTAACAACACTATTTGATTTCATAGACATGTAATAACAAAACAAAATACTAACAAAAATTTAAAATAAAGTTTGTTCTTCAAATTTTGCCCAATAGTTATGGTAGGTATTGAAGATACAGCAAAATTCGAGTTTCTAGGCTTTTAAAAGTAATTTCAATTAATGAATTATGTAGTTATTTTCCGTATTCAAATTGTATCTCCAATGCCTTCTTTCTGGGCTTCTAAAACAAAATACTAACAAAATTTAAAATAAAGTTTGTTCTTCAAATTTTGCCCAATAATTATGGTAGGTATTGAAGATACAGCAAAATTCGAGTTTCTAGGCTTCTAAAAGTAATTTCAATTAATGAATTATGTAGTTATTTCACGTATTCAAATTGTATCTCCAATGCCACAATTTTTGGGCAAATTTGAAGAACAAACATTTTTGTTTATTATCACACGTCTTTGGAATCTAATATTGTTATTGTTTCTGGTGGTCTATTGATTGAGGAATCCTTGGGTCGCGGATGGGTGCTGTTAAGATTGGGTGTGGTCGTCTGCAGACTTTCGAAGGAGTCTTACCGGCCAATGGGGAGTACCTCCCAGACGCGACATACCAGGACTACGTCAAAAGCACACCGCTTTGCCTTCTTCAGACCAGTGTGCTGTCCGATATTATCCTTCGAACAAGTGTCTTGAGTACTCGTGCGAACCTATTCCAATATGAAAAGTGGATTTTGTGCAGGCATCGCCTACCTGGCGCTAATAGGTAAGTCGCCATAGATAATAATTATTATTTAATAATAGCAATAAAACGTTATATTTTTTTTAAATGCCGAAAACTTTTTGTTATTGAACTAACGAGTAAAAAAAAAAATAATGAGAAATTATTTGTACATACCACACAATCTAGAATAGAAAACATAAAACATATTGGCAATCTAGTCATAGATGACAAGCTTAAATAATTGGTAGATAATACATTAGTGACAGCTACATTTTATGTATACTGTATAATAGATCTGTATTTTTGGCGAGATTCTCTTCAAAATATTTGAAATTTTTATATTGCTGCTAAATGTTTTGATACATTTATATTTCTGGCAAGATTCTCTTAAAAATGTATGAAGTTTGGTATTACTGCAAAATTTTCTGATAGATTTCTATGGTTGGCAAGATTCTTTTCAAAATGTTGGATATTTTGGCAAGATTCTCTTCAAAATGTTTGGTATTACTGCAAAATTTTCTGATAGAATTATATTGTTGGCAAAATCCTCTTCAAAATGTTTGAAATTTTGGTATTACTGCAACATTTTCTAATAGATTTATGTTTTTGGCAAGATTTTATTCAAAATGCTTACAATTATATTTCTTCCTACGTAATCACATACCATTTTTTAAGCTCTATTCTATTTAAGTGTACTAAATTCTATTTTCTATTATCATTCAACTGAATTTTATGCTTCAAAATGTATAAAGTTCGGTATTACTGCAAAATTTTCTGATAGATTTATATTATTGGCAACATTCTCTTCAAAGTGTTTGACATTTTGGTATTATTTCAAAATTTTCTGATATATTTATATTTTTGGTGAGATTCTATTAAAAATGCTTACAACTATATTTCTTCCTACGTTATCTCATATCATTTTATAAGTTGTATTCTACTTAATTATACTAAATTCTATTTTGTTCTATCATTCCACTGAATTTTATTCTTCAAAATGTATGAAGTTTGGTATTACTATAAAATTTTCTGATAGATTTATATTGTTGGCAAGATTCTCTTCAAAATATTTGAAATTGTGCTGCAAATTGTTTTAATAGATTTATATTTTTGGCAAGATTCTCTTCAAAATGTACGAAGTTTGGTATTACTGCAAAATTTGCTGATAGATTTATATTGTTGGCAAGATTCTCTTCAAAATGTTTAAAATTTGGTTATTACTGCAAAATTTTCTGATATATTTATATTCTTGGCAAAATTCTATTCAAATTGCCTACAATTATATTTTTTCCTAGGTATCACATATCATTTTATAAGCTCTATTCTACTTAATTTTACTAAATTCTATTTTCTTTAATCATTCCACTGAATTTTATTATTCAAAATGTATGAAGTTTGGTATTACTGCAAAATTTTCTGATAGATTTATATCGTTGGCAAGATTCTCTTCAAAATGTTTGAAATGTTGGCATTACTGCAAAATTTTCTGATATATTTATATTTTTGGTGAGATTCTATTCAAGATACATACAACTATATTTCTTCCTACGTAATCACACATCATTTTATAAGCTCAATTATATTTAATTTTACTAAATTCTATTTTCTTCTATCATTCCACTGAATTTTATTCTCCAAAATGTATGAAGTTTGGTATTACAGCAAAATTTTCTGATAGATTTATATTGTTGGCAAGATTCTCTGTAAAATATTTCAAATTTTGGTATTACTGCAAAATTTTCTGATAGATTTATATTGTTGGCAAGATTCTCTACAAAATGTTTGAAATTTTGAAATTACTGCAACATTTTTTGATAGATTTATATTTTTGGCGAGATTCTATTCAAAATACATACAACTATATTTCTTCCTACGTAATCACATATCATTTTATAAGCTCTATTCTATTTAATTTTACCAAATTCTATTTTCTTTTTTGATTCCACTGAATTTTATTCTTCAAAATGTACGAAGTTTGGTATTACTGCAAAATTTTCTGATAGATTTATATTTTAGGCAAAATTCTCTTCAAAATGTTTGAAATTTTGGTACTACTGCAAAATTTTCTGATAGATTTATGTTTTTGGCGAGATTTTATTCAAAATGTTTACAATTATATTTCTTCCTACGTAATCACATATCATTTTATAAGCTCTATTCTATTTAATTTTACGAAATTCTATTTTCTCCTATCATTCCTCTGAATTTTATTATTCAAAATGTATGAAGTTTGGTATTACTGCACAATTTTCCGATAGATTTATATTGTTATCAAAATCCTCTTCAAAATATTTAAAATTTTGGTATTACTGCAAAATTTTCTGATAGATTTATGTCTTGGCGAGATTTTATTCAAAATGCTTACAATTATATTTCTTCCTACATCGTCATATATCATTCTATAAGCTCTATTCTATTTAATTGTACTAAATTCTATTTTCTTCTATCATTCCACTGAATCTAATGCTTCAAAATGTATGTAGTTTGGTATTACTGCAAATTTTTCTGATAGATTTATATTGTTGGCAAACTCCTCATCAAAATGTTTGAAATTTTGGTACTACTGAAAAATTTTCTGATAGATTTATATTGTTGGCAAGATTCTCTTCAAAATGTTTGAAATTTTGGTGTTACTGCAAAAATTTTCCGATATATTTATATTTTTGGCGAGATTCTATTCAAAATGTTTGCAATTTTATTTCTTCCTACGTAATCACATATCATTTTATAAGCTCTATTCTATTTAAGTGTACAAAATTCTATTTTCATCTATCATTCCACTGAAATTTATTCTTTGAAATGTATGAAGTTTGGTATTACTGCAAAATTTTCTGATAGATTTATATTGTTGGCAAACTCCTCTTCAAAATGTTTGAAATTTTGGTACTACTGAAAAATTTTCTGATAGATTTATATTGTTGGCAAAATCCTCTTCAAAATGTTTAAATTTTGGTATTACTGCAAAATTTTCTAATAAATTTATGTTTTTGGCGAAATTCTATTCAAAATGCTTACAACTACTTACATGCTACGTAATCACATATTATTTTATAAGCTCTATCCTATTTAATTTTACTAAATTCTATTTTCTTCTTTACTTTACTTCTATCATTCCACTGAATTTTATTTGCTTCTAAGTAATTCTATTACGAAATTAAATTTAATTCTGCTAAAATGCATTTCAGTTTACTCAATGCTATTTTTTTATATCCTTCTACATAAATAAATATCATTCTGCTTATTATATTAAAATTGCACAGCTAAAACTAGAATGTTGACTGTTTTGGACAGTTGTCATTGAAAAATTTGACAGTAACAATTGAAACTTTGACAAGTTTTTATTGCTGTCACTCAGTATTTAGCAGTTGTCAAAAACTTGATAGAAATGTGCAATTCAAATTGAAAATTTTACAAATTTGATAGTTACAATTGAATGTTTGATAGGTTTTCAATGTTATCACCAAGTATTTAAACAGTTGTTGGCAGAATTGTGCAATTTTAATTAAAAATTGAACAAACATGTGTCAGTAACCTATGCAAGTTTGACAAGTTTTCAATGTACTAAGTTGTTGATAGAATTGGACAATTCCAAGTGAAAATTCCACAAACTTGACAGTAACAATGGCTACTTTGACAGGTTTTCACAGGTGTCACTCAGTTTTTAAGAAATTATCAAAAAGTTGATAGAATTGGGCAATTACAATTGCAAATTTAACAAATTTGACAGTAACAATTGCAAGTTTGATACCAAGTTGTCACCCAAATACTAAGTTATTGACAGAATAGGGCAATTCTAAGTAAAAATTGCACAAACTTGACAGTAACAATAGCTACTTTGATAGGTTTTCACGGGTGTCACTCAGTTTTAAAAAAAAAATAACAAAACATTGATAGAATTGGGTTAATACAAGTGAAAATTTAACAAATTTGACAGTAACAATTGCAAGTATGATAGGTTTAATTGTCACCCAAATATTGTCACCTAATTACTAAGTTATTGACAAAATTGGGCAATTCCAAGTGAAAATTCCACAAACTTGACAGTAACAATAGCTACTTTGATAGGTTTTCACGGGTGTCACTCAGTTTTTTCAAAAAATAACAAACAATTGGTAGAATTGGGTAAATATAAGTGAAAATTTAACAAATTAGACAGTGACAATTGCAAGTTTGATAGGTTTTCAATGTTGTTACCCAAATTCTAAGTTATTGACACAAAATTGGGCAATTCCAAGTGAAAATTGCACAAACTTGACAGTAACAATAGCTACTTTGACAGGTTTTCACTGGTGTCACTCACAGTTTTTAAGAAATTATAAAAGAGTTTGGGCAATTACAATTGAAAATTTAACAAATTTTACAATAACACTTGCAAGTTTGATAGGTCTTCAATGTTGTCACGCAAATACTAAGTTATTGACAGAATAGGGCAATTCTAAGTGAAAATTCCACAAACTTGACAGTAACAATAGCTACTTTGATAGGTCTTCACAGCTGTCACTCAGTTTTTTTTAAATATCAAAAAGTTGATAGAATTGGGTAATTCTACAATTGAAAATTTTACAAATTTGACAGTAAAATAGAATGTTGACAGTTTTGGACAGTTTTAATTGAAAATTTTGACAGTAACAATTGAAACTTTAACAGATTTTCGTTGCTGTTAGTCAGTATTTAAGCAGTTGTCAAAAACTTGTTAGAAATGTGCAATTGAAAATCTAACAAATTTGACAGTAACTCTTGCAAGTTTAACAGGTTTACAATGCTGTCCCTTAAATACTAAGTTGTTGACAGAATTAGGTAATTCTAATTAAAAATTGAACAAATTCGACAGTAATAATAGCTACTTTGACAGGTTTTCACTGCTGTTGTTCGGTATTAAAGCATAGGTATAACAAAAAATAGACACAATTGGGAAAATTAAATTAAAAATTGAACAAATTTAACAGTAATAATTATAACTTTGATATAACTTTTTCACTCAGTATTTAAGCAGCTATCAAAATATTTACACAATTGCGCAATTCCAATTAAAAATTAACAATTCGTATGACAGTTTTCCACGAAAATTCCTCACTTGTTAAATTTGTAAGATTTCGAGAAAAATGTTCCGAGGGAGTTTATGTAGATATATATTTACAGATTTTGATACTTATAGTTCAAAATATGATGTAAATATGACAAATTTTAACAGTTGCAGTTGAAAATATGTCAAATATTAACACTTACAGTTGAAAATATAAAAAGTTTTGATAGTTTCATTTGCAAATATGACAAATTTTGTCAGTTGCAGTTGTGAATATGACAAATATTGACAGTTGCAGTTGAAAATATGACAAATATTAACACATACAGTTGAAAATATAATAAGTTTTGACAGTTGCGTTTGCAAATATGACAAATTTTGACAGTTGCATTTGTAAATATGACAAATTTTGAAAGTCACTGCTGAAAATGTGACAAATTTTGTCAGTTGCAGTTAAATAATATTAAATATTGTTTAATATATCTATGTTCTTGTTCTTATCTATGTAATGTATCTATGTCTATCTAATTATTTATTTTTATAGACTTACAATGTAACATACATTATATAAAAATATGAAATTCGTTAAAAGTTACTGCCAATGAAAAGAAAAATCATTCATTAACGCTGTACGATTGTAAATTTTACAGATTTTTACAACTTGAGCATAGAAGTTGACTGATTTTGATAGTAAGGATAGAAAATTTGATAAATTTTCATTGTTTCAGCAGTAAATTTTACAAAACTTTCAATTCTTAAAGGCACAGCAAATTTTAAAAAAATATGGTAACTTAGTGGTTGAGATCAGAAAATTTGTAACATTTTGATTGATTTTGATAGTAAGGATAGAAAATTTGATAAATTTTGACTGTTTCAGCAGTAAATATTACAAAACTTTCAAAACTGCAACTATAAATTTGACAGATATTGACAAAGGCACTACAAACTTAAAAAAATTCTAATCTTAGTGGTTGAGATCAGAAAATTTGTAACATTTTGACTGATTTTGATAGTAAGGATAGAAAATATGATAAATTTTTCAGTAGTAAATCTTACAAAATTTCAAAACTACACTTTGTTATTTGATAGATATCGACAAAGGCACTGCAAATTAAAAAAAAGGCTAATCTTAGTGGTTGAGATCAGAAAAATTGTAACATTTTGAATAATGTTGATAGTCACGATAGAAAACTTGACAAATTTTGACTGTTTTAGTAGTAAATTTTACAAAACTTTCAATACTGCACCTATAAATTTGACAGCTACTGACGAAGGCACTGCAAATTAAAAAAATGCAAATCTAAGTGGTTGAGGTCAAATTTTATTTAACATTTTGATTGATTTTGATAGTAAGGATAGAAAATTTGACAAATTTTGACTGTTTCAGCAGTAAATATTACTAACTTTCAAAACTGCACCTATAAATTTGACAGGTATTGACAAAGGCACTGCAAATTTAAAAAAATGCCAATCTTACTGATTGAGATACAAAAATTTGTAACATTTTGACAGATTTTCATAATAAGGATAGAAAATTTGATAAGTTTTGATTGTTTCAGTAGTAAATATTACAAAAATTTCAAATCTGCACCTATAAATTTGACAGCTATTGACGAAGGCACTGCAAATTTAAAAAAAATGCAAATCTTAGTGGTTGAGGTCAGATTTCTTTTAACATTTTGTCTGATTTTGATAGTAAGGATAGAAAATTTTATAATTTTTGCCTGTTTCAGCAGTAAATATTACTAACTTTCAAAACTGCACCTATAAATTTGAGAGGTATTGACAAAGACACTGCAAACTTGAAAAAATTCTAATCTTACTGATTGAGATACAATAATTTCTAACATTTTGACTGATTTTGATAGTAAGGATCGAAAATTTCATAAATTCTGATTGTTTCAGTAGCAAGTTTTACAAAACTTTCAAAACTGCACCTATACATTTGATGTTATCGACAAAAGCACTATAAATTGACAAAAAATGCCAATCTTAGGAGTTGAGATCAGTAAATTTGTAACATTTTGACGATTGCCGTAAAAATTTGATAGATTTGGATAGGTGCAGAAGAACATATGAGAGATTTGAACTGTTTTAGCTATGAATTTATAAATATAACATAATTTCTCAGCTGGATCTAGAAATTTTACAGTTGCATTTGAAAATGTAGTAAGTTTGGTTAGTTTCAACTAAAACATTAATAAACCTGGAGAACGTAGGTGCAAATTGCCAGATTTCGACAGCTCAAATTGAAAATTTTAGAGATTTTCGACTAGTAACTTCACAAATGTTGAAAGTTACAGTTAAAAATTTGATCATATTGACAGTTTTAGTTGAAAGCTGGCTAACTTTTTACTACTGAGCCTTAGTATTGGGCAGACTTCACCAGTTGCAGTTAAAATTGCTCTCTTCAAATTTGTTTTTAATTGAAACGTAACTGTCCAAATTTGTCAAATTTGTAACATTCTGGTAGCTTTACAACTAATATTTCACTACACTTATCCAAATCTGTCAAATTTTAGTTGTAAATATACCACAAATTTGAGAGATTTTGACAGTTCCGTTTGAAAATATAGTCAATTTGAACAGTTTCAATTAGATACAAATTAGAAGTTGAAATTTGTCTAGTTGGAGTTGAAATTTTTACAGATATTTGCTGTTTTAGTCGAAAATTTGACAGATTTATATACTTGCAATTGAACATTTAATACGTTTTGACTGTTTCAGCCGAAATTTGACAATTGTTATGTTAAGTTTGGCAGATTTTGACAGTTGGAATTGAAAATTTTACATATTTTCACAGTTGGTGCTAAAAACTTTACATATTTTGACATTTTCTGTAGCAAATATGACTATATTGACAGTTGCTCTTGAAAACTGCTTTGATTTTAATTGCTAAAACTCAATATATGGTAGATTTGTCTAGTTTGAGTTAAAAATTTTACAGATATTTGCTGTTTTAGTCAAAAACTTGACATATTTATACACTTGCAGTTGAACATTTAATACGTTTTGACTGTTTCAGTCGAAATTTGACTGTTGCTATAAAACTGATCCGTTTATATTGTAGAAACTTATTAACCTATTATAAGGTTTATTATTATTAACATTATTTGACAAATTTAACCAATTGCAGTTAATTTTTTTGCAGATATTGTCTATTTTAGTGGAAAATTTGACAGATTTGCGCACTTGAAATTGAACATTTAACACGTTTTTGACTGTTTCGGTCTATATTTGATAAATTTTGGCTGCGTCTATCGAATATTTAACAAATGTCTCCAAAACTTCATCCCAGTTTTGGTGCATATGAATGGTGCTTGAAAATGGATAAACACTTTTTCGAAATTTATTAGTTTCTGAAATTTTGCAATTTTTGTAAAATTCCAGAAAACTTCGATGTTCCAACGCCTCAAAATCTAGTTTATCAGTTAGCAACAATTCAGTTTGAGGCTTTGAGGTTGAAGGAATTGTACAGTTACAATTCCTTCAACGTAATTGTATTCGTTGATATTTAAATTTGCTTAATTACATTTACTTCTATTCAAATATAATTATTTCTACTAAGTTGAAATTCCTTCCAATTAATACTATTTCATCCATTAAACTTGATTTAATTTATTCAGTAAATTGAATATTTCATACTTAAATTTTAAAGCTTAAATATAATTTTACTGAATAATCTAAATACCTTAATATGAATCAAATACAAGATAATTTCATTTAATTCCATCGTATTTGAAATCATTTGATATTAACTGTTTCTGCTGTACTTTTTCTGGCAGGTTTTCTTGCAGGTTTCAATTTATTCAGTAAATTGAATATTTCATACTTAAATTTTAAAGCTTAAATATAATTTTACTGAATAATCTTAATATCTTCATATGAATGAAATACAACAAGATGTAATTTAGTTCCATTGTATTTGAAATCATTTGATTTTAAGTGTTTCTGCTGTACTTTTTCTGGCAGGTTTTAATTTATTCAGTAAATTGAATATCATACTTAAATTTTAAAGCTTACATATAATTGTACTGAAAAATCTAAATATCCTAATATGAATCAAATACAAGATGATTTCAGTTAATTCCATTGTATTTGAAATCATTTGATTTTAACTGTTTCTGCTGTACTTTTTCTGGCAGGTTTTCTGGCATTGCAATTAGCCAAGCATTTCTAATTCGTATTTAATTGATTTGGCTGTGGATTTTGCAATACTAATTGAATCTACTTGGAAGCGATTATACAATGGGCGGTCGTGGCCATGACTTAAGTCATATGCAATTTCTCCCAAATGCATTCATAAATGTAATAATTGTTTACCATAACGGTAATTTAATGAACACATTCTATGCTTCGGCAATAAAGATCAACAATGATGTATGACGTAACTCTCAAACAGATTTAATTTTCAAGATTCTTAATGTGATTGTAATTAATATTCATAATGACGATTAAGATGTTATTTTCTTGGCCGTTTTATTAATGCTTTTTGATCTTAATTAGCTTATTATAACGATTACACAAATCCTCCTAATAAAAAATTAAGAGTAATCTACAATAATTTAAGAATAACATTATTTAGACATAAGAGATAGTGCTATTCTTTTTATGTATATGTGCATTTGTTGTCCTTGTCATGTTTTGCGAATTCTTTAAACTTTTAACTTTAATTTGACACATGTTAATCCTTTTGGATACTTGCATAAATAAAAAACAATGAAAATATTGGATGGAACATTTAAAAACGTTTTGAAACTTGAATCTAGTAATTATTACGTTTACTTTTTTTTCCACAACTTTATTTATTATATTTCAGTGATTATTATAGAAATACTTTTCACAAAGCTCTGAGAATAATTGAATCTAGTACTTCATTTTGCACTCTATTGGTTGCAAAGTCAGAAATAAGATTCGTTGATATCGATGGTATTCATTTAGTTAATTCTTGCATCCTTCATTATTTAAGAATAATATTATTAACGAAAATATTGGATGGAACATTGGAAAATGCTTTGGAAACTTGAATCTAGTAATAATCAATGAAATTATGTTTACCTTTTTTTCCACAACTTTATTTATTATATTTCATTTATTATTATAGAAATACTTTCCACAAAACTCTGAAAATAATTGAATCTAGTACTTCATTTTGCACTCTATTTGTTGCAAGGTCAGAAATAAGATTCGTTGATTCGATCGTATTCATTGAGTTAATTCTTGCATCCAGTTTTATTGACTAGTGCAGAAAAGAAAGTGAAAGGCCCAGCAAACTAATGATGATGACAGTAATCCTGATAGATTTTCACTAGGATGTGAAAATCGGTATTATTGTTCGATAGACCAATGCAAGCGAAACCGAACAACAACGAATGCATTGGACTAAAAATGTGTACAATTATCTGGTATTAATTAAGTAGTATATAATTATTTGCATTCCACCAAGTCTAGTGGTTAAATTAAATTTATAATTTGTTTCATAAGAATTTCCCCTAATCCATAATATACATGACAATAAGTAACAAATGACTCATTAGTTTACATATGATTTGAAAAATTGAGAAATTTGAAGTAGTCAAAGAGTAATTTGGTCATAAAATATTGAGGAAAAATAGTTACGATCGTAACTGGAATTTATGACCACAATTGACTTTTTTGTAATTGCAAATTTCAACAATACTGGATAATTACAGAACTGAAAGTTTTGGAAAATATTTGATTGTTTGTCTAGTGGTTTATTATTATTTTTTGTTTCATTAGAATTGCCAATAATCCATAATATACATATCCATAAGTAACAAATGATTCATTCGTTACATAAGATTTGAAAAATTGAGTAATTTGAAGAATATAAAGAGTAATTTGGTCATAAAATATTGAGGAAAAATAGTTACGATCGTAACTGGAATTTATGACCACTATTCGCTTTTTTGAATTGCAAATTTCAACAGTACTTGTACATTATAGAACTGAAAGTTTTGGAAAATATTTGATTGTCAGTCTAGTGGTTTATTATTATTTTTTGTTTCATAAGAATTACCAATAATCCATAATATACATATCCATAAGTAACAAATAATTCATTCGTTACATAAGATTTGAAAAATTGAGTAATTTGAAGAATATAAAGAGTAATTTGGTCATAAAATATTGAGGAAAAATAGTTACGATCGTAACTGGAATTTATGACCACTATTCGCTTTTTTGAATTGCAAATTTCAACAGTACTTGTACATTATAGAACTGAAAGTTTTGGAAAATATTTGATTGTCTGTCTAGTGGTTTATTATTATTTTTTGTTTCATAAGAATTACCAATAATCCATAATATACATATCCATAAGTAATAAATGATTCATTCGTTATATAAGATTTGAAAAATTGATAAATTTAAAGAATATAAAGAGTAATTTGGTCATAAAATATTGAGGAAAAATAGTTACGATCGTAACTGGAATTTATGACCACTATTCGCTTTTTTGAATTGCAAATTTCAACAGTACTTGTACATTATAGAACTGAAAGTTTTGGAAAATATTTGATTGTCTGTCTAGTGGTTTATTATTATTTTTTGTTTCATAAGAATTACCAATAATCCATAATATACATATCCATAAGTAATAAATGATTCATTCGTTATATAAGATTTGAAAAATTGATAAATTTAAAGAATATAAAGAGTAATTTGGTCATAAAATATTGAGGAAAAATAGTTACGATCGTAACTGGAATTTATGACCACTATTCGCTTTTTTGAATTGCAAATTTCAACAGTACTTGTACATTACAGAACTGAAAGTTTTGGAAAATATTTGGTTGTCTGTATAGTGGTTTATTAAATTTAATTTGTTTCATAAGAATTTCCCCTAATCCATAATATACATATCCATAAGTAACAAATGATTCATTCGTTACATAAGATTTGAAAAATTGCGAAATTTGAAGAATATAAAGAGTAATTTGGTCATAAAATATTGAGGAAAAATAGTTACGATCGTAACTGGAATTTATGACCACTATTCGCTTTTTTGAATTGCAAATTTCAACAGTACTTGTACATTACAGAACTGAAAGTTTTGGAAAATATTTGGTTGTCTGTAGAGTGGTTTATTAAATTTAATTTGTTTCATAAGAATTTCCCCTAATCCATAATATACATATCCATAAGTAACAAATGATTCATTCGTTACATAAGATTTGAAAAATTGCGAAATTTGAAGAATATAAAGAGTAATTTGGTCATAAAATATTGAGGAAAAATAGTTACGATCGTAACTGGAATTTATGACCACTATTCGCTTTTTTGAATTGCAAATTTCAACAGTACTTGTACATTACAGAACTGAAAGTTTTGGAAAATATTTGGTTGTCTGTATAGTGGTTTATTAAATTTAATTTGTTTCATAAGAATTTCCCCTAATCCATAATATACATATCCATAAGTAACAAATGATTCATTCGTTACATAAGATTTGAAAAATTGCGAAATTTGAAGAATATAAAGAGTAATTTGGTCATAAAATATTGAGGAAAAATAGTTACGATCGTAACTGGAATTTATGACCACTATTCGCTTTTTTGAATTGCAAATTTCAACAGTACTTGTACATTACAGAACTGAAAGTTTTGGAAAATATTTGGTTGTCTGTATAGTGGTTTATTAAATTTAATTTGTTTCATAAGAATTGCCCCTAATCCATAATATACATGACCATAAGTAACAAATGATTCATTAGTTACATCTGATTTGAAAAAAATGAGAAATTTGAAGTAGACAAAGAGTAATTTGGTCATAAAATATTGAGGAAAACTAGTTACTTATTTGTTTCATAAGAATTGCCCATAATCCATAATATACATAACCATATGTAGCAAATTATTCATTAGTTACATATGATTTGAAAAATTGAGAAATTTGAAGTAGGCAAAGAGTATTTTGGTCATAAAATATTGAGGAAAAATAATTACGGTCGTAACTAGAATTTATGACCACAATTCGCTTTTTTGAATTGCAAATTTCAACAAAACTTGTACATTACAGAACTAAAAGTTTTTGAAAATATTTGGTTGTCTGTTTGTCTAGGTTTCATCTGTTTGGCCATCTGCTAGTCTAGAATCTATTTGGTTGATAGATGATTGTCTATGATTGATTTGTTGAGATGTCTATTTGTTTAGGGGTTATATATTTTGGATTATTTGGTTCGTTGGTTATTTGGTCAAGATATTTATATTTCAGTACATTTAAGTATTTTTCAACAAAATGAAATATTTTGACCTAAAATGTAATTTTTGATCAAAATTGATGTTTTCTCTTCACCCTAAATGGGAAACAAAAAATGTATTTAGTCAATTATCATCAAAATTGGAAATGGCCAGAACTGTAAATATTTGCTAAAATTGCCATTTTATTTTAAAATTGCACATAATTTTCTGGAATAGGACCATTTGTTTAACCTAATTACAATTAATGAAACTTGGATTTTGTGCAAAACTCCAATTTTACATAAAACTAGGATTTTGTTTTTATGCAATACTGGAGATTACTCTTCGTCCACAGTTTTATCAACTAATTGTTTAACTACATTACAATTAACGAAACTTGGATTTTGAGCAAGACTCCAATTTTAGGTAAAAACTAGGATTTTGTTATTCAACACTGGATATTACTCTTCGTGTACAATTTTATCAACAGAATTAAGTCTTGGCGACATCCGAAAGTGACGTTTTAAATATTCATTAGGCTATCTTCTAACGATGCACACGCAACGTCATTTCCCCGGGTTCAAAATCCAAGGACAACTTTTCCCATTCCGGTCATAGAAAATAATGGTTTGTGACATAAATAATTAATGCAATTACACGGCGGCGCACGTACACAGATGGCCTTAAAACGACACAAATTAAACGGCAATTTGCAACGAAGTAAACGCGAGAAAACGTGGTCTATGGCATAGATACAGGAAGACAGAAGAAAGCGGGGATCAAACGTTTTCACATGTTTAGTATGGAAATGTGATTAATTTTGCAGCACATGCGATGGCGCAATAAGGTCATACTTGAAATTTATTCTTTCGAAAGTGCAATAAAAAAAATCTCGATGGTGAACAAAGATACGAGTACACACAGACGTAGATGTGTACATAGATAGGCACACATTTATTTAAGATACCTTTGAAGCACCAAACATAGCAGAAGAACTGTAACATTAAATAATTTGAACATTTCATATCCTTGGAAATATCAATAACTTATATAAACTTTTTATGATTTGATAGAAAATGTAGAAATCCAAAATGGCTAGTTTCGGCATTTTTTTGTAAGTTCTAAAATTGTGTAATGTTTAACGAACATATAACTATATAAGACATCTAATCAAAGATTGGCAGATGGCTTCCAGCAACAAGAGATTCAGCAATAATCTGCTACGTTACTTTACTGGTAATGCAATAAACATAAAAATCCTAATAACAGCAATTATTATTTATGAAACTAATTATGTACATAATTGCATTGACCTCGAGGACTACTACTGAACTACGTTAGAACTTAAAACTTCTCACCAAAACCAATCAAGTGTTAGTTAAGGAGCATTTTACCATGCAGACATCTTTCATGGGCACAGTCCCATGAGCCATGCGGTCAGAGCTCCATTCAGGCGATGAAATTACACGGACCGTTAAATCCAATGTCACACGCGAAACCGGCGTGGCTCCTGCACAACCGCTTTTTCCTGCTGGTCATCACCATGTCCTGCGACGATCTCCGTTCAAGGGCACGTCTAAAAATAGACCAGCCATCGAAAATCTGGTCTTTGCTCTTCATCTTCTAGTCCTCGTTATGTAATGGGCGGCCATCTTGGCTCCTGCTTTCCGGTGCTGTCCGCTAAGCGAGAGTCACTTTCTCCTTACTTTCTCCGTCTCGCCGTCTCAATGCGGCAGGGCTGCGGGGAAAACCGGGGGAATCCTGGCATTATAATCTAACGCCGAAAATGAGCAGAGCCAGGGGCATGGGAAGGTTTTCACTTTTTGTTGTTACACACTCAATGCTGTAATAACTGTTTATTAGTTTGGGCTCAAATTTGTATGTTATAGGCATGGGTTCGATACCCTCCAAGGTAAATATTAAGATTGTTAAACCATGTTCTATAGCCCAGGGCAAAAAAGGCAAATACAAGAAGTGAAGCATTTAACTACCTCCTTCAACTTCAAAGATTAGAAACGCCTTTTTTGTCAATTTTATGCTGAGATATGTTATCTCGATTTAACGTATAAAGTAATAAGCTAGAATAGTCTGAAATCGATCTATCAACCGTATCAGTATATAATGTATAAGAATAAAATTTAGCATTTATGATAATTGAGCACTAATGAAAGCGAAAGTAACTTAGTATAAAGATGAAACTAACAGAAAAAACGAAAAATCAAGTCAGATGAAACCAGAGCAAAATTTCAGAATCAATCAAGAGTACTAAAATTCTTTAAAAGTTCAACGTCCAAGAAGCACTTTGACATTATGTGCAAAGCTTCAGTAGGTAATATTTTTACAAAATAATTGAAAAATTGTGAGAAATAATTAAAATTTTGACACTAAAAATGGACATTTTGGCATAATCAATGATAATTATAATGTAATCATTGAAATTTTGACAGAATGGTAATTTTGTGGTATATAACTAAAATTTTGACAGTAACCATTGAACATTGGTAGTGCTAAATGATAATTTTAAAGTAGACGTTAATACTGTGACAAATAATTGATAATTTTTAAGAATAGTTGAAAATTTGCAAGAAATAATTAAACAATTTATCATAATCATGGACATTTTGACACTACAAATGGATATTTTTACATAATCATTGATAATTTTAAAGTAGTCATGGCAATTTTGACAGAATTGTAATTTGTGATATATAATTAAAATTTTGATAGTAATCATTGAAATTCGGCAGTGCTAAATGATAACTTTAGAGTTGACATTAATACTGTGACAAATAATTGATAATTTTTAAGAATAATTGAAAATTAGTGGGAAATAAGTACACAAATTGAATAATCATAGACATTTTGACACTAAAAATGCATATTTTGGCATTATCATTGATAATTTTAAAGTAATCATGGAAATTTTGACAGAATTATAATTTTGTGATATATAAATAAAATTTTGACAGTAATCATTGAAATTTGGCAGTGCTAAATGATAATTTTGAAGTAGACGTTAAACTTTGATAAATAATTTAATTTTTTTAAGAATAATTGAAAATTTGTGAGAAATAATTAAACAATTTGTCATAATCATTATGTCATTGTTAATACTTTTACAAATAATTTCAAAAATTTAAGAATAATTTACAATTTGTGAGAAATAATTAAACATTTTGTCATAATTATCAACATTTTGACACTAAAAATGCATGTTTTGGCATAATCATTGATAATTTTAAAGTAATCAAGGAAATTTTGACAGAATTACAATTCTGTGATATATAACTAAAATTTTGACAGTAATCATTGAAAATTGGTAGTGCTAAATGATAATTTTAAAGTAGACATTAATACTTTGACAAATAATTTAAAAATTGTAAGAGTAATTGAAAATTTGTGAGAAATAATTAAACAATGTGTCATAATCACAGACATTTTGACACTGAACGAGACAATTGTCAGTGTCATTTTGACACTAAAAATGCATATTTTGGCATAATCATTGATAATTTTGAAGTAATCATGGAAATTTTGCTAGAACTACAATTTTGTGATACATAATTAAAATTTTGACAGTAATCATTGAAATTCGGCAGTGCTAAAGAATAGCTTTAAAGTTGACGTTAATACTGTGACAAACAAGTGATTATTTTTAAGAATAATTGAACATTTGTGAGCAATAATTAAAAACTTGAAATAATCATAGACATTTTGATACTAAAAATGGATATTTTTACATAATCATGGATAATTTTAAAGTAATCATGGAAATTGTGGCACAATTGGAATTTTGTGATATATAATTAAAATTTTGACAGTAATCATTGAAAATTAGTAGTGCTAAATGATAATTTTAAAGTAGACGTTAATACTTTGACAAATAATTTAATTTTTTTAATAATAATTGAAACTTTGTGAGAAATAATTAAACAATTTGTCATAATCATAGACATTTTGACACTGAAAATGCATATTCTGGCATAATCATTAATTATTTTAAAGTAATCATGGAAATTTCGACAGAATTGTAATTTTGTCATATATAACTAAAATTTGGACAGTAATCATTGAAATTTGGCAGTGCTAGATGATAATTTTAAAGTAGACGTTGATACTTTGACAAATAATTAAAAATTTTGAAGAATAATTGAAAATTTGTCAGAAACAAGTAAAACAAAATTACCGTAAGCATAGATATTTTGACAACAAAGATGGATATTTTGGCATAATCATTGATAATTTTAAAGTAACCATATATGTTTGGTCAGAGTTGTAATATTGTGAGATATAATTGAAATTTTGGGTTAATAATTAAAATGTTGGAAATTTTGACAGAATAGTAATTCTGTGATACATAACTTTGACGTTTGACGATAACTCCAAAATACTAGTGAAATGAGAATCAAACTCACTACTGAAACTCGACTCACTAGGATTCCAAATACTCTTCATCCATCAGATTATATATCTTATAGTGGCAAGGGTTCATTTTCAAAATTTTGTTGTTAGGAAGGTATTGGTAAAATTTCTAATAGTTCTTCACTTCTTCACATAACGTGACAATCCAAAATATTAGTAGGACGAGAATGTAAGGCATGACTGAGACTTAACTCACTACGATTAGAAATTCACTTCATCCAGCAGATTATATTTCTTGAAGTGGCAAAGGTAGAATTTTCAAGATTTTGTGTTTGTGAAGATATTGGTCAAATTTCTAAACTTTCTTCACTTCTTGAATTGACGTGATAACTCCAGAATACTAGTCAGATGAGAATCTAACTCACTACTGAAACTCAACTCACTAGGATTTTAAATACTTTTCATCCATTAGATTATATTTCTTGAAGTGGCAATGGTTGCATTTTCAAAATTTTGTTGTTAGGAAGGTATTGGCCAAATTTCTAAAATTTGGCTCCAAAAAACTTCAAAATAATATTGAGATGACCAGTAAAACTTAACTCAGTACGATTGGAAATGTATGTTGCCTCTTTAAATAATATTAATGTCCTAACTGTGAGTAATTAATATTGATTTGCAAATCGATGATTAATCAATTACCCAATCAATCTTTCCAATTAATTTAAGCACGTACCGAAGGTTGCCATCACGTCTCCGTACGAGTTTCTATCGCCAAATTCTGGCACGCAAACCTTGGCATAACCGAAATAATTACACATACGAGAAGACGACACTTTTTTTGCACGGTGGCAATGAACTTTTCGCGATTCCCCCTCTTAACATTTCACCTGCGAAATGTAGGTGTGGATTTTTTTGCGAGTAATTAACTCTTGAAATGTATGCAAGTTTTAAGGATTGCTCATGCAATGTCAGCAATTGTGGTCAAGTACAACAAGGATGTTAGAAGCATCTCGCGTAATTAACACTCTTCATCCATCAGATTATATGTCTTAAAGTGGCAATGGTAGCATTTTCAAAATTTTGTTGTTAGGAAGGTATTGGTAAAATTTCTAATAGCTCTTCACTTCTTCACATAACGCGACAACTCCAAAATACTAGTGGGACGAGAATCTAAGTCATGACTGAAACTTAACTCACTAGGATTAGAAATTCAGCTCATCCAGCAGATTATATTTATTGAAGTGGCAAAGAGTGGCAAGTAAGAATCACCCATTTACAAATCGAAATCTGTCATTCTCATCTGCAATTGTCAAAATTTGTCGGGTTTTTATCTTCAGCTGTAATTTACAATAGACAGACAGTTCTTACAATAACTTCTTCTTATAAATATAAGTTGCTGTTCTTATAATAAACAGATTTCGATAGATGAAATCTACCAATCGTTTACACTGAATTTATCAAATCTGTTAAATTTTCAATTATTATAATCTAATTCTGTCAAATTTTCTACACCACTGTTTAAAAACTAAGCTGCAGAAGTAGAATTCAGTCAAACTGTTATTGCTGTTTTCAAAAGTTTCCACTGCCATTTTCGAAAACTGTCATATTTTTGTCTGAAACTGTCGAATCCTTACGACAAAATCTGTCAAGTAGTAGATACTACTTGACAGATTTGACAGAATTGGACAAATGCAATTGAAAAATGAACAGATTTGATAACTTCAGTGTGCAAATTTGGTAGATTTCATCTGTCGAAATCGGTTCGTCTATTATAAGATCTGTCTTTATCTGGTCTGTAAATACAGAGAGTTCAAGAAAGTAGTGTCAACTTTTTCGCTGAATACTAAAAGATGACACTGTTTAAAATGCAAATCAAATATGTTTTGCAACGTTGCTGAAATTATTCCTAAGATACAAGCAAATAATTTGACTTGATATATCATTATTTGTTATTATTACACCACTTTCTATCAAATTTTCACACTGAAATTATCAAATTTGTTAAATTTTCAATTGAAATTGTCTAATTCTGTCAAATTTTCTATATCACTGTTTAAAAACTAAGCTGCAGAAGTAGAATTCAGTCAAACTTTTATTGGTGTTGTCAAAAGTTTCCACTACCATTTTCCAAAACTGTCATATTTTTGTCTGAAACTATCGTATCCTCACGACAAAATCTGTCAAGTAGTACCTACTACTTGAGATTTGACAGAATTAGACAATTTAAATTGAAAATTTAACAGATTTGATAACTTCAGTGTGCAAATTTGGTAGATTTCATCTGTCGAAATTGGTTCGTCTATTGTAAGATCTGTCTTTCTATTGTAAATTATAACTAAAGGTAAAACCTCGTCAGATTTCGAAAATTTTTATATATGAACTGCCCACTGTCAAACTCTGCCAAGTTTTCTAAAGTGTACTGCAAATCTGTAACAATCAGAATTAGTCAAATGTTCAGCTCTAATATGTATTGTCAATTCACAAACTACAACTTTTGACGTTTTTTTTTCATTTTGTGATATAATATATGTCACATTGTGAGTCTAATATAAAGTAGTTTATTAAACAGTCAAAATGTGTTCTGTTATCGACTGTGACTGTCAAAATCTGTGAAGTTTTTCCTTGACAGATTTAGACAATTTTTATATATGAACTGCCCACTGTCAAAGTTTGCCAAGTTTTCTAAAGTGTACTGCAAATCTGTAACAAACAGAATTAGTCAAATGTCCAGCTTTAATATGTATTGTCAATTCACAAACTGCAACTTTTGAAGTTTTTTTTTCGTTTTGTGATATAATATATGTTATATTGTGAGTCTAATATAAAGTAGTTTATTAAACAGTCAAAATTTGTTCTGTTATCAACTGTGACTGTCAAAATCTCTGAAGTTTCGAGCGCAAGATGTAAAATTTAAAGTACAATGCCCATGAATTTTGTGATTCTTAAACACATTTTTCCATTTTTTATTTTCGAACATAGTATATGGCCACATTGTAAATATATGATAATAAACTATTATGTATTGTTATATAAGTGCAATTGCCAAATATTTCGAAATGTAACCAAGCAGTTTTTAGCACTAGCTGTGAAAATCTTTAAAAATTTGACGAAATCTGCCAAAGGTTGCCAAATGGTTGCCTCCAGTTTTGAAAATTTGTCAAATTTGCATGTACAACAATAATAATGTATCAAATTCAAAGTACAATGCCTATGAATTTTGTGATTCATAAACACATTTTCCCATTTTTTTATTTTCGAACATAGTATATGGCCTCATTGTAAGTATATGATATCAAACTATTATTTATTGTTATTTAACTGCAACTGCTAAATATTTTGAACTGTATCTAAGCAGTTTTTAGCACTAGCTGAGAAAATCTTTAAAAATTTGACGAAATGACGAAATCTGCCAAAACTTGCCAAATGATTGCCTCCAGTTGTGAAAATTTGTCAAATTTGCATGTACAACAATAATAATGTATCAAATTTGAAGTAAAATGCCTATGAATTTTGTGATTCATAAACACATTTTCCATTTTTTTTATTTTCGAGCATAGTATATGGCCACATTGTAAGTGTATGATAATAAACTATTATTTATTGTTATTTAACTGGAACTGCCAAATATTTTGCACTATAACCAAGCAGTTTTTAGCACTAGCTGTGAAAATCTTTAAAAATTTGAGGAAGTGACGAAATCTGCCAAAGGTTGCCAAATGATTGCCTCCAGTTGTGAAAATTTGTCAATTTTGCATGTACAACAATAATAATGTATCAAATTTAAAATAAAATGCCAATGAATTTTGTGATTCATAAACACATTTTCCCATTTTTTCATTTTGGAGCATAGTACATGGCCACATTGTAAGTATATGATAATAAACTATTATTTATTATTATTTACCTGCAGCTGCCAAATATTTTTAACTGTAACCAAGCAGTTTTTAGCACTAGCTGTAAAAATCTTAAAAAAATTGACGAAGTGACGAAATTTGCCAAAAGTTTGCCAAATTATTGCCTCCAGTTGTGAAAATTGGTCAAATTTGCATGTACAACAGTAATAATGTATCAAATTTAAAGTACAGTGCCTATGAATTTTGAGATTCATAAACACATTTTCCCAAATTTTTATTTTCGAGCATAGTATTATATATAGCCACATTGTAAATATATGATAATAAACTATTATTTATTGTTATATAACTGCAACTGCTAAATATTTTGAACTGTAACCAAGCAGTTTTTAGCACTAGCTATGAAAATCATTAAAAATTTGACGAAGTGACGAAATCTGCCAAATTTTCCAAACAGAACTCCAAAAATTTGTTAAATTTTCAATAAAAATTGTCGAAATCTTAACAGCTGGAGGTATTAACAGATATTGATAGATGCATTTGACAATACAGAGCGTTCAAGAAAGTAGTGTCAACTTTTTCGCAGGATACTAATAGACGACACTTTTTAAAATACAAATCAAATATGTTTTGCAACGTTGCTGAAATATTTCCTAAGATACAAGCAAATAATTTGACTTGATATATCATTATTTGTTATTATTTCATTGGAACTAGTTGGAAAAGTTGACACCACCTTCTTGAACGCTCTGTATGATAAATATTAACAATTTCAATTGAGGGTTTAACATAGTTGAAGAATACATCAGATTTGATAGAAATAGGATATTTGCATTATTGGATTCCATGGAATCCATGTTATTATAGGAACAACATTTTTATTAGTTGGTTTAATTGTTACTTCATTTGCTTCTACGGTTATTTAATAGCTTATTTCTGATGTTATGGTTAATTACCGCCGTCAGTGACCGACGCAACTACATGTGTATTTTTGTTAGCTCTGTTCCACCTGCTGGATAATAGCATCCATTCAATGAGAAACTCATTAATTTTCATAATACGGCTCGCCTGGATCCCATCCTTGATCTCCTCACGAAGCTCCCTTTAAAGAGTGCACACTCATTTGCAATGCTCTTTCAAGGTCTATGAACGCCTCTTACTTTTTTTTTACACCCATTAACGATATCCACTAGATGATTTGGCATTAATTAAGTCAAACCTTGAGTCTTCACATTATGCAGTAGTTCCCGTTTTTTTTTCCTGATTGCTTGGAACTTATTGATCTACACGTTGCACCAATTTCTAAAACGTATTCTTGTAAAACGCCACATCTGCACTTCCTTCAGTATGCATCACCATTATTCCTAAACGAATTACGTAAGCCCAAATACATTTGGGTTGCCAAAAATACTTCCCCAGTTTGGTCCTGTAGCGTGCCAAAACTTGCCAAAACTATTTAACAAAATCCAAAAATTGAGACTATTGGAATTCTGATATAGCAACGTTAACTTGCCTACAAATGCCCAGAAAATATTATTCATCTTTTTACTGCAAAAATAAGTGCTAAAATAGCAAGTAAACAGTTATTTATGATATACCAATATTAATTTTACCCAGATGTGCCCAAAAAATTTATTTATATGTTTCCTGCAAACATAAAGAGCTAAAATAGCAAGTAAGCAGTAAATTCTGATACACCAACCGCAATCTTGCTCAGAAATGCCCAGAAATTTTTATTCGTCTCATAACTGTAAACATAAAGTGCTAAAATATCGAGTAAGTTCTGATGTACCAATCTAAATATTGCCCAAAAATTTCTAGCAATTTTGATTAATCCCTTTCCTGTAAATACAAAGTGCTAAAATAGCAAGTGTTCGGATTTGGGGATGCAAATTAGTTCTATATCTGCCAAATTTAGCTCCCAAATGCGATCTGCACTTACTCAACACTTTATGGAGTGTTTTAGGAGAGTTTGGTTTCTTAATTGGATTGCAAGGATGCCACTTGTACTACACTTCTGATTACGTAATGGGCGCGTGCCTTGGAGGTAGGTGAAAGTGCCGGTGGGTGAAAAATTGCGCCTGAAAACCTCCGAACCCAAGACTTTCACGTGGTTTTCTGGCGGAAAATGTCAAGGCTTCCGCAGATGCGGGAACAGGATGTTTTCCGCACACCAGTTTTCGACCTTAAGGATGCAAATGCCGCGACCCGACCAGCGGATTCCTGGGTGAAAATCGAAAACCGCGATCCACTTCGCGAGCTATCGAAAGTTCATGGTCGCCTTGGACCGTTCCACTTTCTCTCCTAGCCGCAACAATTGCACGGACGGCGATAAGAAGTGCTCTCACTGGCCTATTGCTTTCACGGTGCAAGAACTAGCTACGAAAAATTCAGCAATGAAAATTTGAACAGCACCTCTAAAAAAAACAACTGAATTTTGATTAGGAAAATTTGCTTTGAACTAGATTTGAAATTGCAATACAAAATATGTTCCTAAAGAGTTAATGGTTTGGTTAGGTCAGGTGCTTGTTAAGTTAAAGGTTAGGTTATCTTTAGCTTAGGTTAATGGCTAGGTGGTTTTGGTAGGATTTCCAAAATTAAATCCGAATTTGATATCAGATTTGCACCAAAAATATCTTGTCCTGTCGAAATCTAAGTTGCTTGGTAAGTTAAAGGTTAGGTTATCTTTAAACAAATAATTGTAATCAATAGCAATGCAGATTTGGAACAAACCATCTCCAAAATATGTTCCTAAAGAGTCAATGGCTTGGTTAGGTAAGCTTAGGTTAGCTTAGCTTAGGTTAATGGTTAGGTGTTTTTGGTAGGATTTCCAAAATTAAATCCGAAATTGATATCAGATTTGCACCAACAATATCGTATCCTGTCGAAATCTGCTATACATTTACAGAATCCATAGGAATCTACAAGTGTCCAAGCCATGGCTAAGCTACGATAAGTCAAAGTCAAAAAATACAAGCTTTGATACATGAGAATCAGAAAATCAGAAATCCAAAGTATATAACTAATAATCAAAATCTCACACCAATGTTGGAAAATATAAAATTTCTATTAAAATGCCTAAACTTTCATCTAAATTCTGCAGCCAGTTACAAAACTGGAAATTTCTATAAAACTTACATTTTTGTGGAAAACAATGAAAAATTTAACTTGCATATATGTAAAATCATTAATATGTTGTCTCAAAACAAAAATTTGTATCCACCAGCAACGCAGACTTGGAACAAGCTCTGAAAACAATAATCAAAAAATAAAAGATGAAAATGGAACCAGTACGTAAATAAAGAAAACTACAATCTGAACCAAATTACAGGAAAAATATCTAAAAATATATCTTAGATCTATTCCAAATTTTACATTTTAAGAATATGTAACATGAAATTACAAGAAAATCACAAACTGTTAGTGCATTCAATTTCATCTCAAATCTGCATGCAGTTACAAAACAATCACCAACAATTTAATTGATTTTGAATAACATATAGATGTATTTAGTAAGCGATTGCCAAATTATTGATTCTCGATATGGCATTTTATAAACATGGCATTACTATTAACTTCCAGGCCAGGTGATGCATCAAAGTAGGAGCAATTAATGGGCGTTCGATGATAAATTGATTGGCCAATAATTGAAATCGAGAGGTTTGCGAAATTTCCTGCCAGCGGTTTAGGATTTTTCCACTAAGGAATCTGGCAGATAGGATGGGCACTCCTTGGTTGACCCACGCAACATCGATCCCAATTCAATTTTACCTTGGCACAGCTGATATGCATGGTGTAATTCGCTGCTTCCTCCTTGAAGACGAGAATTTGGACTTCTTGCAAAATCATTACCTAATCGATTTGATGGTATCTTAATGTCCGGAGGTAAATTAAATGTAGCAGGCATATTTGATAATTTATTATTATTACCTTTACTATTTACACAAAGCAAGATGATGCTGCATTGAATTTTTAATTGAGTTATGAGCTAAATTTATGTTATGAGCAGCCATATTTGATAATTTATGATCAATACCTTTACTATTTACTCCAAGCAAGATGATGTTGTATCGAATTTTTAATTGAGTTATGAGGCAAGATATTATTTATTAATGCGCCTTCAGTTGATCAGTTTTTTTTATGTTGAGTTATGTGCAGCCATATTTGATAATTTATGATCGATACCTTTACTATTTACTCAAAGCAAGATGATGCTGCATCGAATTTTTAATTGAGTTATGAGGCAATATATTATTTATTAATGCGCCTTCAGTTGATCAGTTTTTTTTCAGTTGAGTTATGAGCAGCCATATTTGATAATTTATGATCAATACCTTTACTATTTACTCAAAGCAAGATGATGCTGCATCGAATTTTTAATTGAGTTATGAGGCAAGATATTATTTATTAATGCGCCTTCAGTTGATCAGGTTTTTTTTTAATGTTGAGTTATGTGCAGCCATATTTGATAATTTATGATCGATACCTTTACTATTTACTCAAAGCAAGATGATGCTGCATCGAATTTTTAATTGAGTTATGAGGCAAGATATTATTTATTAATGCGCCTTCAGTTGATCAGGTTTTTTTTTAATGTTGAGTTATGTGCAGCCATATTTGATAATTTATGATCGATACCTTTATTATTTACTCCAAGCAAGATGATGTTGTATCGAATTTTTAATTGAGTTATGAGGCAAGATATTATTTATTAATGCGCCTTTCAGTTGATCAGTTTTTTTTCAGTTGAGTTATGAGCAGCCATATTTGATAATTTATGATCAATACCTTTACTATTTACCCAAAGCAAGATGATGCTGCATCGAATTTTTAATTGAGTTATGAGGCAAGATATATAATTTATTAATGCACCTTTCAGTTGATCAGTTTTTTTTATATTCATATATCATACATATACATATTCAGGGTTATTCAAATTCGATTATCAAGTGGTAATCGAATTTTCAATAACCCTGTATAAAAGATCTACGCCTGAATTAGTGCATTACAACATTACTGCAACATTTTTGCAAAGTAAGTTGATATGTTTTTATTTTCACAACAGACAGTTGTAAGCCCTATTAGATTTTGCAAGGTAAAACTTTAAAGTTTAAAAAATTTCACAACTAATTTCAAATTACTTTCAAATTAGCAAGTATTACTGCCAAAAAGTCAATGATTACTGTCAAAATTTTAATCATTTCCCACTAACTTTCAATTCTGCAAAAAATTCCATTATCAATCCAAAATTTCAATTATGACTGCCTAAATTTCAATTATTAATCCAAAATTTCAATTATATCTCACAAAATTACAACTCAGTCTAAATATCTGTGATTACTTTAAAATTATCAATGATTATACTAAAATATTCATTTTTCCTGTCAAAATGTCTATTATTATGGTAATTTGTAATAATTTCTGACAAATTTTTAATTAATCTTAAATTTTTAATTTTTGTTGTCAAAGTATTAACGTCTACTTTCAAATTATCATTTAGCACTGCCAAATTTCAAAGATTACTGTCAACATTTTAATATATATCACAAAATTGTATTTCTGTCAAAATTTCCATGATTACTTTAAAATTATTATGCCAAAATATTTAACTTTCCTGTCAAAATGTCTATTATTATGGTAATTTTTAATAAGTTCTGACAAATTTTCAATTATTTTTCACAAGTATTTTCAAAGTATTAACGTCTACTTTAAAATTATCATTTATCACTGCCAAATTTCAATGATTAGTGTCAAAATTTTAATTATATATCACAAAATTGTAATTCTGTCAAAATTTCCATGATTACTTTACAATTATCAATGATAATGCCAAAATATGCATTTTTAGTGTCAAAATGTATTTCATTATGACAAATTGTTTAATTATTTCTCACAAATTTTCAATTACTCTTAAAATTTTTAAATTATTTGTCAAAGTATTAACGTCTACTTTAAAATTAATATTTAGTACTACCAATTTTCAATGATAATGAATTTTCAATTACTCTAAAAATTTTAGATATATATCACAAAATTACCATTCTGTCAAAATTTTCATGATTACTTTAAAATTATCAATGATTATGCCAAAATATCCATTTTTAGTGTCAAAATGTCTATGAATATGACAAATTGTTTAATTATTTCTCACAAATTTTCAATTTTTCTTAATTTTTTTAAATAATTAGTCAAAGTATTAACGTCTACTTTAAAATTATTATTTAGTACTACCAATTTTCAATGATTACTCTCAAAATTTTAGTTATATATCACAAAATTACCATTCTGTCAAAATTTTTATCATTACTTTAAAATTATCAATGATAATGCCAAAATATGCATTTTGAGTGTCAAAATGTCTATGAATATGACAAATTGTTTAATTATTTCTCATATATTTTCAATTATTCTTAATTTTTTAAAATAATTTGTCAAAGTATTAACGTCTACTTTAAACTTATTATTTAGTACTACCAATTTTCAATGATTGCTGTCAAAATTTTAGTTATTTATCACAAAATTACCATTCTGTCAAAATTTCCAAGATTACTTTAAAATTTTCAATGATTATGTAAAAATATCCATTTTTAGTCTCAAAATGTCTATGATTATGACAAATTGTTTAATTATTTCTCACATATTTTCAATTATTCTTAATTTTTTAAAATAATTTGTAAAAGTATTAAGGTCTACTTTAAAATTATCATTTAGCACTACCAATTTTCAATGATTACTGCAAAATTTTAGTTATATAACACAAAATTATCATTCTGTCAAAATTTCCTTCATTACTTTAAAATTATCAATGTTGATGCCAAAATATGCATGTATAGTGTTAAAATGTCTATGATTATGACAATTTTTTTAATTATTTCGCACAAATTTTCAATTATTATTATTTTTTTTAAAATAATTTGTCAAAGTATTAACGTCTACTTTAAAATTATTATTTAGTACTACCAATTTTCAATGATTACTGTCAAAATTTTAGATATATATATCACAAAATTACCATTCTGTCAAAATTTCCATGATTACTTAAAAATTTTCAATGATTATGTAAAAATATCCATTTTTAGTCTGAAAATGTCTATGATTATGACAAATTGTTTAATTATTTCTCACAAATCTTCAATTATTCTTAAAAAATATCAATTATTTGTCAAAGTATTAACGTCTACTTTAGAATTATCATTTAGCACTACCAATTTTCAATGATTACTGTCAAAATTTTGATTATATATCACAAAATTATAATTCATTCAAAATTTCCATGATTACTTTACAATTATCAATGATTATGTAAAAATATCCATTTTTAGTGTCAAAATGTCTATGATTTTGACAAATTGTTTAATTATTTCTGACAAATTTTTAATTATTCCTAAAAATTTTAAATTATTTGTCAAAGTATTAACGTCTACTTTAAAATTATCATTTAACACTACCAATTTTCAATGATTACTGTCAAAATTTTGATTTTATATCACAAAATTATAATTCATTCAAAATTTCCATGATTACTTTACAATTATCAATGATTATGTAAAAATATCCATTTTTAGTGTCAAAATGTCTATGATTATGACAAATTGTTTAATTATTTCGGACAAATTTTTGATTATTCCTAAAATTTTTAAATTATTTGTCAAAGTATTAACGTCTAGTTTAAAATTATCATTTAACACTACCAATTTTCAATGATTACTGTCAAAATTTTGATTTTATATCACAAAATTATAATTCATTCAAAATTTCCATGATTACTTTACAATTATCAATGATTATGTAAAAATATCCATTTTTAGTGTCAAAATGTCTATGATTATGACAAATTGTTTAATTATTTCGGACAAATTTTTGATTATTCCTAAAATTTTTAAATTATTTGTCAAAGTATTAACGTCTAGTTTAAAATTATCATTTAACACTACCAATTTTCAATGATTACTGTCAAAATTTTAATTATACATCATAAAATTATAGTTCTCTCAAAATTTCCATGATTACTTTATAATTATCAATTATAATGCCAAAATATGCATTTTTAGTGTTAAAATGTCTATGACTATGACAAATTGTTTAATTATTTCTCACAAATTTTCAATTATTCTTAACAATTTTAAATTATTTGTCAGAGTATTAACGTCTACTTTAAAATTATCAATTAGCACTACCAATTTTCAATGATTACTGTCAAAATTTTAATTATATATCACAAAATTACCATTCTGTTAAAATTTCCATGATTACTTTAAAATTATCAATGATTATGTAAAAATATCCATTTTTAGTGTCAAAATGTCTATGATTAGGACAAATTGTTTAAATATTTCTCACAAATCGTGAATTATTTTTAAAATTTTGAAATGATTTGTAAAAGTATTAACGTCTACTTTAGAATTATCATTTAGCACTACCAATTTTCAATGATTACTGTCGAAATTTTAGTTATTTTTTTTCACTTTGACGTTATCACGTCAATTGAAGAAGTGAAGAAAGTTTAGAAATTTGACAAATATCTTACCAAACACAAAATCTTGAAAATTCTACCTTTGCCACATCAAAAAATATAATCTGCTGGATGAACCGAATTGCCAAACGTAGCGAATTAGGTTTCAATGGTAAGTTAGATTCTCATCTCACCAGTATTTTATAGGTGTCATGTTAAGTGAAGAAGTGAAGAAATATTAGACATTTGACCAATACCTTCCTAAACACAAAGTTTGTAGCATGCTACCCAAGATATACAATCTGATGGATGAATCAAAATTTGCAAGTGGGGTTGTTTATTTGGCGATGGTTATTAGCTATAGCATCAAAAATATACCATTATTAAATAAATGCGCTCAATCCTATAAGCAAAAAATGTTTTTGTAGTCTGCTGCTACAACCAGTATCTCAAAATATTTTTGCAAGTCAGCTGCCTTGACCAGCACATTTATCTCGGTATGCACATTACCTCCTCAGCGTGCATCTTGGGCTTAAGCTATTTATGGCAGCTGCTTAAGTACCAATAATAATATTACGACTTTCAAAGATCTTCGCAATTTCAACCTTGTGCTTTAACGCAATCTCACCAATCGCCAGCGAGTCTCATCAATCACTCTACCGAATCAGACCTGCGTTTTCCCATAGGTAAGTCTTGCATGCCTGCACGTCTGCAGCAGGAAGGTCGTGACTGGCGCGTTCACAGATGGAAGACTGAACCGTCGAACGACCGCGCCTCAGGCCGTCGTGCAACCACTTTTACTTTCAACTTTGACTTCGCTTCGAAAAATGACCGGAAGCTCGCCGGAATCCGGAAAGGAAAGTGCTCTGCATCGCTCGTCACCAGGAAGTCAGGAGAAGAACTGGAGAGCAAGGTGTTCTGGGCACTTGGCATTGCCATGTGCCTGAATGATTTGAAAATGTGCCGCTTGGTGGAGCACCCAGTTGGGAAAATGTAAAATCGATGATTTTCCGATCAAATCGACTAAAATAAAAATCAGAAAAATCGCGATTTTTCGAGTTGCTCCTAATGACCTTAGAGCCACATGCCTAGACTAATTGGATCCTCCCGATTCCAATGAGCACAAATTCAGCCTCCTAGCACCAGCGGTTCTCGAGATATCCGCCCTCAAAGTTCGGAAATTTAAAAAAATTGCAGAAAAGGGCTGTTAAAATGAAACTTCTAAACGAACGGTCCAATCTCGATGCCCATAGTCTCATTCGATTCAGGGGAGTCATACGGTTCATACCAGACCACACTTGATATACTTTGGAAGACGTTTTAATTTTCGAAATTTTCGAAAATGTCGCGTTTTTTGCCATCTCGATGAAATTCCATTTCGAGAACGCCTCAACCGATTCGGACGAAATTTGGAGGGGTCATAGAGGCCCCAAATACAAGCATAATGAGCCATATAGCTGTAAGCAAACTAATTGTTGCCAGCAGTAAAAGTAACTGACACAATCGGCAATTGTTTAATTGTTGCATACCAACTTCCGCACGTCTTCGGTTAAGGCAAGCAATGCTCCCATCTGTTTCCGAGAACGAGAAAGCTGCCCGCTGCAGATACTTTCATTCCTCTCTCACGCGGAAGAGGTGATTGTCATCGTTCCAGTGGGGTTACGCAACGGCACGCGCAGAAGCCGAGCGACAAATCTCAAGACGAATGCCTCAACTGCTCCGTGCATGAGCAACAAATGTGCAGATAGTATTATGCTAATTTGCTTGGGTGCAGTTCGCTTTGACCCGAACCTTTTTCGCGTTGGAACGCTCCAAGAGACTTCCTCGTAAAACTATCAAAGATGCTAGATGTATTGATATGGGCTTATTGATATATGGATGTTTAAACTTTTAAAATTCATAAAGCCCAACGCCCAACAATTCTGAAAATCTTTGAGGGTGTTTAGATTTTAAATCTGCATAAGTTGATTTGAAATCTAAAATTCTTCAAAGATTTTGGGAATTGTTGGGCGTATTGATTTATCAATCACCAATAATATTCACTAGGTCAAAATTCATCATTATATGTTTTCTTATGCATAATATTCATAGGTACAAAACCTGTACACGAAATTCTTCATTGGCATATTAGTGGTAGTAACATTACCATGATAGTTGATCTCTTCATAATGTCAGCCACATCGTTTGTACATCACGGGTAATTCTGATTAACAGCTCTTGTGGGCTGTTTACTTAACATCTCGTGTTTATAGCTAATTGAGGATGTAATCCGAAATCGTAAACACGCGGCGCCCGGCACGACTTTCGCTAAACGCTGGAGTCTTTCGTAACTCTTGGGTTACGCAACGGCACAAGAGCCTCTGGTTTTCGGACGTCGCGTCCGAGGACGCCGAAGACGTCCCTCTCGGTGAGAGGAATCCTCTCGAGCGAATTCCTCGCGGCGCGCTCGACCCAGATATCGCAATGCTATAGGTCCTGAATTATCCATGGTCTTTAAGAGACTGAGCTAAATTTGCGTATTGTAAATCCATTTGAAAGCGCTTGAAAGATCTTCAGATTTAATGCCAATTGCAAAGAGATTTAAAATTGATAAACTAATGCCAAAGTTCTTCAAAACTCTAAAGTACTTCCAAACTCCC
The DNA here is from genome assembly GCA_951805005.1 of Othius punctulatus. Classification (NCBI taxonomy): domain Eukaryota; kingdom Metazoa; phylum Arthropoda; class Insecta; order Coleoptera; family Staphylinidae; genus Othius; species Othius punctulatus. The sequence goes on from OX638143.1 coordinate 9,952,638, forward strand.
AAATTCAAATAAGCATCAAGCTCTTCAGATGCTAAATCTAATGAGGTAGTTTAAAAAATCTACAAAACTCCAAAGAACTTCCAAACTTCCAAACTCAAAAAAGCGTTAAGCTTTTCAGATTTTAAATCTAATGAAGTAGTTTAAAAAGTCTTCAAAACTCCAAAGAACTTCCAAACTTCCAAACGCAATAAAGCTTTAAGCTTTTCAGATTTCCAATCTAATGGAGTAGTTTATAAAAAATGATTACAAAGATATCAGAAAATAAGGCACAGGCAGCTTCAGAATTAACTGATCCACAGATCTCCAAGAAGAAGAAGAAGAGATGAAATGCATCATTTCAAATCTTAAGATTCTAAACCAATTATTAAGTGTTTTCTCACCAAAACCCTGCAAGAATCTTCATATTGAAAGTTAATTAAAAATATTTTCAGGAATTTCAGTATAAGATAAACTGATACTTGTCAACTCGGAAAGTTACCTGTTCAATTTTCTCACTTATTTCCTACATAATGTTCATCAAATTTGCTGAGGATATATCTTCAGGCATACTGTATCCAAATCTGGCATAATATTTTCAAAATATCCTTTAGATAAATTTTCAGGAATTTTAGTATAAGATAAACTGATACTTGTCAACTCGGAAAGTTAACTGTTCAATTTTCTCACAAATTTCCTACATAATGTTCATCAAATTTGCAGAGGATATATCTTCAGGCATACTGTATCCAAATCAGGCATAATATTTTCAAAATATCCTTTAGATAAATTTTCATGAATTTCAGTATAAGATTAACCGATACCTGTCAACTGGAAAAGTTAACTGTTCAATTTTTTCACTTATTTCCTACATAATATTCATCAAATTTGCAGAAAATATATCTTCAGGCATACTGTATCTAAATGTGGCATAATATTTTCAAAATATCCTTTAGATAAATTTTCAGGATTTTTAGTATAAGATAAACTGATACCTGTCAACTGGGAAAGTTAACTGTTCAATTTTCTCACTTATTTCCTACATAATGTTCATCAAATTTGCAGAGGATTTATCTTTAGGCATACTGCATCCAAATCTGGCATAATATTTTTAAAATATCGTTTAGATAAATTTTCAGGATTTTTTGTATAAGATAAACTGATACCTGTCAACTCGGAAAGTTAACTGTTCAATTTTCTCACTTATTTCCTATATAATGGTTATCAAATTAGCTTCAGGCATTCTGTATCCAAATCAGGCATAATATTTTCAAAATATCCTTTAGATAAGTTTTCTGGAATTTTAGTATAAGATAAACTGATACTTGTCAACTGGGAAAGTTAACTGTTCAATTTTCTCACCTATTTCCTACATAATGTTAATCAAAATTGCAGAGGATATATCTTCAGGCATACTGTATCCAAATCTGGCATAATATTTTCAAAATATCCATTAGATAAATTTTCAGGAATTTCAGTATAAGATAAACTGACACCTAGCAACTGGGAAAGTTAACTGTTCAATTTTCTCACTTATTTCCTACATAATGTCCATCAAATTTGCAGAGGATTTCTCTTCAGGCATACTGTATCCAAATCAGGCATAATATTTTCAAAATATTCTTTAGATAAATTTTCAGGAATTTTAGTATAAGAAAAACCGATACCTGTCAACTCGGAAAGTTAACTGTTCTATTTTCTCACTTATTTCCTTCATAATGTTCATTAAATTTGCTGATGATAAATCTTAAGGCATAATGTATCCAAATCTGGCATAATATTTTTAAAATATTCTTCAGAAAAATTTTCAGGAATTTCAGTATAAGATAAACCGATACCTGTCAACTGGGAAAGTTAACTATTCAATTTTCTTACTTATTTCCTACATAATGTTTATCAAATTTGCAGAGGATATATCTTTAGGCATACTGTATCCAAATCTGACATAATATTTTCAAAATATCCTTTAGATAAATTTTCAGGAATTTCAGTATAAGATAAACTGATACTTGTCAACTGGGAAAATTAACTGTTCCATTTTCTCACTTATTTTCCACATAATAATCATCAAATTTGTAGAGGATTTATCTTTAGGCATACTGTATCCAAATCTGGTAAAATATTTTCAAAATATCCTTTAGATAAATTTTCAGGAATTTTAGTATAAGATAAGGTGATACTTGTCAACTCGGAAAGTTAACTGTTCAATTTTCTCATATTTCCTACATAATGTTCATCAAACTTGCAAAGGATATATCTTCAAGCATACTGCATGCAAATCTGACATAATATTTTCAAAATATCCTTTAGATAAATTTTCAGGAATTTTAGTATAAGATAAACTGGTACTTGTCAACTCGGAAAGTTAACTGTTCAATTTTCTCATCTATTTTTCATATAATAATCATCAAATTTGCAGAGGATTTATCTTCAGGCATACTGTATCCAAATCTGGCATAATATTTTCATAATTTCCTTTAGATAAATTTTCAGGAATTTCAGTATAAGATAAACTGATACCTGTCAACCGGGAAAGTTAACTGTTCAATTTTCTCACTTATTTCCTACATAATGTTCATCAAATTTGCAGAGGTAATATCTTCAGGCATACTATATCCAAATCTGGCATAATATTTTCAAAATATCCTTTAGATAAATTTTCAGGAATTTCGGTATAAGATAAACTGTTCACCTGTCAACTGGGAAAGTTAACTGTTCAATTTTCTCACTTATTTCCTACATAATGTTTGTCAAATTTGCAGAGGATATATCTTCAGGCATACTGTATCCAAATCTGGCATAATATTTTAAAAATATTCTTCAGATACATTTTCAGGAATTTCAGTATAAGATAAAGTGATAACTGTCAACTGGGAAAGTTAACTGTTCAATTTTTTCACTTATTTTCCACATAATAATCATCAAAGGCATTAAGATTATATGATTTTTTAGTCTAAAAACTGATCAAAAATCTATAGAATCGTATGAATAGAATGTAACTTCAAAAAGCTTTGAAGCTCTTTAGATTTTAAATCTAACGTAGTAGCTTAAACAAATAATAGATCACAAAGCTATCAGGAAATAATGCACAGGCAGCTTCAGTATTAACATATCGACAGATCTCCATGAAGAAGAAGTAAAGTTCACAAAGATGAAATGCATTATTTCGAATCTTCAGTGATTCTTGAGTGTTTTCTGGCCAAAACTCTGCAAGGATCTTCATATTGAAAATTATTTTGAAAGGGGCGTTAAGATTGTAGGACTTTATATACTAAAAACAGATACAAAATCTATAGAATCTATAGAATGTGACTCCAAAAAGTGTTTAAGCTCTTCAGATTTGAAATCTAATTGAAGTAGTTAAAAAAAATTATTACAAAGATGAAATTCAATGAAACACACTTTTTGCTACCCCATCATACAACTTTTAATTATTATAGCTAAACAATACTGAAATTTTGACCATAATCAGGTCAAGCAACATATGAACCCAAAAATTGCCCAAGATTCATCAGATCTTATATTATCTTGCAAAGTGCTTCAAGATTCGTTAGATGCCAAACCAATTTGAACGAGATTTGTAGATTTTAGAAACTTTTCAGTTTTCATATCAATTCCAGATAGTTTTTCTCTATGCTTCGCATTCTTCTCATCTTCTTTGCGAGTAATTCTGTAATAACCGTAAGCATTTGTTTTTTGTTTTAGGTCTAGCAGGAGCGCAGCAGCTCAAAGGTAACCAGGAGGACCCCTGCAAGACGAAATCACGTGTTGTCGGTGATGAGACTTACTGTGATAGATACTGGGAGTGTGTAAATGGTCAGCCGGAGCTCTATGACTGCCCAAATGGACTCGTCTTCGCAGGGAAGAACAGGGGGGTCACGGAAGGTTGTGATTACCCATGGAGGTCGAATTACTGTGATGGAAAGCAGCAAGCCAGTAAGTCAAAATATATGTCAGTCTGATGACTACTCTGAAATTCAGACTCTGCACGACTTACTTCCCTAAAGAGTCTACAAGGAAGTAAGATGTGCCATATTAGCAGTGTAAAGTATAGCTATAGCTAGGAATAAACCAAAAATAATTTGGATTCCAAAACATAAAGATCCAAAATTTTGGCCTGATGAAATAAAGATAAATATAGCTAGGTATAAACCAACAATTGGATTCCTAAACATAAAGATCCAAAATTTCATCAGGCCGAAATAGTTTGTATTCATTCGATAGAAGTTGGTAGTAAGGGAAGTAAAACTGGTCATATTAGCAGTGTAGTGTTTAGCTAGGAATAAACCAAAAATAATTTGGATTCCAAAACATAGAGATTCAAAATTTTGGCCTGATAAAGATAAATATAGCTGGGAATAAACCAAAAATAATTTGGATTCCAAAACATGAAGATCCAAAATTTCATCAGGCCGAAATAGTTTGTATTCATTCGATAGAAGTTGGTAGTAAGGGTAGTAAAACTAGCCATATTACAGTGTAGTGTCTAGCTAGGAATAAACCAAAAATTATTTGGATTCCAAAACATAGAGATCCAAAATTTCGGCCTGAAGTTGGTAGTATGGGAAGTAAGACCGGCCATATTAGCAGTGTAGTGTCTAGCTAGGAATAAACCAAAAATAATTTGGATTCCAAAACATAAAGATCCAAAATTTCTTTAGGCCGAAAGAGTCTGTATTCATTCGATAGAAGTTGGTAGTAAGGGAAGTAAAGCTGGCCATATTAGCAGAGTAGTGTATAGCTAGGAATAAACCAAAAATAATTTGGATTCCAAAACATAAAGATCCAAAATTTTGGCCTGATGAAATAAAGATAAATATAACTAGGAATAAACCAAAAGTAATTTGGATTCCAAAACATAAAGACCAAAAATTTCATCAGGCCGAAATAGTTTGTATTGTTCGATAGAAGTTGGTAATAAGGAAAGAAAAACTGGCCATATTAGCAGTGTAGTGTTTAGATAGGAATAAACCAAAAATAATTTGGGTTCCAAAATATAAAGATCCAAAATTTCGGCCTGATAAAATGAAGATAAATATAGCTAGGAATAAACCAAAAATAATTTGGATTCCAAAACATAAAGATCCAAAATTTTGACCTGATGAAATAAAGATAAATATAGGTAGGAATAAACCAAAAAATATTTGGATTCCATAACATAAAGATCCAAAATATTATCAGGCCGAAATAGTTTGTATTCATTCGATAGAAGTTGGTAGTATGGGAAGTAAGACCGGCCATATTAGCAGTGTAGTGTCTAGCTAGGAATAAAGCAAAAATAATTTGGATTCCAAAACAGAAAGATCCAAAATTTTGGCCTGATGAAATAAAGATAAATACAGCTAGGAATAAACAAAACATATCTTGGATTCCAAAACATAAAGATTCAAAATATCATCAGGCCCAAATAGTTTGTATTGTTCGATAGAAGTTGGTAAATTTATTGGAGAAATTATTTCTGTACAGAAGTAAATCTTTCTCCGATGTTAGTGATATCAATTTCCACTGAGCTATATATGGCATTCTTGGGTCAGTTGCAAGATACTACGAGATATCAGAGCCTAGTAAACTTCTTCTCTAGGCAGAATCAGTTATCCTCTGCATTAGGCCAACACCTAATTATTTGTTGGTATGTGTTTGGATTAATATCTGTGTGATGATATTTAAAGTTTTTTGGAAGTTCCTAGGTTTTTTCTTGAATTTCCAAAAATCAATCTGAGAGTGCATCAACTTCCAAACCACATTAGGTAGATGCTAATTTAAATTCATTTAGATGAGTTAGATGATGTTATTTAGATAAATCTAAAGATTGCTTCTGACTTCTAAAATCGTAAGAAAATAGTTCCAACAATCAACCTGAGAGTGCACCAACTTCCAAACCACATTAGATAGATGCTAATTTAAATTGATTTAGATGATTTAGATGATGTGATTTAGATAAATCTAATTATTTCTTCTGACTTCTAAAATCGTAAGAAAATAGTTCCAATAATCAACCTGAGAGTGCATCAACTTCCAAACCACATCAGATAGATGCTAATTTAAATTGATTTACATGATTTAGATGATGATGATTTAGATAAATCTAATTATTTCTTCTTACTTCTTAAATCGTAAGAAAATAGTTTTATCATGATAACTGAGAGACCATCACGGAGGTTTGATGATATATTGCAATAGCATTGTAGATTGCAATATATTACTCAAGATATGATATCATATGATACTATCATTATTAGGCTACCAACCCCATATCTATCTAGCTATATTTAACAATGTATTTGTGTTTTATGGTGATTTAAGATGAGAAATTTTAACAAGCATAATTCTTATCTTAGTTAGTCTCAAAGATTCAAAGCTAATTTTCAAGAATTCAAGGCCATTAGGTATAAATCTATAAATTAATGAAATCAATTTAGATGATGATGATATAGATAAATGTAATTATTTCTTCTGACTTCTAAAATCGTAAGAAAATAGTTTTATCATCATAACTAAGAGACCATCATGGAGGTTTGATGATGTGTTGGAATACCATTGTAGAGTGCAATATCATTACTCAAGATATGATATCATATGATACTATCATTATTAGGCTACCAACCCCATATCTATCTAGCTATATTTAACAACGTATTTGTGTTTTATGGTGATTTAAGATGAGAAATTTTAACAAGCATAATTATTATCTTATTTAGTCTCAAAGAGGCAAAGCTGATTTTCAAGAATTCAAGGCCATTAGGTATAAATCTATAAATTGATGAAATCAATTTAGATGATGATGATATAGATAAATCTAATTATATCTTCTGACTTCTAAAATCGTAAGACAATAGTTTTATCATGATAACTAAGAGACCATCATGGAGGTTTGAGGATGTGTTGCAATACCATTGTAGAGTGCAATATTATTACTCAAGATATGATATCATATGATACTATCATTATTAGGCTACCTACCCCATACCTATCTACCTCCTAAATTTAACAACGTATTTGTGTTTTATGGTCATGATAACTAAGACACCATCATGGAGGTTTGATGATGTGTTGCAATACCATTGTAGGGTGCAATATCATTACTCAAGATATAATATCATATGATACTATCATTATTAGGCTACCTACCCCATACCTATCTACCTCCTAAATTTAACAACGTATTTGTGTTTTATGGTCATGATAACTAAGACACCATCATGGAGGTTTGATGATGTGTTGCAATACCATTGTAGAGTGCAATATTATTACTCAAGATATGATATCATTAGATACTATCATTATTAGGCTACCAACCCCATATCTATCTAGCTATATTTAACAACGTATTTGTGTTTTATGGTGATTTAAGATGAGAAATTTTAACAAGCATAATTCTTATCTTAGTTAGTCTCGAAGAGGCAAAGCTGATTTTCAAGAATTCAAGGCCATTAGGTATAAATCTATAAATTGATGAAACCAATTTAGATGATGATGATATAGATAAATCTAATTATATCTTCTGACTTCTAAAATCGTAAGAAAATAATTTTATCAGATAACTAAGAGACTATCATGGAGGTTTGATGATGTGTTGGAATGCCATTGTAGAGTGCAATATTATTACTCAAGATATGATATCATATGATAGTATCATTATTAGGCTACCTACCCCATACCTATCTACCTTCTATATTTAACAACGTATTTGTGTTTTATGGTGATTTAAGAAGAGAAATTTTAACAAGCATAATTCTTATCTTAGTTAGTCTCGAAGAGGCAAAGCTGATCTACAAGAATTCAAGACCATTAGGTATAAATCTATAAATTGATGAAATCACACAGTGTTGGGCCCAGTTGTATGATCGTGGATCATCTTTGATCGCGGATCATCTTTGATCGTGGATCATCTCTGATCGTGGTTCAGTTTCTAGGGATATCATTGTATTAACAATTGTATCCTAGGTAACTGAACCATGGTCAAGGATGATCCACGATCATACAACTGGTTCTAAGGCCCAGTTGTATGAACGGAGATCAGCTTGATCGTGGTTCAGTCACCTAGGATACAATTGTGTCAATAATGGTATCCTAGGTAACTGAACCATAGTCAAACTGATATACGTTCATACAACTGAGCCTAACTCATAAAAATTTAAACCGTTTTTTGTTTTGCAAAATGTTACCAAGGTTACTACCATTAAACTACCGTTAAACCGCAGCTTAAATTTTTATGAATAAAACTGTTAGTCTCTAATGCATTTTCATTAAACATTTTCATTAAACATTCTAAATTTTGCTTATCATTGTTATTATTTTTATGTCATTATTTCTGAATTAATTCGTTAAGGTGTTTGTATATTTCCTGCTCGCACCATCATTATACAGTGGGAACGCTAAGACAATTACAATACAAACAATGCAGCATTTTTTCAACTATTTGAGGAACATTACCATCATTTGATGCTGAAACCAGCATCTGTTTAATTAAAGCATTGCGAAAGGCTTAATTGTCTTGCACGTACAATAAATAAAAATAAATGTCGTTGCACAACCAAACAAGACCTGGTTGGTGTGTAATGATCATAATTCCTTCCAAATGGTAAGAAGCAATTGTGCAAGCAATTCAGATCCTTGATGAGAGCAGCAACAATCGAATCGCTCATTAGGATTCGAATAATTTTGCAACATTTCAATAAGTAACTGGATATTTGGAACAGATACGTAAAAGCTGTTGGTGGTAATTTTGCTTTTGATTGGCTTGAAATGTGTCCAAACATAACACCCACCTTAATGACCAATGCATATACTCTCCATTCACGATGTTTTTGCGTCAGGGAAGTCTATGAATATCTATACCTTTTCAAGTTCAAATTGAGACAAATCAAGTTCAAATTGAGACCAATCAATTTCAAATTGAGGCCAATCAAGTTCAAATTAATACCAATCAATTCAAAATTGAGACCAATCAATTCAAAATTGAGACCAATCAATTTCAAATTGAGACCAATCAGTTTCAAATTGAGACCAATCAAGTTCAAATTGATACCAATCAATTTCAAATGGAGGCCAATCAATTTCAAATTGAGGCTAATCAAGTTCAAATTGATACCAATCAATTTCAAATTGAGACTAAACACAATCAAGTTGACACTAAACAATATCAAGTTGAGAGTAAACAAATAAAATTTATTATGACCACTTGATATTGTTTAGTGTCAACTTGATTTTGTTTAGTCTCAATTTGAAATTGATTGGTCTCAATTTGAAATTGATTGGTCTCAATTTGAAATTGATTGGTATCAATTTGAACTTGATTGGTCTCAATTTGAAACTGAATGGTCTCAATTTGAACTTGATTGGTCTCAATTTGAACTTGAAAAGGTATAGTAATTAAGTTGGTAGTGTTTCGGAAATAACAAAATATAAACAAAAAATAATGTTTTGGATTCCAAAACATAAAGATCAAAAAATTTCGGCCTGATGAAATAAAGATAAATATAGCTAGGCATAAACCAAAAATAATTTGGATTCCAAAACATAAAGATCCAAAATTTCATTAGGTAAAATGAAACTTGTCAATTTTTTATAGCTTCAGTTGTTATCAATTTGAGGTTATATTTTTTAAATAATATTGTTGTCAGATGTAAAGTTTAAATTGTTAGAGATAAAAATCGGTTGCAGTTGTATAATTTTTGGCATTTTGATTAATATTTTGATAGAAGAGAAAATTATTTCTGGGTTCGAATATGCAGTAAAAAAAAAAATTGTATCTTTAAAAGCTAGTAGTGAAAACAATGATAAATCTGACAATGTGGTAGGAAGCAAATGTCTAATAGACATCGATACAAAAAAGTAATTAACTTCCGTTGCATCAATGAATCAGTTTGTCCAACATGACAAAAAGAAAACCCAGCCAAAAAGATCGTGAATGTATATTATTGTTTTATGTTATTGCTATTTTTATCAAAACTTGTACACGCATGATATATGAGAAATATACAGGGTGTTAATGAAAAAAAACTTTTGACGTTTTGATATGTGATAGAAGAGATCAAAACGAGAAACAAATTCTAATAATCCCAGGTTTTCGAAATATTATATTCATTTCAATATTCATTCAATTATTCATTAGTTTTCGAAATATAAAATTTGTACACTTTACAATTTGAATGAATCCAACTCAATCAAAATACTGTAAAACAAAACAAAAACATGGCGTAAAAATTTCGACGATCACTGTCAAATATAATAAAACAAAAGTTGTCCAGTTGACAGTGACAGTAAGCAAGTGGCAGTTTATATCCTTTTGACATGTAAAAGCTCGTTTATTGTTATTTATACTGACTTGGTAAGTGATTCTTTACAGGTCAGGTACTTGTAAATGGTTGCCATGACGACTTTACCAGAAAATTGCATCAATGAATCAGTTTGTCCAACATGCCAAAAAGAAAATCCAGCCAACTCAGTTGCAAAAACGTCGTGAATGTACATTATTGTTTTATTTTATTGATATTTTTATAAAAACTTGCACACCCATGATATATGATAAATATACAGGGTGTTAATGAAAAAACTTTGGACGTTTTGATATGCGATAAAAGAGATCAAAACAAGAAACAAATTCTAATAAACCCAGGTGCGACATTAATTGGTTTTCTATTTTTTTTTTAATTTAGCAACACTTTCCAATTTGAATGAATCTAAATGAATCAAAATACTGTAAAATGAAACAAAAAAAAATGGCGTCAAAATGTCGACACAAACATTGTCCAATACCATAAAATAAAAGTTTTTACTGTTGACAGTGACAGTAAGCAAGTGACAGTTTATATCCTCTTGACATGTAAAAGCTCGTTTACTGTTATTAGTACTGACTTGGTAAGTGATTCATTACAGGTCAGGTACTTGTAAATGGTTGCCATGACAACTTTGCCGGAAAACTTTTATTTTAGGGTATTTTCATTCAGTTAGAGTCATTCGAACTTTGTCGGTGGTAATTAACTAAACCATTATGTACTATACCTTTTCTAGTTCAAATTGAGACCAATCAAGTTCAAATTGAGACCAATCAATTTCAAATTGAGGCCAATCAAGTTCAAATTGATGCCAATCAATTTCAAATTGAGACTAAACAAAATCAAGTTGGCACTAAACAATATCAAGTTGATAGTAAACAAATAAAATTTATTATGACAACTTGATATTGTTTAGTGTCAACTTGATTTTGTTTAGTCTCAATTTGAAATTGATTGGTCTCAATTTGAAATTGATTGGTATCATTTTGAACTTGATTGGCCTCAATTTGAAATTGATTGGTATCAATTTGTACTTAATTTTCCTCAATTTGAAATTGATTGGTCTCAATTTGAACTTAATTGGTCTCAATTCGAACTTGAAAAGGTATAGATTAAATTGTGAAGAATTGAAGTAATTTGCATTTTGGGCTGTACTGGGATGCAGTAAATTGCATAACTGTCATTTTAAATGTTAAATCTACTATCGCTGGTTCAATTCAACACCTGATACAATATTTATAATAATAGTAATAAATAAATCATCAATGATATAATAGTCTCTATCATAATAGTCTCTAAATAGACTCTGTTCCATTTTTATTGTTAACTAAGGAGACTGTGGTTTCATTTTGTAAAGTTTGACACATGAGCACCAACAAAAATGATCTGACAGTGAAAAAATTATGAAATGTCAGATTTCTAACAACGTTGCCTAATTTGCTTTTGTAAAATAAAAATAGCAAATAAATTCTGTACTCAATAGATGCTCAATTTGGTGGCAACACTGCCTACTGTCATAAAATATACCCTCTTTTTTTTTAAACATAACCTATTTTTTCAAGTTTAGTGACTTTTTACATTAGCCAACAATACTGTCACTTTAACAGAGCCAACTTAATAAAAAATAAAAATGGAACAGAGTTTACATTTTATGATAATCTTTTCTAATTATCATCATGCATTTCAAGTCCGCTGTATGCGAGTAGGTCTAAGTTTTGACGAATCACCAAACTGGCAAATAAATTCTGTACTTAATAGATACTCAATTTGATGACAACATTGCCTAATGTCATAAAATATAACCTCTTTGTTAAAATATAACCTATTTTGTCAAGTCTAGTGACTTTTTACATTAGCCAACAATACTGTCACCCTAACAGAGCCAACTTAATAAAAAATAAAAATGGAACAGAGTTAACTTTTATGGCAATCTTTTTTAGTTATCTTCATGCATTTCAACTCCTCTGTATGTGACTAGGTCTAAATTTTGACGAATTGCCGAACTGACATGAACATGCAGGTTAACACGAATTGCAACAGCCAGTCGAGGATTTCGAGATTTTTCACATTTACGTGTTCGTAATGTTACACCTATCTTTGAGATATTCGGGCGATTTGCATGTGACCCAGATAATTCCGCGAGCGTTGCACACTTGTGATTTAAGCCGGCAATTGGGAGATGCACTGCTGAGAATTTCTCGTCCGATTTCGTCAGCGGAATGCCAGCAATTCCCAGCGAGACGCGAAGGAATTCTAATGTACATAGCTGTTGAATGGGTGAAATATTAAAATTGCACAGTTGATGATGCTACTCTGCTGTTGAATAGGTGAAATATTAAAATTGCACAGTTGATGATGCTACTCTGTTATAAGCAGGTACAAGTTAGCCAACTGTAGGCACACACACGCATGTGATGGAGGTAAAGCATGTGACCAAACAGAGGCACAAATAAAGCGATTAGCAAACGTTACGACAGGAAATATCATTGTACCGACCCACTCATAATATGGCGCAGTCGGTAGGATTCGTATGCATCATGTACCTTTAAGTACTGAGTTCTCCAATCGTCGACTTAGGCCCAATTGTACAAACGTTGATTATCTTTGACCCTGGTTCTGTTTTTTACGTTACAATAGTTGTGTTCTTTAGACCCAGTTGTACAATGGTGGATCAATCTTGACGATGGTTTAGTTACCTGGAATACAATTGTTGATACAGTGATATCCTTAGAAACTGCACCACGATCAAGGATGATCCACTATCATACAACTGGGCTTTAATCGATTTTGCTTAGACAACCTCAGTTAATCTCAGATCAGTTCGAAAATGTAGGCGTTTTTTTATTTTGCTCTGCTCACTTTTGATATCAAATACACCTCCCCTCTTCTCGATGCCGAGCGTTTTTGCGGGGGTAACAGTTCAGAAGCAAAGAATATTCGGAAGTGAACAGAGAAGAAGCTGTTAAACGTGTGTTTCAATGGTTACCATTATAAACAGACGTTAACGCCTACCCTACAAAACAGAGGGTCTTAATTGGTCGTTCTTATATTACTCACTCAGAACAGATCTGCTCAGATCAAATTTGAGGAGAAAGAATATTCGAAAGTGAGCAGAGAGGAAGCTGTTAAACGTGTGTTTCAATGGTTACCATTATAAACAGACGTTTACGCCTAACCTACAAAACAGAGGGTCTTAATTGGTCGTTCTTATATTACTCACTCAGATCAGATCTGCTCAGATCAAATTTACGGAGAAAGAATATTCGAAAGTGAGCAGAGAGGAAGCTGTTAAACGTGTGTTTCAATGGTTACCATTATAAACAGACGTTTACGCCTAACCTACAAAACAGAGCGCCTTGATTGTCGTTCTTTTATTATTCACTCAGATCATATCTGCTCAGATCAGATTTGCTCACATCAGATTTGCTCACATCAGATTTGCTCACATCAGATTTGCTCACATCAGATTTGCTCACATCAGATTTGCTCACATCAGATTTGCTCACATCAGATTTGCTCACATCAGATTTGCTCACATCAGATTTGCTCACATCAGATTTGCTCACATCAGATTTGCTCACATCAGATTTGCTCACATCAGATTTGCTCACATCAGATTTGCTCACATCAGATTTGCTCACATCAGATTTGCTCACATCAGATTTGCTCACATCAGATTTGCTCACATCAGATTTGCTCAGATCAGATTTGCTCAGATCAGATATGCTCAGATCAGATCTGCTCAGATCAGATCTACTCAGGTCAGATTTGTTCAGTTCTGCTCAGATCAGATCTCCTCAGATCTTCTCAGCTATCTAAGGAGGTGAGCCATTCGATACAAGAACACGACTAATGTTGATACAATTGTATCAACAGGGGGCAGGTGCCCCATCTGCTCAGATCAGATCTCCTCAGATCTTCTCAGCTATCTAAAGAGGCGAACCATTCGATACAAGAACACGACTAATGTTGATACAATTATATCCATAGAAAGTGAACCACGATCAAAGATAATCTTAGATCGTACAACTGGGCCTTAACCTGTTATCTCCCTAGCCTAAATAATTTCGTAAATTTTCGATATTGCCTAATAACTCATAGATCTCACTGCTTCCTCTAATCACTGACCTCATTTCCAGATGCCCCCATTGGCACAGAACACTGCGACTGGCTGTACGGCATTTTCGGGCACGAGACTTCCTGCACAAGGTACTGGACTTGCTGGAACGGAACAGCAACTGAGCAGCTCTGCATAGGAGGACTCCTCTACAACGAGCGGTCTCACTCATGCGATTGGCCCGAAAACGTGGATGGATGCCAAAAACACCGTAAGTCCTCAAAAATGAAGCAAAATTGCGCATCTGCTAACCTTCAAATTGTCTTTTAGCCCTTTGCAACGAGGATGCCAATGGAAACGTGCCTCTGGGAAAATCGTGCAACAGGTACTGGCAGTGCCAAGGAGGGTACCCCCGCCTCCAAAGGTGCCCAGCGATGCTGGTGTTCGACCGCCGCTCGCTTCGCTGTGTAGTACCACCGACTGAAGACTGCGACGTGCCTTCAACGCCAAGCCCGCAGCTGCAGGAAGACGAGGAGGAAAACGTGCCCCAGAACATTCCACAAAGAGGCGGAGGCGGCGGAGGTGGCGGCGAGTTCATCAACCTGCCCCCTGGAGCCATCGCGGTGCCCAGCAAGAATAGGGCGAGGAACTGAGGCGCAGGAGATGCCAAAAAATTATTTTGAGTTGTTTGTATATATTTTTAATTCTTGAAACACCACCAGGTATTTTACTGTACTTACCCCGAAATGGGCGCAACTGTCCCCAAAACACTGCCTGAGTTTCGAAATTATTTATTTTGATGCTGATCACACAATCTTCCACCTTAAATCAGTGCCAGTACTGTTTGTTTTTTTTGATTATTATTTTTTGTTTGATGATTCACCAACTATTTTTTTTTAAGTTTTCCACTGTATTGCTCTGTTGATACAGGCGCATCGTATTTATGTTTGTAACGCATAAGTTTAATAATAAATTTTATCTTAAAAAGAAAGTTTTTTGAACTACTTCTCCACCAAATGCAGCGCCCATTGGAACTGCTCCAGCTCCTTCCTCAGCTCTGGGTCATCCGTGAAGTCGTCTTCCTCGTTGCTTCTGGCGAACCTGTGCGACCTACGGGATTTGAAGTGCTTTTCGGAGCGTTTGCTGCCCCTTGGTCTTCCTCGCTTCTTCGACGGCTGCGACTGCAGCTGCGGCCACGAATTGTTCGAATCCCTCAGGAGGTTGGACACGGCATTTCGCGTTTCAACGTTGGACATGTCCGGCTGGTTGGTGTCCATCTGCGGTACGATGGGCAGGCTCATGCAGCCCAGCTGCGGGTTCACCATCAAACTGCTCTGAAGATATCCAAATTTTCCCAACACCTGAAAAGACAGGATAAATGTCAAATTTTTTGAAGATGTGCTAACGATATTACAAAATAAAGTATGTTAAACGCAATGAAAGATAGAAAACGTAAACACATCACAAAGATGGTCAGCAGATTTGCACCCCCAGAGATACTGAACTTATTCAAAGAAACAGGACTCATGGATGAAAGTTGAGTTTACAGAGGAAAGCTCAAAAGGACAAAACTGCTCTGAAGATATCCAAATTTCCCCAACACCTGAAAAAACAGGATATGTGCAAATTTTTTTGAAGATATGCTAACGATATTACAAAATAAAGCATGATAGACGCAATGAAATATGGAAAACATAAACACATCACAAAGATGGTCAGCAGATTTGCACCCACAGAAATACTGAAGTTATTCAAAGAAACAGTACTCATAGATGAAAGTTGAGTCTACAGAGCAGAGCTCAAAAGGACTATAGGGACCAACGTGATGAGGTACTTGGGCCCTTAGGCCTTATTTTGACATTTTTGAGACATTTTTTGGTTTAGGTATCATATTAAAATTGCTACTTCTACAAACATGATATAAGACTTTCACATTTCCTTATAACTGCGTCCTTCTGAGTCCAAAAAGTCTACTTCAAGATCCGTAGAATTGACAGTTCCTGAGATATCCGCCGTTAAAGTATGAAATTAAAAAAAAACAAAAATCCAAATAAAATTGGATGTTTTGAGAACCGTCAGTCGAGTTGCCTTTAGTCTCATTCGACACAGAAGGTTCTTATCAATCTGTCAATCTTATCGCTGTCAAAAACTATTAATGACTTTCTATAAATTATAATTAAGATTATTTAAAGAGTTTTCACAAATTTGAACTGATTTCACAAACATCAAACATATACAGTGTTTTCGAGTTTTATTTTTCTGTAAAATTTATTCTAAAATTCTTCTTTATTAATTAATTCTATAATTATTAATTAAAGCTTAGATAAACTGTACATATGAATTGTATTGGCAGGGCCTTGCCGTTAACAAATAAACAAATAGTTGCTATCAAAAATTATTAATCAAAAATATTGAGTATTTTCGATTTATATTTATCTTCTCAACTTGTTATAATTGCTGTCAAAAAGTATAAATCAAAAATATTGAGTTTTTCGATTTTTATTTTTCAGTTACACCGATGTCAAAAACTATTAATGACTTTCTATAAATTTTAAACACAATACCATATATATATATATATATATATAAACAATCTTTATTAGGCTATCGACCCCATAGGGTCTTTCCGCCTGCCAATATCATAAATACTCGCATATATTGCATCAAAATTTTAATGATTTCTATCAAAATGTTATTAATTCTTACCGAAATTTTAAATATTTTTGTCGAAATTTTAATTATTCCATCAAAGTGTCATCTATTTCATTCAATATTATCATGAATTCAAATTATGGAAGAATACTCTGATAAATAATATCCCAACTTCTATGAATCTATCGAACTTTATATGAATTCTATCAAAATTTCATTTACACTTAACAGTTATATTTAAAAAAAAACTGTCAAGTTTCCTTGATGTCAAATATGCAATGATTCAACTTTTCTATAGTTCTCTCAATTGTGTCTTCATCATCTGTTTCTTTCAATTATTTGTGTCCAAATTTTAATTATTCTGTCAGATTTTCAATTATTTTTTTCAAAATTGTCATGTACTCGACGTATAACAGAATATTCAAATATTATAATTCATTTATTTATTATAACTTTACTGATTTCTAACAGAATTTCGATTAGTTTTACCGAAAGTTAAATATTTTGCAATTATACTGTCAAGTTGCATGACTAGTGTTAAATGTTCAATGGTTAATGTCAACGTTTAATGATTACTATCAAATTTTCAGTTCTTTTCCCAAAATTGCAATTATTTCTATCAAATTGTTAAATATTTTGTGAAAGTTAGTTATCCTGCGAAGCTTCAAGTATTTTTATCAAATTTTCAGTTGTTCTCTAAAAATTTCAATTACTTCTGTCATAATTATAGTTAACCTGTCAAAGTTTCAAGTATTAATATCAAATTTTTAGTCGTTCTTTTCATTTATTTATTATAACTTCACTGATTTCTAACAGAATTTTGATTAGTTTTACCGAAAGTTAAATATTTTGCAATTATACTGTCAAGTTGCATGACTACTGTTAAATGTTCAATGGTTAATGTCAACTTTTAATGATTACTATGAAATTTTCAGTTGTTCTCTCAAAGTTGCAATTATTTCTATCAAATTGTTAAATATTTTGTGAAAGTTAGTTATCCTGCCAAGCTTCAAGTATTTTTATCAAATTTTCAGTTGTTCTCTCAAAATTTCAATTATTTCTGTCAAATTTATAGTTAACCTGTCAAAGTTTCAAGTATTAATATCAAATTTTTAGTCGTTCTTTCAAAAATTCAATTATTTCTGTCAAAATTTTAATTATCCTTTCAAAGTTTCAAGTATTACTATGAAATTTTCAGGTTTTCTGTGATAATTTCAATTACTTCTGCCCAAATGTTAATTATCTCGTCAAAGTTTCAAGTATTGCTATCAAATTTTCAGTTGTTCTGTCAAAAGTTCGATTATTTCTATCCAAATTTTAATTATACTGCCAAAGTTTCAAGTATTACTATAAAATTTTCAGTTCTGTAAAAATTTTGGATTATTTTTGTCCAAATTTTAATTATCCTTTCAAAGTTTCAAGTATTACTATGAAATTTTCAGGTTTTCTGAAATAATTTCAATTTCTTCTGCCCAAATGTTAATTATCTCGTCAAAGTTTCAAGTATTGCTATCAAATTTTCAGTTGTTCTGTCAAAAGTTCGATTATTTCTATCCAAATTTTAATTATACTGCCAAAGTTTCAAGTATTACTATAAAATTTTCAGTTCTGTAAAAATTTTGGATTATTTTTGTCCAAATTTTAATTATCCTGTCAAAGTTTCAAGTATTACTATCAAATTTTAAGCTGTTCAGCCAAAATTTTAATTATTTCTGTCCAAATGTTAATTATCCTGTCAAAGTTTCAATTATTACTATCAAATTTTCAGTCGTTCTGTAAAAATTGCGATTATTTCGGTCCAAATGTTAATTATCCTGTAAAAGTTTCAAGTATTACTATGAATTTTTCAAGTTTTCTGTGATAATTTCAATTACTTCTGCCCAAATGTTAATTATCCTGTCAAAGTTTCAAGTATTGCTATCAAAGTTTCAGTTGTTCTGTCAAAAGTTCGATTATTTCTATCCAAATTCTAATTATCCTGTCAAAGTTTCAAGTATTACTATAAAATTTTCAGTTCTGTAAAATTTTTGGATTATTTATGTCCAAATTTTAATTATCCTTTTAAAGTTTCAAGTATTACTATGAAATTTTCAGGTTTTCTGTGATAATTTCAATTACTTCTGCCCAAATGTTAATTATCTCGTCAAAGTTTCAAGTATTGCTATCAAATTTCCAGTTGTTCTGTCAAAAGTTCGATTATTTCTATCAAAATTTTAACTATACTGTCAAAGTTTTAAGTATTACTATAAAATTTTCAGTTCTGTAAAAATTTTGGATTATTTTTGTCCAAATTTTAATTATCCTGTCAAAGTTTCAAGTATTACTATCAAATTTTAAGCTGTTCAGCCAAAATTTTAATTATTTCTGTCCAAATGTTAATTATCCTGTCAAAGTTTCAATTATTACTATCAAATTTTCAGTCGTTCTGTAAAAATTGCGATTATTTCTGTCCAAATGTTAATTATCCTGTAAAAGTTTCAAGTATTACTATGAAATTTTCAGGTTTTCTGTGTTAATTTCAATTATTTCACCCAAATGTTAATTCTCCTGTCAAAGTTTCAAGTATTACTATCAAATTTTAAGCTGTTCGGTCAAAATTTCAATTATTTCTGTCCAAATGTTAATTATTCTGCCAAAGTTTCAATTATTACTATCAAATTTTCAGTCGTTCTGTAAAAATTGCGATTATTTCTGTCCAAATGTTAATTATCCTGTAAAAGTTTCAAGTATTACTATGAAATTTTCAGGTTTTCTGTGTTAATTTCAATTATTTCACCCAAATGTTAATTATCCTGTCAAAGTTTCAAGTATTACTATCAAATTTTAAGCTGTTCGGTCAAAATTTCAATTATTTCTGTCCAAATGTTAATTATTCTGCCAAAGTTTCAATTATTACTATCAAATTTTCAGTCGTTCTGTAAAAATTGCGATTATTTCTGTCCAAATGTTAATTATCCTGTAAAAGTTTCAAGTATTACTATGAAATTTTCAGGTTTTCTGTGTTAATTTCAATTATTTCACCCAAATGTTAATTATCCTGTCAAAGTTTCAAGTATTACTATCAAATTTTAAGCTGTTCGGTCAAAATTTCAATTATTTCTGTCCAAATGTTAATTATTCTGCCAAAGTTTCAAGTATTACTATCAAATTTTCAGGTGTTCTGTAAAAATTACGATTATTTCTATCCAAATGTTAATTATCCTGCTAAAGTTTGAAGTATTACTAAGAAATATTTAGTTGTTCTCTCCAAATTCCAATTATTTTAATCCAAATGTTAATTATCAATGTGTATCAGTGTATTTCACTTGTAACCTGACGACATATACACATCTCTAAATCTACAATTCTAGTTTGTATCAAAATAATGACACGAACATGCTTCTCCTGCATACATTCACTCGAGAACAGGTTTTCTTTAAATCCTGCTCATCTTTATACACTGATATATTTTCTAAACTCAAAATAATTGTAGTTTTGGAATATTGGTTTCTTTTTCCCAAAATATTATACATCATACTGCTCTTAAACGTCAACATTCAGAGATTTTGATCTGATATGTTTGAAAACACAACAGTCATCGCTGACTCCTCAATTGTTTTGTTATGGAAATGCTATGTTTTGGAATATTAGTTTCTTTTTCCCAAAATATTATACAACATACTGCTCCTAAATATCAAATTTCAGAGATTTGGACTGATATGTTTGAAAACATATCAGTAATCACTGACTCCTCAATTGTTTTATTATGGAAATGCTATGCTACCTTATTAGTATAGGTATATCGAGAGCAAAAATACCTGAGAGATGTAAAACTGCTTTTCCTGCATCCCCATTGTATCCCAAGCCATGGTCACCGCAGACTTCAGCTGAAACTTTGGGGTGTTTGGGTACATCCAATGGTACAGCGTCCTCGTCTTCTTGGAGAACAAAGACTTGGCGGCTTTCATCACTTCTGCTTGGTTGTCTGTGTTCTGGAATTCAGGATTGCTTGGAGAAGGTGCCCATGCCCTGCCCCTGAATTCCTAAAAGTAAACCAAATATATGCCACCAAAAATGCGCAATTTTGCACCGATTCGGAATGATGGTCCAATTTTGGAACCAAATCTATTCACATTTTATCTCAACCACGACAAGATGCATTTCAAAATCAGACTTCAGATATCCATTACATAATTTCGAATGATTATGACAAAGCATCGCCAATCCTAAAAGCAACCCAAATATACGCCACCAAAAATGCGCAATTTTGCACCGATTCGGAATGATGATCCAATTTTGGAAACAAATCTACTCACAATTTATCTCAACCATGACAAGATGTATTTCAAAATAGGACTTCAGATATCCATTACATAATTTCGAATGATTATGACAAAGCATCGCCAATCCTAAAAGCAACCCAAATATACGCCACCAAATATGCGCAATTTTGCACCGATTCGGAATGATGATCCAATTTTGGAAACAAATCTATTCACATTTTATCTCCACCATGACAAGATGTATTTCAAAATCTACTTCAAAGGCAACTTACGAAGCTACACCCATTCCTTCCACTAGAAGAGTTCGCGTTTGTAAGATCTATGGGCTTGTCGTTCTGCAAGCTTGGCAAGTTCTTGAAGTGCAACAAGTACTCGTTGTTGTATTGGTACTACAAATAGATACAGATCTGTAGAAAATAGCTCATCGCCAAGTAACGTACTCACGTTATTTTGCTGATATTTATTTACATCTCTCGCCGTTTCCATTGATAATCTGAAAAACGTCTTGGAGTTGTTGGGAAGTCTGCGAGACGAACTGTTTATAAAACATGAACGTCGAAACGTCGATTGTTATTGGGCATGGATTGCTGCTCAAAATCGGGACTTGATGGAGGAGTCAGTGATGACAGGTGTCGTTTTCAAACATTAAAATTGAATTGATTTCAAAATCAGTCATCATCAAAATGATCAAAATTGAATCGATACATTTACTTCAGCTGGTGCAGTTTTAATGTACGATGGTTTTATATATCAAGTTTGGGGTGTAATGAAAATGCCAAAATACATTTTTGCAAACATAAAATAGTCATAATCTGAATCAACCTACTTTCAGATTTTCAGGTCAAAAATCTTTGGGTAAAGAAATCATTGATCAAAATAACTTGAGAACAGAAGATCATCAGATGAAATGATCATTAAGCCAAAATTTAATCAGTTAGATTAAAATGAGATGACATGTGCGGCAAAAAATGAGTTCAACATATGAAAAGATATTTAGAACAATCAATCGTCAAAACCAAACATATTCAGATTCTCAGATCAAGAAATAATAACACCAAAATATCATCGTTATAATTTATTAGTGCTTCTAAACCAAAATTTAATCAGTTAGTAGTTCATGAGATGACATGTGCTGCAAAAAATGAGTTCAACATATGAAAAGATATTTAGAACAATCAATCATCAAAACCAAACATATTCAGATTCTCAGATCAAGAAATAATAACACCAAAATATCATCGTTATAATTTATTAGTGCTACAAAAAATGAGTACAACAAATGAAAAGATATTTTGATATAGAAATATAGAAATTGTCAAGGCGGAAAGACCCCATATGACCCCATACATTAATAGCCAATAAATATTGTTTATATATACAGGATGATTATAAAAAAAACGTTTCACGCTTTGATATGTGCTTGTAGAGATCAAAACAAGAAACAAATTATAATTAATCCTAACCTCTATTTTTTATGAACACCCTGTATATACAAAAATTGTCTTCATCTGTAATATGTAATAATTAATACAATTTATATAGTAAAAAATGCTTATATTTCTTACGATATAAATAATTCTAAATACTCTCTGGTAGGAAATTTGCTGCAATAGTATTAATTAACGTGTTTGCTGAGTAAATCTAATCTAGAATTATCGCAGTAGATTCAGATCACCCTGAAGATATAACTAGATCCGTTAGTAAGTTGATTATCTGGTCACCCCTAGAATTATTATAAATGTTACAGAAATAAATTAATAATAATAGTAATTAACGTCTTTGCAGTTTATAATTAATAACTTACAATCCATTGGTGCATACATTGATCATATTCTTCGTGTATTTTGGACAAGTTTCTGGGTACATGAACCTGTTGTGAAAGAGGAGAGCATTGAATACTGCAAAGAGAAACCCATTGTACTCTGGCGAAATAGCAGATAAAGGCAGTAATCTCTGCACTACCAACTGAAACAAGTATGCAATTTTTAATGTATGGCCTCAAAAGCTAAACATTCACAAGTAAAATATGTATATTATACGTATGAGCAGTTGAAAACTATGGTGGTGTAAGTCCTTTTTTTAAATTGAGTACAAATATACAAGGAACTACATTCTATGTATATACACACAAACAAATATGAAATTTGTAATGTATGCCCTCAAAAGTAAAACATTCACAAGTAAAATATGTATATTATACATATGAGCCGTTGAAAACTAGGATGGTGTATGTCATTTTCTATTTTTAAATTGCGATAAGTCTAGAAAAGTACAAGGAACTACATCCTTTGTATATACACACGCACACATATGAAATTTTTAATGTATGCCCTCAAAAGTTATAAATATTCACAAGTAAAATATGTATATTATACATATGAGCCGTTGAAAACTAGGATGGTGTAAGTCATTTTCTATTTTTAAATTGCGATAAGTCTAGAAATATACATGGAACTACATCCTTGGTATATACACACGCAGAAATATGAAATATTTAATGTATGTCCTTAAAAGTTAAACATTTACAAGTAAAATATGAATATTATACATATGAGCTGTTGAAAACTACGGTGGTGTAAATCATTTTCTATTTTTAAATTGAGATATGTCTAGAAATATACATAGAACTACATACTTTGTATATACACACGCAGAAATATGAAATTTTTAATGTATGCCCTCAAAAGTTAAATATTCACAAGTAAAATATGTATATTATACATATGAGCCATTGAAAACTAGGATAGTGTAAGTCATTATCTATTTTTAAATTGAGATATGTCTAGAAATATACATGGAACTACATCGTTTGTAGATACACACCCAGAAATATGAAATTTTTAATGTATGCCCTCAAAAGTAAAACATTCACAAGTAAAATATGTATATTATACATATGAGCCATTGAAAACTGGGATGGTGTAAGTCATTTTCTATTTTTAAATTGAGATAAGTCTAGAAATATACAAGTAACGACATCCTTTGTATATACCCACAAACAAATATGAAATGTTTAAATGTTTACAGATAAGAACTAATTTGATGAAATTGGAAGAAGTAATGTAATAAATGAAACGAATTACTTGAAATGCTAAGAAGAAAGTTAAAATATTGCACAGAAGTTTCAGAAATGACTGCAAAAATAAAATTTGAAGAACTAACCAAAGAAAGTGAGTAATTTGCAATGGATTTGGCATCCTTTGTATATTTCAGGACTTAAAAAAAATAGTAAGTAATATTTATCTCTGGCATACAAATTGGGTTGCCTATGTTACGTGTCTATCTAATTCCTACCTAGCTAATTATTAATGTTTACAAACAAGAACTAATTTTATGAAATTGAAACATGTAATGTGATAAATGAAGCGAATTACTTGAAGTGCTAAGAAGAAAGTTGAAATATTGCAATGAAGTTTCAGAAATGACTGCAAAAATAAAATTTGAAGAACTAACCAAAGAAAGTGAGTAATTTGCAATGGATTTAATATCCTTGGTATATTTCAGGACTTTCCAAAAAATTTGAAAGTAAGTAATATTTATCTCTGGCATACTAATTGGTTTGCCTATGTTTCGTGTCTATCTAATTCCTACCTAGCTAATTATTAATGTTTACAAACAAGATATAATTTGATGACATTGAAAGATGTAATGTAATAAATGAAACAAATTACTTGAAATGCTAAGAAGAAAGTTAAAATATTGCAAAGAAGTTATAGAAATGACTGCAAAAATTAATTTTGAAGAATTAGCCAAAGAAACTGAGTAATTTGCAATGGATTTGTTAGTGTATACAACAATATGTACACACAATAAATAGAATTGTTGTACAATATACAACAAATGTATACACAATACTGTGCGTATACTTGGTTGTCTAAAATCCAGTACTGTTTATTATGGCTCATACTGTATAGTATATGATTTCTGGATACTATTACTATTAATAAAATCTATTTGTATTTCTTATAATAAACGAATATACCTGGATAATTGTTGTTATTGCTGTAATTCCAAATTGAATGTTTGGTTTTATGAAGTAAGTGGATCCTGAAAGAAATCCAGCAAGCACATGATGATACGTCCTGTCTTTTTTACTAACATTTAGTAATAAGCAAGTAATTACCTGTAAGATAATAACAATATATTAAAGCTTCGTTATAGGACTGGAAAAAATGAATGAGAATCAACAGAAATGTTGGTAAAAAACATCTCAACTCTTTTTGCAATAAATATAATATTTTGGTTCTATTTTTAATTCTGTTTTGTAATATTCATCTATAAGATTCCAACGAACTCCATATACAGTGTGAGTTTTTTTCATTTTAAGCATTGAGATCTCGGAGACCATAAAATATACAGATTCGGTCAAATGAGGATAGATGGGGCAAGATATGCTTTTGTTTTTTGATGAAAAACATAGTTTTTGAATTGAGAAATGAACTCACCCTGTATATAAAAATATAGTTTCCAAAACCAATGGATATATTAAGATATTGTGAAGAAGGAATCGATGAGATTCTGAAGAGGAAATGGTTGAACACTAATAAATTTACAATGTTCAAGAAATAAATTAGGAAATTTGGTAACAAGTGGAATTTACAATAAAATCGATCATTTGAAAAGAGAATGAATTTAATATTTTTATAGTGAGTTATTAGAGTTATTCAAGTTATTGATTTTCGAGTTATTAGTTATTAGAGATATTCAAAAATTCTTCATAAAAGCTATTCCTAATACATAACTAATGTGAAAATGGCAGCAGTTCTATGCATCATGATAGAATTATATTATTTGAATTATTAATTAGAATATTTGCTTTATAAATAGAATAGTTCGTTAGAATAGTTCAAAAGTGGAAAATATTTTGTAATCCTTCAAAGTTGTAATGATACAATTAACCTTGGAATAGCAAAACTTGCTCCTCTGGTAGTTTTTCTAGTTGCCCAAATTTTAAGCAAAAGAGCAAAAATTTTGGTTTGCGTCGTTTAATGTTGTACGATTTTTGATTTTAAATGATAAGATATAACATTACAAATGATACACTCCAAAAGTGTATCTAAGTGTACATAAAATGGATACTATCCATTTTTATTACTGAATAGTGTATCAGTAGAGATTTTTTTAGAAAGATTGATATACCCACAAGGAGATTAGAAACTTATAGGGGTAATTTTTGACTTTTAGATTATCAGATATAACACTTCAAATTATACACTCCAAAAGTGTATCAGTGAAGTTTTTTTTTTAACTTACTCGGTATATAGCTACATATCCTCCTGTTACAAGACCAAATTTAAAATTGTTTGGATTAAATAATACAAAAAATATCGTCATGGGGTTCTTGAGCAGTAGATTAAATTTTCCCAACAAAAATCTAATAATTTCCACCGCGTAACCAGCACAAAAATATTTTGCAAATCCCTGAAAATGGTACAATATTAATAATGAGTACTGAATATTTATGAACCAGAAATCAAAATTCGAAAATCATTGCCAATAATTATCAATACACAATTAATAAAAAATCAGGAAATTCAACCTTAGGTTGGCAATACTGTAAGTATGAATCATCTGAATTATCTAATTCAAACTTATAAATTGAAAATTGGAAATTGCACAATATTAATAATGAGTGCTGAAAATTTATTAATGAGAAATCAAAAGAATATTTTTTCGGAAATTATTGCTAATAATTACCAATACAAAATTAATCAAAACGTCAACCTTAAGTTGTCAACACTGTAAGTTCAACCTTAGGTTGTCAACACTGTAAGTTTGAATAATCTGAATCATCTAATTCGAACTTACAAATTGAAAATTGGAAATGTTAACGAAAAATCTAAATGATAATTTTTCGAAAATCATTGCCCATAATTACCAATACATAATTAATAAAAAAATCACAAAATTCAACCTTAGGTTGTCAAGATGCATCTCAAAATTAATCCAAAAATCAACCTTGAGTTGTCAACACTGTAAGTTTGAATTTAATGATTCTAATAATTATTTTCTTCAAGTCATTCTTAGAATGATCAAATTTAAACTAAGCGTTGACAACCTAAGATTGAATTATGTAAAAATAACCATTCCAAAATACAAAAGAAATCTAACTTTATAATGTATATTGATAATTCAAGCTCTCATAAAAAATATATAAATTTCGATAAAGTAGAGTAAAACTACTGAGCCTTTGAACTGAAATAAAAACAAATAGCAGTAAAACTGCTAGAGATAAAACTGAGAGAACTGCATAAACTGAGAGAGTTTATTATTGCAATTAAATTATATACCGTAATTTGGTCCTTTCTCGCAATAATTTCTTTGAAGCAATTGAATGCAATCTCTTAAACGCCAACTTACTAGTAAGAAATAATTCCAGCAATCTCTCTTGTGCTGGCAGAGTTTCGCTTTCTTCTTTTCATCATCAACCTCCTTCTTTCCCATTCTTGGGGGTGGATAAAACCTATGGTAACGTGAATATGAAATGAGAATATATCTTGTAAATGGAGTACAGAGTAAATGTAGTAATCTAATAATTTCCACAGCGTAATCAGCACCAAAATATTTTGCTTACTCAGTAATATTATTGATTATAATACCCTTATATTATTATAGTTTCATATATAATCAAGTTTTATTTATATAAAAATAAAGTAATGCTGATTTACCACAAATTAGTGCAGGGCTTCTGATTTAGAGTTCTGAATAGGTAGGGGAGAAAAGAAGAGCATGCCATAAATGCTAGGGTGTCCTTCAAGTTTGACCTCTTGAAAAATCCCAGCCATTCCAAATTATTAATAGCAGCTTCAATCACCTGCAAAATATTTAACTATAAATTTGGACTGTTTCAGCAATAAATATGTTACTAGGAGTAGAACGTTAGGAGTAGAATGTGATGTTACTAGAGAATAGAACAAGTAAGGAGTAGAATGTATAAAGGAGCAGAAATACTGGAGAGTAGGAGAAGTAGAATTACAAGAAGTGAAAAACATTATTTTTTGATCAAATGTAGAAAGCGTTTATTTACCACATTTGACCACATCTGACCTCACCTGGGCACATCTGACCACACCTGAGCATATCTGACCACACCTGACCACACCTGACCACATCTGACCACATCTGAGCAAATCTGACCACATCTCCATAATAATTTAACATCTAATAATTTAACTATAAATTTGGACTGTTTCAGCAATAAATACGTTATGTTACTAGGAGTAGAGCGTAAGGAGTAGAATGTAGAAAGGAGCAGAAATACTTGAGAGTAGGAGAAGTAGAATTACCAGAAGTGAAAAGCATTCTTTTTTGATCAAATGTAGAAAGCGTTTTTTTACCACATTTGACCACATCTGACCACACCTGAGCACATCTGATCACAACTGACCACACCTGAGCACATTTGACCACATCTGAGCAAATCTGACCACATCTCCATAATAATTTAACATCTAATAATTTAACTATTAATTTGGACTGTTTCAACAATAAATACGTTATGTTACTAGGAGTAGAGCGCTAGTTACACCTGACCATATCTGACCACACCTCAGCAAATCTGACCACATCTAACGATACCTGAGTACATCTGACCATACCTGAACACATATGGCGACATCTGGCCACACCTGACTAGAACCGATTACATCTCGCCACATCTGACCACACCTGACCACACTTGAACACATCTGACTACATTTGACCACATTTCACCACACTTGACCACAATGTTTGAGAATGTGGGGAAGAAAAATAACTTTTCCAAGTTGAAGAAGAGTAAAGTGTAAAATTAATTATATCATTCAGATGCACTGTTCAAGAGATAAAGTCAATAACCTGCAAAATATTTAACTATAAACATGAACTGTTTCAACATTCAATTTTTTGATTTTATTAGGAGTAGAACATGAGTAGTAGAATGCCATGTTATTAGAGAGTAGAAGGAGTATAATTACCAGAAGTGGAAAGCATTATTTTTTGATTAAATATAGAAAGCGTTTTTTTACCACATTTGACCACACCTGACCACATCTGACCACACCTGACAACATCTGGCAAAATCTTACCACACCTGACAACATCTGGCAAAATCTGACCACATCTGACTACATCTGGCCACATCTGACTATAACTGATCACACCTAAGCACATCTGACCACACTTGATCACATCTGACTACACCCGAGCAAATCTGACTACATCTGGCCATACCTGAGTTCATCTGACCATACCTGAACATATCTGGCGACTCTGACCACACCTGACTACAACAACCGATTACATCTCGCCACATCTGACCACACCTGATCACACTTGAACACATCTGACCACATTTGACTAAATTTGACCACACTTGACCACAATGTTTGAGAATGTGGAGAAGAAGGATAACTTATTTCCAAGAGTAAAGTGTAAAATTAATTATTTTACTCTGATGCACTGTTCAAGAGATGAAGTTTATAATGTGGACATACAAATGGGGACACCTGAACGGGGACACCTGAGCACATCTGACCACACCTGACCACACCTGAGCGCACCTGACCACAACTGACCATAACTGACTACATGTGGTAACATCTGACCACGCCTGACCACATCTAACCACATTTGACCACACTTGAGCACAATATTTGAGAACGTGGTGAAGAACGAATAACTTCTTTCCAAGTTGAAGAAGAGAAAAGTGCAGAATTAATTATTTCACTCTGATACACTGTTCAAGAGATGTAGTTCATAGGTTGGACATACAAACGGGGAGATCTGCACGGGGACACCTGACCACATCTGACTACACCTTACCACACCTGACCACATCTGACCACAATTACCACATCCGACCACACCTGACCAGATCTGACCACATATGACCACACCTGAGCAAATCTGACCACATCTCACCATACCTGTGTACATCTGACCATAAATGAAAACACATCTGGCGACATCTGACCACACCTGATCACACTTTAACACATCTGACCACATTTGACCACACTTGACCACAATGTTTGAGAATGTAGAGAAGAAAATTAACTTATTTCCAAGTTGAAGAAGAGTAAAGTGTAAAAATAATTATTGCACTCTGATGCACTGTTCAAGAGATGAAGTTTATAATTTAGACATACAAACGTTGATACCTGAACGAGGACACCTGACCACATATGACCACACCTGATCATCCCTGACCACATTTTACCACAACTGACCACATTTGACCACATCTGACCACACCTGACCACATCTGACCACAACTGACCACACCTGAGCACATCTGACCACACCTGACCACACCTGACCACACCTGAGCAAATCTGAGCACATCTGACCATACCTGAGTAGATCTGACCATACCACAACACATCTGGCGACATCGGGCCACACCTGACTACAACCGATTACATCTCGCCACATCCGACCACACCTGACCACATTTGACAACACTTGACCACAATCTTTAAGAATGTGGAGAAGAAATAATAACTTATTTCTTATTTCCAAGTTGAAGAAGAGTAAAGTGTATAATTAATTATATCATTCTGATGCACTGTTCAAAAGATGAAGTCAATCACCGACTTTAACACATCTGACCACATTTGACAATACTTGACCACAATCTTTGAGAATGTGGAGAAGAAATAATAACTTATTTGAAAGTTGAAGAAGAGTAAAGTGTAAAATTAATTATATCATTCTGATGCACTGTTCAAGAGATGAAGTCAATCACTGAATTTAACACATCTGACTACACTTGACAACACTCGACTACTATCTTTGAGAATGTGGGGAAGCATTATTATCTTATTTCCAAGTTGAAGAAGAGTAAAGTGTAAAATTAATTATATCATTCTGATGCACTGTTCAAGAGATGAAGTTTATAATTTGAACATACAAACGTTGACATCTGAACGGGGACACCTGACCACATCTGACCACACCTGACCACACCTGACCACATTTTACTACACCTGACCACATTTGACCACATCTGACCACATCTGACCACATCTGTGCACATCTGATGCACCGTTCAAGAGATGAAGTTTATAATTTGGACATAATTTGGACAAACGTTGATACCTGAGCGGGGACACCTGACCACATCTGACCACACCTGACCACACCTGACCACACCTGACAACATTTTTCTACACCTGGTCACATGTGACCACACCTGACGACTTCTGAGCACATCTGACCACACCTGACCACATTTTACCATACCTGACCACATTTGACCACATCTGACCCCATCTCGCCTCCACCATACCTCAACACATCTAGCGAAATGTGACCACACCTGACTACAACCGACCACATATCGCCACATCTGATCACACCTGATATCTGACTTCACTTCAACATATCTGACCATATTTCACCACATTTGACCGCACCTGACCACATGTGAGCACATCTGACGCACTGTTCAAGAGATGAATTTTATAAATTGAACATACAAACGTTGTCACCTGAACGGGGACACCTGACCACATCTGACCACACCTGACCACACCTGACCACATTTTTCCTCACCTGACCACACCTGGCCACATCTGACCACACCTGACGACATAAGAGCAGATCTGACCACATCTAACGGCATCTGACCACACCGGACCGCATCTGACCACACCTGACCACACCTGACCACATCTGACGCCATCTTGTCTCCACTATACCTCAACACATCTAGCGAAATGTCACCACACCTGACTACAACTAACCACATCTCGCCACATCTGACAACACCTGACCACACTTATATCTGACCACATATCTGACCACATTTTACCACATTTTACCACACTTGACCACATTCTTTGAGAATGTGGAGAAGAAAGAATATCTTCTTTCCAAGTTGAAGAAAAGTAAAGTGTACATTTATTATTTCACTCTGATGCACTACTCAAGAGATGAAGTTTATAATTTGACATACAAACGGGAATTTTGCTTCATGATTTCTTACCAAGTTGAAGAACAATAAAGTGGACGTGGTCCTGTTATTGGGTGATTCAAAGAAGACAGATAGTCCAGCAAGGAATCCTGAAGTTAAACCAATATTGTAGTATTTAAAACTGCCGATAGTATTTCTGAAAGTATATGAGAATAATAATGATATTACTATTTATTTAATCATTATACATCCTACCCCATTCAAAAATATTACTAAGACAAAATAATACGAAGAGATATTAGATCTCTGATAGATTTAGTTAATAATACAATTTGTAATGCATGAATAGTCATCCAATTTTGAACCAGCTGTAATACATTTTTGATGCTATAAATTCTCATGAAAATTCTTGTGTTAGCATTGAACAATATTGATTCAATTTTGAACCAGCTGTAATACATTTTTGATGCTATAAATTCTCATGAAAATTCTTGTGTTA
This sequence comes from Othius punctulatus, assembly GCA_951805005.1. Taxonomy (NCBI): domain Eukaryota; kingdom Metazoa; phylum Arthropoda; class Insecta; order Coleoptera; family Staphylinidae; genus Othius; species Othius punctulatus. Next base: position 9,985,258 of record OX638143.1, read on the forward strand.
GCATTGAACCATTTTGATCCAATTTTGAACCAGCTGTAACACATTTTTGATGCTATAAATTATCATGAAATTTCTTGTGTTAGCATTGAACAATTTTGATCCAATTTTGAATCAGCTGTAATACATTTTTGATGCTATAAATTATCAAGAAATTTCTTGTGTTAGCATTGATCAAATTTTGGTGTGCAACTGATCAAATTTGAGGGATTATTAATAACAACATTTGTACTTATTATTGTAGACATACCTTAAGATACAATTATAAATAACAAACGTGGTTGTAAAGCAAACACCGTACAGAACGCTTCTAACGTATCCTTTAAGCAGACTTCTGATATCAACTCCAACTTTAGCACCCAAAATAGCTTGCACCTGAAAATCCAAGCTTCAGCACAGTTTTTTTTTTTAGACTAGCTACTAAACATACCAAATACACTGGAAGGAAGAATTTGCTGCAGCCTACGAAGCTGTGGGCCATCAGTCTTCCGTTGCCCAGCAAGCAGCTGTCTGACCAAGGGTGCACCAAGTAGCATTCCAAAGGGCTGCTCATGCGTTCGTAAAAAAGCTGCTTGCTGATAGCTGGCATGTCGTTTAATGGGGCTCACCTTATCACCTCCACTTGACAAGTCGCAGTAACAACGCCACAAGCATTGTATTTAAAGTAATTAAGAATACTTATGTATTATGCATATAAAAGTTACCGTAACCGTATGTGTGCCTGAAGGCCGGATGATATGAGGAAAAAATATTGATATGCCACTAACAATTATTAATCCGCTATGGTGTTGCTTCGCAATTCTTAGAAATTCTCCATGAAATTGGGACATTATTGCTTATGTCTGGAATGACATCAGGTGCCTTATTAATTTGCAACCATGGTCAACGTATTTCCGTAAAGATTTTTTGGACATCAACAATTTTATTTATACGAGGAAAAGTTTCAATTGCGTTGATGTACATTCCAGACTTTGTTAAATATTTCAATTGTTTTATTGTTAATAAGAAGACTTAATGTTTTCTTATTCATTTTTGTCAATTGATGTATGGCTATTTCCATTGCCAAAAAAAAATTATCACGAAGGAGTCAACGACAAGCACAATCTATTAATATTGTGAATATGATATTTTTGGACGAAGAAACTAGAAGCAGAGGAGCGTTGCTCACAGGTGACGTAGGAGCGCGTCTCTGTTCTAGAAGCGACCCACTTTCATATATATAATGCCGGCCTGCTAAATTTAAAACCCAGTCGACGCGCGAATCCGCGGCAGCAAAGCCTTTGCATTTTTCTGTCGTATTTGGTAAGGTTTTCCGACCGGAGATGGCCAAGGTACCCGCCGTGGGCATAGACCTGGGCACCACGTACTCCTGCGTCGGAGTGTGGCAGCATGGCAAGGTGGAGATCATCGCCAATGACCAAGGGAACAGGACTACACCCAGCTATGTGGCCTTCAACGACACCGAGCGCCTCATCGGCGACGCCGCCAAGAGCCAAGTAAGAACTGAACCTGAAAAAGAGCAGATTCCATAGAACATTCCTACCACAACAGTTTTAAAAGAAAACAGAATCCAAACAGAAATTTGCATAGCATTTTCTGCTTTCTATTAAAACTGTTCAAAACTCACCTCAAAACCAGATCAAAGATAAATCAAAAGTCAAAATCAGAAATCAAAATCAGATCAAAGATAAAACCGAAGAAGACAATATCTAAAATATTCAAAACTTAGGTTACAACCTGATCACAGACAAAATTGAAGTCAAAATCAAAAGTCAAAATCAGAAGTCACAATCAAATCAGATCAAAGATAAAAACGAAGGAAACAATACTAAAATGTTCAGAACTCTGGTCAAAACCAGATCAAAGATAAAACTGAAGTCCTTATCAAAAGTCAAAATCAGATCAAAGATAAAACCGAAGGAAACAATATTTAAAATGTTCACAACTCAGGTCGAAACCAGATCAAAGATAATATTGGAGTCAAAATCAGAAGTCACAATCAAAATCAGATTAAAGATAAAACCGAAGGAAACAGTATATCAAATGTTCAAAGCTCAGTTCAAACCCATATCGAAGATAAAACTGAAGTCAATATCAAAAGTCAAAATCTGAGCAAAGATAAAACCGAAGGAAACAATATTTAAAATGTTCAAAACTCAGGTCTAAACCAGATAAACAACGATAAAACTGAAGTCAAAATCAGAAGTCACAATCAAAATCAGATTAAAGATAAAACCGAAGGAAACAATATTACAAATGTTCAAAGCTCAGATCAAAACCAGATCGAAGATAAAACTGAAGTCAAAATCATAAGTCAAAATAAAAATCAGATCAAAGATAAAACAGAAGGAAACAATATTTAGACATATGCAGAAATATACGCAATACTTACATACACACGCATAAGCAAGAGACAGATTCAAACATAACACATTAACAGACAACAACTTCAGATAAAGAACAGACAAAATGTAAAGTTTACACAAGTACTAACATGCATACAGATCATTAGCAGACAGATTCAGATCAACTGTAGGTAAATAATACAGACAGAACACATAAACAAACATACACAGAAATCAATGTAAATATACAGACTGACTGACAGACATAAGGCAAATGTTAGCAGAACATATCTAATCAGAATAGTTCAACAAACTAGAGTAAATAAAACTTACAGGCAAACATGTAGAGATATGTAGTACATTCATAGATACAGATAAATTTCAGTAAACCAGATTTAGAAGAGGAAACAAAACAGTTTAGCATACTATAGAGTAAATAAAACCTACAGGCAGACATGTATAGATACGTACAGTCATGCTCACATAAATCTAGTACAAACATACTGACATTGCTATATAACATTGCTATTGTAACCTAATTTCTTGTACTAGATTTATGTGAACATAACTGTACATACATATAGATAGATAAATTCCGGTAGATATGAATTCTGAATTCCAGATTCAGAAGAGAAGACGACAAAAAAAAACGATTTTTACAGGTGCATATTTAATTTTTGTTATTGAAATTTGTTATTTTTTTAAAATATTTTAATAATCCTTTAAATATTTTTGGAAAAAAATAGTTGTGGGCAATGCCCATTTTTTAATGGTCACTACAGAATTTGCAATTTAATTCCTGGATGGGATGGATAAATTCTAGTAGACCTGTAGAACAGATTCAGGAGAGAAAACAAAACAGATCAACAAACTAGAGTAAATAAAACATACAGACAAATATCTATAGATACGTACATATATATATATAGATGGATAAATTCCAGTAGATATGAATTCTGAATTAAAAATTGAGAAGAGAAAACAAAAAAGAAACGATTTTTACAGATACATATTTAATTTTTTTGGGGAAATTTGTTCATTTTTAAAAATACTTTAATAATCCTTAAAACATTTTTGGAAAATATGTTTAGGGCAATATAATGTCCATTTTTTATGAAATTTACAATTTAATTCTTTGAAATCTGTCAACTTTTCTTATCACTGTTAACATCTATAAAACTAATAATACTTATTTGGAATTTAATTCTTTAAAATCTGTCATATTTTCTTATCACAAATACATTATATCAAACTAATAATACCAGCTATGAAAAAATGTAGAAAAAATAATAATTTCAGCTTTGAAATGTTAAATTTGCAACTGTTAATAGTTGAAATCTGTCATATTTTTTGTCACTGTCAAAATTTTGCATACGAAGAAATCTAAAATGTAAAGATGATATGATTTCAACTGTTCGGTCAATTTGTTGTCTGCAATATAATACCCATGTTTTATGGGCATTATAGAATTTGCAATGTAACTCTTTGAAATATGTCATATTTTCTTATCACTGATACATTCTATCAAATTAATAACACCAGCTGTGAAAATATGAAGAAAAAAAAATCTGCTTTGAAATGTCAAATTTGCAATTATTATCAATTGAAATTTGTCATATTTTCATGTCACTGTCAAAATGACATTAACTACGAACTTCCAGACATAACTTGCACTTCGAAGAAATCTAAAATGTAAAGATGACAAGATTTCAAAAGTTTGGTAAATTTGTTGTGAGTAATATAATCGCCATTTTTATCGGCATATAGAATTTGCAATTTAATTATTTAAAATCTGTCTTATTGTCGTATCACTGATACATTCTATCAAAGAAATTACACCAGCTGCGAAAATATATAGAAAAAAAATGTCAGGTTTGAAATGTCAAATTTGCAACTATTATCAGTTAATCTGTCATATTTTCTTGTCACTGTGAAAATTTTGCACAACGAAAAATTCAAAAATGTAAAGATGACATTATTTTAAAAGTTTGGCAAATTTGTTGTGGACAATATAATGCCTTTTTTTTTAATGGGAATTACAGAATTTGCAATTTAATTCTTTAAAATCTATCTTATTTTCTTATCACTGATAAATTCTTTAAAACTAATAATACTAGCTGTGAAAATAAGTAGAAAAAACAATAATTTCAGCTTTGAAATATCAAATTTGCAACAAGTATCAGTTGAAATCTGTCATATTTTTTTGTCACTGTCAAATTTTTGCACTACGAAAATATATAAAATGTAAAAATGACATGACGCTTCAAAAGTTAGGTAAATTTGTTGTGGGCAATATAATGCCATATTTTTCTAAAATGTAAAGATGAGATGATTTCAAATGTTTGGTAAATTTGTTGTGGGCAACATAATGCTCATTTTTTTTTTGGGCATTATAGAATTTGATATTTAATTCTCTAAAATCTATCATGTTCTCTTATCACTGATACATTCTATCAAACTAATAACACCAGCTGTGAAAATATGTAGAAAAAAATAATTTCAGCTTTGAAATGTCAAATTTGCAACTATTATCAGTTAAAATCTGACATATTTTCTTATCACCGATACATTCTATCAAAATAATAACACCAGCTGTGAAAATATGAAGAAAAAAATAATTTCAGCTTTTGAAATGTCAAATTTGTAACTATTATCAGTTGAAATCTGCCATATTTTCTGGTCACTGTCAAAATTTTGCACTACGAAATTCTCCAAATTGTAAAGATGACATGATTTCAAAGGTTTGGTAAATTTGTTGTGGACAATATAATGCCCATTTTTTTTACGGGAATTACTGAATTTGCAAGTTAATTCTTTAAAATCAATCATATTTTCTTATCACTCATAAATTCTATCAAACTAATAATAATACCAGCTGTGAAAATATGTAGAAAGAAATGTCAGCTTTGAAATGTCAACATTGCAAATTGACAGTTAAAATCTGTCATATTTTCTTGTCATTGTCAAAATTTTGCACTACGAAAATCTCTAAAATGTAAAGATGACATGATTTCAAAAGTTTGGTAATTTTGTTGTGGGCAATATAATGCCCATTTTTGTATGGGAATTATAGAATTTGAAAATTAATTCTTAAAAATCTGTCATATTTTCTTATCACTGTTAAATTCTGTCAAACTAATAACACCAGCTGTGAAAGTATGTAGAAAAAAATATCTGTCATATTTTCTTGTCATTGTAAAAAAAAAATTAACTACAAACTTCCAGACATAAATTGCACTTCGAAGATATCTAAAATGTAAAGATGACAAGATTTCAAATGACTGGAAAATTTGTTGTGGGCAATATAATGCCCTTTTTGCACTACTAGATATGTCATGTAATTGGTTAAAATTATTAATTTAATAAAACATAATTGGATTTCACCACGAGATGGCATTTACATGCTTCTCTCACTCATAATTATTAATGATTCACTGTAGCGATCTAAATTTATCACTTTTCAATTGTAAGTGTCAAGTTTTTACGACAAGCTGCGAAAGTCTATAACTTGTTTAACTCGACCTATTAACCCAGACTCAGAACACAGATTCAGACTCAAAACTCAGATTCAGAGTCAGAACCCAGATTTCTGCCAATTTTTCTGAAATTGAACTCCAATAATTAGATAAATTTTTATTCAATTTCGTCCAAATTTTCAAATGCAACTGTCAAAATCTATAATAAGCTCTAGCGGTAAAATTATATCACATCTGCCAGTTTTAGACTCAGAACTCAGATTTCTGACAAATTTGGTAAATTATTATTCAATTTCGTCAAAATTTTCAATTTGAACTGTCAAAATCTATAATAATTTTAGCTCCATCCGTAAAATTATATAAAATATGTCATATTTTTTATTACAACTATCCAGATCTGTCAAAATTACATCTGTGACCAAAAATGTGTGAAAGTTTACATTTTTTACGAGCTAAGTTACTAAGTTTTTACGTACTGTCCACAGTACGTAAAGTATCATAATTATTGATATTTCACTGTATCCATTTAAATTTGTCATTTTCCAATTGTAACTATGAAGTTTTTACCACGAGCTGTGATAATCCCTAACGTATTTAAATCGGACTGTAGACATCTGCGAAATTCTCCAACTGAACTCTCCTAATTTGATAAATTTTTATTCAATTTCGTCCAAATTTTCAAATGCGTCTGTGCAAATGTATAATAATTTTAGGTCCAGCCATGAAATTATATCAAATCTGTCATATTTTTTATTGTCAATATCCAAATTTGTCAAAATTACAACTGCGACTGCCAAAATTTATATTTTTTACGTACGTTACTGAGTTACTACGTTTTTACCTACTGTTCACAGTGCGTAAAATATCATAATTATTAATATTTCACTGTAGCAATCTAAATTTGTCACTTTTCAATTGTAACTGTGAAGTTTTTACCACGAGCTATGGAATTCTATAACGTACACAACTCGGTCTATTAACTCAGGCTTAGAATGCAAATTCAGACTCAGAGCTCAGATTTCTGACAAATTTTCCAATTGAACTCTCCTAATTCGGTAATTTTTTTATTCAATTTCGTCAAAATTTTCAAATGCAACTCTCCAAATTTGTAGCCATCTAAATTTGTCACTTTTCAATTGTAACTGTGAAGTTTTTACCGCGAGCTATTAAAATCTATAACGTGCTTAACTCGATCTATTAACTCAGGCTCAGAACGCAAATTCAGGCTCAGAGCTCAGATTTCTGACAAATTTTCCAACTGAACTCTCCTAATTTGGTATTTTTTTTATTCAATTTCGTCAAAATTTTCAAATGCAACTGTCCAAATCTGTAGCCATCTAAATTTGTCACTTTTCAAATGTAACTGTGAAGTTACCGAGCTATGAAAATATATATCGTGCTTAACTCGATCTGTTAACTCAGGCTCAGAACGCAAATTCAGACTCAGAACACAAATTTCTGACAAATTTTCTAACTGAACTCTCCTAATTTGGATTTTTTTAATTCAATTTCGTCGTTATAATTTTAGCTCCAGACGTGAAATTAAATCAAATTTGTCATATTTTTTATTGCAACTATCCAAATCTGTCAAAATTACATCTGCGACTGCTAAAATTTATATATTTTTATTTTTATATATTATTATATATTAAGTTACTAAGTTTTTACGAAATGCTCATAGTGCGTAAAATGATACTTTTTAGCACAGTGCGTAAGAAAATTATCTGTGCTTAAAAATATCAATTGTGTGTAAAATAAGTATTACACACAATTCATTCACTGACCAGTTAAATAGCTGTTTTTCATAATAGCTGTCGTTGAAAAAAAACTTTGTACGATACATTTTAGTAAAGTAGTGTTTTACGAACTTGTATCACAAAAAACTATTTGCTGGATACATTTTCGTATTGTCATTGTCGCATGTGCATAAAAATATCAACTGTGTGTAAAATAAGTATTACACACAATTCATTCACTGACCAGTTAAATAAAAGCTGTTTTTCATAATAGCTGTCGTTGAAAAAACTTTATACGATAAACTTTCGTAAAGCAGTGCATTACGAACTTGTATCATAAATAACTATTTGCTGGATTCATTTTCGTGTCGTCGCCTTAAAATTATTACCTGCATTGGCTTCTGCTTGCAATTACGACAACAATGGGTGTTCCATGTAGGTTGGGTGCTGCAGATGTAAATGAGGTTAAGGTCGTGAGCTGCCTTGTGACTAACTTATGATAATGCATAGCTGTCGCAGCCAATTTCAGCAAGAAGATTAAAATCGGATCGTTCCTCAGTGACATCTGGTCTTGATGTGCACTGCTTCTTGGAAAGCTATCGGAATTCTTTGATCTAGTTTTTAGATGCTGCGTGGGTGGAGGTAATTGGGTGGATGGGAATAAGCTGGCGAGCTTTCGTTTTTCACGGTGGATTCAATTATTGCAGAAACCTACGCTATACATAAAATATAATTGTGTACGTGATAAAATGATTAGTTAGAAATTTTGTGGTATAAAGATAATAATTAATAACCAGCTATAGCAGCAGACAAAATTGACGGAATATGCAAATAAATATAAAATTGTAACGAAAATTATTAGCCAAAGCCATATGTAGAATATACTGAAACTATACAGGGTGTCCAAGATAAGGATCAACAGCACGGGAATCTCGGAAAGCGTACAAGTAACAAAGGCGGTTAAAGTGCAAAAAAGTTGAGCAATTTAGTGGTAAGTAATATTTTGTTGAGAAGACCTGAAATCAGAAAACCTTGTCGAATATTTCCGGAAGTAAGCAGAATGAATTTATAGATCGAAAACTAAATGACCTCATGGTAAATGAAGATCTATGGTTGCTGTTCGATAAAGTTAATTGAACACCAATCTCGGAACTAGCTTTGAGTACCAATTTGGTAAATGGTAAATTGAGAAATAAATGAGCATATGGTAGATGAAAATCTATGGTTGCTGTTCGATGAAGATCATTGAACACCAATTTCGGAACTATCTTTAAGTACCAATTAGGCAACCAAATAATCTTTGAGTACCAATTGAACATCAAATTACCAATCAAAGAAGACAAATTAAAAAAAATGTATAACTAATTGATAATACAATAATTAGTTATACATTTTTTGATTGGTCTTATTTGATTGGTAATTTGATCTTTTCGATTCATCTCGATGAATTTCAACGTCAAGAACTAAATGGCCACATGGTAGACGAAGATTTATGGTTACTGTTCGATATAGATCGATATTGGATAAATTCTATTATCAATTTGTAACATATTTTTTCGATTGGTTTTGAATAGTAATTTGATCTTCAATTAGTAACACATTTTTTCGATTGGTCTTTGAATAATAATTTGATCTTCAATTAGTAACACATTTTTTCGATTGGTCTTTGAATAGCAATTTGATCTTCAATTATTAAGTGGTATCTGTAAAATTGGTAATTTGGTGTTTTGATTGATCTTCTTTGATTGGTTTCTTTGATTGGTAATTATGGGAAATTCTGTCATTACCAATTGATTATAGATGAACCATTACCATGAGAAGATAAATTTGAAGATACTATTCACTAAAAGTCAATAAATGAACCAATAATGAACAGCAAAGACCAAATCAAATTTTAATTACCGTGGCTTCGCTATTCTCTCCCAAGCGACTGCCAAGGCCCAATTAATTAGAACATTAATGCTCCAACCCATGAATGGTTGTGACCACATCTGTAACAGGAGCGTACAACTCGCACGTATTTGGCTCGAGTGTTGTCACGCGTTGTAGACACCGTATAAAGAAGCACGTTTTGCGCAATCCTCAGCACCGAGTTTGACGAACCTTCGCATTCACTTCACCATACATCTATATTTCTTCAACAAGGCGACACTCACCTTACAACTCAATTGGCTCTTAGAAAAAAAATATCGCGAAATAATGATTCACGTGCATAATTGGAGACTCCAGTTGCCAAAACTCGGACGTTTCGACACGCTACTGAAATCGCGGAATTTCGAAATCGAACGAAAATATGTTAAATCTTGTTTATTTTCGACGGCTCTAATTGAATGCTTGGCTATTTAGTTGGACGTGAAGTGCATGAAATTGATCTTTATTTGTAAACTGTTTTATTTCTGTAAGCTCGAATTTTATGTTACTGGAGCAACCTACATACTGCAGAGAATTGTGGTTACTGAAATTTCTGAAAATTTATAATTTGCAAATTTGATATTAGATTCGTGTACAGTATACCTGAATCTAATTCTCCTGAAAATTCTACAAACTTTCAGTATTAAATAAGGGAGAAAATCGAAACTTAACTTTCTGCATTGACAAGTATTGGTTAGCTGTTACTGAAATTTTTGAAACTTTATAATTTGCATATTTGATATTATATTCGTATACAGTACACCTTAGACTAATACTCCTGAAAATTCGACAAACTTTCAGTATTAAATAAGGGAGAAAATTGAAACATAACTTTCTGCATTGACAAGTATTGGTTAGCTGTTACTGAAATTTCTGAAACTTTATAATTTGCAAATTTGATATTAGATTCGTGTACAGTACACATGAAACTAACTCTCCTGAAAATTTGACAAAGTTTCAGTATTAAATAAGGGAGAAAATCGAAACTTAACTTTCTGCATTGACAAGTATTGGTTAGCTGTTACTGAAATTTCTGAAAAATTATAATTTGCATATTTGATATTAGATTCGTCTACAATACACCTGAAACTAATTCTCCTGAAAATTTAACAAAGTTTCAGTATTAAATAGGGGAGAAAATCAAACACTTAACCTTCGCTATTGACAAGTATTGGTTAGCTGTTACTGAAATTTCTGAAACTTTATAATTTGCAAATTTGATATTAGATTCGTGTACAGTACACATGAAACTAACTCTCCTGAAAAATTGACAAAGTTTCAGTATTAAATAAGGGAGAAAATCAAACACTTAACTTTCTGCATTGACAAGTATTGGTTAGCTGTTACTGAAATTTCTCAAAATTAATAATCTGTAAATTTAATATTAGATTCGTGTACAGTACACCTAAAACTAATTCTCCTGAAAATTTGACAAACTTTCAGTATTAAATAAGGGAGAAAATCGGAACTTAACTTTCTGCATTAACAAGTATTGGTTAGCTATTACTGAAATTCTTGAAAATTTATAATTTGCAAATTTGACATTATATTCGTGTACAGTACACATGAAACTAATTTTCCTGAAAATTTGACAAAGTTTCAGTATTAACTAGGGGAGAAAATTAAACACTTATCTTTCTGCATTGACAAGTATTGGTTAGCTGTTACTGAAATTTCTGAAAATTTATAATTTGAAAATTTGATATAAGATTCGTGTACAGTACACGTAAAACTAATTATCCTAAACATTTGATAAAGTTTCAGTATTAAATAGGGGAGAAAATCAAACACTTAATTTTCTGCATTGATAGGTATTGGTTAGCTGTTACTGAAATTTCTGAAACTTTATAATTTGCAAATTTGATATCAGATTCGTTTACAGAACACCTGAAACTAATTCTCCTGAAAATTTGACAAAGTTTTAGTATTAAATAGGGGAGAAAATCAAACACTTAACTTTCTGCATTGACAAGTATTAATTAGCTATTACTGAAATTTATGAAAATTTATAATTTGCAAATTTGATATTAGATTTGTGTACAGTACACATGAAACTAATTCTTCTAATAATTTGATAAAGTTTCAGTATTAAATAGAGGAAAAAATCAAACACTTAACTTTCTGCATTGACCAGTATTGGTCAGCTGTTACTGAAATTTCTGAAAATTTATAATTTGCAAATTTGATTATAGATTCGTGTACAGTCACACCTCAAACTAACTCTCCTGAAAATTTGACAAACTTTAAGTATTAAAGAAATGAGAAAATCGAAACTTAACTTTCTGCATTCATAAGTATTGGTCAGTTGTTACTGAAATTTATGAAAATTAATAATTTGCAAATTTGATTATAGATTTGCATACAGTACACCTGAAACTAATTCTCCTGAAAGTATGACAAAGTGTCAGTATTAAATAAGGGAGAAAATCAAACACCTAACTTTCTGCATTGATAAGTATTGGTTACCTGTCACTGAAATTTCAGAAAATTTATAATTTGCACATTTGAAATTAGATTCGTGTACAGTACACCTAAAACTAATCCTCCTGAAAATTTGACAAAGTTTCAGTATTAAATAAGGGAGAACATCGAAACTTAACTTTCTGCATTGATAAGTATTGGTTAGCTGTTACTGAACTTTAAGAAAATTTATAATTTGCAAATTTGATATTAGATTCGTGTACAGTACACCTGAAACTAATTTTCCTGAAAATTTGACAAACTTTCAGTTTTAAATAAGGGAGAAAATCAAACACTTAACTTCCTGCATTGACAAGTATTGGTTAGCTGTTACTGAAATTTCTAAAAAAAAAAATTAATATGCAAATCTAATATTAGATTTGTGTACAGTACACCTGAAACTAATTCTCCTGAAAATTTGACAAAGTTTTAGTAATTAATAGGTAAGAAAATCAAACACCTAACTTTCTGCATTGACAAGTATTGGTTAGCTGTTACAGAAATTTATGAGAACTAATAATTTTCAAATTTGATATTAGATTCGTATACAGTACACCTGAAACTAATTCGCCTGAAATTTTGACAAAGTTTCAGTATTAAATAGGGAAGAAAATCAAACACTTAACTTTCTGCATTGACAAGTATTGGTTAGCTGTTACTGAAATTTCTGAAAATTTATAATTTGCAAATTTGATACTAGATTAGTGTACAGTACACCTGAAACTAATTCTCCTGAAAATTTGACAAACTTTCAGTATTAAATAAGGGAGAAAATCGAAACTTAACTTTCTGCATTGTCAAGTATTGGTCAGCTATTACTGAAATTTCTGAAAATTTATAATTTGCAAATTTGATATTAGATTCGTGTACAGTACACCTGAAACTAATTCTCCTGATAATTTGACAAAGTTTCAGTATTAAATAGGGGAGAAAATCGAAACTTAACTTTCTGCATTGATAAGTATTGGTTAGCTGTTATAATTTGCAAATTTGATATTAGATTCGTATACAGTATACCTAAAACTAAATCTCCTGAAAATTTTACAAAGTTTCAGTATTAAATAGGGGAGAAAATCTAACTTTAACTTTCTGCATTGACAAGTATTGGTTAGCTGTTACCGAAATTTCTAAAAAAAAATAATATGCAAATTTGATATTAGATTCGTATACAGTATACCTGAAACTAATTCTTCTGAAAATTTTACAAAGTTTCAGTATTAAATAAGGGAGAAAATCGAAACTTAACTTTCTGCATTGACAAGTATTGGTTAGCTGTTACTGAAATTTCAGAAAATTTATAATTAGCAAATTTGATATTAGATTCGTGTACAGTACACCTGAAACTAATTCTCCTGTAAATTTGACAAAGTTTCTGTATTAAATGAGGGCGAAAATCAAACACTTAACTTTCTTAATTGACAAGTATGGGTTAGCAATTACTGAAATTTCTGAAAATTTATTATTTGCAAATTTGATATTAGATTCGTATACAGTACACATAAAACTAATTCGTTTAAAAATTTGACAAACTTTCAGTATTAAATAGGGGAGAAAATCAAACACTTAACCTTCGTTATTGACAAGTATTGGTTAGCAGTTACTGAAATTTCTGATGATTTATAATTTGCAAATTTGATATTAGATTCGTGTACAGTACACCTGAAACAAATTCTCCTGAAAATTTGACAAACTTTCAGTATTAAATAAGGGAGATAATAGAAACTTAACTTTTTCTGCATTGACAAGTATTGGTTAGCTATTACTGATATTTCTGAAAATTTATAATTTGCAAATTTTATATTAGATTCGTGTCCAGTACACCTGAAACTAATTCTCCTAAAAATTTGACAAACTTTCAGTATTAAATAAGGGAGAAAATCAAACACTTAACCTTCGTTATTGACAAGTATTGGTTAGCTGTTACTGCAATTTTCAAAAATTTATAATTTGCAAATATAATATTAGATTCGTGTACAGTGCACATGAAATTAATTCTTCTGAAAATTTGACAGAGTTTCAGTATTAAATAGGGAAGAAAATCAAACACTTAACTTTCTGCATTGACAAGTATTGGTTAGCTGTCAGTGAAATTTCAGAAAATTTATAATTTGCACATTTGATATTAGATTTTTGTACAGTACACCTGAAACTAATTCTCCTGAAAATTTGACAAACTTTCAGTATTAAATAAGGGAGAAAATCGAAACTTAACTTTCTGCATTGACAAGTATTGGTTTGCTATTACTGAAATTTCTGAAAATTAATAATTTGCAAATTTGATATTAGATTCGTATACAGTCCACATGAAACTAATTCTCCTGAAAATTTGACAAAGTTTCAGTATTAAATAGGAGAGAAAATCAAACACTTAACCTTCGTTATTGACATGTATTGGTTTGCTGTTACTGAAATTTCTGAAAATTAATAATTTGCAAATTTGATATTAGATTCGTATACAGTATACCTGAAACTCATTCTCCTGAAAATTTGACAAACGTTCAGTATTAAATAAGGGAGAAAATCTAAACTTAACTTGATGCATTGATAAGTATTGGTTAGCTGTTACTGAAATTTCAGAAAATTTATAATTTGCAAATTTGATATTAGATTCGTGTACAGTACACCTAAATCTAATTTTCCTGAAAATTTGACAAATTTTTAGTATTAAATAGGGGAGAAAATCAAACTTTTAACTTTCTGCATTGACAAGTATTGGTTACTGAAATTTCTGAAAATTTATTAATTGCACAGAAATTACAGAATCTTAATTTTATAACATCTTAATCAAAATTGTTTTGCTGAATCTCTTTTAATCGCAGCTAATTTTTTTATACCACAAAATATATTCTTTTTACGTAAATATCCGATGTGCCGATTTTTAGCTGGTTCACACAGGAAGTTCCATTCAACATAGAAACACGGCGTTTATTTTTAGCCGCACTGAATATAGATTTCGTAAACATTATTTTATTACGAGAACGTAGGTGTTGTTGGACCGCCAAATAATAAAAAAGAAATATGAATTATGATGTGCGAATGAGAAATTTTGCTGTATTGTATCAACTGCCCGTATGTAATGTGTGTAAAAATATCTGAGATCAACATTCTCTAGAATTAGTGCAGATATTTTTAACCTGATAATATTCCCAACATATTTTCTGATTATAATTGTTTCGAAAGCCGTTATTATTTCTTTGGAATTAGTACAGATATTTTGAACCTGATAATATTCCCAACATATTTTCCGATCATAATTGATCCGAAAGCCTTTATTATTTCTCTGGAATTAGTGCAGATATTTTCACTCTACTTTTATTCCCAGCATATTTTCTGATTATAATTGATCCGAAAGCATTTATTATTTCTCTGGAATTAGTGCAGATATTTTCAACCTGCTATTATTCCTAACATATTTTCTGATTATAATTGATTTGAAAGCCTTTATTAGGTAGCTTCAAGGTATTTTAACTTTTGAAGACGATATCTTCAATTTAACAGATTTTAGGCCTGTATCTATAGTCCGTACTTGTGCTCAAGTTCTACTCAAGCCGTATATTTGGTTGCCTATTTTCTATATACGTTTATGCACCAAACGCAACCAATTATACGACTTGAGTTGAACTCAAGCTCAAGTACGGACTATACATACGGGCCTTAGTAGTGTTCCACACACTTTCATACCATAGAAGGTTTAATACCTTCTACATCTATTGATATGGGGCAAAAGTTTGTAATAACTAAGGGATCCAAGGTAATTAGAACTGAGACAAAACGAAAATGCTAGCCATAGGTTAGTTTAGGCTAGATTGTAAATCCTGTAAAACAATTGTAAATTATTGAAAGGTGTGAGAAGCATATAGATAAAATCTTGTGTTCAAATCAATTACCGTACAATTTGGGAACTACTCCTCCTAGATGCACTGTACTGATGAGACCTACCAGGTCGAAATCGGTCTATAGTTGTCCATGTAGGTGGTATCCAATTTGTGCACGAAACTTTTCATGAATTGTAATGTATTGCACAATTTGGGGACTACTCCTACATTTGGATGCATTGTACTGTTGAGACCCACCAGGTCTAAACCGGTCTACAGTTGTCCATGTAGGTGGTATCCAATTGTGCACGAAACTTTACATGAATTGTAAGATATTTTCAATAATTTTTGTTTTAGGTGGCGATGAATCCAAAGAACACTGTCTTCGACGCCAAACGTCTCATAGGTCGTAAGTTCGATGACCCGAAGATCCAGGACGACATGAAGCACTGGTCATTCACCGTGGTGAACGACTGCGGGAAGCCGAAGATCGAGGTGGAGTACAAGGGCGAGGTCAAGCGCTTCGCTCCTGAGGAGATCAGCTCGATGGTCCTCATTAAGATGAAGGAGATCGCCGAGACGTACCTTGGAGGAAAGGTTTGTGATGCTGTGATCACCGTTCCTGCGTACTTCAACGACTCGCAGCGTCAGGCTACGAAGGACGCAGGAGCAATTTCGGGCCTCAACGTCCTCAGGATCATCAACGAACCAACAGCTGCTGCATTGGCATATGGTTTGGACAAGAACCTGAAGGGGGAGAAGAACGTGTTGATCTTCGACTTGGGAGGCGGCACCTTTGACGTGTCCATTTTGACCATCGACGAGGGGTCTCTGTTTGAGGTCAAGTCCACCGCAGGTGATACGCATCTTGGAGGCGAAGATTTTGATAACCGTCTAGTCAACCACTTCGTCGAGGAGTTCAAGCGGAAGTTCAAGAAGGACCTCAGCGGTAACTCGAGGGCCCTTCGCAGGCTGCGCACAGCTTGCGAAAGAGCTAAACGCACGTTATCCTCAAGCACCGAAGCCTCCTTGGAGATTGACGCCTTACACGAAGGCGTCGACTTCTACTCCAAGGTGACACGGGCGAGATTCGAGGAGCTCTGCATGGACCTCTTTAGGTCAACCCTAGCCCCAGTCGAACGCTCGTTAACTGACGCGAAGCTTGATAAAGGGGCCATCCACGACGTTGTCTTAGTTGGTGGGTCCATCAGGATCCCCAAGATCCAGAAGATGCTGCAGGACTTCTTCTGCGGGAAGCCCCTGAATCTCTCCATCAACCCCGACGAAGCCGTAGCCTACGGTGCTGCTGTCCAAGCGGCCATCCTCACGGGAGACACCAGCTCCCAGATCCAAGACGTCCTTCTCGTCGACGTCGCACCTCTTTCATTGGGCATCGAAACTGCTGGAGGAGTTATGACCAAAATCGTCGAGAGGAACTCCAGGATTCCTTGCAAGCAGCAACAGACATTCACCACGTATTCTGATAACCAACCTGCAGTCACCATACAGGTAATTACTAAAGGAAAGCAACCATGGGAAAAGAGTTCTCACGAAATTAAAAAAAAACTCATCATTCATTTCCTTCAAATATTTTAATCTAGAGTTTGCAATTGTTGAAATAACTTTCCTATAATTTAGGACATAATTTTGAATAATATTTTGATATATTGAGAACATTTGGAATGTTCCTAGTGATTACCAGAAAATTGTTTTACGTTTTAAAAATTTCAAAAACTTAATTCCAAATCGGCAGTAGCAACAAGTTTTGGTTGGTTGCTAAGATAGCTTACCAACAACGAACTGAAACTTTTTTCTAGTGACGATTTGGAATGAAGTATTTGAAGAACAAATTTCAGTTGGCTGTTATAGCTTATCAACAACGAACAGAAACTTTTTTCTAGTGACGATTTGGAATGAAGTATTTGAAGAACAAATTTCAGTTGGCTGTTATAGCTTATCAACAACGAACTGAAACTTTATCTAGTGACGATTTGGAATGAAGTATTTGAAGAACAAATTTCAGTTGGCTGTTATAGCTTATCAACAACAAACTAAAACGTTTTTCTAGTGATGATTTGGAATGAAGTATTTGAAGTAAAAGTTTCAGTTGGTTGTTATAGCTTATCAACAACGAACTAAAACTTTTTTCTAGTGACGATTTGGAATGAAGTATTTGAAGAACAAGTTTCAGTTGGTTGGTATAGCTCATCAACAACGAACTCAAGCTTTTTTCTAGTGACTTTTTCTAATGAAGTATTTCAAGTAAAAGTTTCATTTGGTTGTTAGAGCTTATCAACAATGAACTGAAACTATTTTCTAGTGACGATTTAGAACGAAGCATTTGAAGTTCAAGTTTCAGTTAGTTGGTATAGCTTATCTACAACTGAAAAAAGTTTCAGCTAGTTGTTGATAAGCTAAAACAACCAGTTAAAACTTGTTTCTAGTGACGATTTGTAACGACGAATTTGAAATTCGTACGAAATTTTACTGATAACAATAAAAAGATATCTCATATCTTGGCGTTAAACAACTGAATGGTTTCAGGTCTTTGAGGGTGAAAGGGCGATGACCAAAGACAACAACCTCCTGGGAACCTTCAGCCTCAACGGCATTCCTCCGGCTCCTCGAGGCGTCCCCAAGATCGAGGTCACATTCGACCTGGACGCAAACGGAATCCTCAACGTATCCGCCAAGGACACCAGCACAGGTAAATCCGAGAAGATCACCATCACCAATGACAAGGGACGTTTGTCCAAGGAGGACATCGACAGGATGCTCAGCGAGGCCGAGAAGTACAAGGCTGAAGATGAAAAGCAACGTGAGAGGATCACCTCGCGGAATCAGCTTGAAGGATACATCTTCAGTGCCAAACAGGTAACTTTGTAGTGCAGCAGATTAGCAAGACGATAATTATCAGACGAAATTGTTTCATGGACTATAACTATACTCTATTTAAAAACTAGGAGGAGTGATTCAAATTAGGCGCGCGAATGCCTACACCAGTGATTGGCTGAAAGCACGCCCATTTCACAAGGCACCAAATCGCCGTTTTTAACGGATATAACCTCAATTTGAAGCGTCAGCGAGTCGCAACTGTCACTCTTATTATACTACAGTAACCATTGCAATTTTGACTGATAATAATAATTGTTTTGATGAAAATCATTCAAATTTGACATATTAACTGAGTTTTGACAGAAATAATTGAAAATTTGACAGTCTCGATAAAAATAATTGCAATTTTAATACATTTGATTGAAAATTTGACAGAAATCATTAAAATTTGACATAATAATTTAGGTTTTGACACAAATAATTGAAAATTTGGCTCTAACGACTAAAATTTTGACTGAAAATAATAATTATTTTGATAAAAATCATTCAAATTTGACATATTAACTGAGTTTTGACAGAAATAATTGAACATTTGACAGTCTCGATAAAAATAATTGCAATTTTAATACATTTGATTGAAAATTTGACAGTAACCATTAAAATTTGACGTATTAATTTAGGTTTTGACATAAGTACTTGAAAATTTGACCCTAACCATTGCAATTTTGACTGATAATAATAATTGCTTTGATAAAAATCATTCATATTTAACATGTTAATTGAGTTTTGACAAAAATAATTGAAAATTTGGCAGTCTCGATAAAAAGCATTGCAATTTTAATACATTTCATTACAAATTTGGTAGTAATCATTAAAATTTGACATATTAATATAGGTTATGACACAAATAATTAAAAATTTGACCGTAACCATTACAATTTTGACTGATAATAATAATTGTTTTGATGAAAATCATTCAAATTTGACATATTAACTGAGTTTTGACAGAAATAATTGAAAATTTGACAGTCTCGATAAATATCATTGCAATTTTAATACATTTCATTACAAATTTGGCAGTAATCATTAAAATTTGACATATTTATACAGGTTATGACACAAATAATTAAAAATTTGACAGTAACCATTAAAATTTTGACTGATAATAATTGCTTTGATAAAAATCATTCATATTTAACATATTAACAGAGTTTTGACAGAAATAATTGAAAATTTGACAGTCTTGATAAAAATAATTGCAATTTTAATACATTTGATCGAGAATTTTACAGTAATCATTAAAATTTGATATTTTAATTTAGGTTTTGGCACAAGTACTTGAAAATTTGTCCCTAACCATTGCAATTTTGACTGATAATAATAATTATTTTGATGAAAATCGTTCAAATTTGACATAGTTACTGAGTTTTGAGAGAAATAATTGAAAATTTGACAGTCTCGATAAAAATCATTGCAATTTTAATACATTTGATTGAAAATTTGACAGTACTAATTAAAATTTGACATATTAATTTAGGTTTTGACACAAGTACTTGAAAATTTAACAGTAACCATTGCAATTTTGATTGATAATAATAATTGTTTTGATGATAATCATTCAAATTTGACATATTAACTGAGTTTTGACAAAAATAATTGAATATTTGACAGTTTCGATAAAAATAATTGCAATTTGAATACATTTGATTGAAAATTTGACAGTAATCATTAAAATTTGACATAATAATTTAGGTTTTGACACAAATAATTGAAAATTTGGCAGTAACAACTCAAATTTTGACTGATAATAATAATTGGTTTGATGATAATTAAACATCATATATTTATGATGTCTGATGATTATATATATATATATATATATATATATATATATATATATATATATATATATTTAGTTAACATATTAACTGAATTTTAACAGAAGTAATTGAAAATTTGAGAGTAACAGTAAGTTGACAAAAATCATTCACAATTGAGAGATATTGTTGAAAATATTAAGTGCGACAGAAATAATTAATATCTTGATAAATATCTTTAAAATTTTAACACATATAATGAAAAAATTGATAGTATTCATTAAAATTTTATATATTAATTGAGTTGTTGGCAGAAATAATCGAAAATTTAATAACAACCATTGAAATTTTCATAAAGTAATGAAAGGTTTGACATAAACTGAGTACTTTATTATAATAAAATGGTTTTTAAAACTTATTTATTTGAAATACTGCTATAACTTAATCTACTGCTAAAAGGGCTAGCATTTGACATTCATTTGTGATAATTGATAGTAATTACCGAAAATTTGACATATATTATTGAAACTGTGACAGAATATTAACAATAATAATAATAATCCATACTACTACTCATCCATATTTGGAAGTTCGAGTTGGACATCTCCATAATAATAATTGAAAATTTGACAGTTATCAATTAAATTTCACATATTATTAGAGGTTTTGACAGACAAATTGAATCTTTTACAGTAGCCAGTGAAATATTGACAGAGTAATCGTATGTTTGACATAAATGAATACTTCATTATAATAAAAATTGTTTTGATACTTTTTTTGTTTGAAATACTATAACTTAAATTACTACTAAAAACAAACAGTATTTGATATACAAAAATGTATCTTTTCTAGCGAATCTGTTACAATTGATAGTAATCACTGAAAATTTGACATATATTTATATATTACACAAGTTTATATATTAGCGAAGTTTTTGGCAGAAATCATTGAAATTGTTATACATATACTTGAAAATTTGACAGTAATCATAAAATTTGACATATTAATTCAGGTTTTGACAGAAACATTTAAACTTTGACAGCAACTATTGAGATTTTGACAGAGTAATGGAAAGTTTGACAGAAATTGAATATTCAAATGTATGTTACTTTTCGATAAAAAAAAGTTTTACTGCACCACAAAAATTAACACGTCGTAAAGTTGCAAATTGGTTATCATTGAATTAAACAAAAAATCACCACGAAATGGGGATGAAAAATTCTAACCATTACATTTATATTATTTTAGGCTGTTGAAGATGCACCAGGTGATAAGCTAAATAGATTTATCAGATTGGACGCAACATTGTTTGGTGTTTATAAACCTAATTATGTTTGTTACTACTTTTGGAGCCTTAGAAGCAACATGCTTGGTGTTCATAAACCTAACTACATTTGTTACTACTTTTGGAGCCTTAGAAGTAACTGGGTATCTTAAAGCTTCTAAAGCTTGGATAAAAACTGTTCACTGCACCACAAAAATTAACAAGTCATAAAGTTGCAAATTGGTTATCATTGAATTAAACAAAAAATCACCACAAAAATTTGGATGAAAACTTCTAACCATTACATTTATAGTATTTTAGGCTGTTGAAGAAGCACCAACTGATAAGCTAAATAGATTGATAAGATTGGAAGCAACACTGTTTGGTGTTTATAAACCTGATTAAGTTTGTTACTACTTTTGGAGGCTTAGAAGTAACTGAATATCTTAGAGCTTTGAAAGTTCAACAGTAGTACCTGACATCTCGATAAAAATCATTGCAATTTTAATACATTCGATTGAAAATTTGACAGTAACCATTAAAATTTGACGTATTAATTTAGGTTTTGACACAAGTCCTTGAAAATTTGACCGTAACCATTGCAATTTTGACTGATAATAATAATTGCTTTGATAAAAATCATTCATATTTAACATATTAACTGAGTTTTGACAAAAATAATTGAAAATTTGACAGTCTCGATAAAAATCATTGCAATTTTAATACATTTCATTACAAATTTGGCAGTAATCATTAAAATTTGACATATTAATATAGGTTATGACACAAATAATTAAAAATTTGACAGTAACCATTAAAATTTTGACTGATAATAATAATTGTTTTGATGAAAATAATTCAAATTTGACATATTAACTGAGTTTTGACAGAAATAATTGAAAATGTGACAGTTTCGATAAAAAATATTGCAATTTTAATACATTTGATTGAAAATGTATCAGTCATCATTAACATTTGACATATTAATTTAGGTTTTGAAAGTACTTGAAAATTTGACAGTAACCATTGCAATTTTGACTGATAATTATAATTGTTTTGATAAAAGTCATTCAAATTTAACATTTTAACTGAGTTTTGAGAAAAATAATTGAAAATTTGACAGTCTCGATAAAAATCATTGCAATTTTAATACATTTCATTGAAAATTTGACAGCAACAGTAATATTTGACATATTAATTTAGGTTTTGACACAAATAAATAAAAATTTGACAGTAACCATTAAAATTTTGACTGATAATAATAATTGCTTTGATGAAAATCATTCAAATTTGACATATTAACTGAGTTTTGAGTTAAATAATTGAAAATTTGACAGTTTCGATAAAAATTATTGCAATTTTAATACATTTGATTGAAAATTTGACAGTAGTCATTAAAATTTGACATATTAATTTAGGTTTTGACACAAGTACTTGAAAATTTGACAATAACCATTGCAATTTTGACTGATAATAATAATTGTATTGATGACAATCATTAAAATTTAACATATTAACTGAGTTTTGACAAAAATAATTGAAAATTTGACAGTCTCGATAAAAATAATTGCAATTTTAATACATTTGATTGAAAATTTGACAGTAGTCATTAAAATTTGACGTATTAATTGAGGTTTTGACACAAGTCCTTGAAAATTTGACCGTAACCATTGGAATTTTGACTGATAATAATAATTGCTTTGATAAAATCATTCATATTTAAAACACTAACTGAGTTTTGACAAAAATAATTGAAAATTTGACAGTCTCGATAAAAATCATGGCAATTTTAATACATTTCATTACAAATTTGGCAGTAATCATTAAAATTTTACATATTAATATAGGTTATGACACAAATAATTAAAAATTTGACAGTAACCATTAAACTTATGACTGATAATAATAATTGTTTTGATGAAAATCATTCAAATTTGACATATTAACTGACATATTAACATTTATATAATTTTAGGCTGTAGAA
The DNA here is from genome assembly GCA_951805005.1 of Othius punctulatus. Taxonomy (NCBI): domain Eukaryota; kingdom Metazoa; phylum Arthropoda; class Insecta; order Coleoptera; family Staphylinidae; genus Othius; species Othius punctulatus. The sequence goes on from OX638143.1 coordinate 10,008,898, forward strand.
GATGCACCAGGTGATAAGCTGAATGCCGACGACAAGAAACTGGTCCAAGACAAGTGCACAGCTGTTCTGAATTGGCTGGATGCCAACCAGCTGGCTGAAAAGGACGAGTTCGAGGATAAGCTGAAGGAGTTGCAGAAGGACTGCTCGCCGATTATGATGAAGCTCCATCAAGGAGGCGGCGGAGGCGGCGGAGCTCAGGCTGCACCTGGAGGTCCTGGAGGACCCAAGGTGGAGGAGGTGGATTAGGCTGGCCCTAAGTTGCTGCTATTTGGACGAGCTTTGGAGTGCATAACCCGGTGGCTTGAGTCGCGCGTAATATAGTTTATTTAATACTTTTGTACCTAATTATTTATTTTGGTTAATAAATTTTTCTTGCTTCGAATTTTAAAATTAATTAGTTAAGAAATTATATAAAAATCATACTGGAAAGTGAAACAAGAATTTATTACACATTTTTTTCACAGATGTAGATGGATGGCCAATACGTCTGTAAATATGGTTGCAGATTACAATTTCTGTAGAACTAATATTTGTGGAATTTACTTAATTCCAATACTGCCAAAACTATATGCTAGTTTACAATTTTTCAATTTGCTACTCACTTTAGTCAAAAATTTGTAAACTATATGCTAGTTTACAATTTTTCAATTTGCTACTCACTTTTTGACTAAAGTGAGTAGCAAATTGAAAAATTGTAAACTAGCATATAGTTTTGGCATAAAATTTTGTTATAAATCTATAATATCTTTGCAGCTTTATGAAATGCATTCATTATGTAACAATATCATTTGAAGATACCTTATTATCTTGGCACACGTATAGTTTTAGAAGGCATTAGAGATTAAGAATTAAAAAAATATATTAACGAAGAATTAAAAACAAATCATTTAACACGAAATTACTTCAATTAAAACTCAGATTTCCCCTTTTTAATAAAAAGGCATTATTATTTATGTTTCATAATATCAATAGTTTCATCAATTTTTTATTGTTTAAATCTACATTTCGTTCACCAACAGTATGAAAATACAAACTAAAAACTAAGGAGAATTTTTAGTTTTTATTTTCTCAACTAAGAAGTTCATGCAAAAATGAAATGTACATTTAAACAATAATAAATGTCTTTTTGGGAAAAATGAAATGAGTTTTAATTTAAAAACTTTCACTCATCACTAAAAATGAAATTACTTATTTATATTTTGTAAAGTATCAAATATGGGTTAGAAACTTAGTATTTTTATACTTTTTACAGATTTCCCTTTTAACAAAAAGACATTTGTTATTGTTTAAATGTACATTTCGTTCACCTACAGTATGAAAATACAAACTCAAAACTAGGGAGAATTTTGGGGAGTTTCATGTTCATGTATAAATGAAATGAACATGCAAACAATAATAAAAGTCTTTAATTTAAAAACTTTCACTCATCACCAAAAATGAAATTACTTTCTATATCTAAATTCTGAAATTTCTTAATCTATTTTTTTAAACTGTCAAATATGGGTTAGAAACTTAGTCTTTTTATACTTAGTACTACTTTATAGTTATAGAACTTATACCACATTAGACTTATACATTTATTATGTAGCAATATTAAAAATTAGAATAATTAGAGAACATTTAAAGGAGAGAAACCAAAATACAGGAAATATATACACTGTTATATATATATATATATATATAAATATATACACTTACCACTCATACTTTTAGATTTTCTTATCGTTATGGGCGATCGTAGTTAATGCACTGATGCGGATAATAAATCAGCAGATTATAGATTAGTAACGATGTTATTCAAATTTGTACAATTGATCTGCCTACAATACGCACAATCCTAAACCTATTCCTACCTATACATCAAGGCTGAATTACCATGCAATTAAGACCTTTCTCAGAAAAAGGTGCTTCTGAGGACAATACAGTTTTCAGGATAATTTGTCTATCTTGAGCACAATGGGGGAGCCAATTGTAGCAAATCGCTACTTTAGGGTTGCCACCTTTCCCTGTTTAGCAAGGAGTCTACAGACTTAATACAGTAAAAATTCTATAAATGCAACTCTTGTAAATGCAACATTTTCTATTAGCAACTCTATATAAAAGCAACAATATTTGATTCACTTTTTTACATAACTGCAACTTATGACATATGACAGATCTAATCTTAACTGGTTGTAATTATGTTGTTTCTTGTTGTGTTCTACGTTTTATAATCAATTCGATAATAGCAACACTCTTTTATAATACAACTTTTTTTGACAAATAGAATCAGGCCTGTTGCATTTACAGTCATGCTCACATAAATCTAGTACAAAAAACTAGGTTACAATAGCAATTTTATATGGCAATGTCAATATGTTTGTACTAGATTTATGTGAGCATGACTGTACATGTAGTGTTTCCTGATGTGTGTAAACTTTGTAAATAAGTACTGGCATTAATAAACTATTACTATTTATCGAATTTCTACTGTATTGCATATTCTCATCTAATTTCGTAATTATTTTTCCATTCGATTGGAAATAATAACTGCAATATCTAATAAGGCAGATCACAATTTGGCTATAAAAAGTACTCGTACATCATATATACACGAAATTGTGAATCAAATTAAATGTAAATTGGACATTTTTATGCACCTCCCTGCAAAATTTCAGTATTCGTGGAACTATAATTGAAGAGATATTCATGTTTTTCCGGTTATTTTCTCGATTTGACAGCTTCTAATGACAGCTGTCAAAATTCTGACTACTCTAAATGAAAGCCGGAAGGAACTTCAATTAGCAGTCATCTGAAATATTTGTATTTTGAGAGAATTGTATATGGAATTTTGAAAGTTGTGGTGCATTTGCTCTTTAAACTTGTAAGTGTAAGTTAAACATGTAGACGAAATTATGAATCAAATTAAATGTAATTTGGACATTTTTATGCACTTTCCTGCAAAATTTCAGTATTCGTGGAACTATAACTGAAGAGATATTCATGTTTTTCCGGTTATTTTCTCGATTTGACAGCTTCTTATGACAGCTGTCAAAATTCTGACTACTCTAAATGAAAGACCGAAGGAACTTCAATTTGCAGTCATCTGAAATATTTGTATTTTGAGAGAATTGTATATGGAATTTTGAAAGTTGTGGTGCATTTGCTCTTTAAACTTGTAGGTGTAAGTTAAACATGTAGACGAAATTATGAATCAAATTAAATGTAATTTGGACATTTTTATGCACTTTCCTGCAAAATTTCAGTATTCGTGGAACTATAACTGAAGAGATATTCATGTTTTCCCGTTATTTTCTCGATTTGACAGCTTCTTATGACAGCTGTCAAAATTCTGACTACTCTAAATGAAAGCCCGAAGGAACTTCAATTTGCAGTCATCTGAAATATTTGTATTTTGAGAGAATTGTATATGGAATTTTGAAAGTTGTGGTGCATTTGCTCTTTAAACTTGTAGGTGTAAGTTAAACATGTAGACGAAATTATGAATCAAATTAAATGTAGTTTGGACATTTTTATGCACCTCCTTACAAAATTTCAGGATTCATGGAACTATAATTGAAGAGATATTCATGTTTTTCCTGTTATTTTCTCGATTTGACAGCTTCTTATGACAGCTGTCAAAATTCTGACTACTCTAAATGAAAGCCTAAAGGAACTTTAATTTTCAGTCATCTAAAATATTTGTATATTGACAGAATTGTATATGGAATTTTGAAAGTTGTGATACATTTGCTCTTAAAACTTGAACAGTTTTTAATGGTATGTAGTAAACAATTTGACAGATGGAATCTTTATAGAAGAAGCCAACAATTTGGTTAATTTAAGCAACAACCTCCTGAAAATGTTACATTTGTGGAGAATTTTAGCTGAGTTTTTAAGTTTTTGGTACATATATTATGAATTTTTAATACAGCTAATTTCCTTCCCAACCTCCTTTGAAAGTTTTTGAGCATTTGTTATGATATTTTCATTGAAAGGCAAATAATTTCAGAAATAGAGGTTATAATATTTTCAGAAGATTGTTTTGGATTAATCAGTTATAGTTAATGCCAGATGACATGTCACTTTTCACATAAAACCGAAATCCCCATGAGAATTAATTTGAAAACCGTGACAGTTGTTTTGAGCCATAACATTTTTCCCTTCATCCCGTAGAAATCAAGTGACTTTAAACTCACTATCATACCATAATAAACTACGATGCTTCAAGAGATTCATTTGCATTTCTGTTGACCAGTCCGACAGGACCGAGGAGGGACTTCAGTGTTATATGAAAAGTGACACGTCATTTGGCATTAACTATAACTGTTTAATCCAAAATAACCTTCTGAAAATATTATAACCTGAAATTATTTGCCTTTCAAGTTTTTTTTTGAAAGTTTTTGTGCATTTGTTATGAAATTTTCTTTGAAAGGCAAATAATTTTAGGTTATAATATTTTCAGAAGGTTGTTTTGGATTAAACAGATATAGTTAATGCCAGATGACATGTCACTTTTCATATAAAACTGAAGTGCCTCCTCGGTCCTGTCGGACTGGTCAACAGAAATGCAAATTAATCTCTTGAAGCATCGTAGTTTATTATGGTATGATAGTGAGTTTAAAGTCACTTGATTTCTACGGGATCAAGGGAAAAATGTTATGGCTCAAAACAACTCTCACGGTTTTCAAATTAATTCTCATGGGGATTTCGGTTTTATGTGAAAAGTGACATGTCATCTGGCATTAACTATAACTGTTTAATCCAAAACAACCTTCCGAAAATATTATAACTTTTATGTCTGAAATGATTTGCCTTTCCATGAAAATTTCATAACATATGCACAAAAACTTTCAAAGAAAGTTGGGAAGGAAATTACCTCTATTGACATTTTATAATAAATGTACCAAAAACTTAAAAATTCAGCTAAAATTCTCCACAAATGTAACACTTTCAGGAGGTTGTTGCTTAAATTAACCAAATTGTTGGCTTCTTCTATAAGGATTCCATCTGTCAAATTATTATCTGGCATGGACTATACCAGCGTTTTTTGGATTAAAGTTAAAGACTTTTATGCATTTCTTATGACAATTCAGTTGAAGTGACATGTACCAATTTTAATTTTCAACGATCTCAATATTTGCAATATTGGAGATAATTTTTTTAAAGATTTTTTTATATTTTTGGTACAGTCATGCTCACTTATATAGTATAAACATATTGACATTGCTATATAATATTGCTATTGTAACCTTTCGTCTACAAGATGTATGTGAGCATGAATGTACATTACCTACTTGTAAAATTATCTTAGTGAAATAACGTTTCAACTGTCAGAAATTTTATTTTTTTGAAGAAATTCCGATTGTTTTTTCGAGTATTCGAGCTTTCAAGAATGAGTACAATCATTGATGATTGGCTCATTGATTTCTGAAGGAATTTTCTAAATTTTCCAGTATTCGCCATGACTTTTTTTTTATTAAGAAGAAACTTTAGCGAATAACTTCTAAAAACTTTTTTAAACTGCGAATTTTAGAATCAATTGTGTATTGTTAAAGGAGGGTTATATAATGTGTTTTGTCTTGTTTTCTTCTCAGTACAAATGTCTACTGAAGATGTCCACGTAGTGGTTGAAATGTACATTTAGAGAAATAAATGTCGTTGTGAAAAAGGATAATTTGTTATTTTTCTTTAGAATTGATTATCTGAACTTTTGATTTTTTTTAAATTTGTGTCATTGCATTAGAATTGCTATCATGAAGTTCAATTAGAATGAATTATATAGATTGTGTGGTCATTGATTTCTGTGGCAATTCTGAAAATGTTGCAGCTTTAGATATCAGATTTTAAATGATGTTTTTGGTTTTTGTACATTACTTACAATTTTTTTTTATAAATAAGTCGAATTTACATTTTCAACCATTTTTGAAAGTTTCAGTGCACGTGTTGTGGAATTTACATTAAAAAAAACAAGTAGTTTCAGAAAAAACAGGTTACAACCTTCTGAAAATGATATATTTTTTAAGGATATTTGATTGATGTTAAAGATTTTTGTACATTTCTTGTGATAATTTAATTGTGCAACTAATGAATTTTACTTTCCAACCTTTTTGAAATATTCAGTTTTGAACATCACCTTTGAATGAGTTTTCAAATTTTAAGTACTTTACTTAAATTAAATTACTGAAATTATCTTAGAATGAAATGCACTTAATATTGCTGCATATTGCTGAATATGAAGTTCAATTAGAATGAATTATATAGATTGTGTGGTCATTGATTTCGGTGGCAATTCTCTAAATGTTGCAGCTTTAGATATCAGATATTAAATGATATTTTTGGTTTTTGTACATTACATATGCAATTTTCTATAAATAAGTCGAATTTACATTTTCAATCATTTTTGAAAGTTTCAGTGCACATGTTGTGGAATTTACATAGAAAAAACAAGTAATTTCAGAAAAAACAGGTTATAACTTTCTGAAAATGATATCATTTTCAAGAACTTTGGATTGATGTTGAAGATTTGTGTGCTATTCTTGTGAAAATGTAGTTGAGCAACTAATGTGTGAATTTTACTTTCCAACCTTTTCGAAATGTGCAGTTTTGAACATCATTTTCGAATGAATTTTAAAGTATTAGTTACTTAACTTAGATTACTAAAGTTATCATAGAATGAAACAACATTTCATAAAATCTGAAATGACAGATCTTTTAAGAAATTCAGTTTTTTTTTTAGTTAATGCCATATTTGTATTATTATTAATAACGTGAGTTATAAGTACTATTATTAATAACGTGAGTTATTAGTATTATTATGAAACAGGTTTTTCACGTTATTATTAATAACGTGAGTTATTAGTATTATTATGAGACAGGGTTTTCACGTTATTATTAATAACGTGAGTTATTAGCATTATTATTAAACAGGGTTTTCATGAATGAAGCAATAAAACCATAGGGTCATTAATTTGTGTGAAACTTCTCAAATTATTCAGATTTCGGTATGACTTTTTTTTATTGAGAATAAACTTGTGAATTTTAGAATAAATTATCTGAACTTTTGATGTTTCTTTTCAATTTTGTGTCATTGCAATTGACATTGCTATCATGAAGTTCAATTAGAATGAAGGATATAGATTGTGTGGTCATTTATTTCTGAGGCAGTTCTCAAAATGTTGCATTTTTAGATAGCAGATTTTAAATGATATTTTTGGTTTTTGTACATTACTTACATTTACTGTACATTACTGTAATTTACATTTTCAGCATTTTTTTTAAGTTTTCGTGTATGTGTTATAGAATTTACATAGAAAAAAGAAATAATTTCAGAAATACAGGTTACAACTTTCTGAAATAGCTTATATAGAGCATAATATTGAAGATATTAAGGAAGTAAAATTGATTTTTAATGAATGAAAATGAAAAATAATTTTCAAGGATTTAGGATTGATCTTCTATTGAACTTCAATTGAACTTCATGATAGCAATTGACATTGCTATCATGAAGTTCAATTAGAAAGAAAGAAATAGATTTTGTGGTCATTGATTTCTGAGGGAGTTCTCAAAATGTTGCACCTTTAGACAGCAGATTTTAAATGATATTTTTTGTTTTTGTACATTACTTACATTTACTGTATATTACTGTAATTTACATTTATCTTTTAAAGTTTTCTTGAATGTGTTATGGAATTTACACAGAAAAAACAAACAATTTCGAAAATACAGGTTACAACTTTCTGAAAATGATATCATTTTCAAGAACTTTGGATTGATGTTGATGATTTGTGTGAAAATCTATTCTTGTGAAAATGTAGTTGAACAACTAATGTGTGAATTTTACTTTCCAACCTTTTCGAAATGTGTAGTTTTGAACATCATTTTCGAATGAATTTTAAAATATAAGTTACTTAACTTAGATTACTGAAGTTATCATAGAATGAAACAACATTTCATAAAATCTGAAATCTCCGATTTTTTAAGAAATTCAGTTTTTTTAGTTTGTGCCATATTAGTATTATTATTAATAACGTGAGTTATAAGTATTATTATTATTAATAACGTTAGTATTTTTTAGTTTGTGCCATATTAGAATTATTATTAATAACGTGAGTTATAAGTATTATTATTATTAATAACGTGAGTTATTAGTATTATTATTAAACAGGGTTTTCATGAATGAAGCAATAAAATCATGAGGTCATTAATTTCTGTGGATATTTTCAAATTCTCCAGTTTTAGACATGACATGTTGAAGGTTTTTTTATTGACATCACTTACGACATGTTTTTAAAGTAGTAGAATAATTTTTCTTCGCCATTCTGTAAAAATTCAGTGTTCGAGGAACTAAAATCGCAGACATATTCATGTTTTTCATGTTATTTTGTCGATTTGACAGCTTCCTATGACAGCTTTTAAAATTCTGACAACATCAAATTAAAGCCTGAATTTTTCTGCATCATACTACAAAATTTCAGTATTCTGGGAACTATAATCGCAGAAATATTCATGTTTTTTTCAATTATTTTTTCAATTTGACAACTTCCTATGATAGCTGGATATTATCAGTTGAAATCTGTCATATTTTCATGTACTGTCAAAGTCAAAATTCTGACTATATCTAATTAAAGCCTGAATTTTTCTGCACCATACTGCAAAATATCGGTATTCGGGGAACTGCAATCGCAGAAATTTTCACGTTTTTTTCAGTTATTTTTTTCAATTTGACAACTTCCTATAATAGCTGGATATTATCAGTTGAAATCTGTCATGTTTTCATGTCACTGTCAAAGTCAAAATTCTGACTATATCTAATTAAAGCCGGAATTTTTCTGCACCATACTGCAAAATATCGGTATTCGGGGAACTGTAATCGCAGAAATTTTCACGTTTTATCAGTAATTTTTTCGATTTGACAACTTTGTATGACAACATTTCGGCTATATCAAATTAAAGCCTGCATTTTTTCTGCACCATATTGCAAAATTTCAGCATTCGGGGAACAATAATCGCAGAAATATGCACGCTTTTTTCAGTTATTTTTGAGATTTAATTTCAATATTTCCTCAACTGAAATTGCAGAGATAGTAACATCTTTCCTGTTATTTTTTTATAATGACAGATATAATTTTCTGTTATATATATATATATATATATATATATATATATATATATATATATATATATATATATATATATATATATATAATCGATCTTTATTGGGCTATCGACCCCATATGGGGTCTTTCCGCCTTTTTTCTGTTATTTTTTCGATTTGATAACTTCCTATGCCAGTCAAAGTCAAAATTCTGAATACACTATACTAAACCTAAAATATTCGGCAATACAAAATATGCATTTAAGAAATTTTAAGTAATTTTAGTAATTTCCTACAATCATCGCTTACTGAAACACATCCTGGTAAATGTGCAGTAACGAGATTTGCATAGCAGCGGATTAAGAAACAAAGGTCAAGACAGGTAAGAAAGATGGTCATCTAAGGGTGAGGGCTAATCGGCTAGCCACGTCATCAGCAATACAGACAATAAGCAACCCTAATGCACTTATACTTTATTGCTCAAAATTCCATTTCGCACATTTCAATGTATTTTCTTTCAGTGCCAAAAATTACGTTTACAGCCACGAGGTGGGGGTAATATAAATAGGATCCCGAGGGATGTTCGGCGACTTGCCAGCTGACCACAAGCAAGAGAGGTGGTTCGCTCTCCATCCAGCCAAATTGTGTTTTCTTTGGTACATTTTCATCACCAACAACGATGGGCCTCGCTGAAGCAGTGGACACCAGAAACTCTACAAGAAACAGGTAGTCATCAAAGAAACCATTTGCTATTTACACTTTTCAAAAAAACACGTTTTTATGTTCCATATTTTGTGGACACCAGAAACTTTACAAGAAACAAGTAGTCATCAAAGAAACCATTTGCTATTTTCACTTTTCAAAACCACGTTTTTATTTTGTTATATATTTTGAACTTAATTTTTTTATTAATTATATTTTCATTGCACCAAGATTATGGCAAAAATAATCATTTGCCATAAGCCAACTTGGTGTGTTACTGATCTACAAAATCACAATTTTTTCAAAAATTTCTCATTTCCATTACATTTTTTGAACTTCTGTTTTGTTATAAAAAATATACTTATTTTGATACCGTAGTTTTTTGTTCAATATTTTGAACTTATTTTTTTTAATTAATTATATTTTCATTGCACCAAGATTATGGCAAAAATAATCATTTGCCATAAGCTAACTAGGTGTGTTACTGATCTATAAAATCACAATATTTTCAAAGATTTCTCATTTCCATTACATTTTTTGAACTTCTGTTTTGTTATAAAAAATTTACTTATTTTGATACCTTAGTTTTCAATAGGCACTATCAAATGTCTGGACGTTCAAAATTCAAAGTGCCGCAATTCTCTTTACCCCAAATTTTGTCTAAAACGTACATATAGTCAATCAGTAATTAATTATTTAGCAATAGCAAAACGTGTCCAAATAACGTGGATTACCTCTCAGGCTTGGCCACTGGTCACTGGTCAGGTTCAGATTTTTTTATTTTTTTATATAAACTTTGGGTTATTACCCATTCGCCATAGTCTTGGCACAAAAAAAAAAAAAACTACAACAAATATGTTTGAAAATTGTATTTAAAATAATATATTAGCTGCAAGAAAAAAAAAATCTAAAATAATCATTGGTATGAGATTGATTTTTAATTATGTACCTCAATAAATCATAACAATAATTTCTAATCTACAGCAAACAAACAGGTAGTGATTGATTATTAATTATTTACCAATTAATTAAGTTTAAACAAATAAAGAGCTGAAACAATTGCTAATTAACATAATATAATATTTATGATTTAGCAAGTTATCAACGTTTTGTTGATGGCTTTACTTACCACACTTACAGAATACAATATTACAAAATACAAAAAATGGTTATAATATTAATGAAAATTCCTTATATTATATAAACACGATATTACAAACATTACAAACTAATATTAAGTTAGTTTTTATGTTATTTACAATTTTCTACATATCGGCTTTATGAAATCTGTGAGGTTGTAAATTACTGTTTGATAGCATGCATTTGTTTCGTATTCAAGTTGTTTAAAGTTTAAATAACTTGAATACGAAACAAATGCATGCTATCAAACATTAATTGGAAACTAAGTTAATTCCGTAATTAGTTAAGCTGACGTTAATTTCAGCTTGCGTTAATGTAAGTCGAATTATTAAAATAAAATTAACTTGATATAAATAATGGAGTTACTTCTGAAAAGTCATTACAAACAATATTAAGTTAGTTTTTATGTTATTTATTATTTCCTACATATCCTACATATTCAAGTTGTTTAAAGTTTAAACAAAACTTGAATACGAAACAAATTCATGCTATCAAACATTAAATTAAAACCTTACAGATTTCATAAGGCCGATAGGAAATAATAAATAACATAAAAACTAACTTAATATTGTTTGTAATGACATTTCAGAAGTAACTCCATTATTTATATGCAAGTTAATTTTATTTTAATAATACAATTTTACATTAACGCAAGCTGAAAATAACTTCAGCTTAACTAATTACAGAAATAACTTAGTTTCTAATTATAAACGAGTCAGTTTTAATATAACACAATCCAATCAATCCAATATTTATCAAAACTGAACCAGAAAAAAATGCACAAAAGTATCTTTATTTCTATATAAGCGAAGCTATTACATTGTGGAAATAAGACTAAATCAAAATAACAATATTTAGCACAAAAGTAATGAAATTTTGAACTTTGAGTTATTGAGTAAACGACTTTTAATTTGGTAAAAGTAAATAATAGCGAAGGTATTACATTGTGGAAATAACACTAAATCAAAATAACAATATTTAGCACAAAACTAATGAAATTTTGAACTTTGAGTTATTGAGTTAACGACTTTTAATTTGGTAAAAGTAAATAATAGCGAAGGTATTACATTGTGGAAATAAGACCAAATCAAAATAACAATATTTAGCACAAAACTAATGAAATTTTGAACTTTGAGTTATTGAGTTTACGACTTTTAATTTGGTAAAAGTAAATAATAGCGAAGGTAATACATTGTGGAAATAAGACTAAATCAAAATTATAATATTTAGCACAAAAGTAATGAAATTTTGAACTTTGAGTTATTGAGTTAACGACTTTTAATTTGGTAATAGGAGCAGATCAGAATTATTTTGTGAAACTGTAGTTCATCTAACATTAATTACTTATAATATTCTATAAGTTTTAAATTAATTGTTATAGAATATTTAACATATATACATGTATTTTGTATTCAACTATAATTGTATAATTATAAAATTTTATAAACAATTATTTTTAGATGAACTATAGTTTTGGCAGAAAACTGTACAGTTTGTAGACATTATAATTAATACAAAAATGATTATATTTAACTTAACTACATATTTCCTTTTGCATAAAAATTTGCTACGTTGCAATTTAATAAAAAAATATGTCATTATTAATAGTTAACTAGGCATTTGTATAGTCTGTGTTAACATAATAATTTAATAAATTACAACGTAGCAAAAATATTATTAGGAATTTTTTAACTAAAGTACGAATTATCAATTTCCGATAACATAAAAATATGTTATAATAAGAATTAAAAAAAATAAAAAAAACGAAAAAAACTAGACTAGTTATATATATATATATATATATATATATATATATATATATATATATATATATATAGTTTAGAAATTACTCTATAGTTTTTAAAACGAGCATCAGCTGATTATATTATAATTCATGTTTTACTTTAATTAAGATTAATTTAAATATTGTAAATTTTGTAAATAACTTTCTTGAATTCAGAATTATAAAAGTAATTATATATTTAGTTTAGAAATTACTGTACAGTTTTTAAATGAGTTTCAGCTGATTATATTATCATTCATGTTTTACTTTAATTAAGATTGATGCAAATTTTGTAAATAACTTTCGAGAATTCAGAATTATAAAATTTCCTGTATTGTAATATACGAAAACAAAAGGAAAACAAAATATTATGTGGTGACATTAAAAATGAGTCAATTAAGAGACAGTATTGTTACTTAATAAATGAATTTTCAAATGTATAATTTTAACTATAGTTTTTAAATGTTATCAATGCTATAAAATTATACTGAAACTATAATTTTGATATTGTACTGTACAGTTTAGGTTTAAATGTATTAATATTTATTAAATATTATATAGGTAGTTTTCTCGGAAATAATTTCGGAATAATTTTAAACTAGAAATTCTAAATTATCTTAACTATAAATTTTAACTGAATAAAATTAACTGCTATAAAATTATACTGAAACTATAATTTTGACATTGTACTGTACAGTTTAGGTTTAAATTTATTAATAATTATTATATAGGTAGTTTTCGTATTTATAGAATGGTCCTGCTCGCGTGTTTATTTACATAAGAATAATTTTAAACTAGAAATTCTAAATTATCTAAACTATAAATTTTAACTGTACAGTTTCTGAATATGTTTACTATTACTAATTATTATAAGAAAGGCTTCATTTATGTAATTATTTGAACAGCGATGTTTGCTACAAGCATTGCTTAAAAAATGCTGATTGTAATGGTGATCTTAGCTAATATCACTGTTCAAATAATTATAGAATAGGGCCACAAGATAACTAAATTATTAAAGGTATATTAATATAGTGACTCTTAACAAATTAGTGTTCTGCAATGGAAATTAACAAAATTATATTTGATCAAACTGATACACTATTAAAACTAAATCAATAAAGCTAAATTAGCATTAAAAATAAATGGCATAAAATTGTGTGTATTACAATTTAAAAATGAGTTTTTTTACGACAGTGCGTAAACTAAGTACTTTACGCAGTGTTCACAGTACGTAAAGTGATACTTTATAGCACAAGTGCATAAAAAAAATCACCTGTGCGTAAAAAAATCAACTGTGCTGTAAAATAAGTTTCACACACAATTAATTCACTCACCAATTTAAAAAAAAAAGTATTTTGCATAAAATTTTAGCTGAGCTAAATTAGCATTAAAAATAAATGGGATTAAAAACATAAAATTTGGTGTATTACAATTTAAAAATGAGTTTTTTTACGACAGTGCGTAACCTAAGTACTTTACGCAGTGTTCACACTACGTAAAGTGATACTTTATAGCACAAGTGCATAAAAAAATCACTTGTACGTAAAAACATCAACTGTGCTGTAAAATACGTTTTACACACAATTCATTCACAAACCAATTTAAAAAAAATAGTATTTTGCATAAAATTTTAGCTGAGCTAAATTAGCATTAAAAATAAATGCCATTAAAAAACATAAAATTTTGTGGATTACAATTTAAAAATGATTTTTTTTACGACAGTGCGTTAACTGAGTACTTTACGCAGTGTGCACAGTACGTAAAGTGATATTTTATAGCACAAGTGATTAAAAAAAAATCACCTGTGCGTAAAAACAGCAACTGTGCTGTAAAATAAGTTTTACACACAATTCATTCACTCACCAATTTAAAAAAATAGTATTTTGCATAAAATTTTAGCTGTTTTTCATAATAGCTGTCGAAGAAAAAACTTTGATACATTTTCGTAAAGTAGTGCTTTACAAACTTGTAACTATTGTACGTTTGAATTATGAATCAATAGAAGATTGTATTATTAGACTTTATTTATTATATTACGAATGTACAGTTTTTGAATTTATGTTAATTACTATTAATCTGCCGCTTTTATTATTAATGATAAGTAGACTTTAAAATTAAGTCCACTTAAGCTACAGTTGCTGAGGCTAGGCAGTAATTTTAACTTGAGTAAAACTTAAGAAAAACAATTATATTTCCTTAATTATTGAATATCTATTGAATCTATTTTGCTAAATTTTTGAAACATAATTTGTTATATTTTTACTATATATATATATATATATATGTATATATATATATATATATATATATATATATATATATGTATATATATATATATATATATATATATATATATATATAACTGTGCAGCTTATGACCTAATTTATTGACATTTACCCGAAGAGCTTTCTGTATCTACGTTTATTTTTAATGTCATTTAATATTTTGGTAGGTCTTAAATGACATTTCAAATATTCCAAGATATTCTAGAAATTTGCTGCATTGCACATTAATAAAGAAGTTTTTTTACATTCAAATTTAATTGAAGAATTTCATGTATTGTAACTTAATTAATGCGTTCCAAGTTACATTAAAATTTACCACATTTTGCCAAATTTTTGAAACATTTCTTATTATATTTTTACAACATAATTGATATATAACTGTGCAGCTTATGACTTCATTTATTGACATTTACACGACGAGCATTCTGTATATAAGTTTATTTTTAATGCCATTTAATATTTTGGTAGGTCTTAAATGACATTTCAAATATTCCAAGATATTCTAGAAATTTGCTGCATTGCAAATTAATAAAGAAGTTTTTTTTACATTCAAATTTAATTGAAGGATTTCATGTATTGTAACTTAATAAATGCGTTCCAAGTTATATTAAAATTTGCCACATTTTTGCTAAATTTTTGCTAATTTTTTTTAAATATTTTTACTACATAATTGATATATAACTGTGCAGCTTATGACTTAATTTATTGACATTTACACGACGAGCTTTCTGTATCCAAGTTTATTTTTAATGCCATTTAATATTTTGGTAGGTCTTAAATGACATTTTAAATATTCCAAGATATTCTGGAAATTTACTGCATTGCAATAATAAAAAGGTTTTTTTGATATTCAAATTTAATTAAAGAATTTCATGTATTGTAACTTAATAAATGCGCTCTAAGTTACATTAAAATTTGCCACATTTTGCTAAATTTTTGAAACATTTTTTATTATATTTTTACTACATAATTGATATTATTGACTGTGCAGCTTATGACTTCATTTATTGACATTTACATGACGAGCTTTCTGTATCCAAGTTTATTTTTAATGCCATTTAATATTTTGGTATGTCTTAAATGACATTTTAAATATTCCAAGATATTCTGGAAATTTACTGCATTGTAACTTAATAAAAAGGTTTTTTTGATATTCAAATTTAATTGAAGAATTTCATGTATTGTAACTTAATAAATACGCTCTAAGTTACATTAAAATTTTCCACATTTTGCTAAATTTTTGAAAAATTTTTAATTATATTTTTACTACATAATTGATATAATTGACTGTGCAGCTTATGACTTTATTTATTGACGTTTACACGAAGAGCTTTCTGTATCTAAGTTTATTTTTAATGCCATTTAATATTTTCAAGGGTCCTAAATGACATTTTAAATATTCCAAGATATACCAGAAATTTGGTAAATTGTAACTCTAAATAAGTTTTTTTAATATTAAAATTTAATTGAAGAATTTAGTATTGTACCTTAATAAAATCATTCTAAAGTTATAATCAAATTCACCACATTGCAGCTTAATGATGAGTTTTGAAGTTTCAAAATAATTTGCTAAATTGTAAGATAAAAATCGTTATTTATGATACTAGTTCGTAAAGTACTACTTTACGAAAATGTATCATACAAAGTTTTTTCTACGACAGCTATCATGAAAAATTTGATACAAAATACTGTCGTTTTTAATTGGTGAGTGAATGAAGTGTGTGTAAAACTTATTTTACAGCACAGTTGATGTTTTTACGCACAGGTGATTTTTTTTATGCACTTGTGCTATAAAGTATCACTTTACGTACTGTGAACACAGCGTAAAGTACTTAGTTTACGCACTGTCATAAAAAAACTCATTTTTACATTGTAATCCACAAAATTTTATGTTTTTTAATGCCATTTATTTTTAATGCTAATTTAGCTCAGCTAAAATTTTATGCAAAATACTATTTTTTTTAATTGGTTAGTGAATGAATTGTGTGTAAAACTTATTTTACAGCACAGTTGATGTTTTTACGCACAGGTGATTTTTTTATGCACTTGTGCTATAAAGTATCACTTTACGTGCTGTGAACACTGCGAAAAGTACTTATTTTACGCACTGTCATAAAAAAACTCATTTTTAAATTGTAATCCACAAAGTTTTTACACACATGTGTTTTATTTACGCACTTGTGCTAAAAAGTATCACTTTACGCACTGTGAACATTAAAAGACTTTTACATTTACGTATTTGAAATAACTATAAGGATTTGCTATATATTACAACTTCAATAATTTAGAATTATCTAAACTATATTGTTAATATGTACAAAGTTATAGCAATAATTTATACATTAATATTATGATTATATAAGATAATAATAATTGTTATATTTAATTTAGGAATTAAGTTAATTTTTTTTTCCAAAATACAGTATTAAAAACTTAAATTTTGAAATGTAGGTGGTAATTTGTACCTAAAGGTGCTAAAATTATTCTAAAAAGGTTATGCTCAACTAAACTACGTATAAGAAGATATAATGCATTAAAATGATAATAACATACATATATTGCTATCTGGTTGATCAGTACAGCTTATTATGACGTTTATTAAGGTTTGTGTTATAACAAAATGATGTTATATTCTAACTTTATGAATAAATAATAAAGAATATTTATTAGCAAAAAATTGTTGCAAATTGTTGAAATTGTATTGTTGAAATTTTGTATATTATGTAGCGTTTTTTGCTAATAAATATTCTTTATTATTATTATTATTATTATAAATTGCTGAAGCTTTAAGTCTAAGTTAACATGAAATTTAATATGATATGCAACTTTATATTTTTCTATACTCGAAATTAATTGAAGAGTTTTCTAAATTTATAATTTTATGTTATGTGTGCTATATTTTAATATATGCCTACATTTTAAACAAGCCAGAATAAACAGTACTAAAGTTCAAGTTTTTTTTTTTTTTTTTTTTTTTTTTTTTCTCAGGGTCTTGGAGTCCCGCCTCCAAGCCGTAGGGCTTGGCTGCGAGCTCCCGTACCTTATGCCAGGGTTGGGAGCTCGCAGCCAAGCCCTATGGCGGCGGGACTCCAAGACCCTACAAAAAAAAAAAAAAGTTCAGGCAACCAAACATACACATCGTACTGAATACGGTTATATGTGCATGGTTCATGGTCTAAACTTCAGTCCTGTTTATTCTTACACATACCGTATGTTATTATCATTATTTAATGGATATTATGAACTAACCTATGAATTTATTACAATTTGAAATATTATTTCATTTATATATCTTATTTTTCTTATTTTTTCTTTCTTATTATTTATTTTCTTATTATATTTTACTATACATTTTGCTACATTGCAAGTCAACAGCAGCGTTTAGTGTGACATGTAGGAGATTGAAGTAGATTGCGCACCAAACGGTGTTCTTATTATTAAAATAGTAATAAAATTATTGTATTTAACTAAAGTAGGCATTCGTTATATTCTGCCTTACATTAAGAATCTGCTATATAGACACTTTGTACATATTTTATATATTGATATAAAGAAAACTTTTATTTTATATGGAAAATATTTTGCTCTACAAAATTGGTGGCTGTATTTACAATTTTGGTCAAACCAGAATATCAATTTTTTTTTCGAGCCCAAATTAAAAGTCGTTTAACTCAAAATAATCAAGAAGCTTGATTATTCGTTTTTATAAGGTTGTTTTCTCAAAAAATTATTAATTGTGTGCTAATATTATGAAAAAGTTTAGAAAAACTTCCAAAAATAGTGTAATTTTAAATCTAAAATTTAAAATTCAAGTAAATATAATTAATAATAATATGTGTAGTTACAAAAAAATCATTATAAAGTAATAAATGCATCAGTTGCAATGAAAATCATATATTAAAATTCATAAATTATGAATTATTTGCTTTAACTTCTATAATACTTCACAGAAAATGAAAACAGATAATTTCAAAACGATCAATAGTTTGTAGAACTTTGCAGAAAATACAAATTTACGAATGTTTTCAAAATTTTATGTGATTAGGCAGAGACCTAAAACTTTGATCGTGTAAATTAATTCTAATTTTGAATAGCAATTATGGTTTAAAATACAACTGATGTATAGTAGATTAAAAATAACATAATTTGTAATGACAATTTAGAATTTTGATTTTATTAATTTTGGAAAATGTGAAGTGGATTAAAGATTTAATTCATAAATAATAATTATCGAATAATTGCCACATATCTTTAATCAATCTTTTATAGTTAATATTTTAAACTTGTAAGTTATATAGAATCAGTAAATAAAAATTAAATAATTAGATGGTATGAATCGGTGGTTAATTCTTGGTGAAACATTTTTAATTTAGTATAAATAAAGCATCAAGTCTTCCAAGCCCCAAGCAATAAAGCACCAATGCTTTATTTATACTAAAATTTAAATTTAAGTAACCTAAACTAAATAAAATAATAATAATTGAACTAACCTACATTAAAAATCAAATATGGTTTAGAATTTAACTCTGCTTTTATAAAAATGTCAGGGCTGTAAAATTTTTATTTTTCTACATTTAAAAATGTTTTTGAAAAGTAATATCAAGTAGCTTTTGCTAAACTGTCAGGTAATTAAAAAAGTTTAAATCAAAAATAAATTAGCGAGGAAATTTGTACTTAAAGTAAATTCTTAAATCATAGATGACGAGATTAATGAAACAATTAAAATTATGAAATTGATGAATACTGAAATCATAAATTGTTTAAAATATTATCTATTACTTAAATAAAAAAATTAAACACCGAGCAATTAAAATTATGAAATTGATGAATAATAAAATCATAAATTGTTTATAATATTATCTATTACTTAAATAAAAAATTTATTACCGAAGTGGTTATTTGATGTTATTGTATCTGGTAGCATTAAAAATATAAAATAACTAATAAATTTAAACCGGGCTTTGTTACAGTGTACTATCAATAAAATCAAAATCAAAACTTGTAAATAATTGTGAAATTAAAAATATAAAATTGAGACCATTGAAAATAAAAAATTGTAACTATTAAAAATTATAACTATTCAAAATTGTAACTATTAAAAAATGTAACTATTCAAAATAAAAATATTTCGTTGGAATTAAAACCATGCAGTGAAAATTAAAAACTCAAATTCAAACATTATTATTAATTGTATCTTGAATTGTAATAAATTGTAGTAAAAAAATTGAAATTCAAATTGATTGTTAAAAAAATTAGTTTAGTATCAGCAGCATTTTTTGAAAATGAAAAATTGTAATTTATTTATTAAAACTCAAAATTCAAACATTATTATTAATTGTATCTTGAATTGTAATAAAGTGTAGTAAAAAAATTGTAATTCAAATTGATTGTTAAAAAAATTAGTTTAGTATCAGCAGCGTTTTTTGAAAATATTTTTTTTAAATTTATTTATTGAAAATTATTATTGTAGTTTTTACTATGCAGTGAAAATTGAAAACTCAAATTCAAACATTATTATTAATTGTATCTTGAATTGTAATAAATTGTAGTAAAAAAATTGAAATTAAAATTGTTTGTTAAAAAATTAGTTTAGTATCAGCAGCGTTTTTTGAAAATGAAAAATTGTAATTTATTTATTAAAACTCAAAATTCAAACATTATTATTAATTGTATCTTGAATTGTAATAAATTGTAGTAAAAAAATTGAAATTCAAATTATTTGTTAAAAAAATTAGTTTAGTATCAGCAGCATTGTTTGAAAATGAAAAATTGTAATTGAGTTATTGAAAATTATATTATTGTAGTTATTATTATGCAGTGAAAATTGAAAACTCAAATTCAAACATTATTATTAATTGTATCTTGAATTGTAATAAATTGTAGTAAAAAAACGCAATTCAAATTCATTGTTAAAAAGTTTAGTTTAGTATCAGCAGCATATTTTGAAAATGAAAAATTGTAATTTATTTATTGAAAATTATTATTGTAGTTATTACTATGCAGTGAAAATTGAAAACTCAAATTCAAACATTATTATTAATTGTATCTTGAATTGTAATAAATTGTTGTAAAAATATTGAAATTCAAATTGATTGTTAAAAAAATTAGTTTAGTATCAGCAGCGATTTTTTGAAAATAAAAAAATGTAATTTATTTATTGAAAATTATTATTGTAGTTATTACTATGCAGTGAAAATTGAAAACTCAAATTCAAACATTATTATTAATTGTATCTTGAATTGTAATAAATTGTTGTAAAAAAATTGAAATTCAAATTGTTTGTTAAAAAATTAGTTTAGTATCAGCAGCGTTTTTTGAAAATGAAAAATTGTAATTTATTTATTGAAAATTATTATTGTAGTTATTATTATGCAGTGAAAATTGAAAACTCAAATTCAAACATTAATATTAATTGTATCTTGAATTGTAATAAATTGTAGTAAAAAAATTGAAATTCAAATTGTTTGATAAAAAAATTAGTTTAGTATCAGCAGCGTTTTTTGAAAATGCAAAATTGTAATTTATTTATTGAAAATTATTCAAACATTATTATTAATTGTATCTTGAATTGTAATAAATTGTAGTAAAAATATTGAAATTCAAATTGTTTGTTAAAAATTAGTTTAGTATCAGCAGCATTTTTTGAAAATGCAAAATTGTAATTTATTTATTGAAAATTACTATTATTATTAGTTTTTGCTTATTGGATTGATTTTATAAATGTTTTATTTGATCCTATATACAATTTATATCTAAAATTGATTACTTTAATTTTAACTACTTAATTACATATTTATTGAAAATTAGTATTGTAACTAAATTGGATTAGTTTTTGCATATTGGATTGATTTTATTAATGTTTTATTTTATCCTATATATAATTTATATCTATAATTAATTACTAACGATAATTTAACTTAAAACTAGAATCTATGAATGATATCAGCCATTGTAATTTTGAAAAAGTTAATTGTTTTGCTTTACATTTTGCGAATTTGTGATGAATTGTGTCTCGTATTTTAAAATACAATATATGCTTAATTTCTTCTAGTTTTTGGTATCTATAGCTGATGTCGCATTCTTCTCTTAGATGCCTAAACTTATAGTAATTTCATTAATAATTCGGCTAAATAATAAACATGGTCAAATGATTAGACAATACTTATCTGTAGTTACATAGAATTACAAATGTAAGTGTATTTATGAGATCATGTCACTGTCGAATAATTAACTAAAATATTGAAACTATTTACATAACTGATTAGTAGAAGATAAAGAGACTATAAAGAGAGGCTGCTACATAACTAATTATTAAATTTAAATAACGAATCTAAGGTAATTAATTATTTTGTTAAATTATATACATGGTCAAGTTAATTAAGAAATACTTATCTGTAGTTACTTAAAATTACAACAGGAAGCTCTTGTAGGTGTCGTTAATTAACTTCAGAACTACGCCTATCTTCTTGGACTTGGATGGAGGCAGACGAATGCTTTTAGGATCACTGCATGGAAAGTTACCATTGTTAACTGCAAAGTTATTGTTTTTATTAGTAACTGCAAAGTTATTGTTTTTATTAGTAACTGCAAAGTTATTGTTTTTATTAGTTAGCAGCTTACAATAATTCATTAATGTAGACTGTTACGTGGCGGCATGCTGGCGTGGATCACACACGCTCGTTCCCGACGAGCAATTAACGATAACACACGAACATGTGCGAACCTCTCCAGCGTGCGAACGTGCAACACCGCTTCTGTTATGTCATTGATTTGTAAAGAACTTCAATGATGTGACTTAATTATTAGAATTGGTCTTCATATTTACTATTGAGTAGTTAGCATCACTGATTATTCTTCATATTTACTATTGATCGGTTAACACCGCTGATTATTCTTCATATTATTCTTCTTATTATTCTTCTTATTATTCTTCTTATTATTCTTATTAGTAGGTAAAACTATACAGGTACTGGACCACCCAATTAAACTCTGACGGCGATTTGATCGCGTCGATTAAAAATCAGATCTAGCGAGAAAAAAAATCATTGGGAGTTTAATTGGGTGGTTCAGTTCCTATGCTGATTATTCTTCATATTATTCTTCTTCTTATTCTTATTAGTAGGAAAAACTATACCGGGACTGGACCACCCAATTAAACTCTGACGGCGATTTGATCGCGTCGATTAAAAATCAGATCTCGCGAGAATCAATTTCATCGGGAGTTTAATCACTGATTATTCTTCATATTTACTATTGATTGGTTAACACCGCTGATTATTCTTCATATTATTCTTCTTATTATTCTTATTAGTAGGTAAAACTATACCGGGACTGGACCACCCAATTAAACTCTGGCGGCGATTTGATCGCGTCGATTAAAAATCAGATCTCGCGAGAATCAATTTCATCGGGAGTTTAATCACTGATTATTCTTCATATTTACTATTGATTGGTTAACACCGCTGATTATTCTTCATATTATTCTTCTTATTATTCTTATTAGTAGGTAGAACTATACAGGTACTGGACCACCCAATTAAACTCTGTTGGCGATTTGATCGCGTCGATTAAAAATCAGATTTAGCGAGAAAAAAATTCATTGGGAGTTTAATTGGGTGGTTCAGTTCCTATGTAGTTTTACCTACTCTTACTATTCATATTATTATTATATTATTATTTATATATTACTCTTATTATTCATCATTGAGTATTTGGGTACTCACCGTTTGGCATGATATAACTATCAGTAGAGCAAGTTACATCACTGCTTTGATTGTAATTTGAAGCAGATGCATCAAAGATTATTTCTTCTGAGGTATTCGTTGAAGAAGTAACTTCTGCATCGTAAACTTTGCAGGTTTTGATGGTCAGATCCAAACAGCCTGGATGTGTTTTCAAGCTCTTGTGAAACCTTCCATGCATTTGTTGCAATGATCTGAGGCTTAAATCCATAGCCTCTGCGCAGCTATCGAAAATCAGACGAAAATCCGCTTGATTTTGGTTATCAAAATAACTCATCTCCTATAACAAAAATATCGAAGACAGAATTGAAAATTGTGGGCTGAAGAATGTTTGTGCAAATATTCGTAAATTTTATAATCCAAAGTTTAAGAATGTTTCATTGATAATTACAACTCAATTATAGATTGATCGATGTGGCTTTTATTTGTTGAAAATTCATAATTACTAATGTATGAAATAAGCCAAGAAGAAGCCACAGTGTGGCGAAACAATTGTCGTGAACAATAAAAAAACATTTTTTTTGAATTTTTAAAAGTGCGTAACTTTATTTCATACATTAGTAACTCAATTATACTTCAATTGTACAATTACAATAACCGATTACTTGCTTGTCGTGCCTATGGTCTTAGGTTCGAACCTCGTGGGCCCAAGAGCGATAGAAGTTCTTTAACATCGAGGTTAGCTTACTTGCTTCTCGTGCGAAGAGTTGTAGGTTCGAAGCCCGTGGGCCAACGAGCGATTAAAATTGCCAAGGTTCGTGCCAAGGTTCGAACCCAGTTCTCAGTCTCAGTCTCAGCTCTCAGTGAGCCTGAGAGCGATTAAAAATCAATTACGGCCTATTTATGCTGCTATGGCTAAAAACCGTCGCCCAGGACCGATCTACCACATTTGGAAATTTTGCCTTTATTACTTGAATTATAACCATTTTTACTATTATCGAGATAATCATTACTAGCATAATATAATTGCTGGGTAATGAGCATTCAATAACCATTTAACCACATAATAATTTTATTTTTCATCATTATCGCATAACCGCCGGTCATATTATCTGTAGCATCATTAAATCGCCATGATGATTAATCATTAAACCATTTAAGTAACCATCATTACAATTCTGATTCGGAAACTCTGATTTGTATACGTATAAATAATTAAGGCGTGCAAAATCAAGAACTTTAAAAGTTGCTTCCACCATATACCAATAGAACTAATGATATTTTATTTTTAATATTATAAACCATTTTTTGGTAACTCTTAACATTATCGAGCTTCACTAATTTGAGATAATGAATAATTATCTTAATGAAAAGAATAATTTAATTCTTACCTGCTGTTTCTTGTAACGTTTTGGATGGTTCTGGTTGGTGTTACGATATGGCCTGGCTAACCCATATGGGCGAAAGCCCCCATGGTTCAAAACCATCGGGGCATGGGTCTTCATTTTCGCTGTGTTCACCATGGCCTCGTGTCCGAAATAAAGTGTCTTCTCGTGAAATACTGCATCGATGAATAACACAAATCATGGACGAAAAAGTTGGTATATTTTATCAAGGCGATAAAAAACGCTGCATGTGCATGCATTGCTCACAATTTAAAACGTTAAATTCCACGTTTGATTGATGAAAGATAAAGGAAATTAAAAATGTTTTTGATAGATAAATGTTTCTACACTATAAATGAATATTTAATCTATAAGATTACCCAAGCGGATTTACTGTAATAACACTTCCACAAAATAATATCCATAGTAAACTACTACTAAAATACTAAAACAGATACTAAAATAGTATCCATTTATAATTATTTATAGTTTTTATATATATTATATGTATCCTGACCTGTGTAAATACTTTGTATAATAGCACGCAATAAAGAATTCTAATTCTAATTCTAATTCTAATTCTAAAAAATATATTTGACCACAAATCGATTTACGATGTTCGAATAGGTGATTAGAGTTTTTTTAAATTTCACAGCTATGCATTCGGTTTAATGTGACTGAATTGTGTACATGATTAAATAAATAATGCAATTTTTACTTTGTAGTATCACAGTTTATTTTAATACGGTGACTATAGTTTGGTAAAAACAAGTAAAAGATTAAAGTTGCATGCCATTTTTTGCTAAAATTAATAGTTTTCAAGCGACACATGTTAGAAATTAAGACGTTTGTGCAAAATTATGAACTTTAGAAGTTTGCTTACAATTCCATATTAGCATTGCTTTGTTTATTGCAATTCCTCTTCTTTTAAATATAAATAATTAAAATTACAAACCATTTTTTGCTAATTTGTGAAGTTTGCGAGCTGCACATGTTTGCAATTGAGGCGTTTGTGCATAATCATGAACTTAAGAAGTTGCTTTGTTGCTTAACTTTTCATATTGGCGTTGCTTCGCCTATTGAAATTCCTCTTCTTGAAAATGTAAATGGTTAAAATTACAAACCATTTCTTGCTAAGTTTCGAGCTACACACGTTTGAAATTAAGGCATTTGTGCAAAATCATGAACTTTAAAAGTTGCTTCCTCTATATACCATATACCAATGGAACTAATGATAGTTTCATTTTTTAAATGGTAAACCATTTTATGGTAACTCGTAACGTTTTCGAGCTTCACTTGTTTTCAATTTTGGCGTTTGTGGGAGTACTAGCAAAGCATGAAATTTAAAAGTTTCTTTGTTGCTAACCGTTTCATATTGGCGTTGCTTCCTCCATTGAAATACCTCTTCTTGAAAATGTAAATGGTTAAAATTACAAACCATTCTTTGCTAAGTTGTACAGATTTCGAGCTACACGTGTTTGAAATTAAGGCGTTTGTGCAAAATCATAAACTTTAAAAGTTGCTTCCTCTATATACCATATACCAATAGACCTAATGATGGTTTCTTTTATAAAATTGTAAACCATTTTTTTGGTAACTTGTAACGTTTTCGAGCTTCACTTGTTTTCAATTTTGGCGTTTGTGGAAGTACCAGCAAAGCATGAAATTTATAAGTTGCTTTGTTGCTTAAGTTTTCATATTGGCGTTGCTTCTTCTGTTGAAGTACATCTTCTTGAAAATGTAAATGGTTAAAATTACTAACCTTTCTTTGCTAAGTTGTACAGATTTCGAGCTACACATGTTTGAAATTCAGACGTTTATGCAAAATCATGAACTTTAAAAGTTGCTTCCTCTATATACCATATACCAATGGAACAAATGATAGTTTCATTTTTTGAAATTGTAGACCGTTTTATGGTAACTCGTAACGTTTTCGAGCTTCACTTGTTTCCAATTTTGGTATTTGTGAGACTACCAGCAAAGCATGAAATTTAAAAGTTGCTTTGTTGCTTAACTTTTCATATTGGCGTTGCTTCCTTTATTGAAATGCCTCTTCTTGAAAATGTAAATGGTTAAAATTACAAACCATTTCTTGCTAAGTTTTCGAGCTACAGACATTTGAAATTAAGGCATTTGTGCAAAATCATGAACTTTAAAAGTTGCTTCCTCTATATACCACCAATAGAACTAATGATGGTTTATTTTTAAAATTGTAAACTATTTTTTTGGCAACTCATAACGTTTTCGAGCTTCACTTGTGTTCAATTTTGGCGTTTGTGGGAGTATTAGGAAAGCATGAAATATAAAAGTTGCTTTGTTGCTTAACTTTTCATATTGGTGTTGCTTCCTTTATTGAAATTCCTCTGCTTGAAAATGTAAATGGTTAAAATTAAGAACCATTTTTTGCTAAGTTGTACAGATTTCGAGCTACACATGTTTGAAATTAAGGCGTTTGTGCAAAATCAAGAACTTTAATAGTTGCTTTCTCTATATACCATATACCAATAGAACTAATGATAATGTTTAGTATTGTAAACCATTTTTTTGCAACTTTTCGAACATTTTCGTTTTCGAGCTTCACATGTTTTAAATTTTGGCGTTTGTTGGAGTACTACCAAGGCATGAAAATTAAACGTTGCTTTGTTGCTTAACTTTTCATATTAGCGTTGCTTCGGCTTTTGAAATGACTCTTCTCGAAAATGTAAATGGTTAAAATTACGAACCATTTTTTCCTGACATGTGAAGTATGCGAGCTGCACATGTTTGGAATTAAGGCGTTTGTGCAAAATCATGAACTTTAAAAGTTGCTTCCTGTATACTATATACCATTACAACTAATGATAGTTTATTTTTCAAATTGTAAACCATTTTTTGGTAACTCGTAACGTTTTCGAGCTTCAATTGTTTGCAATTTAGCGTTTGTGGGAGTACTACCAAAGCATGCAATTTAAACGTTGCTTTGTTGCTTAACTTTTCATATTGGCCTTGCTTCCTCCATTGAAATACCTCTTCTTGAAAATGTAAGTGGTTAAAATTACAAACCATTCTTTGCTAAGTTGTACAGATTTCGAGCTACACATGTTTGAAATTCAGACGTTTGTTCAAAATCATGAACTTTAAAAGTTGCTTCCTCTATATACCATATACCAATAGAACTAATGATAATGTTTAGAATTGTAAACCATTTTTTGGTAACTTTTCGACCATTTTCGTTTTCGAGCTTCACTTGTTTTCAATTTTGGCGTTTGCGGGAGAATTAGCAAAGCATGAAATTTAAAAGTTGCTTTGTTGCTTAACTTTTCATATTAGCGTTGCTTCGCATATTGAAATGCCTGTTCTTGAAAATATAAATGGTTAAAATTGCGAACCATTTTTTGCTGACATGTGAAGTTTACGAGCTGCACAGTAAAAGTTGCTTCCTCTATATACCATATACCAATAGAAGTAATGATAGTTTATTTTTGAAATTGTATACCATTTTTTTGGAAACCAGTAACGTTTTCGAGCTTCAATTGTTTTCAATTTGGGCGTTTGTGGGAGTACTACAAAAGCATGAAATTTAAACGTTGCTTGTTGCTTAACCATTTATATTGGCCTCGCTTCCTCTATTGAAATTCCTCTTCTTGAAAATGTAAGTAGTTAAAATTACAAACAATTTCTTGCTAACTTGTACATATTTCGAGCTACAGACATTTGAAATTAAGGCATTTGTGCAAAATCATGGACTTTAAAAGTTGTTTCTTCTATATACCACATACCAATGGTACAAATTATAGTTTCATTTTTTAAATTGTAAAACATTTTATGATAACT
This sequence comes from Othius punctulatus, assembly GCA_951805005.1. Classification (NCBI taxonomy): domain Eukaryota; kingdom Metazoa; phylum Arthropoda; class Insecta; order Coleoptera; family Staphylinidae; genus Othius; species Othius punctulatus. The sequence continues at coordinate 10,037,763 of OX638143.1, forward strand.
CATAACGTTTTCGACCTTCACTTGTTTCCAATTTTGGTGTTTGTGGGAGTACTACCAAAGCATGAAATTTAAAAGTTGCTTTGTTGCTTAACCGTTTATATTGGCCTCGCTTCCTCTATTGAAATTCCTCTTCTTGAAAATGTAAGTAGTTAAAATTACAAACTATTTCTTGCTAACATGTACATATTTCGAGCTACAGACGTTTGAAATTAAGGCATTTGTGCAAAATCATGTACTTTAAAAGTTGCTTCTTCTATATACCACATACCAATGGAGCAAATTATAGTTTCATTTTTGAAATTGTAAACCATTTTATGATAACTCATAATGTTTTCGACCTTCACTTGTTTCCAATTTTGGTATTTGTGGGAGTACTACAAAGCATGAAATTTAAAAGTTGCTTTGATGCTTAACTTTTCGTATTGGCGTTGCTTCCTCCATTGAAATACCTCTTCTTGAAAATGTAAATTGTTAAAATTACAAACCATTGTTTGCTAACTTGTACAGATTTTGAGCTACACACGTATGAAATTAAAATCATGAACTTTAAAAGTTGCTTCCTCTATATACCATATACCAATAGAACTAATGATGTTTAGAATTGTAAACCATTTTTTGGTAATTCGTAACGTTTTCGTGCTTCACTTGTTTTCAATTTTGGCGTTTGTGAGAGAACTAGCAAAGCATGAAATATAAAAGTTACTTTGTTGCTTAACTATACATATTAGCGTTGCGTTCTATATATATACAGGGTGTTAATACTAAGTTGTAACACCCGAAAATGGCAGTTAGAACTCATTGAAACAAACAACTTTTCTTGGTTCAAATTTTTGAATTGGAGCCCAAGTTCATAGTTATTGGTGTTCTTTTGTTTTTCGAAAAATCGCCATTACTCCCTTATTTTAAGGAATATTCAAAAAATACAAAAACTTTCAGCGTGCGCTTTTGGTTATCTAAAAGATTTGTATTTACAATTATTTTCTATTTTATCAAAATTAAAATTTATCTTTATCTTTATCTAAACTTTTTTGGACAGATCAAAAAATATGTTGCAGACAAATGTTATAAGATATTTCAAGGATTTTATAAATGTTTTATTTTCAAAAATCGATCGATTGGTTTTCAAAATATCTTGCTTTGAAATTTTTGATCGGTCGCCATTTTGTTATTTGATAAAATAGAAAATAATTGTAAATACAAATGTTTTAGAGAACCGAAAGCGCATGTTGAACGTTTATGTATTTTTTAAATAGTCCTTAAAATAAGGGAGTAATGACGATTTTTCGAAAAACACAAGAACGCCAATAACTATGAAGTTGGGCTCCAATTCAAAAAAATTAACTGAGGAAAGTTGTTTGTTTCAATGAGTTCTAACTGACATTTTTGGGTGTTACAACTTAGAATTAACATCCTGTATATATAGAACGCAACGCTAATATGTTACGTGTTACACACTGTATATACAAATATAGCAAAAATCATCATCAGCTCCATTTGTTAATCATTTGTTACAATAGTAACAAATTAGTGTTACAAATATATAATTTGTTATGTGACGAGAGCTGACAATGGCTCATGCTTTTTCGATTTTCGAAAATTTTGAGCTATATCATAAAATAGATATATTTCGTATTGAAGACAGAAATAAACATAACTCTAAATAATCTATTGATTTTAACGAAACGCTCGACATTCACAAAACAAGTGATAATTGTAAAGCAAGTGGGAAAATCGGAACAGGATAATGAAAAATACTATCAATATCTGAATTAACATATATGACCAGTTATACAGGACAGCGAATCATTTACATAAAATATATTTATCAGACTTATCTTTTTACAAATACAGCAAAAAATCATCATCAGCTCTATTTGTTAATCATTTGTTACAATAGTAACAAATTAGTGTTACAAATATATAATTTGTTATGTGACGAGAGCTGACAATGGCTCATGCTTTTTCGATTTTCGAAAATTTTGTGCAAAATCATAACATAATCATATTTCGTATTGAAGAAAAAAATAAACTTAACTTTAAATAAACTAAACTAAACGAATCACTCGACATTCACGAAACAAATAATAACTGTAAAACAAATGGCAAAATCGGAAAAGAATAATGAAAAATACTATCAATATCTTAAATAACGTATATGACCAGTCATACAGGACAGCGAATCATTTACATAAAATAGATTTATCAGACTTACCTTTTTTATATATGTACACAAATCTTCTGTAAAGATAATAGGTATACAAATACATGATATTAGATAATAAAAAATAACAAAAATACTATTTATAATAATAATATGTCTTCGCAACCTACGCTATAGAAAATTTCTAAATAATATAGTATAAAATATATAATTACATAGATTGATCGATGTGGCTTTTATTTGTTGAAATGATCATTTCTTCACCTGAAGAAGCCACAGTGTGGCGAAACAATTGTCGTGAACAATAAAAAACAATTTTGAAAATTTTAAAAAGTGCGTAACTTTATTTCATACATTATAATTACATAGATGTTTCGTTATTTTGATTCATCTCATTCGTCAATTGTGCTATGTGCTAATGATAAATACTAATGAATACTACTAATAAACAATAAATACTAATGATAAATACTATTTATAGAGAGAGGGACATGAAAAACTAGCACTGAAGCAAAAGTTCCCGTGAGGTAGCGTGGCCGAGCGGTCTAAGGCGCTGGTTTAAGGCACCAGTCTCTTCGGAGGCGTGGGTTCGAATCCCACCGCTGCCAACTTTTTGATATCCCATATTCGGGCTAGCTAATTACACAATTAATGATAATAGTAATTAGTTATCATAGATAATTAATCTCAATCAATACATCATTGCTAAGAAATGTTGAATAAGCTGGATGATTCAAATATGTGTTCGAAGTAAGTATATAAATAAAGCTGACATGCAGTGATAACACAATTAATGATAATAGTAATGGGTTATCGTAGATAATTAATCTCAATCATCACATCATTGCAAAGAAATGTTGAATAAGGTGGATGATTCAAATATGCGTCCGAAATAAATATACAATTAAAGCTGATATGCAGTATTTCGGGGATGATCATACTTATGGCTACATTCCTAGACCAACTCATCTAGTATGATGATTAAAACTGAATTTGCATTAATTCCCATAAATTATTGATTTAATTATTCAGTAATTTAACGTTTTTTTTATTTATGATTTATATTGCTGCCAGATATTAGGGGATGATTACACTTATGCCCGCACACCCACCTTCCAATTTTACAAGAATGATGATCAATACTTGATTTGCACTTGTTTTTAAATATCACTTAAATACAGATGATTCATTTTAAACGAATCAAATTGACGATCAACACATCATTGCTAAGAAATGTTGAATAAACTGGATGATTCAAATATGTGTTCGAAATAAATACACAATTTTTTAGTATTTAGGGGATGATCATACTTATGGCTACATTCCTATACCAACTCATCTAGTATGATGATTAAAACTGAATTTGTATTAATTCCCATAAATTATTGAGTTAATAAATCAGTAATTTAACGTTTTTTTATTTATGATTTATATTGCTGCCAGATATTAGGGGATGATTACACTTATGCCCGCCCACCCCCCTTCCAATTTTACAAGAATGATGATCAATACTTGATTTGCACTTGTTTTTAAATATCACTTAAATACAGATGATTCATTTTAAACGAATCAAATTTACGATCAACACATCATTGCTAAGAAATGTTGAATAAACAGGATGATTCAAATATGTGTTCGAAATAAATACATAATTATTTAGTATTTAGGGGATGATCATACTTATGGCTACATTCCTATACCAACTCATCTAGAATGATGATTAAAACAGAATTTGCATTAATTCCCATAAATTATTGATTTAATAATTCAGTAATTCAACGTTTTTTTTATTTATGATTTATATTGCTGCCAGATATTAGGGGATGATTACACTTATGCCCGCCCACTAACTTCCAATTTTACAAGAATGATGATCAATACTTGATTTGCACGTGTTTTTAAATATCATTTAAATACAGACAAGTATAATAATCTACTATTTTAATACGTCAGTAATATAAATCATCATATTCATTAATAGTCATCAGCATCTTCGTGACTTTTAAAAACAAATTCCGATTATTTATTGATCATTATTCGTGTACAATTGGAGGGTAGGTGGGTGCTCCACAAGTATAATAATCTACTATTTTAATACGTCGGTAATATAAATCATCATATTCATTAATAGTCATCTGCATCTTAGTGATTTTTAAAAACAAATGCAGATCAATTATTGAGCAATATTCGTTTAAAATTATCATGGAGCTCACCTACCCTCCAATTGTACACGAATAATGATCAATAATTGATCGGAATTTGTTTCTAAAAGTCACTAAGATGCAGATGACTATTAATGAATATGATGATTTATATTACTGACGTATTAAAATAGTGGATTATTATACTTGTGGAGCACTCACCTACGCTCCAATTGTACACGAATAATGATCAATACATGATCGGAATTTGTTTTTAAAAGTCACTAAGATGCAGATGACTATTAATGAATATGATGATTTATATTACTGACGTATTAAAATAGTAGATTATTATACTTGTAGAGCACCCACCTACGCTCCAATTGTACACGAATAATGATCAATAAATAATCGGAATTTGTTTTTAAAAGTCACTAAGATGCAGATGACTATTAATGAATATGATGATTTATATTACTGACGTATTAAAATAGTAGATTATTATACTTGTGGAGCCCCCACCTACCCTCCAATTGTACACGAATAATGATCAATAAATAATCGGAATTTGTTTTTAAAAGTCACTAAGATGCGGATGACTATTAATGAATATGATGATTTATATTACTGACGTATTAAAATAGTAGATTATTATACTTGTAGAGCACCCACCTACCCTCCAATTGTACACGAATAATGATCAATAAATAATCGGAATTTGTTTTTAAAAGTCACTAAGATGCTGATGACTATTAATGAATATGATGATTTATGTTACTGACGTATTAAAATAGTAGATTATTATACTTGTGGAGCACCCACCTACCCTCCCATTGTACACAAATAATGATCAATAATTGATCGGAATTTGTTTTAAAAAGTCACTAAGATGCTGATGACTATTAATGAAAATGATGATTTATATTACTGACGTATTAAAATAGTAGATTATTATACTTGTGGAGCACCCATCTACCCTCCAATTGTACACGAATAATGATCAATAAATAATCGGAATTTGTTTTTAAAAGTCACTAAGATGCAGATGACTATTAATGAATATGATGATTTATATTACTGACGTATTAAAATAGTAGATTATTATACTTGTGGAGCACCCATCTACCCTCCAATTGTACACGAATAATGATCAATAAATAATCGGAATTTGTTTTTAAAAGTCACTAAGATGCAGATGACTATTAATGAATATGATGATTTATATTACCGACGTATTAAAATAGTAGATTATTATACTTGTGGAGAACCCACCCTCCAGTTGTACACAAATAATGATCAATAATTGATCGGAATTTGTTTTTAAAAGTCACTAAGATGCTGATGACTATTAATGAATATGATGATTTATATTACTGACGTATTAAAATGGTAGATTATTATACTTGTGCCCACCCACCCTCCAATTTTACAAAAATAATGATCAATAATTGAGTTGCATTTCTTTTTAAAAGTCACTAAGATGCAGATGACTTTTAACGAAAATGATGAATTATCATTCCCAAGAATCTATCACATGATTTTTTAATTATGGGAACAATATAACTACCAAGTACTCCCAAAATTAATAAATCAAAAAATAATACATTATTAGCAGTTTTTTTTTTAACTTTTGGGAATAATGAAATATTAGCAGTGTTCTTTACTTTATGCGAACAATAAAATATTATCAGTTTTTTTTTACTTTATGCGTACATTTAAATATGGGCTGTTTTTTTTTTAATTTTATGGTAACAGTAAAACATTAATAGTTTTTTTATTTTATGGAACAATAAAATATTAGCAGTTTTTTTAACTTTATGCGTACAATTAAATTTTAGCAGTTTTTTTAAACTTTATGCGTAATATTACATTTTTGCAGTTTTTTTAACTTTATGGGAACAGTAAAACATTAGCAGTTTTTTTACTTTATGAAACAATAAAATATTAGCAGTTTTGTTTTAAACTTTTCGTATGTATGGAACAATACAACTACCAAGTACTCACAAAATTAATAAATCGAAGAAGAATACAATATTAGCAGTGTTTTTTTTTACTTTATGGGAACAATGAAATATTAGCAGTGTTCTTTACTTTATGGGAACAATAAAATATTATCAGGTTTTTTTTTTTACTTTATGCGTACATTTAAATATGAGCTGTTTTTTTTAAATTTTATGGGAACAGTAAAACATTAGTAGTTTTTTTTACTTTATGGAACAATAAAATCTTAGCAGTTTGTTTAAACTTTATGCGTACAATTAAATTTTAGCAGTTTTTTTAAACTTTATGCGTACAATTACATTTTTGCAGTTTTTTTAACTTTATGGGAACAGTAAAACATTAGCAGTTTTTTTACTTTATGAAACAATAAAATATTAGCAGTTTTGTTTTAAACTTTTCGTATGTATGGAACAATACAACTACCAAGTACTCCCAAAATTAATAAATCAAAGAAGAATACAATATTAGCAGTTTTTTTTTACTTTATGGGAACAATGAAGTATTAGCAGTGTTCTTTACTTTATGGGAACAATAAAATATTATCAGTTTTTTTTAACTTTATGCGTACATTTAAATATGAGCTGTTTTTTTTTTTAATTTTATGGGAACAGTAAAACATTAGTAGTTTTTTTTTTTACTTTATGGAACAATAAAATCTTAGCAGTTTTTTTAAACATTATGCGTACAATTAAATTTTCGCATTTTTTTTAACTTTATGTTAATAGTAAAACATTAGCAGTTTTTTTTTCTTTATGGAAGAATAAAATATTAGCAGTTTTGTTTTAAACTTTTCGTATGTGTGCATCCTATATATAACCTGCTGAACATTCTGGGATAATTATGTCTGCAATAAATTTTCGATTCAACGTAATCAAGCTAAAGATAGAAAATACGAGTTCCAATTGCGTGCGACGGAGAGCGCGTCATTCGGGCTGCGCGCACCAGTAAATAGAGACGGAATTCCGTTCGTTATTGAGAAGCCATCGGTTCCGATCCCGTTCCAATATTCGTGGGTATCGATGGCCGAACGGGATCCAATCCGCTCTCCAAGGCTACCAGACTCCGCGAGGAAGTAACCGATCGGCGCCGATATTTCCGATAATCAACCCCTCGGAAGCCACCCCATTTGGGGGTGGCGGACTGCCTGCGAGCGCAGCATCCCCCAGCAGGATCAATATCCGCCGCGAGGGTTGCGGAGTTCATCCGCGGATGCGTGGGCGAGGAAGGCTGCTGTTACGCCTTCCTGCGGTTCACCTCCTGCTGCTCCTGCTCTCCTGACACAAGGCGGGCCGGTTGAGGCGCTAGCATTCCGCTCCTTGCATTCCTGTCATTTCATCAGGAGTTGGCCAAGAAATCCGCCAGAGAACGCCAGCAGCTAGAAATTTGTACGCGTTGAAATCGATTTCAAGCGTTAGCCGCGACGTTCAAACTGAGAGGAATGTAGAGAGTATTCAGAAAATTGAATTTTAGAAATCCGAAAGAAGCAGAAATTTTCTCCAAAAATTTTCTTCAAAATTACTAATCACTCCTCTGCCTATTGCACTTCCTCTTGAAGTGTTCAAGTGTTAAGCAGCAAAGAATCAGAAAGCAGAATGTAGAGATTATTCAGAAAATTTAATTTTAAAAATCAGAAAGAAATTTTCTCAAAAAAAATTCTTCAAAATTACTAATCACTCCTTTTCCTCTTCCACTTCCTCTTGAAGTGTTCAAGTGTTGAGCTTCGAAGAATCAGAAGTTTCCTTCTACACATCAGCATCAAAGAATCAGAAATCAGTATGCAGAGATTATTCAGAAAATTACTTCTGTGCTCTTCCACTATCTCTTCAAGTGTTCAAGTGTTAATCATCAAAGAATCAGAAATCAGAATGTAGAGATTATTCAGAAAATTGAAATTTAGAAACCAGAAAGAATCAGAAATGTTCTCCAAAAATTTTCTTCAAAATTACTAATCACTCCTCTGCCTCTTCCACTTCCTCTTAAGGTGTTCAAGTGTTAAGCATCAAAGAATCAGAAATCAGAATGTAGTTCATTCAACAAATTGAATTTTAGAAATCAGAAAGAATCAGTAACTTTCTCCTAAAATTTTCTTCAAAATTGCTAATCACTACTCTTCCCCTTCCACTTCCTCTTGAAGTGTTCAAGTGTTAAGCATCAAATAATCAGAAATCAGTATGTAGAGATTATTCAGAAAATTACTCCACTGCCTCTTCCACTTCCTCTTCCACTTCCTCTTCAAGTGTTCAAGTGTTAAGTATCAAATAATCAGAAATCAGAATGTAGAGATTATTCAGAAAATTGAAATTTAGAAACCAGAAAGAATCAGAAATGTTCTCCAAAAATTTTCTTCAAAATTACTAATCACTCCTCTGCCTCTTCCACTTCCTCTTAAGGTGTTCAAGTGTTAAGCATCAAAGAATCAGAAATCAGAATGTAGATAAAGAAAAATATATAGAGATAAAAATACATCGTCATCAATTCTTCATTATCTGTTGCCTTACAATTAACATAAAAATATAGAGAAAGTAATACATCTTCATCGATTCTTCAATATCTGTTGCCTTAGAATTAACATAAAAAATATAGAGAAAATACTCCATCTTCATCGATTCTTCAATATCTGTTGCCTTACAATTAACGTAAAAAATATAGAGAAAATAATACGTCTTCATCGATTCTTCAATATGTGTTGCCTTACACTTAACATATAACCATATAGAGAAAATACTCCATCTTCATCGATTCTTCAATATCTGTTGCCTTACAATTAACGTAAAAAATATAGAGAAAATAATACATCTTCATCGATTCTTCAATATCTGTTGCCTTACAATTAACATAAAAAATATAGAGAAAATAATACATCTTCATCGATTCTGCAATATACATATGTTGCCTAACAATTAACATAAACAATATAGAGAAAATAATACATCTTCATCGATTCTTCAATATCTGTTGCCGTGAGATATATGTATACACATGATAAAGTACTGAATGGGAGTGATAAAGTTTGGAACAAAATTAATTATTGCTGTATTCTATGTTTTTAATGAAATTGCTCGGACAGGTCCAATTTTAAATTTTAAAATTCCATCGTGAGATGTAATTTTTGTATTTATTTTATTATTGGTGGTTGGCTAATGATATCATCTTCAACCCCCAATATTTGACCATCGTCATACTTAAACGGCGATATAGAATATAATTGAGATAATAACAAATCAAATCAGCCTAAATATCATTGGCATTGTACAAAGTTTAACAAACACTGCACAACACCGATAAAATTGGTCAAAAAGAACAAAGAAGAAAGAAAGAAACGGGAAACTATGAAGACTGGCATGGAAGAAACCGGAAATAGCTACAGATACAACCATAAAAGCGAAAACAAGAATAGACGACAACAGCAAAATGGACAAAAGAAGAGAATCTAAGAAGAAGTACGAAGAAACCCACAAACTTATGCACCGAAAAATGAATGACACAATGCGAGGAAAACTGGACGAAAGAAGGAAGAGGAGCTGCAATACTACAAAACACCGATAAGATAGGACAAATAGAACTAAAATAGGAAGCTTTGAAGACTAGCATGGAAGAAGCAGGAACATAGCTACTGGCAGAACCACAAAGCGAAAACAAGAATGGATGACCACAGAAAAATGGACAACAGAACAGCATTTAAAAAGAAGAATGTAAAGTAGCAACGTAAAGTAACAAGTAAAAAAGTAACAACAAACAAAACAAGAAAAATTGGATGATAGAAGGAAGATTAGCTACAAAATCGACCAGATAAATTTATCATTCACATGTTCGTTTCACACGTTTCGTTTTTTCATCGTTTCTCTTGTTCGCAAAAAATCACATGCGTCACATAAATGGTGATCTCATAACGGGAACAAAAGAAAATAAGAGGAGGATGAAAGGAGGAAGAGAAGCTACAGCAAAAAATACTACAGACAAAATAAGAATGTAAAGTAGCAACGTAAAGTAACAATGTAAAGTACGAAGAAATCCACAAAATTATGCACAAGAAAAATGGACAAAAGGAGAGCAGTTAAAAAGAAGAACAACGTAAAGTACGAAGAAACCAACAAACTTATACACAAGAAAATGAAACAAGCCTAGAAAAACTGGATGATAGAAGGAAGATGAGCTACAAAATCGACCAGATGAATTTAACATTCACATGTTGGAAGAAACGTTCACTCTTTCGTTCTCTCATCGTTTCTCTTGTTCGCAAAATACATATGTCTCATTTAAATGGTGATCTCATAACGGGAACAGAAGAAAATAAGAGGAGGACGAAAGGAGGAAGATGAGCTACAGCGTCGACTCGTACAAACTTCAACAAACACTACAAGACACTGATAAGATTTCACAAATAGAACTGAAATGGGAAAATTTGAAGAGTAGCATTTAAGAAGCAGGAAAATATCAAATGGCACAACCACAAAGCGAAAACAAGAATGGATGACCACAGTAAATTGGGCAAAAGAAGAATGTAATGTAGCAACGTAAAGTAACAATGTAAAGTACGAAGAAATCCACAAACTTAGGCACAAGAAAAATAGACAAAAGTTGAGCAGTTAAAAAGAAGAACAACGTAAAGTACGAAGAAACCAACAAACTTATACACAAGAAAATGAAACAAGCCAAGAAAAACTGGATGATAAAAGGAAGATGAGCTACAAAATCGACCAGATAAATATATCATTCACATGTTGGGAGAAATGTTCACTTTTTCGTTTTCTTGTCGTTTCTCATGTTTTCAAATGTAACAATGTAAAGTATGAAGAAATCCACAAACTTATGCACAAGAAAAATGGACAAATGGAGAGCATTTAAAAAGAAGAACAACATAAAGTACGAAGAAACCAGCAAAATTATACACAAGAAAATGAAACATGCCAAGAATGACTCGAAGATAGAAGGAAGATGAGCCAAAAAATAGAACAGATGAATTTATCATTCACATGTTGGAAGAAACGTTCACTCTTTCGTTCTCTTGTCGTTTCTCATGTTTGCAAATGTAACAATGTAAAGTACGAATAAATCCACAAACTTTTGCAAAAGAAAAATGGACAAAAGGAGAGCAGTTAAAAAGAAGAACAGCGTAAAGTACGAAGAAATCAACAAACTTATACACAAGAAAATGAAACAAGCCAAGAAAAACTGGATGATAGAAGGAAGATGAACTACAAAATCGACCAGATGAATTTATTATTCACATGTTGGAAGAAACGTTCACTCTTTCGTTCTCTCGTCGTTTCTCATGTTCGCAAATGTAATAATGTAAAGTACGAAGAAATCTACAAAGTTATGCACAAGAAAAATGGACAAAAGGAGAGCAGTTAAAAAGAAGAATAACGTAAAGTACGAAGAAACCAACAAACTTAAACAAAAGAAGATGAAACAAGCCAAGAAAAACTGGATGATAGAAGGAAGATGAGCTACAAAATCGACCAGATACATGTATCATTCACATGTTGGAAGAAACGTTCACTCTTTCGTTCTGTCATCATTTCTCTCGTTCGCAAAATATCACATGCATCACTTAAATGGTGATCTCATAACGGGAACAGAAGAAAATAAGAAGAGGACGATAGGAGGAAGAGGAGCTACAGCGTCGACTCGTACAAAGTTCAACAAACACTACAAAACACTAATAAGATTTCACAAATCGAACTGAAATGGGAAGACATGAAGACTATCATGGAAGAAGCAGGAAAATAGCTACTGGGACAACCACAAAGCGAAAAGAAAAATGGATGACCACAGAAAAATGGACAAAAGAAGAATGTAAAGTAGAAACGTAAAGTAACAATGTAAAGTACGAAGAAATCTACAAACTTATGCACAAGAAAAATAGATAAAAGGAGAGCATTTAAAAAGAAGAAAACCGTAAATCATGAAGACACCAACAAACTTATACACAAGAAAACGAAACAAGTCAAGAAAAACTCGAAGATAGAAGGAAGATGAGCCAAAAAATCGAACAGATGAATTTATCATTCACATGTTGGGAGAAACGTTCACTCTTTCGTTCTCTCGCCGTTTCTCATGTTCGCAACGTTCACTCTTTCGTTCTCTCGTCGTTTCTCATGTTCGCAAATGTAACAATTTAAAGTACGAAAAAATCCACAAACTTATGCACAAGAAAAATGGACAAAAGGAGAGCAGTTAAAAAGAAGAACAACGTAAAGCACAAAGAAACCAACAAACTTATACACAAGAAAATGAAACAAGCCTAGAAAAACTGGTGATAGAAGGAAGATGAGCTACAAAATCGACCAGATGAATTTATCATTCACATGGTGGAAGAAACGTTCACTCTTCGTTCTCTCGTCATTTCTCTTGTTCGCAAAGAAACACATACCTCACTTAAATGGCGATCTCATAACGGGAACAGAAGAAAAGAAGAACGAACAAAATGTACGATAATACTGTCCGGAGTCGATACTTATGTAATATAAGTATGTAATGACTAATTATAAAGACTGAAACACAGAAATAGCCTCTAACATACTTAGATCTGAAATTGAAAAACAGCCAAAAGCAAAGATAAAAAAAGTATGACTGGATAATATACCAATCGAATGGGCAAAACTGGTCGATTCTACAGGTAAAAAATATGTTACCAACCTACATATTTTTCAATATTTCAATTCGGAAGCAATACTCCAAGAAGCCATTAACAATGAAACAGCGAAAAAAAAAAATTAAAAAAAACAACAAAAAAAATGTAAAAGAAACGAGTAACAAAATATGTTACCAACCTACGTATTCTTCAATCTTTCAATTCGGAAGCAATACTCCAAGAAGCCATTAACAATGAAACAGCGAAAAAAAAAAATTAAAAAAAACAACAAAAAAAATGTAAAAGAAACGAGTAACAAAATATGTTACCAACCTACGTATTCTTCAATCTTTCAATTCGGAAGCAATACTCCAAGAAGCCATTAACAATGAAACAGCGAAACAACAAAAAAAGTAAAAAAAAAATACAACAAAAAAAAAGTAAAAGAAACGAGTAACAAAATATGTTACCAACCTACGTATTCTTCAATCTTTCAATTCGGAAGCAATACTTCAAGAAGCCATTAACAATGAAACAGCGAAAAAACAAAAAAGTAAAAAAGGAAAAATACAAAAAAAAATGTAAAAGAAACGAGTAACAAAATATGTTATCAGCCTACATATTCTTCAATCTTTCAATTCGGAAGCAATACTCCAAGAAGCCATTAATAATGAAACATCGAAAAAACAAAAAAGTAAAAAAAAATACAAAAAAAAAGAAACGAGTAACAAAATATGTTATCAACCTATATATTCTTCAATCTTTCAATTCGGAAGCAATACTCCAAGAAGCCATTAACAATGAAACAGCGAAAAAACAAAAAAAACATACAACAAAAATGTAATAGAAACGAGTTACAAAATATGTTACCATCCTACAAATTCTTCAGTCTCTCAATTCGGAAGCAATACTCCAAGAAGCCATTAACAACGAAACAGCGAAAAAACAAAAAAAAGTAAACAAACACTACAACAAAAAATGTAAAAAAAACGAGTAACAAAATATGTTACCAACCTACGTATTCTTCAATCTTTCAATTCGGAAGCAATACTCCAAGAAGCCATTAACAACGAAACAGCGAAAAAACAAAAAGTAAAAACAAACACAACAAAAAAAAATAAAAGAAACAAGTAGTCCTGTATGACTGCAATATCTTGATCTTCAAAACATGAAGATAAAGTGATCAAATTCCTGGTATAACATATTACCATGTACTACCAGTAGTCCTTTATGACTGCAAATTCTTGATCTTCAAAACTTGAAGATCAAGTTTGATCAAGATCAAACATATTTTGAACAAATATGTTAAAAAAATCCAGGATTTTGAGATGATGCTTCACAGAAGTGTGCGAAAACTCTCATGGAAGAGCAGAACAAATAATGACTCTACAAAACAGGCCACAGCAAGTTATATCTGACTACAGCTGAAGGAAGAACATTGGAATACTTGATCCACTTCTGCTGTGAGCCCAAATATGGACTACCTTCTCTTCCACATCTTGAATGGCAAACTCCCAAGAAAGAAATGGATCGCGCTGAAGAAAAGCTTCTTCATCAGTGGTCCGGAATAACTGCAGAAGACCTGCAACACGCCTCACAAGCAGAAACCAGTTCAGAAAATTAGTTGACCATACTGTCATCAACGTCTAAGAAGTGGACTACGTCTAAGAAGATTCGGCATCTGCAGAAGAAGCATTTATACTCGTGTCAGTATCGAACAATGGGTGGGAGACAATTAGTATATTTGCGTTAAATATTCTATTCCTAAAAGTTCTATTTGATTCAATGCAATTTGTGCAGTGAAACTTTTTGAAGTAATTATTTCTTATATCAAAATTACGTTCTATTTGATTCAATGCAATTTGTGCAGTGAAACTTTTTGAAGTAATTATTTCTTACATTAATATTAAGTTCTATTTGATTCAATGCAATTTGTGCAGTGAAACTTTTTGAAGTAATTATTTCTTATATCAATATTAAGTTCTGTTTAATTCAATGCAATTTGTGCAGTGAAACTTTTGGAAGTAATTATTTCTTATATCAATATTACGTTATATTTGATTCAATGCATTTTGTGCAGCGATTTTTTTTAAGTAACTATTTTTTATATCAATTCTTAAGTAGTACGATGGTCTATCACAAATACAAACAAAACAAAACAAAAAATATTTAAAATTATAATAAAAATAAAAAATATAAAAAAGTACAATAAAAATAAAAAATATAAAAAAAAACAATAAAAATAAAAAATATAAAAAAAGTACAATAAAAATTGAAAATATAATGAGAAAATGTTTAAAAAAGTAAAAATTAATAAAAAAAACAACAAAAATATAAATAAACAACAAAAATATAAATAAACAAAAAAAATATAAATAAACAACAAAAATATAATGTTCTATTTCGTTAAATGCGTCATTGAGCAAACATCAATGATAAATTTGTACGTCTGAAGATGGAAAGTTGCGGTTTAGTAAAAACATAAAACCAAGCAATTATCAATTGTCTTCCAAACTTCATCACCACCGGAATTATGCGATGAAAACGTATCATTTTCTCAAACAAATTGTTACGAAAATTGCAACTTTTTTAAACTCAATGTGTCATAGACTCAAGTTAGCGTCATTTTTTTTTCCATTGCACTCCCAAATTAGCAGCAATACTTTACATACAATCCATACAATGACATACACAAGTTGACGTCATATTTAATTTTTGTTTCTTCTACTGCACTACCAAATTAGCACCAATACTTTTCATACAATCCATACAATGACATACATAAGTTGACATGTTTATTTTTTTTCCACTGCCCTCCCAAATTAGCAGCAATACTTTACATACAATCCATACAATGACATACACAAGTTGACGACATCCTTAATATATATTTTTTCCACTGCACTCCCAAATTAGCACCAATACTTTACATACAATCCATACAATGACATACATAAGTTGTCATATTTTATTTTCCACTGCACTCCCAACTTAACACCAATACTTTACATATAATCCATACAATGACATACACAAGTTGACGTCATATTTAATTTTTGTTTCTTCTACTGCACTACCAAATTAGCACCAATACTTTTCATACAATCCATACAATGACATACATAAGTTGACATGTTTATTTTTTTTCCACTGCCCTCCCAAATTAGCAGCAATACTTTACATACAATCCATACAATGACATACACAAGTTGACGACATCCTTAATATATATTTTTTCCACTGCACTCCCAAATTAGCACCAATACTTTACATACAATCCATACAATGACATACACAAGTTGACGTCATATTTAAATTTTTCCACTGCACTCCCAAATTAGCACCAATACTTTACATACAATCCATACAATGACATACACAAGTTGACGACATCCTTAATATTTTTTTTTCCACTGCACTCATAAATTAGCACCAATACTTTACATACAATCCATACATTGACATACATAAGTTGTCATATTTAATTTTCCACTGCACTCCCAAATTAGCACCAATACTTTACATACAATCCATACAATGACATACACAAGTTGACGTCATATTTAATTTTTTTTCCACTGCACTCCCAAATTAGCACCAATACTTTACATACAATCCATACAATGACATACACAAGTTGACGACATCCTTAATATATTTTTTTTTCACTGCACTCCCAAATTAGCACCAATACTTTACATACAATGACATACATTGGTTGACATGTTTATTTTTTTTCCACTGCCCTCCAAAATTAGCACACTTACTTTATATACATTCCATACAATGACATACACAATCCATCACTTTTCCCCCAAACATTTTCGATCATTTTTTATAACTTTAATCTCTCTAATAAAAAATGTACACTGTGTTTATAATTTTTACTTTTAGTAAGTCACTTTAATTCCGATCTGAGGAAAAAAAACGTCGTAATGATTAAAATTCGTAGTATTTAGAAAATCATCATCGATAATAAAAACACCACTTCTTATGTTGCCCCTGAAAATGCTATGAACACATATAAATTAGATATATTTTTTGATAAATTATTTGATTACATTAAAGTGTACTTTCTGGGCCACAAGACCTCTTAACAGACTTCTCTAACCTCAGGAAGTTCAGCCCATTTACTTTTTTTTTGCGTTTTTGAAAGACGCGAAAATTGAAATTAGGGAAATCGTTTTTCTAAAAGATTCAAAACCTTTACTAACCTTCATCCATTAACGCCTTAATTGTCACTATAACGAATATAGAACTTTTTTGAAATAGAACTGGGTTCAAACATGTTGCAGCAGTTCCGTTCATTAGAACCCTATTCGTAGTATTTAGAAAATCATCATCGATAATGAAAACACCACTTCTTATGTTGCCCCTGAAAATGCTATGAACACATAAATTAGGCATATTTTTTGATAAATTATTTGATTACATTAAAGTGTACTTTCTGGGCCACAAGACCTCTTAACAGACTTCTCTAACCTCAGGAAGTTCAGCCCATTTACATTTTTTTTGCGTTTTTGGAAAGACGCGAAAATTGAAATTAGGGAAATCGTTTTTCTAAAACATTCTAAACCTTTACTAACCTTCATCCATTAACACCTTAATTGTCACTATAACGAATATAGAACTTTTTTGAAATAGAACTGGGTTCAAACATGTTGCAGCAGTTCCGTTCATTAGAACCCTATTGAAAATATATTTGGAGTGGTAAGGGGTTTGTGGGGGAATAACACGTGTCCTACCAATCTTCAATTTGTAGCTTTATGAAAAAAGCCATGATCAACAATTTAGTTACTCATTTTTTTTAGTACGATGGCAAATTTATTTTTGATCCCATTTGAAGAGCTCTTATCAAATCCTGAAGCCCTAATATCTGCATCAGTTTTGTCTGCTTCTTCATCTTGTTCTCTTGTTCTTGTTCTTGGACAAAGTGTCCAAAATTGCAACAGTGAACTTAGAAAACCACAAAAAATATTCTTACATATGTCAGTTCATAACTTGCATTGTTTGGCACAAGCAAAATTGCAACGAATTTAAAAACAAGTATCATATTTTTTAAACAATTAGTTTCAATAATTAATAGAAAAATGTCGAGAATATTTTTTTTAAGTGTGTAGAGTAAATCACTGCCCAATATATGTTTCAAATTGTAACACAAAATGTATAATAACATAGTTAAATAACAATTACAGTCGCCTTTCGACATACATTGTTTGGCACATGAAGTGCAAAATGCCAATGAATTTAATATCAGTATGAGTATCTAATTATTAAACAATTAGTTTCAATAATTAATAGAAAAATGTCTAGAATGAAAATTCTTAAAAAAATAGAGCTTGGGCCCAATTTTTTTTAAATGTAGCTGTCCACAGTATGTGTTACTAACTTAAGTAAGGACAATATTATATATACAGGGTGTCCGGAAAATACGTGTACAACGTTTGACGACAGACTCCTGACGTCAAAATAGGTCGATCTAAGCCGACTTAGTTATATCCAAAATTGTCTCGTTTAGCCGGTAGAGGGCGTCAAAAATTAATATCAATGACGTTTAATAATTTGACAATTAATCAAGTATAATATTTACTCAAGTATACGATCAACATTATTGAATTACAAGTTCATTTTACCATTAAAAATGGAAAATTATACAAACTCTCAGAAAGTTGACATGCTCCTGGTATACGGGTTTTGTCGAGGAAATGGGCGTCAGAGTGTTAGGGTTTACATGGAGAGGTTTCCTAACCGTCGAATACCAAACCACCAAACATTTGCCAATATTGAGCGTCATCTTCGGGAAACGGGCAGTTTTGAGAAAAAGTTTGAAGGCAGGGGCCGTATGCGAACAACTCGAACTGTGGAAACAGAAGAGATGATTCTGGAAAGAGTTGAAGAAGAACCAAGTACCAGTACCCGTCTCTTAGAACGTGAGTTAAATGTTCCTAAAACGATTGTCAATGAGGTTTTAAGAGAACAGTTGTTACATCCTTACCACATACAAAAAGTCCAGGAACTTTTACCGACTGATCCCCCCATGCGGCTTACATTTTGTCAATTTATTAGAAACAAAAGAATCCTTGTTCCAAATTTTTGTAGAAAAATTATGTTTACTGACGAGGCATGCTTTACAAGATCTGGCGTAACCAATCTGCACAACGAACATATTTATTCCGATGAAAATCCACATGCCATTAAAGTTGCACATCATCAGCATCAATTTAAAATTAATATTTGGGCAGGTATTATTGATCACTACCTTATTGGTCCCATTGTTATTCCAGACAGGTTAGATGGAAATATTTATTTAAATTTTTTGCAAGACACATTACCAATTCTTCTGGAGAATTTGCCCATTTTACTTCGGAGGGAAATGTGGTATATGCATGATGGTGCCCCGCCCCATTTTTCCGTTGCCGTTCGGCAATACTTACATCATCAGTATCCCAACCGATGGATTGGAAGAGGCAATGATGCACCAGTAAAATGGCCACCACGTTCTCCTGAGTTAAATATGTGTGACTTCTTTTTGTGGGGCGCTATTAAAACAGAAGTTTACAAGACTCCGGTAAACTCACGCGATGATTTATTGCAGCGGATTTTAAATGCAGGCAACCATTTTAATAATCCCGAGACATTAGATAGGGTCCAATATCATTTTTTAAAGAGTGTTAATAAGTGTATTCAGCAAGATGGCGGTCATTTTACACATTTGCTTAAGTAATGTTTTTGTTTTACTTAGTTTCTTACAATAGATACTTTCAACTTTGTTATACTTTTGTTTTTTTTGACGCCCTCTACCGGCTAAACGAGACAATTTTGGATATAACTAAGTCGGCTTAGATCGACCTATTTTGACGTCAGGAGTCTGTCGTCAAACGTTGTACACGTATTATCCGGACACCCTGTATACTTATGTTTTTGTGTTATTAGATTCATCTGTACATGTATTGTGTCTTTCCCAGCATATTGCGTAGAACATCATATCCGAGCTTTTAAGATTACCTTACATGCAATTTTACAGTATTGTATCGTAAAATCTTTTTGTGTCTAGGCGGCACGTGTCTTGATGTCTCACATTTTTAAATTCCTCTGCCTATATATGATACAAAAAGATGTTTATTTCTTTATTTTTACTGGTATCTTCTAGATATTTTGTATATTTTTTCGCTTTACTTTGCATTTTCTTGTACGCAGCAACTCAAGTCAACTTCCTAATATATTTATCCACCAATGGAAAAATCGGAAAATTTCCCATCTCTAGTTTTTTTTTGTAATTTTTACTGAAATTTTACTTTCGAAATTTGTATTTAAATCCAGAGAGCAATTTTGTATAAGTTGCATTTTCATTTTTGACTCAAACACGTGTCTACGGATGACTTAAGAGATGTTTTTGTTAGGCCAAGTAATTGCCTTTTTAGGCAATTTACCTTTAGAAAGGTAAACACTTTTCCCATATATGTCATTACATAAAACATCTCTTAGTGTTTAGCCGTACTGATGAGATATAAATATCGAAACATGTGTTTGATACCAATGTATGTTATTTAATCATGTAATTCTGTTCTGTACTTTTATTTCATACATTTTCTATGTATGTCAACACAATGTCAACATGGGAATAGAAGTAAAAGGGTTTAAGTGCATTTAAACCCTTTATTTTCGTTAGCTTTTCTTTTATTTTTCTAAACCGTTTATTTTCAGGTAGTTCTGAAATAAACACTATTTATCTCAGAACTACCAACTAGGAATAATGTATATCGATTATATTAAACTGATTAAAACTCATTATTTCAACAAAGACTCAATAATCCGTGAATTTTGCAGAAATGTATACCATAATTTGGGACGGAGGAATTACAATATTTGCCTTAAACTTAAACCCTTTTACTGCTAGGCCCCTCAATTGTTGTCAATGTCAACATAATTTGACCTATTGTCTGAGATTTTTAGACTAGATTAGTTATAGTGACATGTTATAGTACCTTGCATAACGAGCATGGAAAGGGACATGGGAATTTTCCACGACGCCAAAAGACGAGTGCTGGAATTTTAAATTGGTAAGTTAAGTTACTTTTCAGCGTATTATGGGCTCCCTCTGTCCCCAAAATATGGTATACATATTTATACAAAAAAAAATTCAAAAATTTAAAAACTTTAAAAGTTTTGTGTATAGTAATTTGGGACCAATAAAAGAGGCAATTATTTATCCCTAATTAGTGTACACAAAACTTTTAAAGTTTTTAAATTTTTTAAATTTAAAAAAATGTCTTAGATGAGACAGGTACAAAAATTCCCTTGATAGTACTATTCCTTGGCCCTATTGCAAATTTGGGAAATAGTTAGCGGGAAATAACAAAATTGTTTGCAGCTTGTCCAATAGCACTTCGCTTCAATTTGGTGCCAGTTTTTGAATTGCAGCAAGAACTCTAAAATTCCTAAAATAGGTCCACTGTTTTGCTTTTAATTCTCTTCTTTTAGCTTTTCTGGACTGTCTCTTCCATAGTTTTGTAACACCAGGTGTACTTTTGATTTTCTGACATTTTCATATTTTCTAACTGGCAGCCTGTAATGACTAAATTTGTATATACATAGCCATTTAAGACTCAAATATGAACAATGTATCTAGATTATATTAAACTGATTAAAACTCATTATTTCGTCAAAGACTCGATAATCCATGAATTTTAGAGAAATGTATGCTATAATTTGGGACTTAGGAAGTACAATATTAGCCATTGGTGTCATTGAAGACTTTCAAAGTTTTTGATCTACTGTTACTTACGTGATTTATTTTTTCAAACGTCTTTTCTTCTTGAAGTCCAATATGAAGTACACTATTTGCCATTGGTGTCGTTGAAGACATAACATAGTTTTTGATCTACTGTTGCTGATGTGATCTTATTTTCTTCAAACGTCTTCTCTTCTTGAAGTCCAATATGTAGTACATTATTTGCCATTGGTATCATCGAAGACTTATAAAGTTTTTGATCTAGTGTCACTTACGTGATTTTTTCTTCAAACGTTTTCTCTTCTTGAAGTCCAATATGCGGTCCAATATTTGCCATTGGTGTCATTGAAGACTTACAAAGTTTTTGATATACTGTCACTTACGTGAATTACTTTTTCAAACGTTTTCTCTTCTTGAAGTTCAATATAAAGTATAATATTTGCCATTGGTGTCAATAAAGACTTTCGACGTTTTTGATCTACTATTACTTACGTGATGTTTTCTTCAAACGTCTTCTCTTCTTGAAGTCCAATATAAAATACAATATTTGCCATTGGTGTCATTGAAGACTTTCAAAGTTTTTAATCTGTTATTACTTACGTGATTTTATTTTCTTCAAACGTCTTCTCTTCTTGAAGTCCAATGTGAAGTACAATATTTGCCATTGGTGTCATTGAAGACTTTCAAAGTTTTTGATGTACTGTTACTTACATGATTTTTTCCTTCAAACGTCTTCTCTTCTTGAAGTCCCTATCCTCCTAATGTTGCCATCAAATTGATACATATTACTTTATTCATTGCATCCCTAAATAAAGCACTTAATTGTAGAAATTCAAGACGTGAAGTATTAGTTTAAATCGGCATTCGAATAATTATTTGACAAAAATAAGAGGCTTTATACTGGAACTTTCTGCAATTACTTGAAAACCAATTGAAGACTTACAACACATTTTTTTGTCTTCAAACGTCGTCTCTTCTTGAAGTCCAATATGAAGTACAATATTTGCCATTAGTGTCATTGAAGACTTTTAAAGTTCTTGATCTACTGGCACTTACGTCATATTTTCTTCAAACGTATTCTCTTGAAGTAAAATATGAGATACAATATTTGCCATTGGTGTCATCGAAGACTTACAAAGTTCATGATCTCGTGTCACTTACGTGATTTTGTCTTCAAACGTGTTCTCTTCTTAAAGTCCAATATGAAGTACCATATTTGCCATTGGTGTCATTGAAGAGTTACAAAGTTTTTGATCTACTGTCACTTACGTGATTTTTTCTTCAAACGTCTTATCTTCTTGAAGTCCAATATGATGTACAATATTTGCCATTGGTGTCATTGAAGACGTT
Source organism: Othius punctulatus (assembly GCA_951805005.1). Classification (NCBI taxonomy): domain Eukaryota; kingdom Metazoa; phylum Arthropoda; class Insecta; order Coleoptera; family Staphylinidae; genus Othius; species Othius punctulatus. The sequence goes on from OX638143.1 coordinate 10,060,724, forward strand.
CGAAGCTTTTGATCTACTGTCACTTACGTGATTTTATTTTCTTCAAACGTCTTCTCTTCTTGAAGTCCAATATAAAGTACATTATTTGCCATTGGTGTTATTGAAGGCTTTCAAGGTTTTTGATCAACAGTTACTTACGTGATTTTATTTCTTCAAACGTCTTCTTTTGATGTGTATTACAATATTTGCCATTGGTGTCTTTGAAGACTTACAAAGTTTTTGATCTACTGTCACTTACTTTTTTTTTTCGTCAAACGTCTTCTCTCCTTGAAGTCCAATATGAAGTACAATATTTGTCATTCGTGTCATCGAAGACTAAACAAAGTTTTTGATCTACTGTTACTTACGTGATTTTATTTTCTTCAAACGTCTTTTCTTCGTAAAGTCAAATATGAAGTACAATATTTGCCATTGGTGTCAATGGCAAAAGACTTTCAAAGTTTTTGATCTACTGTTGCTGTTGTGATCTTATTTTCTTCAAACGTCTTCTCTTCCTGAAGTCCAATATGTAGTACATTATTTGCCATTGGTATCATCGAAGACTTACAAAGTTTTTGATCTAGTGTCACTTACGTGATTTTTTGTCTTCAAACGTCTTCTCTTCTTGAAGAAAAATATGTAGTACATTATTTGCCATTGGTGTCAACGAAGACTTACAAAGTTTATGATCCAGTGTCACTTGCGTGATTTTTTCTTCAAACGTTTTCTCTTCTTGAAGTCCAATATGAAGTACAATATTTGCCATTGGTGTCATTGAAGACATAACAAAGTTTTTGATCTTCTGTTACTTACGTCATTTTTTTCTTGAAACGTCTTCTCTTCTTGAAGTCAAATACGAAGTACAATATTTGCCATTGGTGTCATTGCAGACTTACTAGTTTTTCCACCTAAATAGTGGAATTTTCTGTAAAATTCTTACAAATTTTCTTTTAATGCCTAACACTTCTTCGTTTCATTTATTGCAAATTTTTATTTTGTTTTCTTATACATTTATCTACCATTTTTTTACAAATTTTCGGTGGAGTTTTTACAAATTTCTTATTACTTTGATACATATTTCAGTAGTGTTATGTCAAAACAAGTTATCTGCCATTTTTGTTATTTTACAGAGAAGCACAAACAGTTTTGCATTCATAAATGTATATCAGCAAGTATCATTGCCATAGTTATTTATAATACAAAAGTACAATACAACATTTTGATCAACTTAAAGTATACTTTATTTGTGGTCATTTAATGCTAAAAAGTGCATTTTGAAAAAAAAGGCAGATAGCATGTTTTGCCATAACTCTAATGATTTATTACAACGAAATTACTCAATAAAGCTTCATCCAAATATATGTTAGTCGACATAAATATTTACACAATAATTATTAAAGATAATTATCGAAATTTTAAAGGAAATAATTAACATTTTGGCAGAAATGTTAACAAAAATATTTTTCGTTTCATTTTTTGCAAATTTTCCTTTAATGTGTTATTCACTTTCCTACGATTTCTTACAAATTTTCAGAAGATTTTATGAGAAGATTTTAGATTTTAGAGAAATTTCTAATCTCATTACGACTACGAAAAAACTTTACGAAAAGTTTTTGATATAGTGCCACTTACGTGATTTTTTCTTCAAACATCTTCTCTTCTTGAAGTCTAATATGAAGTACAATATTTTCCATTAGTGTCATTGAAGACTTTCATAGTTTTTGATCTACTGCCACTTACGTGATTTTTTGTCTTCAAATGTCTTCTCTTCTTGAAGTCCAATATGAAGTACAATATTTGCCACTGGTGTCATTGAAGACTTTCAATGTTTTTGATCTACTGTTATTTACGAAATTTTTTCTTCAAACGTATTCTATTCTTGAAGTACAATATGAAGTACAATAGTTGCCATTGGTGTCATTGAAGACTTACAAAGTTTTTGATCTACTGTCACTTACGTGATTTTTCTTCAAACGTTTTCTCTTCGTGAAGTCTAGTATGAAGGACAACATTTGACATTGGTGCCATTGAAGTCATAACAAAGTTTTTGATCTACTGTTACTTACGTATTTTTTTCTTGAAACGTCTTCTCTTCTTGAAGTCCAATATGAAGTACAATATTTGCCATTGATGTCATTGAAGACATAACAAAGTTTTTGATCTACGGTAACTTACGTGATTTATTTTTTCAAACGTCTTTTCTTCTTGAAGTCCAATATGAAGTACAATATTTGCCATTGGTATCATTGAAGACTTTCAAAGTTTTTGATCTACTGATACTTACGTGATTTTATTTTCTTCAAAAGTCTTCTCTTCTTGAAGTCCTATATGAAGTACAGTATTTGCCATTGGTGTCATTGAACATTGAATACATAACAAAGTTTTTGATCTTCTGTTACTTACTGTTTTTTTTTTTCAAACGTCTTCTCTTCTTAAAGTCCAATATGAAGTACAATATTTGCCATTGGTTTCATTGAAGACGTTCAAAGCTTTTGATCTACTGTCACTTACGTGATTTTTTTTCTTCAAACGTCTTCTCTTGAAATCCAATATGTAGTACATTATTTGCCATTGGTGTCATCGAAGACTTACAAAGTTAATGATCTAGTGTCACTTACGTGATTTTTTCTTCAACCGTTTTCTCTTCTTGAAGTCCAATATGAAGTACAATATTTGCTATTGGATCATTGAAGACTTTCAAAGTTTTTGATCTACTGATACTTACGTGATTTTATTTTCTTCACAAGTCTTATCTTCTTGAAGTCCAATATGAAGTATAATATTTGCCATTGGTGTCATTGAAGACTTAACAAAGTTTTTGCTCTACTGTCACTTACGTGATTTTATTTTCTTCAAACGTGTTCTCTTCGTGAAGTCTAATATGTACTACAATAATTGCCATTGGTGTCATTGAAGACTTTCAACGTGTGAAAACTTTCAACTGTGTTACTTACGTGATTATTTCTTCAAACGTCTTCTCTTCTTGAAGTCCAATATGGAGTTCAATATTTGCCATTGGTGTCATTGAAGATATAACAAAGTTTTTGATCTTCTGTTACTTACTTGATTTTTTTCTTGAAACGTCTTCTCTTCTTAAAGTCGAATATGAAGTACAATATTTGCCATTTGTGTCATTAAAGACTTTCAAGGTTTTTGATCTACAGTTACTTACGTGATTTTTTTCTTCAAACGTCTTATTTTCTTGAAGTCCCTATCCTCATAATGTTGGTATCACGTTGATACATATTACTTTGTTCACTGTCTGCCTAAATGAAGCACTTAATTGCAGAATTTGAAGAAGTGAAGTATTAGTTTAAATCTGTCTGTGAATAATTTTTTGGCAAAAACAAGAGGCTTCTTACTGAAACTTTGTGCAATCACTTAAAAACCAATTGAAGACTTTCAACACATTTCTTCTTATACTCGTATCATACAACAATTAGTTTTATAAAAAAAAACTTGGAGGTTTACTAGGCGATTGCTCAAGTTTTGCTCAATATGCAATTGATGACGCTTTCTTGAGCGTCCAATAAGAAGATTGCAGACTGATCATCACTGAGAATTGTATGAGGTGCAAAAATCAACATTGAAAAACGATATATTTATTATAATACTGGGGCTTGACTACAATGCTAACCATCATAAAAAAAGTAAATAATCTGTATGGATGTTTACAAAATTAGCATGTCAACAAGAAAAAACGATCGGACCTTCTGCAATCACTGATAAATTTGTATGACATACAATTTATAAACACAAAGTCTTGCGGGTATTTATAACCCACTATCAGGACTATACACAAAGCGACAGTCTGATACACACACACTAGCGTCCACGCCGCTTGACCGATATTACGAAGACTTATCTAATCTACAGCCGAAGACAATAATAAATACGATACGAGGATGTAATTAAAATATATTTACAATGCGCGAGGAATGGGATAATAAGAGCGAGACACAGCCATTACGGGTTCCATCAGGTGCTGATGGGTTACGGGCGTTTAGCCAGGACCACGTCGATGGGTCCTTTGGGCGCGAGCAGGAACTCGAACTGGAGCTGCATGGGGTGGACGTTGACCAGCTTGAACTCCTCCACGGTCCGCCTGAGGATGACTGGAAGGACCTGCTCGATGAAACGCTTGCCTGGGCAGGTCCTTCTGCCAACGCCGAAAGGTACTACGAGGAAGGTTGCGGCGCTGGTATCTGATTTGTCACCACCTAACCATCTCTCGGGCAAGAACTTGTCTGCATGCTTGAAGTTCCTCTCGTCCCTACAAGCTAAGCCAGTATGGCAGAGGATCACTGAACCAGGGCTTAATATGTGGCCTGACAGCTCCAGCTCGCTCTCAGTAATCCTTGCCAGGCAATTGGCTGTAGGCAGCAGCCTAAACGTTTCGTTAACGCAAGCCTTTACGTACGCGTTACCAGGATCTTTGATGATCGATTTTTGGGCTTCTGGGTTGTCAGCTATTAGATGAAGGACGAATACAAGGCTGTTCCTGAGGGTGTAGATTCCTGCAGCAATGAAGTCCACGATGGCAGCAGTCTTCTCGCGAGGATCCACGTCTGCACCAAGCACCGACTGGAAGACAGCGCTCTCCCTAGTAGCATCATCAGCTCCTTCTATCAGCTCCAGCACCAAGTTATAAATCTCCTCCTCACTCTTAACCAGGTTCTTGTACGCAGGAGTTGGAAAAAGCTTCCACAACGGAAGCCCGTAGTACGTATCCCTGCAGGCTATGAAGTGGCTGTTGACGGCTGCAGCCAACCTCGCCGTCACCGTGTTGTTCTGGCCCGAAAGCAAGAACCCCATGCGCCTGCCAAGAACCAAGGTACAGATGGCTTCAAGGCCCAAACGGCTGGCGAGGTGCTCCAGGCACCTCACGGTACCGTCAGGCTCTCTCAGCTGCTCCAGGAGGTTGCACCAGTCCTCGGCGATCTCCTCCACCTGGGGCAGGAACGAGGATATCGTCTTCGTGCTGGTCAGGTCGCTGGTCAAATTTGTTCGAAGCCTATACCACATCTCACCTGCAACAATAGTTCAAGAGATGTTTATGCACGAAGATTTTAGGCAACAATGAAGTTTTAGCCACAACAAGAAAAGGGCATAGAAGTTAGAAAAATGTGTAAAGCGTTTGGATTACCTAAAAGCCATTAGATATAGAAGATGTACTGCTGTCTGAAATGAGGCAGTGGAAGTAGAAACTCTTGATTTTTTTTTAGGTAACATCAAACTATGTTTTACTATTAAGTAGATTGTCAATAAGTAGAAGTATAGAGTGCATACCTTAACTTTTAGATAACAAAATTATTACTACTATTGTATATGAAACCATATAAGTAGCAAATTGCTAGTTAAGCTCGTACTTCTGTACCTCAAACATCAATAGATGATCAATCAGAGCCTGTACCTCTGATTGACTCTGATTGATCATCTATTGATGTTTGATTATCTGTTGATACCTGATGCGAATCTCTGATTGCACATTGTTTGAAACGGTTTGAAACAGTTTCTATGATCAATCTGAGCCTGTACCTCTGATTGGCTCTGATTGATCATCTATTGATCTTTGATTATCTGTTGGTACCTGATGCGAATCTCTGATTGCACATTGTTTGAAACGGTTTGAAACAGGTTCCAGATGATCAATCAGAGCCCGTACCTCTGATTGGCTCTGCTTGATCACCAATTAATGTTTGATTATCAGTTCTTACCTGATACGAATCTCTGATTGCACATTGCTTGAAACGGTTTGAAACAGGTTCCAGATGATCAATCAGAGCCTGTACCTCTGATTGGTTCTGCTTGATCATCTATTGATGTTTGATTATCTGTTGGTACCTGATGCGAATCTCTGATTGCACATTGTTTGAAACGGTTTGAAACATATTCCAGATGATCAATCAGAGCCTGTACCTCTGATTGGCTCTGATTGATCATCTATTGATGTTTGATTATCTGTTGGTACCTGATGCAAATCTCTGATTGCTCATTGTTTGAAAAGGTTTGAAACAGGTTCCAGATGATCAATCAGAGCCTGTACCTCTGATTGGCTCTGATTGATCATCTATTGATGTTTGATTATTTGTTAGTACCTGATGCGAATCTCTGATTGCACATTGTTTGAAATGGTTTGAAACACGTTCCAGATAATCAATCAGAGCCTGTACCTCTAATTGGCTCTGATTGATCATCTGTTGATGTTTAATTATCTGTTGGTACCTGATGCGAATCTCTGATTGCACATTGTTTGAAACGCTTTGAAACAGGTTCCAGATGATCAATCAGAGCCTATACCTCTGATTGGCTCTGATTGATCATCTATTGATGTTTGATTATCTGTTAGTACCTGATGCGAATCTCTGATTGCACATTGTTTGAAACGGTTTGAAACACGTTCCAGATTATCAATCAGAGCTTGTACCTCTGATTGGCTCTGTTGATCATCTATTGATGTTTGATTATCTGTTGGTACCTGATACGAATCTCTAATTGCACATTGTTTGAAACGGTTTGAAACAGGTTCCCGAATTCATACCTTGTTCGTTGACTAATCCTGTGCTGGCGTACCGATCCGGCCTGCTCCTCCTGTAATGGGCTATCGCCTCCGTTGGCGGTCTAATGGGGTACTTCCCCGAGCACCTGAAGACCTTCTCGATGTCCCTCCGTTCGACCACGCTGATTACCGGCACGTTCCACAGGGCCTCCTCTTTGATGATGGGGCCGTGCTTCAGGAACATGTCCTTGTAGAACTCGTGCACCCTGGTGAAGGTGTACCCTCCCAGCTTGGAGTACACCCAGCCTGTGCCCAGTGCGGGCAGGGGGCATGGCCCTGGGATGTCCGCCACGCACTTGCTGCAGTCCGTGGAGTTGACCCCCTTGGTCCACCACGGGGGTCTGTAGCCCAGGATGTAGAAGAATATTAGGACGATGATCACGCTGATCTCTATCGACTGAAGAAGTTGATCGAACATCTGAAACAGAAGTTCAGAAACCGTTCAAGTTATAAAGAGTGCCAAAATCATCTCAGACATTTACCAGAAATGTTGTGGAGTTATTGTGGATAGTTATTCTTTTATTTACACCTCTAGTTGAGTTCTCTAACTTAGAGAGAGTTAGAGTTCTCTAACTTTGTTGAATTTTCAATTGAAACTACCAAATCTTGCAAATTTTCAATTACAAATATCAAAATCCGTCAAAATTTTGACATAAACATGTAAAACCTTTAATGACAAGTGGTAAAATCTTTCATATGCTGGACTACAGCAATGAAAATTTGACTAGTTTAAAACAGCAACTGTCAAAATCATCATATTTTAACTGTAACTATCAAAATTTACATTTTTCCAGTTGTAACTATCAAAATCTATCAAAGAAGTAAAAATTGTCATATTTCCAATTGTATGTGTCAAAATCAGTGAAGTGTTTAGCACTATGTGTGTGTAAATCTGTCAATCTTTCAACTCCAACTATCGAACTCAAATTTAACAACTTAGTTCTCCAAATTTGTTGAATTTTCAGTTGGAACTTCTTCTCTTGCAAATTATTAATTACAAATATATAAATCCAACAATTTTCTAACAGAAACATTTAAAACATGGGAAACATTTAACTACAACTGGTTAAATCTGTCATATGCTAAGCTTCAAAAGTGAAAATTGGTAAAAACTGTCAAAATCATCATGTTTTAACTGTATCTGTCAAAATTTACATTTTTCCAGTTGCAACTATCAAAATCTTAAAAAAATGCCATGTTTGGAAATGTATATGCCAAAATCTGTGAAGTATTTAGCACTAGGTGCTAAACTTTCTCAACTCCAACTATCGAAATCTGCAAATTTAACAATCGAGGTCTCTAAATCTGTTGAATTCTATTGAAACTGACAAAATCTTGCAAAATTTTCAATTACAAATATCACATGCGCACATTTGTGACAGAAACATTCAAAATATGTCAAAGTAATAGTCAATAAGTTATATGATATTATTTTACTAACGAAATTTAAATTTGACAGATTCTGACAGTTGCATTTGAAAATGTTACGAATTTGAACCGTGTCAAATAAAACTTTGAAGAGTCTAATTGGAAAATGTAGCAGATTTCAATTTTTTTATAGATTTTTGCATCTGGTTACAGTTGTAATATAAAACTTTTCAACTGCAAATGTCGAATTCAATTTTCATTTGAACCAGGCAAAAATGCCAGATTAATGACCATTACAACATTAGCTTTTGTTTTCATGTAATTATCTCTTTATTAACATATTAATAAAAATTAAATTAGATCAGTGAAGTTCATGATTAATTAATAAATTTTTGAAACCTGAAAACTCCCTCACTTTCGAGATATACATATTCTTCATTTTCTTTTTTTTCATGTTAGAAATCATATCCGACTCTTGGGGAGTAAATATTGACTCACCCTGTAGAATTTTCTTTGATTTTTATTCCAAATCTTATTGGTTTTTTATGGAATTTTGGTATTTTTCCAAAAATTTGAATTTTCTTTGATTTTCCCTTTCAAATGTAACTGATTTTTTTATGGAAATTTGGATAAATATAAAATTATATAATATAATACATATAATATATTATAGTAGTATATTATAAAATATAATAACACTATATAAACTTATTATTAAACAAATATTGCTTTATATAATATAAGATATAATATTATATAATATTATATATTATAAGATGCATAAGTTGATATGTATTAATAGTCATGGAATTTAATTTTAATTTCTAGGTGATTATTTCAACAACGGCTACTGTGGCTAATTACATTTCCATAGGATAAGCGATCTTATCACTTTATCAGTTCATTGTGTAAAATTCTCAGTGGTTTACATTTCTTAAAGAATTTTTTTTAAGATAATCGAAAATTGATGATGTGATATCCTTTGCGTAGGTATTTTATATAATCTTTGCATATTTTAGTAGTTAGTAGTTTAGAATATTTTAAAGAGAAATTTTAGCTACCATTTCTAGTTTTCAAAATATTGCAAAAAATTGAATATTGTGGATTTTATTGTTTTAATGTTTGAAATGTTTTAATTAATAACTTGATTTTATTTTTTATTCGAAAACCTATCGTTTCTACCAAAATTTCACCATTTCTAACAAAAACATTACTAAAATACATGTAAACGAAGAATTCAAATTTAATATTAAATATGCTCTAGCACTTAAAAAAGATACATTCTTCCACAACTCCAACAATCCACAAAGAACCATTAAACTGTAATCAAATAAATGTTTTCTTTTTATTTCCAGGAAATCATCAAAAAAATGTAAAAACAACAAACCAACAAAATGTTTAATTTGATAAAATTTCTTTTAGAACGTATTTTTTTTGTAAATGAAGCAATAAAAATAAACAAGTATTATAATTTAATTAGAAACATTAATTATCAATTCCATCAAGAATGTAGTAGTGGAAGTATAAATTATAGTAAAAAAAAAAATTACATGTGATGCTGGCCTAATTGATTTTGGTGATTTACAGAGAGAGATACCAATCTTTATTAGGCTATTGGCCCTCGGTCTTTCCGCCTATATTTATATTTTTAGAGCATTTTCTTCATAGAAGATTGAGAGAAGCATGTAAATGCCATCTAGTGGTAAATCCAAATAATTCTTTATGAAAATTTCTTCATTGAAGAATGGTTGAAACATGTAAATGCCATGTCGAGGTAAACCCAATTAAAGTTTTATAAAATTTTCTTCATTGAAAGCCATAAAAGGCCATAAAAGTTATCTGGAATTTTCGTTAAATATGTAGAAGTTTTTGTTAATTAAATTGCCATGAAATATTGTTTCCTATAAAAAAAAACGAATCATTTAAGTTTTACTTATCTTTTGATAAAATATTTTTCAAATATCTATGTAATTTTTCACATAAAACGGAATTTAATAAAACATTCACATTCGATTGTGCTTTTTTTCCCAAAAACCTTTTCAACTCTGATTCCAAATTCCATGATTTTAAATTTTTACTCAATAATTTGAATAGTTTTCATCTCGTGGTAAATGCAATAATTTTTTTATAAAATGTTTTTCATTGAAAGCCCTAAAAGGCTATAAAAGTTATCTGGAATTTTCGTCAAATAGGTAGAAGTTTTTGTTAATTAAATTACCATGAAATTTTGTTTCCTATAAAAAAAAACGAATCATTTAAGTTTGACTTAACATTTGATAAAATATTTTTCAAATATCTATGTAATTTTTCACATAAAACGGAATTTAATAAAACATTCACATTCGATTGTGCTTTTTTTCCCAAAAACATTTTCAACTCTATGATTCACTATTCACTATGATTTTAAATTTTTACTCAATAATTTGAATATTTTTCGATTGAGGATATTTAAAAATGGTATAAGTTTCACAATTTTTTGAATAGAAATAACTCTACAATTATTTCTGTAGTTCACCATTTTCAAGAGCAAATGCATACCAATGAAATTATTATTAATGAAAAACCCTTGGTATATTTTTACCAAGTGATTACCATACATACATTCAATTTAGTTTTCGATTGTCTACAAAAAAGGTAACACTTTCATGAAAAAAATTATTTCGTTCAAATTTTCAATGGAAATATTTGTTTAAATGTCTCTCAAGGACATTAAGATAATTTTCGAAAAACATGGCAACCTTTGGGTGGACACGATAAGTCAAAACTTGTGAAGCTCTACAACTTACAACTCTAGATTTGATTCCAACAACCATAATTTTAAATTTTTATTCAATAATTTGATAAGTTTTCGATTGTGTCTACCAAAAAAGATGACACTTTCATGAAATTATTTTTTAAGTCAAAATTTCAACGGTAATATTTGTTTATATGTCCCTCTAGGACATTGAGATAATTTTCGAAAAACATAGCATCTTTTGCGTGGACACGATAAGTCAAAACTTTTGCGAACATTCACATTCGGTTATTGATTTTTTTTTCTAAAAACTCTCGATTTGATTCCAACAAGCAAAATTTTAAATTTTTATTCCATAAATTAATTAGAAGTTTTCGATTGTGTCTATCAAAAAAGTTACACTTTCATGGAATTGTTTTTCATTCAAAATTTCAACGGAAATATTTGTTTAAATGTCTCTCGAGGATATTAAGCTAGTTTTCAAAAAACATGGCAACTTTTGTGTTGCCAAAAGTCAAAACTTTTGCAAACATTTACATTCTGTTATTGATTTTTTTTCCACAAACCTTTTCAACTTTAGACTTGATTCCAACAACCATAATGTTAAATTTTTAGTCCATAATTTGGTAAATTTTCGATTGTGCCTACAAAAAAGATTACACTTTCATGGAATTAGGTTTTCATTCAAACTTTTAGCAAATATTAGTTCAAATGTTTATTGCGATGATTTTCGAAAAATGTGGCAACTTTTCTGTGGACACGTTAAGTAAATAATTGTGCAAGCAGTACACACAATGTTATAATATAGAAGATAGAATGTGAGATATAGAAGAAATATTGGTTTAAAGCCCTTTGAGTTCGAGAAGATAATTTTCGAAAAATGTGGCAACTTTTGTATTTTATATAAATCATGTATAACTGTTATCTGTTGATGTAACTATTATTTATTTACAATTGTAGCCAACGACAACAAATAAAGATTCCAACGTGTGCAAATATTTAGATTCGATTATTAATTTTACCACAAAAACCTATTCAACTCTAGATTCGAATCCAAAAACCACAATTTTAATTTTTTTTTAGATAAGATATAGATAAGTTTTCGATTGTGTCTACAAAAATATATTACACTTTCATGGAATTGTTTTTTCATTCAAAATTTCAACAGAAATATTAGTTCAAATGCCCATTACGATGATTTTCGAAAAATGTGGCAACTTTTCTGTGGACACGTTTAGTAAAAAAATTGTGCGAGCAGTTCACTAAAATGTTAGGATATAGATATAGTTTTATAAAGATTTAGTTCAACATGAAGTGGGTGTTTACTCTTATCATATTATAATTTCGAAAATATAACGTTAGGTCTTTGGAAAATGGTGTTTTTGGGCTTTCCTCAGTTAAGTTTGTTTTTTTAATGTAATGTATAACTGTTATCTACAAAATATTGATGTAACTATTATTTATTAACAATTATAGGCAACGATAACAAAGATTCCAACGTATGCAAACATTTACATTCGGTTATTTTTTTTTTCAAAAACCTCTAGATTTGATTCCAACAACCATAATTTCAAATTTTTTATTCAATAATTTGATGAGTTTTCCAATGTGATTACAAAAAAATATTACACTTTCATGGTTTTTCATTCAAAATTTCAACAGAAATATTAGTTCAAATGTCCATTACGATAATTTTCAAAATAATGTGGCAACTTTTCTGTGGACACGTTAAGTAAAAAAATGTGCATGCAGTTCACTAAAATGTTACGATATAGAATATAGAATGTAAGATAACTAAATATTGGTTTAAAGTCCTTTGAGTTTATTAAGATAATTTTCGAAAAACATATCATATTTTGTGTGGACACGATAAGTCAAAACTTCTGCAAACATTTACATTCGGTTATTGATTTTTTTCCACAAACCTTTTCAACTTGAGACTTGATTCCAACAACCATAATGTTAAGTTTTTATTCAATAATTTGGTTTTCCTTTGAGAAAAGTTCTTTGAGTTCATTAAGATAATTTTCGAAAAACATAACATATTTTGTGTGGACACGATAAGTTAAAACTTGTGCAAACATTTACATTCGGTTATTGATTTTTTTCTAAAAACCTTTTCAACTTTAGATTTGATTCCAATAACCATAATTTTAAATTTTTATTCAATAATTTGATAAGTTTTCGATAGTGTCTACAAAAAAAGATTACACTTTCATGGAATTGTTTTTCATTCAAAATTTCAACAGAAATATTAGTCCAAATGTCCAATAGGATAATTTTCAAAATATGTGGCAACTTTTCTGTGGACACGTTAAGTAAAAAAATGTGCAGGCAGTTCACTAAAATGTTACAATATAGAAAACAGAATGTAAGATATAGAATAAATATAGGTTTAAAGTCCTTCAGAGTTCATTAAGATAATTTTCGAAAAACATAGCAACTTTTGTGTGGACACGATAAGTCAAAACTTGTCCAGACATTCACATTCGGTTATTGATTTTTTTCCAAAAACTCTAGATTTGATTCTAACAACGAAAATTTAAAATTTTTATTCCATAATTTGAATTGAAGTTTTCGATTGTGTCTATAAAAAAAGTGACACTTTCATGGAATTGTTTTTCATTCAAAATTTCAACGGAAATATTTGTTTAAATGTCTCGAGAATATTAAACGAATTTTCAAAAAAAAACATGGCAACTTTTGTATTTACAAAAGTCAAAACTTGTGCAAACATTTACATTCGGTTATTGATTTTTTTTCACAAACCTTTTCAACTCTAGGTTTGATTCCAACAACTATAATTTTAAATTTTTATTCAATAATTTGATGAAGTTTTCGATTGTATCGACAAACAAAGATTACATTTTCATGATTTTTTTTTCATTCAAATTTTCAACGGAAAATTTCTTCTGTAGTAAATAATAAAATTACAGATAACAAAACCATAAAACAATCAAATGTAAGATGTAGAACAAATATTGTTTTAAAGTCCTTTGAGTTCATTAAAATAATTTTCGAAAAATGTGGCAACTTTTCTATGGACACGATAAGTCAAAAATTAATATAATAATAATAATATCATATTTTGTTGTGTCTTAGTACAGAAAACGTTTACACGAGTCAAAATAGTTAAAATAATACATAGTAGTAAATAATAAAATTACATATAGCAAAACCATAAAACAGTGAAAGTGTAACAAACATTTAAATTTCAATTGTGCTATTCAATAAAATTTTAGGATCAAGATTTTTGGAACAAAATCTAGTTATATGAAGATTTTGGACCACATGAAGTGGGTCTTTACTCTTATCATACTATAATTTTGAAAATATGACATTAGGAATTTGGTAAAAGGTGTCTGAGCTTTCCTCAGTTAAGTTTCAGTATTTTTTAAAGTAAAGCATAACTGTTATCTACAAAATATTGATGTAACTATTATTTATTAACAATTGTAGCCAACGATTACAAATAAAGATTCCAACGTGTGCATATATTTACATTCGGTTATTATTTTTTTCTCTCCAAAAACCTTTTCAACTCTAGATATGATTCCAAAAACAATAATTTTTAATTTTTGTACAATAATTTGGTAAGTTTTCGATTGTATCTACAAAAAAAGATGACATTTTCATGGAATTGTTTTTTCATTCAAAATTTCAACGCAGATATTAGTTCAAATCTCCATTACAATGATTTTCGAAAAATGTGGCAATTTTTCTATGGACACGTGAAGTAAAAAATTGTGCAAGCAGTTCACTAAAATGTTAGGATATAGAAGATAGAATGTGAGATATAGAAGAAATATTGGTTTAAAGTCCTTTGAGTCCATTAATATAATTTTCGAAAAATATGGAAACTTTTCTAAGGACACGATAAATCAAAAATTAATATAATGATAATAATATAATATTTTGTTGTGTGTTAGTGCAGAAAACGTTTACTCGAGTTAAAATAGTAAAAAATATACATAGTAAATAATAAAATTACATATAACAAAACCATAAAACAGTCAAATGTAAGATATAGAACAAATATTGGTTTAAAGTCCTTTGAGTTCATTAAGATAATTTTATAAAAATGTGGCAACTTTTATATGGACACGATAAGTCAAAAACTGATATAATAATATAATATTTTATTGTGTGTTACTACGGAAAACGTTTACACGAGTCAAACTAGTTAAAATAAAACATAGTACTAAATCATAAAATTACATATAACAAAACCATAAAATAGTGCAACATTTCAATTTAAATTGTGCTATTCAGAAAAATTTTTGGATCAAGATTTTTGGAACAAAATCTAGTTTGATAAAGATTTTGGACAACATAAAATGGGTCTTTACTCTTATCATACTATAATTTCAAAAATATGACGTTAGGTATTTGGAAAAAGGTGTTTTTGAGCTTTCCTCACTTAAGTTTCAGTTTTTTTGAAGTAATGTGTAACTGTTATCTACAAAATATTGATGAAACAATTATTTATTAACAATTGTAGGCAACATTTTTAGAACAAAATCTAGCTTTATAAAGATTTTGGACAACATGAAGTGGTTCTTAACTCTTATCATACTATATTTTCGAAAATATGACGTTAGATATTTAGAAAAATGAGTTTTTGTGTTTTGATTTTTTAGAAAAAAATGTAGCTTTATAAAGATTTTGGACAACATGAAGTGAGTCTTTACTGTTATTATACTATGATTTCGAAAATATGAGGTATTTGGAAAAAGGTGTTTTTGAGCTTTCCACAGTAAAGTTTCAGTTTTATTGAAATAATGTATAACTGCTATCTACAAAATTCTGATGTAACTATTATTTATTAACAAATGTAGAAAACATTTTTAGAACAAAATCTAGCTTTATAAAGATTTTGGACAACGTGAAGTGGGTCTTTACTGTTATCATACTATGATTTCGAAAATATGAGGTATTTGGAAAAAAGTTGTTTTTGAGCTTTCCTCAGTCAGTTTGTTGGAAGTAATGTATAACTGTTATTTACAAAATATTGATGTAAGTATTGTTTATTAACAATTGTAGGTAGCGATAACAAATAAAGATTCCAACGTAATTTTCTCTCGAAAGCAAGAGATGTATCAACTTTGGCTTCCCATAAAAA
The DNA here is from genome assembly GCA_951805005.1 of Othius punctulatus. Lineage (NCBI taxonomy): Eukaryota > Metazoa > Arthropoda > Insecta > Coleoptera > Staphylinidae > Othius > Othius punctulatus. The sequence goes on from OX638143.1 coordinate 10,076,486, forward strand.
ATATGCAGTTTAATATTATTTTGTTAAAGTATGTTTTACGTGGTATAATGTATAAAAGTAAACACGCACGGGTTGTTGGTTGTGGGCTGTGGTTGTGGGTTGTTTTCAAAATATTTGCAAATCTAAATTTTGTTTAAAAAATTTTAATATCAAAATTTTGTTTAATTACCTTGGGCAGTTTTTGACTTATCACGTCCACAAAATATGGTCACATAATGTTGGTTGTGGGTTGTGGTTGTGGTTGTGGGTTGTTTTTAAAACATTTGCAAATCTAGATTTAGTTTTAAAAATTTGAATATCAAAATTTTATTTAATTACCTTGGGCAGTTTTCGACTTATCACGTCCACAATTTTTTTTACCACAACACAAATGGGCACTAACACACACACACCTAAAGGCATATTTCAGAAATGGTCAATGGACTCGAGAGATCTCAAAATGAAATTTTCTGATTCACGAAAAGTAAAAATTGGTGGGCATTTAGAGTTTGATTTGATTTGAAGCAGTTTTTTTGAAAATTGGTCGGTACAAGATCGGAGATTAGAATAACTACAGACGCGTTTCGTGTGGAATTCAAGGAGCATCGTCGGAAGTGAACATGTGCTCAGCCGAGAATCCAACAGCCGGGTGACTAATGGGTTTAAATTGGTCCTAATTACTTACCATTAAGCCGCACGGTATTTCCTGATGGGAAGAGAAAAAGTCGTGAGAGAAGCGCGTGTCCACCACTCCACGAAGCAGCTCCCGGGCTTCTGTGGCGTCTTCCAGTGGATGAACGGGGCACTGTTCTGATATCCTCTTATCACCGCCCCGGGAGAGATAAAAGATAGAAGCACGCGCACGAGAAACGTCTTTATGTAATCCTCAGGAGCGAGGAGCTGATGGTGGAGGAGCGCCTCATCGCGGCACTCAATCATCTCCAATTTGCAAGACGGAAGGTTTTTACGCGTTACCGGAGTAACTGTACACAGTGGATTACTGGAAGGCACATCGCGTTCTCTCCGCTACGTAATTTAATAACCTCCATCTTTTATCTTGCGCCTGGTTCGCTGACCTCAGCTACTTTAAAAAAATTAACACACACACCGGCGAACCTTCAATTGTGCAACCAACTCGGCCGATTTTGGTTTCCCCCGACCTCGACCGTCAACACCTTCGACATTCTAAAAAGCGACCACATTTTTGGCCAAGACAACCTCCATCGCCAAAAAACGCCCAAAAAAAATGCCCACCAACGACCATTTCGGCCGCCTCTTCCCACATCCATCAGCCCCGACACAAAAGGCACAGAAAAACCACCGGATCCTGTTAATAAAATGCACTGAACGCGACGCATGCACTGCTGACGTTCCTCGCCAATTTTATGTTGCGATCGTGTCAGCACTTTCGCAAAACGAGCTCTTATTACAAGGACAAGGCTCGATAAGGTGACTATAGGGCAACATTAAGTTTAAACTAACTTCTTTTGAAATTTATAAAGAATATTAATTGCAATTTTATAATATTTAATTTACAATCAAAATTTCGCATTTTCTAATTAAAATTTTCAATTTTCAGTTAGTTTCACAATTTTCCATGAATATTATGTACGTTCATATGTATATGTTCAGTAAAAATCTTGTGATTGCCAATTAAATTATTACCTCCAAATTTTTAATTTTGCTGAAAATTATTTTCATCTGTTCCCTGTTTTATTAATTACTTTGGCCTAATATTCAATTTTTCCATAGTGTTGCGAAATATTCTATTTGTTGAAGTACAGCTTTTTATTGCTAACAAAATTTGTTGCTAAAAAATGTTTAATTTTCAATTATTCTTTTAAATTGTTCAATTGTGGCTATAAATATTCTATTTTTCCATAGTGTTGCCCAATAATTTATTTTTCCATAGTATTGAAGTCCAGTTTTTTTATTGCTAACAAAATTTGTTGCTAAAAAATGTTTAATTTTCAATTATTCTTTTAAATTGTTCAATTGTGGCTATAAATATTCTATTTTTCCATAGTGTTGCCCAATAATTTATTTTTCCATAGTATTGAAGTCCAGTTTTTTTATTGCTAACAAAATTTGTTGCTAAAAAATGTTTAATTTTCAATTATTCTTTTAAATGGTTCAATTATGGCTTTAAATATTATTCTATTTTTGCATAGTGTTGCCAAATATTCTATTTTCCATAGTGTTGAAGTCCAGCTTTTTATTGCTAACAAAAATCGTTGCTAAAAAATGTTCTGATTAATTTTCAAATATTATTTTAAATGGTTTAATTGTGGCTTTAAATATTTATTCAACTTTTCAAGTGTGGCAAATATTTATTCAACTTTTGAAATATGTTCAAAATATACAACTTCAAATTGCTTTCTAATTTTCTATTATTTCTGCCTAGTTGGAAGTATCTATTAACCAATTTGCATGTCCACAAAATTTCCAACTTTGCTGCTATATTTTTAATTTATACAGTCAAATTCTTAATTATTTTTAATACCGTAGTTTTTGAATTTTTCAAAAGCTTTCTCAAAATCTGTTCAAATTTCATACAACTTTCATATACTCATATCAAACAAAGTCTGGTGCCCAAAAATGTTTTTATTTTCAATGGTTGCATCAAGATTTTTCTTTATCTGAAGTTTTAAAACACCAATCTTAATATTAGTTTAAATGTCTAATATTTTTACTATAGAGACTAACTTTTTAGTTGTTGCTTTAAAATTTTCCTATTTGTTGCGGCAAATTTTTAATTATATCCTTCAAAGTTTCAATTTTGCTGTAAACTGTTCTACTGTTACAGTAAAATTCATAATTTTCTTTCCCAAATTTTCTATTTTTGAATATAGCTCAGATCAGCGAATATCGATATATAGATTCTTACTGGTAACAAAATTTCATATTAAAAATATTATATTTTCAATTGTATCTTCAAAATATTTCGTTGTTGCTTTGAATTTTTCAAATGTTTAAACTATTTCCAACAAAATTTTCAAATTTTCTTTCATATTATTAGTTCTTTCTTTCAAATTATTAATAATTGTTAATTGTTGCATCAATATTTTTCTTTTTATGAAGTTTTAGTAGACCAATCTTAATATTAGTTTACATGACTAATATTTTTACTACAGAGACTAACTTTTTACATATTGCTTTACAAATTTCCAACTTGTGGTGGCAATTTTTTAATTATTTCCTTTAAAGTTTCAATTCTTATGTTGTTTCTGTAAAATTCATAACTTTCTTTCCCAAATTTTCTATTTTTGAATGTAGCTCAGATCAGCGAATATCGATATTTAAATTCTCACTATAACAACATTTTATGTTCAAAATATTATATTTTCAATTGTATCTTCAAAATGTTTCGTTGTTGCTTTGAATTTTTCAAATGTTTAAACTATTTCCAACAAAATTTTCAAATTTTCACTCATATTGTTACTTTTTTCTGTCAAATTGTTAATAATTGTTAATCGTTGCATCAATATTTTTCTTATGAAGTTTTAAAAAACCAATCATAATATTAGTATACATAACTAATATTTTCACTATAAAGACTAACTTTTTAGTTATTGCTTTAAAAATTTCCAATTCGTTGTGGCAAATTTTGAATTATTTCCTTCAAAGTTTCAATTTTGCTGTTAACTTTCTTATTGTTGCTGTCAAATTCATATTTTTCTTTGCCAACTTTTGTATTTTTGAATGCAATTCAGGACAGCCAATATGCATATATCGATTCTAATTTATAACAAAATTTTATGTTAAAAATACTACATTATCAATTGATGCTTCAAAATATTGCGTTATTGTTTTGAAATTTTGAAAATTTTGAACTATTTCCAACTAAATTTTCAAATTTGCATTCATATTTTTACTTATTTCTGTCAAATTGTTAATAATTGTTAATCGTTGTATCAATATTTTTCCTACATATGGAGTTTTAAAAGACTCATCTTAATATTAGTTTACATGAGTGATATTTTTACTACAGCTATTAACTTTTAATATAATAATAATAATATATAATAATATAATATAATAATAATAATAATAATAATAATAATAATAAAGAATATTTATTAGCAAATAACGCTACATAATATACAAAATTTCAACAAAAAACAACAAAAGAAAACACACAAATAGCAACTACAATCTTCATATTAACATAACTTTAATTCTATTTACTACATCTACTATTTTCTATTTACAGTCAATCAATTCAAACACATAGTCCCTCACCTGAGACTTAAACCTATGAAAATGTATCTCATCTTTTATGTGACAGGGCATGTTGTTATACAGCTTTAGTCCTCTCGAGAAAAACGATTTTTCCGCTTTATCTGTCCTGTACCTATCGACATAAAAATGGGACTTCTGCCTCGTCTCATGGCCATGAACATCGTATACATATTTAAGTTTTACTACTAAATTTTCAGGCATATTTCCCATTTTCATATTGTGTATGAAAATAAGAGCCTTGTACGTGACTCTCTGTTTTACATTCATAAAATTTAAAATCTTGAGCATATCCTTTATATGCGTAAATTTATTGACTTTCAAAATTATACGCATTGCTTTGTTCTGAATAAGTTGAATATCCCCTATGTCACCTTTTTGTAAGTGAAAAATCACATTTGAACAGAACTCGAAGTGGGGTGCTATTAGTTGTTTGTATAATAAAACGCACACATTCATGTTTAAATCCTTTCTCAGACGACCGAGAAGATAGGTTTTTTTTGACATTTTATTCAATATATATCCGCAGTGGCTCTTAAAATTTAACTTATTATCTAATATCACGCCCAGGTATTTTATCTCTGTGACAACCTCAATAGCAATGTCATTAATTTTTATTTCAACACTTTCATCGATTTGATTACTTGATAAAATCATACATTTAGATTTACTAATATTTATACTTTATTTTTAGTTATTGCTTTAAAAATTTCTAATTTGTTGTCGCAATTTTTTAATTATTTTCTTCAAAGTTTTTATTTTGATGTTAACAGCTCTACTGTTACTGTCAAATCCATAATTTTCTTTAAAAATTTTAAACTATTTCCAACAAAATTTTCAAATTTGCATTCATATTGTTACTTCTTTCTGTCAAATTATTAATAACTGTTAATCGTAACATCAAGATTTTTCTTTTTATGTAGTTTTAAAAGACTCACTAGAGAGACTAAGTTTTTAGTTATTGCTTTAAAAATTTCCATTTCGTTGTGGCAAGTTTTTTAATTATTTCCTTCAACAGTTTCAATTTCGGTGTTCACTTTTCTACTGTTACTGTCAACTTCATAATTTTATTTGCAAAATTTTGTATTATTGAATGCAATTCAGGTCAGCCCATATCAATATATAGATTCTTACTGATAACAAAATTGGATGTTAAAGGTATTTCATTTTCAGTTGATGCTTCAAAATATTTCGTTGTGGCTTTGAAAATTTCAAATTTTTAAACTATTTCCAACAAAATTTTCAAATTTTCATTCATATTGTTACTTCTTTTTGTCAAATTGTTAATAATTGTTAATCGTTGCATCAATATTTGTCTTTTTATGAAGTTTTGAAAGACTAATCTTAATATTAGTTTACATAGGTAATATTTTTACTACAGATATTAACTTTTTAATTATTGCTTTAAAAATTTCTAATTTGTTGTCGCAATTTTTTTATTATTTCCTTCAAAATTTCTATTTTGATGTTAACAGCTCTACTGTTACTGCGAAATCCATAATTTTCTTTAAAATTTCAAAACAATTTCTTACTAAATTTTCAAATTTGCATTCATATTTTTACTTCTTTCTGTCAAATTCTTAATAACTGTTAATCGTTTCATCAATATTTTTCTTTTTATGAAGTTTTACAAGGCCAAACTTAATATTAGTTTACATGGACTAATATTTTTACGACAGAGACTAACTTTTTAATTATTGCTTTATAAATTTCCAATTTATTATGCCAAATTTTGAATAATTTCCTTCAAAGTTTTAATTTTGCTGTTAACTTTCTTATTGTTTCTATCAAATTCATTATTTTCTTTGCAAAGTTTCTTTGCCAATATCGATATATAGATTCTTGCTGATAACAATATTTGATGATAAAACTATTACATTTTTAATTGATGCTTCAAAATATTTCGTTGGTGCTTTAAAATTTTGAAATTTTTAAACTATTTCAAACTAAATTTTCAAATTTTCGTTCATATTGTTACTACTTTCTGTCAAATTGTTAATACTTGTTAATCGTTGTATCAATATTTTTCATTTTATGAAGTTTTAAAAGACCAATCTTAATATTGTTTACATGACTAATATTTTTACTATCGAAACTAACTTTTTAGTTACTGCTTTAAAAATTTCCTTCAAAGTTTCAATTTTGCTGTTAACTTTCTTATTGTTTCTGTAAAATTCATAATTTTCTTTCCCAAATTTTCTATTATTGAATGTAGCTCAGATCAGCGAATATCAATATAAAAATTCTTACTGATAAAAAAAATGTATGTTAAAAATATAACATTTTCGATTGATGGTTCAAAATATTTCGTTGTTGCTTTGAAATTTTCAATTTTTTTAACTATTTTCCAACAAAACTTTAATTTTTTTTTTATATATTCAAATTTTAAATCATATTTTTTCTTTTTTCTGTTAAATTGTTTTAATAGAGTAAAGACCAGCCAAAATGTTTCAATCTTCTTATTGCTAAAAACTGTATGCTAAGAAATGTTGTGTTAAATTTTCAATTGTTAGTTCGAATGTTTGTAGTTGCTTTCAAATTTTTATTTTTTGTGTCACATTTTTATCATTTGTTCCAAATTTTCTCTTATTTCTGTCAAATTTTCGATTTTGAGGCAAGGTTTTGAAGGTTTTTTGATTGATATCTTCCAATTTTCAATTGTTTCTTAGAGATTTTTTAATTGTGATGTAAAACTGTTGATAGTCGACACGTCCTTAATGATATTAACGACTAGTATCAGAACTGTTGCAGAAATGCTGTCAAATTAACTGATAACTTGTATGTTATTTGATGTTAAAATTTGATGTTAAAAATATTTCGTTGTTGCTTTGAAATTTTCATTTTGTTAAACTATTTCCAGCAAAACTTTCAAAATGTCTTTTATAGTTTCACTTTTTTCTGTCAAATTGTTAATTACTGTAAAATTTCTTATATTCAAGGCCAGCCGAAATATATTTCCAGCTTCTTATTGCTAAAAACTGTATGCTAGGAAATGTTGCGTAAAATTTTCAAGTGTTACTTCGAATGTTTTAGTAGTTGCTTTCAAATTTGACACATTTTTATCATTTTCTGTCAAATTTTCGATTTTGAAGCAAGGTTTTGAAGGTTTCTTATTGAAATTTTCCAATTTTCAATTGTTTCTATCATATTTTTTAATTATGATATAAAACTGTTGGTAGTCAACACGTGCTTAATGATATTAACGACTAGTATGAGAATTTTTGCAGAATTGCTGTCAATTTGACTGATAACAATATTTGATGTTATAAATATTAGATTTTTAATAGATACTTCAAAATATTTCGTTGTTACTTTGAAATTTTCATTTTGTTCTATTTCCAGCAAATCTTTCAAATTTTCTTTCATATTTTTCTGTCAAATTGTTAATAACTGTAAAATTTCTTATATTTTAATAAAGTAAAGGCCAGCCGAATTCTATTTCTAGCTTCTTATTGCTAAAAAATAAGTGCTAAAAAATGTCGCGTAATATTTTCAATTGTTACTTTGAATGTTTGAGTAGTTGCTTTCAAATTTGATTTTTTTGTCACAGAAATGACAAATTTCTTCCAAATTTTCACTTATTTCTGCCAAATATTCGATTTTGAAGCAAGGTTTTGAAGATTTTCTATTGATATCTTCAAATGTTTTTATTTTTCTGTGATATTTTTTAATTATGATGTAAAACTGTTGGTAGTCGAAACGTGCTTAACGATATTAACGACTAGTATGAGAACAAACATGCAAGTAATAATAATAATACTAATGTAGTAGTAATAATAATGACAATTTTGACAAAATTTATGTTCTAATGCAAAAAAAAGCCATATACAGGGTGAACCAGTTATCTCGCTCAACATAGGGATTTCGTAAATGGCCAGAGGCAGAGAGGGTGTTACATTAAATAAAATAACTTTGAGGCCAATGCCTACTTTACAGGAAAAAAGAAGGCATTTCAATATTCAATTAAATTTTTCAAAAATTGAAAGGTTTAGCTGCCTCTTGCAAAAAACACAAAAAGCTTCATTTTCAATTTTGGCCCCCATATTGAGCACGATAACTGAGACACCCTGTATATCTTAAAATCGTGACATGGAATAAAATTTCAAATTAGTCAAGATAGTTTTCAAGTGATTCTAAAACTAGTAAAGTTAGTTATATATGATACAAGTTCGTAAAGTACTACTTTACCCAAATGCATCATATAAAGTTTTTTTCTACGACATCTATTATGAAAAGCAGCTATAATTTGATACAAAATACTATCTTGTTTTCAATTGACGAGTGAATATATTGTATGTAAAACTTATTTTACGTGCAGTTCATGTTTTTACGCACTTGTGTTAAAAAGTATAACTTTACGTACTGTGAACAATGCGTATAAACTAAGTTTACGCACTGTCGTAGAAAAAATACAAAGTTTTTTTCTATGACTGTCGTAGAAAAAATACAAAGTTTTTTTCTATGACAGCTATTATGAAAAACAGCTATAATTTGATGCAAAATACTATCTGGTTTTTAATTGGTGAGCGAATTAATTGTGTGTAAAACTTATTTTACGCGCAGTTCATATTTTTACGCACTTGTGTTAAAAAGTATAACTTTACGAACTGTGACGAAAACTTAGTTTACGTACTGTCGTAGAAAAAATAGTTTATTGCATTGTTTGTATATTTGTTACTTGTGACACATCAACACTGACCACTGACCACTTGTTGCGTAATTAGTTATTATTTTTATTGATTTGTTTATAGTGGTATTAACAACATTTTCATTATAACAAATATTTGCAATATAATTTTTCGGCTACTCATAGTTTTTCAGAAAAATAGAAATACTTACGTTGCTTAAGTTCTATTGCAGCAAAACTTTCCCACCTCTTTCAGACGTTCAACATCAAGTCAATCACCGCGTGTGACAACAAGCCGAGCCTCCTCACGCCGTTTATAGTAACGTGTTGCTACTTGCCGATTTGTTGCGATGCGCTTTGTTATTGTTTGCGGCGCGCTTTTGTTTTGTTTTTTTTCTTCGTGGCAATGCTTTGGCAATCTTTTGTTTTCATAGCGCGTGTCCCCACGCGACCGTCCGAATTTGACCGTTAGAAACAAAACACTGCCGCCGATATTCAAATAGAGCGATTACCGTCAGTCAGCGCTTTTTCCGACCTTGAAGATTTCCGCTTTCTCGGAGTTATGAAAAAAATCATACGTTGGTGGAATCTTTGACCCAGTCACAATGTAAGTATGCAGAAAAACAAAATGATTATTGTATAGTAATAAATAGTGCTATAGATAATATTGTGGTGGCAGCAATTCGCTGGTTACCAGAATAAGCAAAGTTTATAAATTCAGATGCCCAAAGAACAAAGTTCATACATTTTGTATTAACTTCATCATCATTTGTTTATAAAAGTTGTTTATATAAAGTTTATAAATTCAGATGCCCAAAGAACAAAGTTCATACATTTTGTATCAACTTCATCATCATTTGTTTCAAAAAATTTAACCGAGATATTTAAAAAAAAAGTATTCTGTAGGTTGCCAAGTATACAGGGTGCCCTAAATAGAGTAGAATTGCATAGGTATCTTTCTTTTTTTGAAAGATAGAGATCTGGTTAAATGGACAAGGTCATGAAGTTTTGTATCCTGGTTCAGATTTTTTAGAATAACTTCTAAACTGCTCGGACTTTTGAAAGTTTTTCAACATAATCTGAACCAGCGTATAAAACTGCACAATATTGCCCACTTAGCCAGATCTTTAGTTTTAAGAATAAGAAAGATACAACCACTATAAACAGATCTCTAGTTTTTAGAATAAGAAAGATACCAATGCATTCCTACTCAATTTAGGACACCCTGTATGACTTTTTTTGGAAAGTATAAAACGTTTAAAATTCAAGGTATGGACGTGTCCCAAAATTTGTTCCCTCTTCAGTACGTTCGATAATTACGATATTGATACTAAATTAGAAGATAAGCCAGCGATTAACAGTAGACACTGGCCTTATCAAATTATGCCAACGTTTGTTTTCTTCAGACGAGATTATCCATGTTTACAGAAGCAACAACAATCGCCCCTTATCAGACAATGAGTGTCACGACTCTTGTCGCCCAATTCGGCTCTGCGATGATAGCAGCTGATGACTTCTCGGCCGCATTGTCCGCGATTAGCGCTTATCTCGCCCAATTAAGGAGCCCAATTCGATCAAGATCGAACTTCACCTTCGCTTTGCGCAACGCCTCACCTTGAGAATTAATCATCGATTATGCAATGGAAAAAAGACGATTGCCTTTTTTCGATCATCGAGGTTTCCGGCCGCAGAATTCCCCCATGGGCTAAGGTCGCCGAAAAATCGATCGGATTTGCATAACAGGAAATTCGCACGATCCACAGGACTAGATTGGTATTGAAAAAAAAATTGTTAAACCAGGAAATCAAATCGGTTCCCACGCTGCTGCCGATACAACTGATTTTATTAAACCTAACAGTTCTGCTGATAGAATCAAAGATATATAAATTTATCATTAGTATCATAGCTGGATGCCAAAATCCAGAAAACACCACATTTTTTCCTCATCCTTAAAAATTAGAACGTCCTGAAGAGACTACAATAAAATTAATTTGGAAAATGAAGATTAGATGGTTATCAAAAGATTTGTATGGACCTTTAGAAATGTTTAGACAATAAAATTATTTTAGAAAATGAAGATTAGATGGTTATCAAAAGACTTATGTGGAGCTATAGAAATATTTAGACCAGTTACAACAGGACCAAGACAACTTATACACACGGAATATGAAAGATACGAATATTCTAACCTCGTCTCGAATATCACTTAATTAAATTAATCCAGAATTGGATAGGCAGTCAAAGAAGAAGACCAGTTAAAATAACTCCCAACGAAATTATCAGTAAACTCGAACGCTAACAAGAGTAATTAGAAGCTTTTGAAATGGTCTAGGGCCTGAAATTATTTATCACAAGGGCGCAATTAAAATATTTTAATGATAACGATAATGATTGATAATAATTTATGCCTAATATTACTTTCCACGAGGGTGCAAGTAAAATATTTTAATGATAACGAAGAGTGATAACTCAAGATATCTTTGATGAGTTAGTTTATCTCCAGATTTTTTTATGTTGCTCTACTTTTGTATTTAGCAGCTTGCTTTCATTTGGTTTTGATACATTCAACAGAACACCCCATAAAATTTGTAAAACTGGAGTCATATCTTCGTATACATTTACTACTACTAAAACAAAAATAAAAATCACCTTAAAATTTTACCTTAAATTCACCTTAAAATTACCTTAAAATTCACCTTAAAATCACCTTAAAATTTCTCATTAAAAATCGTTAAATTATTGATCAATAATTTTACAAAATAATGTCTGTCCATGGTACAACTTATGTTCAGCTTTCCACCTTCAAATAATTAAGTCGCGGTCGCGATTTTCAATAAAATAAAGCTGAATTTGGAAACGTTACTGAACTTGGTAGACCTTGATCTATTGCATGCAAGTTTTTTTTTTATATGTAACATTGACATGCTTCCTCAATGACGGTCAGAAATTTGCAGGTTGTGCAACTGTGTGTGTGTGTGTGTTCCAAACATCGCTCTTATCGGTACATGAACCTGAGATAATGGTTGTAATCAGCGATTCTGTTGGTATGGCAAATAGCGTGTGTTGTTTTGTTGTGTAAATATTGGCAATGAATTCCTGAGCAAATGTTTTTTAATTATTTCATCAAATTTTATGTTGTGCCTTGAATGCAAAAGAAATATAAATTAAGTTTAAGGTTTTATCCATAAATTACCAGTTATGTATTTAAAATTGTTATATTATTAGTTGGTACTTACTGGCAAAAAAATATTTTTATTTTATATTATTATTTATTTATTTTATTTCGCCAAATTTATTTAATTATATATCTTTTATAAATAATAAAATAAAATAAAAATAATGTTTTGCTAGTAAGAACCAAATAATAATATAACAACCTAAAATATAAATTAGATATTAATTATATACAGGGTGTCCCACGCAAGTCGTTGGTTAAAAGTTTAAGGGGTACTTGATGAAATTTGAAAAAACACCCAAACATGGTTGATTTCGTTCTCTTCAGGTAAGTGTTAGCGTGGTTTGAGCGTGTGACACCCTGTATAATAAATTGGGAATTAAACCATTTGAGGATTAAAATTTCTTGAAACTTTTTCGTTGCCTTTGATTTGTTTAGCCATTGTATCGGAAGAGGGCATCAACTATGTTATTTTAATGAGCACCTTGTATATTTTTGCACACTCAGATCGTCGAATATTTTACAGTAATCATTAAAAATTTTACAGAGTAATCATCATTTTGACAGAAATAATTGAAATCGTTAGAAACAATTGAATTTGTGATGAATTTGAATCTAGTTCATAGTTTTTTATACTAGTCATTGAAATTTTAACAGAATAATAATTATTTTGATAAAAGCTAATGAAATCTTTCCAAAAAAAAGAAAAGTTGACAGTAATTGTCAAATATTTGACAGTAATCTTGAAGATTTTGAGAGAGTAATAATCATTTTGAAAAAAAATACCCTGTATATATACGAATTATTGTATAGATAGAGCTAAGCGTCAGCTGCATTACGAAAAAAGTTCAAGTTTCTATTTTATGCATAAGAAAAATTATGAATTTTTCTTAAATCATCTATTTGAAGCAAACATTTTGCATTTTTTTTAGTTATTTCTGTAAATATTTTTAATTATTTCTGTCAAAATGATTATTATTTTGTCAAAATTTTCATGATTACTGTTAAATATCCAACGAATACTGCCAACTTTTCAATTATGTCATGCTTTTAATAGTTTTTGTCAACATAAATATTATTCTATGATATTTTATCAATGATTACTAATATAAACTATGATACACTATAAACTTAGTTATTTTTGTCAACATTTGCAATTATCAAAATAATTATTATTCTGTAAAAATTTCAATGGCTACTATTGAAAACTATCAATTAGATTGTGTACACCAAAAATGCAGGAGTTTCAAACAATTTCAATTATACCTATCAAACTTACAATAATTATCAAAATAATAAGTAATTTATATCAAAAATGTAATTATTCTGTAAATATTTCAATGATTTTAAATCAGAATGTCGTTAAGCTTTATCAAAATTTCAATTATTTATATAAAAAATTTCATTAATCTGTCAAAATTTCAATGACTACTATTAAAAACTATCAATAAGATCGTATACACTAAAAATGCAATTGTTTCTGGCAAAATTGCAATAATTTTATTAAACATTTAAATTATTTCTATCAAAACTTTCTTTATTCTGTCAAAACTTCAATGATTTTAAATCAGAATGTCGTTAATCTTTACGAAAGTTTCAATTATTTATATATTTTTTTCATTATTCTGTCAAAATTTCAATGACTACTATTAAAAACGAACAATTAGATCGTTTACACTAAAAATTCAATTGTTTCTAACAAAATTTCGATAATTTTATTAAACATTTAAATTATTTCTATCAAAATTTTCTTTATTCTGTCAAAATTTCAATGATTTTATAGTAATATCAAAATGTTGACTGGTTTCAACTATTTCTCTCACAATTTCCAGGAATACTGTCAAAATGATTACAGATTATTGTTCAACTTTCCAATTATTTTGACAAGAATCAATTGTTTCCGTGAGAAAACTATCATTCTGTCAAAATTTCAATTACCACTATTAAAAACTATAATAATCTATACATTCAGTTATATCTGTCATTATTTTTAATTATTTCTGTCAAAATGATTATTATTCTGTTAAAAATTTTATGATCGCCGTCAAATATCCAACGAATACTGTCAACTTTTCAATTATTTTCTCATGTTTTCAATAGTTTTTGTCAACATAAATATTATTGTATCAAAATATTAATGATTACTAATATAAACTATGATACACTATAAACTTAGTTATTTTTGTAAATATTTGCAATTATCAAAATAATTATTATTCTGTAAAAATTTCAATGACTACTATTGGAAACTATCAATTAGATTGTGTATACCCAAAATGCAGCTGTTTCTAACAATTTGAATTATATCTATCAAAGTTTCAAATAATTACCAAAATAATAAGTAGTTTATATCAGAATTTTATTTATTCTTTCAAAATTTCAACGGTTTAAAATCAGAATGTCGTTAAGCTTTACCAAAATTATTTATATATAAAAAAAATCATTATTCTGTCAAAATTTCAATGACTACTAATAAAAACTATCAATTAGATCTTATACACTAAAAATTCAATTATTTGTAACAAAATTACAATTATTTTATTAAACAATTAAATAATTTCCATCAAAATTTTGTTTATTCTGTCAAAATTTCCATGATTTTATAGGTATATCAAGATGTTGACAAATTTTATTAACATTTCAACTATTTTCTTCATAATTTCCAGGAATACTATCAAAACATTCACAGATTATGGTTCAACTTTTCAATTATTTTGACAAGAATCAATTGTTTCCGTCAAAAAACTATCATTCTGTCAAAATTTCAATTACCACTATTGAAAACTAGAATACACCATACATTCAGTTATTTCTGTCATTATTTTAAACTGTTTCTGTCAAAATGATTATTATTCTGTCAAAATTTGCACGATTAGTGTCAAATATTCAACGAATACTGTCAACTTTTCAATTATTTTGTCAACTTTTCAATAGGTTCTGTGAAAATATTTATTATTCTGGCAAAATTTCAATGACTACCATTATAAACTATCAATTAGATTGTGTACACCAAATATTCAATTGTTTCTAACGATTCTAACTATATCAATCAATTATTTCTGTCAATATGAGTATTACTCTCTCAAAATCTTCAAGATTACTCTCAAATATTCGACAATAACTGTCAACTTTTGAATTATTTTGTAAATATTTAATTAGTTTTTATCAAAATAATTACTATTCTGTCAAAATTTCAATGATTACTATTGAAAACTATGAAGTAGATTGTGTACACCACAAATTAAATTGTTTCTAATGATTTCAATTATATCAATCAATTATTTCTGTCAAAATGATTATTACTCTCTCAAAATCGTCCAGATTACTGTCAAATATTCGACAATTACTCTTAACTTTTCACTTATTTTGTAAAGATTTCATTAGTTTTTATCATAATAATTATTATTCTGTCAAAATTTCAATGACTTCTATTAAAAACTATGAACGAGATTGTGTACACCACAAATTAAATTGTTTCTAACGATTCCTATTATTTTTGTCAAAATGATTATTGCTCTGTAAAACTTTAATGTTTACTGTCAAATGTTCGACGATTACTGTCCACTTTTCAGGACTTTCAAAACTTTCAAGACTTTAAGTTTTAAGTTTATGTTTACAGGGAATGGTGAGAATTCCCTGTAAACATAAACTTTAAACTTGAAGTCTTTTAAGTTTGCCATGGAAAACTTTCTAAGACGATTACTGTCCACTTTTCAAGGCATTCAAGACTTGTTAACATAAACTTAAAATTTGAAGTCTTGAAAGTTTTGAAAGTCTTGAAAAGTGTACAGTAATCGTCTTAGAGAGATTTCCATGGCAAACCACTTTTCAAGACTTTCTAGACTTTCAAGACTTCAAGTTTTAAGTTTATGCTTACAGGGAATTCTCAGCATTATGATCTATGATATGATATGATTGGACGATTACTGTCTACTTTTCAAGACTTTCAAGACTTCAAGTTTTGAAAGTTTCCCATGGAAAACTTTCTAAGACGATTACTGTCCACTTTTCAAGACTTTCAAGACTTCAAGTTTTAAGTTTATGTTTACAGTGAATTCTCAACATTCCCTGTAAACATAAACTTAAAACCTGAAGTCTTGAAAGTCTTGAAAGTCTTGAAAAGTGGACAGTAATCGTCTTAGAAAGTTTTCCATGGCAAATCACTATTCAAGACTTTCAAGACTTTCAAGACTTCAAGTTTTAAGTTTATGTTTACAGGGAATTCTCAGCATGTTTACAGGGAATTCTCAGCATTCCCTGTAAACATAAACTTGAAGTCTTGAAAGTCTTGAAAGTCTCGAAAAGTGATTTGCCATGGAAAACTTTCTAAGACGATTACTGTCCACTTCTCAAGACTTTCAAGACTTCAAGTTTTAAGTTTATGTTTACAGGGAATGCAGAGAATTCCCTGTAAACATAAACTTAAAACTTGAAGTCTGGAAAGTCTTGAAAGTCTTGAAAAGTGGACAGTAATTGTCTTAGAGAATTCGCAGCATTCCCTGTAAACATAAACTTAAAACTTGAAGTCTTGAAAGTCTTGAAAGTCTTGAAAACTGAACAGTAATCGTCTTAGAAAGTTTTCCATGGCAAACTCTGTTTTTGCTACTCTCAATAATACAAATAGTCTTGAATCGTGTTTATTTGTCAAAGTTTGTAATAATTTTTATAAAGTTAATTTTCGAAGATGGCATGTAATTATCAAAGTAAGTATAGCAAACTTTCTATTGTTGAAGAAGAGAAAAAAATGTCCTTTTTAAAAATGCCTAAGCCAACTTTGACTGCCATTTAAAAAAATTAAAGTTTGTATTATAACTGAAAAACTGTGCTATTTTGTAACAGTGCCATAATTCGTAATTATGGTGGCTACACCTGAGTTTTTATAAACAGGGTGTCCCCATTTTTATGCTAAACATGAGGATCTCGTAAACTGTAAGAGATATATAGGTATTGAATTCTTCAATTCTTCTGAAAATTTTAGGAAGAGTCTGCTTTAAATAATTGAAAAAATTGATTGTACGAAAAAATCTTCAACTTCCTGAATTAACTCTACGTCGTTGGCAAATATTTGTTCCCTTAACTTTTTTTTTAATTTGCTGAACAGAAAATAGTCGCGAGTCAGGGATGTAGAAAGGGTGATTTAATTCTTGAAACTTTAAATCCTTCAGAGCATCTTGGTCAATGGCAGCTTTGTGTACCGGATCATTGTCATGCAAAAGCAAAATTCCATTTTGGAATTTTTCTTTGCGTTTTTCATTTGTTGCTTCTTCCAATTTGCCTAAAATTTCGGCATAATAGATTCCTTTCATGATGGTGTTACATGGCAGGTAATCAAATAACAAAATTCCTTCTCCCAAAAGCCCAAAGGCTGTGGCCATAACCTTGTCTGCAGGCTAGACTCTAATGCTGGACTTTAAACTTCTTTGGGGGCGGAGACCCCTTATATTTCCATTTCATGGATTCCTGCTTGCTTTCAGAATCATAGTAATGAATCCATGTTTCATCACCAGTAACAATTCATTGTATAATCTCTTCTTCCTGCCCTTCACAAACCTCAAAAAATTGCTGAGAAGGTTATGGACGCTGGATAACTGGACGCTGCTTATCGAACGGGGTCAACATTTTTGGGACCCATTTTGCACTCACCATTGACATGCCTAAATAGTCATGAACGATGGTCCAAACACGATCCATGTTGATCTGTAGACTTTCAGCTAGTATATCAATTTTGACTCGTTCATTGGTAACTTTTGCAGATAAGTATGTTGTTCAGTACTAATCAAATTAAAGTGGAAAATAAGTCTTTATTTAAAAAATTGTTGAGAAGTTTCTGGACGCTGCACAACTGGACGCTGCTTATAGAACGGGGTCAACATTTTTGGGACCCATCTTGCACTCACCTTTGACATGCCTAAATAGTCATGAACGATGGTCCAAACATGGTTCATGCTGATCCTTCAACTAGTATATCAATTTTGACTCGTTCATTGGTAAATTTTGCAGATATGTATGTTGTTCAGTACTAATCAAATTAAAGTGGAAAATGAGTCTTTATTTAAAAAAATGTTGAAAAGTTTCTGGACGCTGCACAACTGGACGCTGCTTATCGAACGGGATCAACATTTTTGGAACCCATTTTGAACTCACCTTTGACATGCCTAAATAGTCATGAAGTTCAAACATGGTCCATGACCAATTTCAGCTAGTATATCAATTTTGACTCGTTCATTGATAAATTTTGCAGTTTTCAGTACAAATCAAATTAAAGTGGAAAATAAGTATTTATTTAAAAAAATTGTTGAGAAGTTTCTGGATGCTGCACAATTGGACGCTGCTTATCGAATGGGGTTAACATTTTTGGAACCCATTTTGAACTCACCTTTGACATGCCTAAATAGTCATGAAGTTCAAACATGGTCCATGACCAATTTCAGCTAGTATATCAATTTTGACTCGTTCATTGGTAAATTTTGCAGATAAGTATGTTGTTCAGTACAGATCAAATTAAAGTGGAAAATAAGTCTTTATTTAAAAAATAATCTGTACAAAAAGATTTACAAGTAGAACCTAATCACGGGGTTGTGACGACGCTCTCGGGTAGCTGCCTGGTCTGCATGTCGTCGTAGGCTATCGTGAAGACGCTCTTCTTCTGAGCCATGGCGGGCCTTGTGAGGGCGATTCCCGAGTCGCCGTCTTCGTCTAGCCTCTTCGGCAGGGTCACCTCGAACCTGTTCTTGGAGTGCTGTATTAGAGGGTGCTCCGGCCCAGGCGCCGTCGGCAGCTCGATCTTCTTCTGCCTGGACGACTGCGTCTCGGCCAACAGCCTCTTGGACACCTTGGAGCCGCCAGGTTTGACGTCCTCCTTGTCCTTCTTCTTGGGCCTTGCCTCCGATTTTTCTTTTCTGACGTCCTCGCGTTTCTTGCGCGTCTCCTTGGCCGCCTCGTTGTTCTTGTTGTACCACTCCATGTACCTGGGTATCCGCTTCTTTGTGGTCTTCGTCGTGCTGACGCCGCTGCCGGTGCGCTTCTCCTTGCTGACGTCTCTTTGGCTGGATACCTGCTTGAGGGCCGCTTCGGCTTCGGGGACGCCAAGACTGGCGTCCGTCTCTGATCGCCGGCGGACTTCTTTGGCTGAGTAGGAGTCTGAGCGCGGGCTGGTGTCCTCGAGGCTGTCGGAGAAGTAAGCCTCGGCGTCGGCGTCAGCATCGGCGTCAGCATCGGCGTCAGCGGGGGGTTCCGTCTGCGACTGCGATTCCACGAAGTGCTGCTTGGGTGGTTGGGTCTCGCCGTCGCTTTCGGTGTGGTTCAGTGAGTCGGATATTTCTTGCAGTACCTCCTTCTTGATTGAAGATTTTGAACGCGTGGAGGACTTTGCGCTCTCCGCCTTCATCTTCCTCAGCATGCTGGTCCTAGTTTGGCTGTAGCGCACGCGCGAAGCCTCCGCTGACTTCTGCTGCTTCTCCACGATCTCGTGGTTGCTTTCGGATTCTTCTTGTATGGGGGTGCGTATTTTGCGTTTGATGCTGGATTTGCGCACGTTCTTCCTCTTCTTCGCTATGATGTAGTGCTCCTCTTCGTCGCTGCCGTCGCTTGCGTCGTTGTCGGAGCGAGTTTGTCGTCTGGGTGGTCGTAAGTATAAGGGCTCCGTTTGGGTGCTGACGTTTTGGTCGGTTTGGGTGCCAGCTGGTAGGGACTGCGTCTCCAGGCGTAAGTCGCGCTCCCTTTCTAGAAGTATCTGTCGTAGTAACGCGTTTTGTTGCCTCAAAGATGCTTCCAGAAGCTCGTGCTCGCTTTGTATTCTGTTGAGCGTGTTTTGCTGGTAAGCATTGGCCCGCAAGGTTTCGCCTTGCTGTTGGTCGATGAACCTTCTCATCAAAATATCTTTGCCACTATCTATGACGTAAGCTTGATCTTGGATTAGAGTTACTGGCCTTTGCTGCTCGCCTCTTGTAATCAACCGCAGGATATCGGTATTACCGTCGCGGATGTAAACCTGATCGCGCGATTCGTGGACCTGCTTCTGCGCCCTTCGGACACCACCACGCTCGGAACCGCGGTCCATCTCGTGCCTCCTCAGCGAGTCCACTTCAGCGTCCAGCATGTTGTGCTCTGGTGTCCAAGCTTCTCTTCTTCCGTACCACTCGGCGACTTGTACCGACTTGTTCTCCTGCCCGTTGCCTTGGTTGACCACGAGCTTCTCCACGTCCGGGGTTACCTTCCTGCGCCGCTTCGGAGCCACGTAGAGAGGGCAGCCCTCGCATATGCAGCAGAGGATGAGTATTATGAGCACCAGGAGGATCAGGAGGAGGATGACCAGCAGCAACCACCAAAGGCCTCCTATGCTCGACTTTTGAATCACCTCGCTCTTCACCCTATCGCGATCGAGGATCTCGTGGAGGCGCTCCACGTCGATCACCGAGTTACTGGAGTACGTCACTGTGGTCTCAACTACACTCCTGAAATAAAAACAGATAATTACTGCATTGGCAACATAAGGATTTACGTCTACCTCTACGTATAGCAGTGGGTATTAACAGTACTAACTTTTCTCCTTCTTTGCTGATATCAAAAGCGCCTTCTTCCCTTCCAGTATACGGTCGTACCCTATCGACAGCAACTTTGCCACCAACAACCCCGCTCAGATCCCTCTCCAAGTCGCCTCTATTGGGGTTGTTCCCAGATACTATAAAAATCATCTTCCTCGTCTTCGATTCAGGCGGGTAAATCCTGACCTCGCACTCGGTCCAAAGCCTGGGTACGCCCCCGTCGTAAGCCCTAGCTTTGAAGATGGTAATATCGTTGCCGTTCCATACAGGCATCACCAGCAGCTCCCCCGTGACCGCATCCAAGGTGATGTTCTCCACGGCAGCTATCACCTCGTAACGCACCTCGTTATTCGGAGGCGTCAAATCGTTATCAAACGCCGTTATGAAGGCCGGTATGGTGAACCGCCTCCTGTCTTCGTTGATGATGAACTCGTACGGGTTCTTCTCGAACTGCGGAATTTCGTCGTTAACGTCGATGAGGTTGACGGTTATCGTAGCCGTCGCCTTATTCCCAACCCCACCATCGTTAGCCGCCTCCACCGAGAATGTTAGTGTAGGAGTCCGCTCGCTATCAAGACCATTGGAGTTCTTCACGGTTATGACCCCCGTGTTAGGGTCTATGGTAAAATATTCACTACCCGGACCGTATAGCCGCGTGTACCGTATTTTCTGCGACGAACCGTCAACATCACTAGCGGTCACCCGAAGCACCGTCGTACCCACAACCGCGTTCTCCGTGATATCGGCCTGCAGGTCTTCCTCGAGGAAACCCGGAGGGTCGTCGTTCAAGTCCTCCAAGTTCACCACCAACAGGGCCGAAGCCGTGTGGTTCTCCGTACCCTCACCCAACTCCCTGGCGTAGATCTCACAGCTAACACTGCGCCTAGCCTCGTAGTCCAGCAAAGTGTTATCGCGCACTTTAATCATGAACTTGGTCTTGCCCTCGACGACACTTGGAGACACGTCGAAGGTCCCGTTGTTGTTCCTCAGCTCCAGGGTGAAGACCAGACCTGGTTGCGCGACCAGCTCTGCGTCCTTGAGCTGGAGGATGGTTCCTGGCGTGGCGTTCTCCTCGAGGCTAGCGGTGAAGAGCTGGGACGAGAAGTGGGGGCTGCTGCCTACCGGAGCTGGAGGGATCAAGGCCAGACGGACTGTGGACGATTGGGCTGGCGACTCCTCGGGGCTGGAGCGGACCTCTTCGGCGACGACAGTCAGCAGTATCGGGGTGTTGGAGTGGGTTATGGCCTGAATCTCGGACAGCGGCCTCGATAATCGTAACTCACCTGAAACACAATTTAAAAAAAATTATTAAGAACTATGCAGTAACCATACAAATTCTAGAATACTTATTAACTACCGATGTATTTTAAAAATTTCAAAAATCTAACCGTAATTCTTGCATTATCGGAACTGGGATTAAGGAGTCTTCACATGCTCCAAAAACTTAGCAGTTTTCTGACTTCATATACGTATTGGGCGTCCCATGGACAGCCCATAGAACTAGCATATCTATTAATAAAGAAGTAAATGAACCCCCACCAACTGTCACTGATTGTCTTTGCAAGAATCCTGATTTTTTTTCGGTCACCAATAGAAGGGATAATAACAACCTTCGGGCATAAGCGATTTCCCCGCATTTTGATGTCTAAATTACTAAAATACATAATTTTGGTATCTTAAATAGTCATCATTTGCAGACATGTTTGAAAATTGATGTTGAAATGTCTGGAAGTCTTGTAAACTTCCAGATAAACTAGAACAAAGAAGATCACAACTTTGAAGCCACGTATATGTTGAACCGTCTAAACCCCTATAATATACTTCACGAATTCCTTATTTCTTAAATTATTTCTTATTTCAAAAACTATTTTCACATGACAGTCAGTATAACTATTAATGTAATCTGTTTTAATCTTAGTATCACAATTTGGTTGAAACCTTCAGAGTTTGATCGATTTTCCTTTGGGTAATTGCGTGCTACAAATTAATCTGTTGTGGGCTCAAGGAGGACACAATCCTTCCGTGGTAAGCCGCACTTTCTCAAGCGGCTCGTGCCACTGTTTTCCCTTGTAAATAAAATCTGCAGGTGGCCACCCCAAGCAGACCCGCCGCCAAGACGGCGGTGAGTTAGGGGGTGGGGGCACGGACTCCGGAAGCTGTCTATCGCACCATCAGCACGAAGCCCTGACCCAAGCGGATCGATCGAGAAGGAAGAGAGGAAGACTGGTGTAAACGCGAAACACGAATTATAAGTACGAAGGGGACTCAAGTTAGGTGGGGTGGGAGTTAGCACGAGAAAACGATCATTTGGAGCAAGAAAATAGGGGTTGGTTGTAGTAAATCTTTTGATTTCTGATGTTATAATGGTGATGGATGCAATTTAGTTCTTAATGGTACTGGAGTCATCGATGTTGCTTGTTATCAAGATGCAAATCTGCTGAGAAATCTAAACAAATGCACACAACTGAACGTCAATGCATCGTAGAAATATAGATATCATCGATCATTGATACGTATAACATCGATAGATATCATAGATAGATATCATAGAGCATTGATATGTATCATCTCATAGACAGTTATCATATATCATTGATATGACTATCATAGATAGATATTATAGATAGATACTATAGACCATTGATATGTATCATATCATAGGCAGATATCATAGATCATCAATATGAATATCATAGATAGATATCATAGATAGATATCATAGATCATTGATATGCATTATATCATAGACAGATATCGTAGACTATTGATATGTATATCAAAGACTTTTTATCGTGTTCTGATGATCTCCAGTTTAAAATGATATTTTATAAAAACATTGTAACAGCTGAATATGATAAAGGACTCATCATAATATTGGATTTAAAAACTCATTCAAATAGTGTATTGAATTCAATGGTATTAAACATATAAAGGTGATTATTGACATTAACTCTGCAATTGATATCTCCAAAGGTGACCTGCTTCTATTTTATTGGCAATATCAGCTTTCCTACTGATAAAGTTTGCTGTTTGTCATCAAGATGCAAATCTGTTGACGACTTGTACAGGCAAAACTCACAAGTAAAAGTTAATTCAACGTAGAAATATAGATATCATAGATCATTGATATGTATATCATATATAGATATCATAGATCATTGATATGTATATCATAGATACCAGTATATCAGTATACAGTAGTAGCAAAGTACACAGTACTATCCTGTATACCATAGATAAATATCATAGATCATTCATGTGTATATCATAGATATATCGTGGAATATAGATATCATAGATTGCTCAAATATAAACAAATGCACACAAATGAAAGTCAATGCAACGTAGAAATATCGATAACATAAATCATTGATATGTATATCATAGATAGATATCATAAACTATTGATATGTATCATATCATAAACAGATATCATAGATCATTGATATGTATATCATAGACCTTTTATCGTGTTCTGATGATCTCAAGTTTAAAATGATATTTTATAAAAAAATTGTAAAAGCTGAGTTTGATGAAGGACTCATCCAAATATTAGATTTTAAAACTTATTCGAATAGTGTACTGAATTCAATTGTATTAAACATATGAAGGTGATTATTGGCATTAACTCAGCAAATGATATTTCCAAAGGTGACCTGCTACTATTATATTGGCAATATCAGCTTTCTTACACATAAAGTTTGCTCCTAGTCATCAAGATGCAAATCTGTTGACGTCAAATACAGGCAAAACTCACAAATAAAAGTTAATTCAACGTAGAAATATAGATATTATACATCATTGATATGTATATCATAGATAGACATCATAGATCATTGATATGTATATCATAGTTAGATATCATAGATCATTGATATATATACTATAAATAGATATCATTGATCATCGATAGATAGATGATAGATTATTTATATGTATATCAGAGATAGATATTATAGATCATAGATAGATATCATAGATCATTCATATGTATATCACAGTTAGATATCATAGATCATTGATATGTATACTATAGATAAATATCATAGATCATTCATGTGTATATCTTAGATATATCGTGGAATATAGATATCATAGATTGCTCAAATATAGTCAAATGCACACAAATGAAAATCAATGCATCGTAGAAATGTAGATATCATAGATAGATATCATAGATCATTGATATGTATATCATAGATCATTGATATGTATATCATATATCATTGATGTGTATACCTTAGATAGATATCATAGATCATTCGTACGTATATCATAGATACATCGTAGAATCAAGACATCATAGATTACTCAAATAGAGACAAATGCACACAAATAAAAGTTAATGCATCGTAGTAATATAGATATCATAGATCATTGATATGTATACCATAGATAAATATCATAGATCATTCATACATATATCATAGATATATCGTAGAATCTAGATATCACAGATTACTCAAATATAGACAAATGCACACAAAGGAAAGTCAATGCATCGTAGAAATATATATATCATCGATCATCGATATGTAATCATAGATAGATCTGATAGATCATTGATATGTATATCAGATATATATATATATATATATATATATATATATATATATATATATATATATATATATATATATATATATATTATAGATCATTGATATGTATATCATAGATAGATATCATAGATCATTCATATGTATATCATGGATATATCGTAGAATGTAGATATCATAGATTGCTCCGGAAGCAAAATCGAAAAAATAAATTTTTAGCACAAAAATGTAGAGATCCCAATTTCACCAAATAATGCAATTGGTGATACACCTTTTAAACAGATCAAGTTCTGAAGGAGAAAATACTAAGAATACTAATGTTAGCTTCTAAGATTTATTTGCATCAAAGGCTATTTTTCGACTAGTTCCACCCTATAAACTACTCATTGATTGTATATCATAGATATATCGTAGAATCTACATATCATAGATTACTCAAATATAGACAAATGCACACAAATGAAAGTCAATGCATCGTAGAAATATAGATATCATAGATCATCGATATATAATCATAGATAGATCTGATAGATCATTGATATGTATATCAGAGATATATATTATGGATCATTAATATGTATATCATAGATATGTATCATAGATCATTCATATGTATATCATGGATATATCGTAGAATGTAGATATCATAGATTGCTCCAGTAGCAAAATCGAAAAAATCAATTTTTAGCACAAAAATGTAGAGATCCCAATTTCACCAAATAATGCAATTGGTGATACACCTTTTGGACAGATCAAGTTCTGAAGGAGAAAATACTAAGAATACTAATGTTGGCTTCTAAGATTTATTTGCATCAAAGGCTATTTTTCGACTAGTTCCACCCTAAAAACTACTCATTGATTGTATATCATAGATATATCGTAGAATCTAGATATCATAGATTACTCAAATATAGACAAATGCACACAAACGAAAGTCAATGCATCGTAGAAATATAGATATCATCGATCATCGATATGTAATCATAGATAGATCTGATAGATCATTGATATGTATATCAGAGATATATATTAGAGATCATTGATATGTATATCATAGATAGATATCATAGATCATTCATATGTATATCATGGATATATTGTAGAATGTAGATATCATAGATTGCTCCAGAAGCAAAATCGAAAAAAAAAATTTTTATCACAAAAATGTGGAGATTCCAATTTCACCAAATAATGGAATTGGTGATACACCTTTTGAACAGATCAAGTTCTGAAGGAGAAAATACTAAGAATACTAATGTTAGCTTCTAAGATTTATCTGCATCAAAGGCTATTTTTCGACTAGTTCCACCCTATAAACTACTCATTGATTGTATATCATAGATATATCGTAGAATCTAGATATCATAGATTTCTCAAATATAGACAAATGCACACAAATGAAAGTCAATGCATCGTAGAAATATAGATATCATCGATCATCGATATGTAATCATAGATAGATCTGATAGATCATTGATATGTATATCAGAGATATATATTATAGATCATTGATATGTATATCATAGATAGATATCATAGATCATTCATATGTATATCATGAATATACCGTAGAATGTAGATATCATAGATTGCTCCAGAAGCAAAATCGAAAAAATCAATATTTAGCACAAAAATGTCGAGATCCTAATTTCACCAAATAATGCAATTGGTGATACACCTTTTGAACAGATCAAGTTCTGAAGGAGAAAATACTAAGAATACTAATGTTAGCTTCTAAGATTTATTTGCACCAAAGGCTATTTTTCAACTAGTTCCACCCTATAAACTACTCAATGATTGTATATCATAGATATATCGTAGAATCTACATATCATAGATTACTCAAATATAGACAAATGCACACAAATGAAAGTCAATGCATCGTAGAATATAGATATCATAGATCATCGATATATAATCATAGATAGATCTGATAGATCATTGATATGTATATCAGAGATATATATTATGGATCATTGATATGTATATCATATATAGATATCATAGATCATTCATATGTATATCATGGATATATCGTAGAATGTAGATATCATAGATTGCTCCAGAAGCAATATCGAAAAAATAAATTTTTAGCACAAAAATGTAGAGATCCCAATTTCACCAAATAATGCAATTGGTGATACACCTTTCGAACAGATCAAGTTCTGAAGGAGAAAATACTAAGAATACTAATGTTGGCTTCTAAGATTTATTTGCATCAAAGGCTATTTTTCGACTAGTTCCACCCTATAAACTACTCATTGATTGTATATCATAGATATATCGTAGAATCTAGATATCATAGATTACTCAAATATAGACAAATGAACACAAATGAAAGTCAATGCATCGTAGAAATATAGATATCATAGATCATCGATATATAATCATAGATAGATCTGATAGATCATTGATATGTACATCAGATATATATATATATATATATATATATATATATATATATATATATATATATATATATATATTATAGATCATTGATATGTATATCGTAGATAGATATCATAGATCATTCATATGTATATCATGGATATATCGTAGAATGTAGATATCATATATTGCTCCAGAAGCAAAATCGAAAAAATAAATTCATTGCACAAAAATTAAGAGATCCCAATTTCGCCAAATATTGCAATTGGTGGTACAGCTTTTGAACAGATCAAGTTCTGAAAGAGAAAATACTAAGAATACGAATGTTATCTTCTAAGATTCATTTGTATCAAAGGCTATTTTTCGACTAGTTCCACCCTATAAACTACTCATTAATGGTATAAAAAAAAAAGCCCATTAATGCAATTAATGGGCTTAATCCATTAATGAAGAGATCCCAATTTCACCAAATATTGCAATTGGTGCTACAGCTTTTGAATAGATTGAACAGATCAAGTTCTGAAAGTGAATATACTTAGAATACTAATGTTAGCTTCTAAGATTTATTTATATCAAAGGCTATTTTTTCGACTAGTTCCACCCTATAAACTACTCATTGATTGTAATAAAAAAAAATAAGCCCATTATTTTCCAGACAAGGTTATTGTGTAAAGGCTGTAATAACGATTTGAGCTACGAAGGTGCTGAATCTAGGGGCGTATGATTGCGTGTGTAGGGAATGAGTCATCTTTCTGAAGAAAATTTATATCAAAAGTTAGTGTGGTTTGATCCCTCGCTACATCAATAAATTACTTCCTGCTTTCAGTTTCGTTTCCAATTGAAATTAATATGTAAACGATGAGAATATTATCGTTACTGAGCAGAACGCAATTTACATACAAAATCAAATGAAAGATACACAAAATATACTAAATTTAAAATATGCATATCTAGTCTAAAAACTCTGCAATATAAATTTCTGTTCATCTCTTAAATTGTACAGGTTTTATAAAAGAAATACAAAATCCCACTAAAAGCACGCAAAGTATAAGAATGCTTAACAAGTTTTAACGTGTGAGGTGTACTGAGTTAAGGCTCTGACTACGTATTTGACGAGATATAAACACTATAATAATGATTAATAATATACCCACTAAAAGCACGCAAAATATAAGAATGCTCAACAAGTTTTAACATGTTAGCCCTACTGAGTTAAGGCTCTGACTACGTAGTTAACGAGATACAAATGCTGGCATAATGATTAATAATATAATAGTAATAATAATATTTTTTCTTGTATTCAAATTCAGAATGAACATTACAGAGTCAAACATACAAACTTAGCATTCAAAAACATTGCACTGTCAAAATAATTAAAATATATAGAGATATATACATATATACATACACATACACATACACATACACATACACATACACAATACACATTAAAATATGACCGAGTTACATAAATTGTTAACAGGGAGTAAAAATTTGGTCATCGAAAATATTGTTTTATTGAATTATATCTTTGGGTTGTCAAAATAATAGTTGGCTGTTCAATTAACCCCCAAGAGATTATTAAAATTTCTCATTTTTTTCCCGATATGTTCTCATAATAGCAGATTCTAAAAGAATAAAAGAATAATGTAGGGTACCAAAATATATAATTTTTTTTTCGAAATTTGCATCAGTTAGAGTACAAATATCTTCAAAATTTTCTAAAAACCATCGATAATATTAAAAAATGGAATATAGATCTGGATATTTTCGAAAATAGGTTAAAGTAAGCCTCGGAACTCAACACAACTAAAATTAAAATTCCATTTGTCTAAAAATCATTCATATATAAAAATAAAATTAAAAAAGCATGAGATTTCTAAGGCAAATCGAATAAGTAACAAGGAAACAGGTAACAGGCAACAGGTAACAAGTAACTAAGATAACAGGTAATGAGGTAGAAAACAACAGGTTTGTGAATTTACAAAATTTCTATTGTAATGTAGGGTACCAAAATGAATATTATTTTTATTCGTAATTTGCAAGAGTTTGAGTACAAATATATTCAAAATTTCGTAAAAATCACCGAAAAATATTAAAAAATCGAATCTACATCTGGATATTTTCGAAAATGAACTAGAAGTAAGACTCGGTACTCAACACAACTAAAATTCAAATTCCATTTGTCTAAAAATCATTCATATATACAAAAAAAATAAAAAAAAGCATAAGATTTCTAAGGTAAATCGAATAGTTAACAAGATAACAGGCAATAGGTAACAGATAACTAAGATAACAGGTAATTGGTAACAGGTAACTAAGATAACAGGTAATTGGTAACAGGTAACTAAGGTAACAAGTAATCAGGTGGAAAACAACAGGTTTGTGAATTTACAAAATTTCTATTGTAATGTGTACCAAAATAAAGATTAATTTTATTCGAAATATGCAAGAGTTAGAGTACAAATATCTCAAAAATTTTGAAAAACCACCGAAAAGTATTAAAAAATCGAATCTAGATCTGAATATTTTCGAAAATATACTAGCAGTAAGCCTCGGAACTGAACACAACTATAATTAAAATTCCATTTATCTAAAAATCTATACAAATATCTTCTAAAATTTTGTAAAAACCACCGAAAAATATTAAAAAATCGAATCTACATCTGGATATTTTCGAAATTGAACTAGAAGTAAGACTCGGTACTCAACACAACTAAAATTTAAATTCCATTTGTCTAAAAATCATTCATATATAAAAATAAAATAAAAAAGCATAAGATTTCTAAGGTAAATCGAATAGGTAACAAGATAACAGGTAACAAAGATAACTGGTAATTGGTAACAGGTAACTAAGGTAACAAGTAATGAGGTGGAAAACAACAGGTTTGTGAATTTACAAAATTTCTATTGTAATGTGTACCAAAATAAAGATTAATTTTATTCGAAATATGCAAGAGTTTGAGTACAAATATCTCCAAAAATTTGAAAAACCACCGAAAAATATTAAAAGATCGAATCTAGATCTGGATATTTTCGAAAATATACTAGCAGTAAGCGTCGGAACTGAACACAACTAAAATTAAAATTCCATTTATCTAAAAATCTATACAAATATCTTCTAAAATTTTGTAAAAACCACCGAAAAATATTAAAAAATCGAATCTACATCTGGATATTTTCGAAAATGAACTAGAAGTAAGACTCGGCACTCAACACAACTAAAATTTAAATTCCATTTGTCTAAAAATCATTCATATATACAAATAAAATAAAAAAGCATAAGATTTCTAAGGTAAATCGAAAAGGTAACAAGATAACAGGTAACATGTAACAGGTAACTAAGATAACAGGCAATAGGTAGCAGATAACTAAGGTAACAGGTAATAAGGTAGAAAACAATAGGTGTGTGAATGTACAAAATTTCTATTGTAATGTAGGGTACTAATATAAATATTAATTGTATTCGAAATATGCAAGAGTTTGAGTACAAATATCTTCAAAATTTTGTAAAAACCCCCAAAGATATTAAAAAATCGAATCTAGATCTGGATATTTTCGAAAATAGATTAAAGTAAGCCTCGGAACTCAGCACAACTAAAATTAAAATTCCATTTGTCGAAAAATAGAAAAAAATCTAATCTGGGATTATTTATAATCCGAAAATATTTGGATATTTTCGAAAATAGAGTGGAAGTAAACCTCGGAATGTAACACAACTAATATTAAAATTCCATTTGTCTAAAAATTATTCATATATAATAATTAAAAAAAAACAAGCATAAATTCAATTTCTTTAAGTTCATTAAGACATTTTTTACTCAATTGAGCTTATAGAACTGTAAATATTCCATTCCATTTGTCTAAAAATCATAGGTTTGTGAATTTATAAAATTTCTATTGTAATGTGGGGTCCAAATATAAATATTAATTTTATTCGAAATATGCAAGAGTTTGAGTACAAATATTTTCAAAATTTTGTAAAAACCACCGAAAAATATTAAAAAATCGAATCAAGATCTGGATATTTTCGAAAATAGATTAAAGTAAGCCTCGGAACTCAACACAACTAAAATTAAAATTCCATTTGTCGAAAAATATTAAAAATTCGAATCTGGGATTATTTAGGATCCGAAAATATTTGGATATTTTCGAAAATAGAGTGGAAGGAAGCCTCGGAACTCAACACAACTAAAATTAAAATTCCATTTGTCTAAAAATCATTCATATATAAGAATAAAATTAAAAAAAGAGGATAAGTTCAATCTCTTTGTTTTTCATTTCGATTCAATTCGATCGAAAATTCAATTTTCGAAAATGAACTAGAAGTAAGCTTTGGAACTCAACACAACTAAAATTATAATTCTATTTCTCTAAATATCATTCATATATAAGAATACAATTAAAAAAAGATAGGTTCAATTTCATTGTTTTTCATTTCGATTCGATGCGATCGAAAATTCAATTTTCGAAAATAAACTAGAAGTAAGCCTCGGAACTCAACACAACTAAAATTAAAATTCCATTTGTCTAAAAATCATTCATATATAAGAATAGAATAAAAATAAAGGATTAGTTCAATTTCTTTGTTTTTCATTTCGATTCAATTCGAACATTCAATTTTCGAAACTAAACTAGAAGTAAGCCTCGGAACTCAACACAACTAAAATTAAAATGCCATTTGTCTAAAAATCATTCATATATAAGAATAAAATAAAAAAAGCATAAATTCAAATTTCTTTTACTTCATCCATTACGACATTCTTTACTCAATTGAGCTTATAGAATTGTAATCATTTCTACATTCCATTCCATTTGTCTAAAAATCATTCATATGCAAGAATAAAATAAAATAAAAACTAAAGTTCAAATTTCTTTTAGTTCATCCATTAAGATATTATTTACTCAATTGAGCTAATAGAAATATAATCATTTCTACATTCCATTCCATTTGTCTAAAAATCAGTCATATGTAAGAATAAAATAAATAAAACCATAAGTTCAAATTTCTTTTAGTTCATCCATTAAGACATTCTATACTAAATTGAGCTTATAGAATTGTAATCATTTCTACATTCCATTCCATTTATCTAAAAATCATTCATATGTTAGAATAAAATTTAAAAAACCATAAGTTCAAATTTCTTTTAGTTCATCCATTAAGACATTCTTTACTCAATTGAGCATATAGAAATATAATCATTTCTACATTCCATTCCATTTGTCTAAAAATGTAACAATAAAATAAAAAAACCCATAAGTTCAACATTCTTTACTCAATTGAGCTTATAGAATTATAATCATTTCTTCATTTTAACTGAATTACACATTTATTCCTCTTAACACAATGACTATTGAGTGAGAGAAGCATGTAAGTTCCATCTAGTGGTGAAATCCAATTATTAAAGTTTTGGGTCGCATTTTATTGTTACATATTTATGTATTTTCTATTTTTTTAAAATGATTTGACATGTGTAAACTGTTTTGGCATTCTGACAGAATAAATTGAATTAAATTAAATTAAATTAAATTAAATTAAATTAAACTAAATTAAATTCAATTCAATTAAATTAAATTATTACAATAACTAGTATTAAAAATGAGCTTGTAAATTCCATCTTGTTAAAAATAAAGTTTTGGATCGCATTTCATTGTTACATATTTATGTATTTTCTATTTATTTTTTGTAATGACTTGTAAAATGTATTGGCATTCTGACACAATAAATTAAATTAAATTAAATTATTACAATGACTAGTATTCAAAATGTATATTTATATTCTTTATAATAAAATTTAAACTCTTGTTAATTTTATTTGTATATTACACGTTCGCGCGAAATTATGTCAATCCGATAAATTGTTATACGAGTTCTTAGTGGAAGGAACTTTTAGTTCTATTAGCGAATGTATAATTTAGTAATAGCATCGATCGCCACTGGCCAGTGGTAAACGTTTAACTTCAACTTCTCGTCAAAGCAATAATGCAAATGAATTAAAGAAAATTATTATGAGTTATCACGAAGTGCTACTTCCACAATCCAATTTGTAGTATATTTATTTTAATGACCATTGGAATGTATTATAAATTAGATACAATCTTACTTCGTAAGAAACCAAATTGAATCATTTTTAGAATTTTTTAAAATTAGTAGAAATAAAGCCCTTGGTTAAGTTTCACGTGTTTTATTTATACTAATTAAAAGATTTTTTACCAAGTATTAAGTAACGATTCATACGATCTAATTTTTAGAATTATTAGAAAAGTATGGACGTTTTTTTGTTTTCGAATTCTAACAGAAAAAAACAGTGATTCTAGTATATATTTTATAATGATAATGGAAACTTCCTTCTTGTTAGTTGAAATGATAACTAAATTTGACCCTTGTTTAATAGAACGAGAAAAAAGAAATAGTATACGGTATGTCGAACATAGCACAAAATATTAACGTATGTCTTATTTCCGAGACTCATTTTACAAGAGAGTCATTCATCAAATTCAAAAGATATAAGGTAATATCACACCATACATCCTGAAAATATAGCTAGAGGTGGTAGTGCTATTATAATCAAAGGAAAAAATTGACCTTAACCAAGAGATGGGATATACAATAGATGAACTTCAATTTGCTTCTGTAAATGTTAAAACAAAATGTGTGCCAAATTTTCAGTGTCATTTCTAAATCTTTTACCGTAAAAAGCTGACGTGTTTACACGTTCCAATAATCTGAAATGTAAAATCGATAATTTAGGTGTAAAATAGCACAGAGTTATTTCACTACATCGAGGCTTATCGTCATCTGGCATAATCTAAACTTCGCTATTGTCGGTCAGTAATCGGGTCACGTATCTAAATGGGCCGACCTAGAGATGCACACGCACGCACGCGAAACGTTGCAGCTCCGCAAAATCCGCTGAAAAATGTGTACATAAATCAGTTTATTAATAGAAACTCGCACGAGGCCGCTTATTTAATGTGCCCCTAAAATTATCGCCTTCTCTGCCTTCACCGTAATCCTCAAGCACGTGAGCTCGGGATGTTGGAAGAGGCGACAAACGGAATATCCGATGAGTGGCGTGTGAAGGTTGAGGGCGTTTAGCTGTTGTTCTTGCGGTTACATAGGAACCGCAAGTTGGGTAAACATTTGCTTCGTGGAAGTTGGGGAATTTATGAGTGGATTTTAATTCACTCAGCATACCTGGAAACCGATAATTTGATTAGTGTTACGATTTTGAAACATTTTGAAACTACAACAATATTCCAATATTGTAGAGTTGTATTATTTATTCAAATCTTCGAAAATTTATCCAATTTTGCTTTTGGAATATACGAATATAATATCAAATTTGCAAATAATAACTTTTCAGAAATTTCAGTAATAGCTAACCCATACTTGTCAATGCAGAGTGTCACATGTTTGATTTTCTCCCTTAGTTAATTCTAAAACTTAGTCAAATTTTCAGGAGAATTAGTTTCAGGTGTACTATACACAAATCTAGTATCAAATTTGCAAATAATAAATTTTCATTATTTTCAGTATTAGTTAACACATACGTGTCAATGCAGAAAGTTCTGTGTTAGACTTTCTCCCTTATTTAATACTGAAACTTTGTCAAATTTTCAGGAGTATTAGCTTTAAGTATACAAAACAGATATCTGATAATAAATATGCAATAAATAAATTTTCATATATTTCAGTAGTAGCTAACCGATACTTGTCATTGCAGAAAGTTAAGTGTATGATTTTCTCACTTATTTTATACTGAAACTTTGTCAAATTTTCAGGAGTATTAGGTTAAAGTATACCAAACAGATATCTGATAATAAATATGCAATTAATTAATTTTCAGAAATTTCAGTAGAAGCTATCCGATACTTGTCATTGCAGAAAGTTAAGTGTTTGATTAGCTCACTTATTTAATACTGAAACTATGTCAAATTTTTGGGAGTATTAGCTTCAAGTATACCAAACAGTTATCTGATCATAAATATGCAATAAATACATTTTTATAAATTTCAGTAGTAGCTAAGCCATACTTGTCATTGTAGAAAGATAAGTGTTTGATTTTCTCACTTATTTAATACTGAAACTTTGTCAAATTTTCAGGAGTATTAGCTCCAAGTATACCAAACAGATATCTGATAATTAATATGCAATAAATACATTTTCAGAAATTTCAGTAGTAGCTAACCGATACTTGTCATTGCAGGAAGTTAAGTGTTTGATTTTCTCACTTATTTAATACTGAAACTTTGTCAAATTTTCAGGTGTATTAGCTTCAAGTATACCAAACAGATATCTGATAATAAATATGCAATAAATAAATTTTCAGATATTTCAGTAGTAGCTAACCGATACTTGTCATTGCAGAAAGTTAAGTGTATGATTTTCTCACTTATTTAATACTGAAACTCTGTCAAATTTTCAGGAGTATTAGCTTTAATTATACCAAACAGATATCTGATAATAAATATGCAATAAATAAATTTTTAGATATTTCAGTAGTAGCTAACCGATACTTGTCATTGCAGAAAGATAAGTGTTTGATTTTCTCACTTATTTAATACTGAAACTTTGTCAAATTTTCAGGAGAATTAGCTTCAAGTATACCAAACAGATATCTGATAATAAATATGCAATAAATTAATTTTCAGAAATTTCAGTAGTAGATAACCGATACTTGTCATTACAAAAAGTTAAGTGTTATATGTTCTCACTTATTTTATACTGAAACTTTGTCAAATTTTCAGAAGTATTAGCTTTCAGTTTGCCAAACAGATTTCTGATATTACATATGCAATAAATAAATTTTCAGATATTTCAGTAGTAGCTGACCGATACTTGTCATTGCAGGAAGTTAAGTGTTTGGTTTTCTCACTTTTTTAATACTCAAACTTTGTCAATATTTCAGGAGTATTAGTTTTAAGTATACCAAACAGATAACTGATCGTAAATATGCAATAAATAAATTTTTAGAAATTTCAGTAGTAGCTAAGCCATATTTGTCATTGCAGAAAGTTAAGTGTTAGATTTTCGCACTTATTTAATGCTGAAACTTTGTCAAATTTTCAGGAGTATTAGCTTTAGGTATACGAAACATATATCTGGTAATAAATATGCAATAAATAAATTGTCAGAAATTTCAGTAGTAGCTAACCAATACTTGTCATTGCAGGAAGTTAAGTGTTTGATTTTCTTCCTTATTTTACACTGAAACTTTGTCAAATTTTCAGGCGAATTAGTTTTAGGTGTACTGTACACGAATCTGATAATAAATATGCAATAGATAAATTTTCAGAAATTTCAGTAGTAGCTAACCGATACTTGTCATTGCAGAAAGTTAAGTGTTTGATTTTCTCACTTATTTAATACTGAAACTTTGTCAAATTTTCAGGAGTATTAGCTTCAAGTATACCAAACAGATATGTGATAACAAATATGCAATAAATAAATTTTTAGAAATTTCAGTAGTAGCTAACCGATACTTGTTATTGCAGAAAGTTAAGTGTTTGATTTCTCACTTATTTAATACTGAAACTTTGTCAAATTTTCAGGAGTATTAGCTTTAAGTATACCAAACAGATATCTGATAATAATTATGCAATAAATTAATTTTCAGAAATTTCAGTAGTAGCTAACCGATACTTGTCATTGCAGAAAGTTAAGTGTTTGATTATCTCACTTATTTAATACTGAAAATTTGTCAAATTTTCAGAAGTATTATCTTCAAGTATACCAAATAGATATCTGATAATAAATTTGCAAATAATAAATTTTCAGAAATTTCAGTAATAGCTAATCGATACTTGTCATTGCAGGAAGTTAAGTGTTTGATTTTCTCACTTATTTAATACTGAAACTTTGTCAAATTTTCAGGAGTATTAGCTTTAAGTACACCAAACAGATATCTGATAATAAATATGCAATAAATAACTTTTCAGAAATTTCAGTAGCAGCTAACCGATACTTGTCATTGCAGAAAGTTAAGTGTTTGATTTTCTCACTTATTTAATACTGAAACACTGTCAAATTTTCAGGAGTATTAGCTTCAAGTATTCCAAATAGATACCTGATAATATATATGCAATAAATAAATTTTCATAAATTTCAGTAGTAGCTCAGCAATATTTGTCATTGCAGAAAGTTAAGTGTTTGATTTTCTCACTTATTTAATACTGAAACTTTGTCAATTTTCAGGAGTATTAGCTTCAAGTATACAAAACAGATATCTGATAATAAATATGCAATAAATTAATTTTCAGAAATTTCAGTAGTAGCTAACCGATACTTGTCAATGCAGAAAGTTAAGTGTTTGATTTTCTCACTTATTTAATACTGAAACTTTGTCAAATTTTCAGGAGTATTAGCTTTAAGTATACCTAACAGATATCTGGTAATAATTATGCAATAAATTAATTTTCAGAAATTTCAGTAGTAGCTAACCGATACTTGTCATTGCAGAAAGTTAAGTGTTTGAATTTTTCACTTATTTTATACTGAAACGTTGTCAAATTTTCAGGAGTATTAGCTTTAAGTATACCAAAAAGATATCTGGTAACAAACATGTAATAAATTAATTTTCAGAAATTTCAGTAGTAGCTAACTGATACTTGTCATTACAGAAAGTTAAGTGTTTGATATTCTCACTTATTTTATACTGAAACTTTGTCAAATTTTCAGGAGTATTAGCTTCAAGTATACCAAACAGATATCTGATCATAAATATGCAATAAATAAATTTTTAGAAATTTTAGCAGTAGCTAAGCCATACTTGTAATTGCAGAAAGTTAAGTGTTTGATTTTCTCACTTATTTAATACTCAAACTTAGTCAAATTTGCAGGAGTATTAGCTTTAAGTATACCAAACAGATATCTGATAATAAATATGCACTAAATAAATTTTCAGATATTTCAGTAGTAGCTAACCGCCATTGAAGAAAGTTAAGTGTTTGATTTTCTCACTTATTTAATACTGAAACTTTGTCAAATTGTCAGGAGTATTAGCTTCAAGTGTACCAAAGAGATATCTGATAATAAATATGCAATAAATTAATTTTCAGAAATTTCAGTAGTAGCTAACCGATACTTGTCATTGCAGAAAGTTAAGTGTTTGATTTTCTCACTTATTTAATGCTGAAATTTTGTCAAATTTTCAGGAATATTAGCTTTAAGTATACCAAACAGATATCTGATAATAAATATGCAATAAATTAATTTTCAGAAATTTCAGTAGTAGCTAACCGATACTTGTCATTGCATAAAGTTATGTTTTTGATTTTCTCACTTATTTAATACTGAAACTTTGTCAAATTTTCAGGAGTATTAGCTTCATGTATACCAAACAGATATCTGATAATAAATATGCAATAAATAAATTTTCAGATATTTCAGTAGTAGCTAACCGATACTTGTCATTACAGAAAGTTAAGTGTTTGATTTTCTCACTTATTTAGTAGTGAAACTTTGTCAAATTTTCAGGAGTATTAGCTTCCAGTATACCAAACAGATACCTGATAATAAATATGCAATAAATTAATTTTCAGAAATTTCAGTAGTAGCTAACCGATACTTGTCATTGCAGAAAGTTAAGTGTTTGATTTTCTCACTTATTTAATACTGACACTTTGTCAAATTTTCAGGAGTATTAGTTTCAAGTATACCAAACAGATATCTGATCATAAATATGCAATAAATAAATTTTCAGAAATTTCGGTAGTAGCTAACCGATACTTGTCATTGCAGAAAGTTAAGTGTTAGATTTTCTCACTTATTTAATACTGAAACTTTGTCAAATTTTTAGGAGTATTAGTTTAAAGTATACTAAATAGATATCTGATCTTTAATATGCAATAAATAATTTTTTAGAAATTTCAGAAGTAGCTAAGC
This sequence comes from Othius punctulatus, assembly GCA_951805005.1. Classification (NCBI taxonomy): domain Eukaryota; kingdom Metazoa; phylum Arthropoda; class Insecta; order Coleoptera; family Staphylinidae; genus Othius; species Othius punctulatus. Next base: position 10,115,880 of record OX638143.1, read on the forward strand.
CATACTTGTCATTGCAGAAAGTTAAGTGTTTGATTTTCTCACTTATTTAATACTGAAACTTTGTCAAATTTTCAGGAGTATTAGCTTCAGGTTTACCAAATAGATATCTGATAATAAATATGCAATAACTTAATTTTCAGAAATTTCAGTAGTAGCTAACCGATACTTGTCATTGCAGGAAGTTAAGTGTTTGATTTTCTCACTTATTTAATACTGAAACTTTGTCAAATTTTCAGGAGTATTAGCTTTAAGTGTACCAAACAGATATCTGATAATAAATATGCAATAAATAAATTTTCAGATATTTCAGTAGTAGCTAACCGATACTTGTCATTACAGAAAGTTAAGTGTTTGATTTTCTCACTTATTTAGTAGTGAAACTTTGTCAAATTTTCAGGAGTATTAGCTTCCAGTATACCAAACAGATACCTGATAATAAATATGCAATAAATTAATTTTCAGAAATTTCAGTAGTAGCTAACCGATACTTGTCATTGCAGAAAGTTAAGTGTTTGATTTTCTCACTTATTTAATACTGACACTTTGTCAAATTTTCAGGAGTATTAGTTTCAAGTATACCAAACAGATATCTGATCATAAATATGCAATAAATAAATTTTCAGAAATTTCGGTAGTAGCTAACCGATACTTGTCATTGCAGAAAGTTAAGTGTTAGATTTTTTCACTTATTTAATACTGAAACTTTGTCAAATTTTCAGGAGTATTAACTTCAAGTATACCAAATAGATATCTGATAATAAATATACAATAAATAAATTTTCAGAAATTTCAGTAGTAGCTAACCGATACTTGTCATTGCAGAAAGTTAAGTGTTTGATTTTCTTACTTATTTAATACTCAAACTTGGTCAAATTTTCAGGAGTATTAGCTTCAGGTTTACCAAATAGATATCTGATGATAAATATGCAATAAATAAATTTTTAGAAATTTCAGTAGTAGCTAACCGATACTTGTCATTGCAGGAAGTTAAGTGTTTGATTTTCTCACTTATTTAATACTGAAACTTTGTCAAATTTTCAGGTGTATTAGCTTCAAGTATACCAAACAGATATCTGATAATAAATATGCAATAAATAAATTTTCAGATATTTCAGTAGTAGCTAACCGATACTTGTCATTGCAGAAAGTTAAGTGTATGATTTTCTCACTTATTTAATACTGAAACTCTGTCAAATTTTCAGGAGTATTAGCTTTAATTATACCAAACAGATATCTGATAATAAATATGCAATAAATAAATTTTTAGATATTTCAGTAGTAGCTAACCGATACTTGTCATTGCAGAAAGATAAGTGTTTGATTTTCTCACTTATTTAATACTGAAACTTTGTCAAATTTTCAGGAGAATTAGCTTCAAGTATACCAAACAGATATCTGATAATAAATATGCAATAAATTAATTTTCAGAAATTTCAGTAGTAGATAACCGATACTTGTCATTACAAAAAGTTAAGTGTTATATGTTCTCACTTATTTTATACTGAAACTTTGTCAAATTTTCAGAAGTATTAGCTTTCAGTTTGCCAAACAGATTTCTGATATTACATATGCAATAAATAAATTTTCAGATATTTCAGTAGTAGCTGACCGATACTTGTCATTGCAGGAAGTTAAGTGTTTGGTTTTCTCACTTTTTTAATACTCAAACTTTGTCAATATTTCAGGAGTATTAGTTTTAAGTATACCAAACAGATAACTGATCGTAAATATGCAATAAATAAATTTTTAGAAATTTCAGTAGTAGCTAAGCCATATTTGTCATTGCAGAAAGTTAAGTGTTAGATTTTCGCACTTATTTAATGCTGAAACTTTGTCAAATTTTCAGGAGTATTAGCTTTAGGTATACGAAACATATATCTGGTAATAAATATGCAATAAATAAATTGTCAGAAATTTCAGTAGTAGCTAACCAATACTTGTCATTGCAGGAAGTTAAGTGTTTGATTTTCTTCCTTATTTTACACTGAAACTTTGTCAAATTTTCAGGCGAATTAGTTTTAGGTGTACTGTACACGAATCTGATAATAAATATGCAATAGATAAATTTTCAGAAATTTCAGTAGTAGCTAACCGATACTTGTCATTGCAGAAAGTTAAGTGTTTGATTTTCTCACTTATTTAATACTGAAACTTTGTCAAATTTTCAGGAGTATTAGCTTCAAGTATACCAAACAGATATGTGATAACAAATATGCAATAAATAAATTTTTAGAAATTTCAGTAGTAGCTAACCGATACTTGTTATTGCAGAAAGTTAAGTGTTTGATTTCTCACTTATTTAATACTGAAACTTTGTCAAATTTTCAGGAGTATTAGCTTTAAGTATACCAAACAGATATCTGATAATAATTATGCAATAAATTAATTTTCAGAAATTTCAGTAGTAGCTAACCGATACTTGTCATTGCAGAAAGTTAAGTGTTTGATTATCTCACTTATTTAATACTGAAAATTTGTCAAATTTTCAGAAGTATTATCTTCAAGTATACCAAATAGATATCTGATAATAAATTTGCAAATAATAAATTTTCAGAAATTTCAGTAATAGCTAATCGATACTTGTCATTGCAGGAAGTTAAGTGTTTGATTTTCTCACTTATTTAATACTGAAACTTTGTCAAATTTTCAGGAGTATTAGCTTTAAGTACACCAAACAGATATCTGATAATAAATATGCAATAAATAACTTTTCAGAAATTTCAGTAGCAGCTAACCGATACTTGTCATTGCAGAAAGTTAAGTGTTTGATTTTCTCACTTATTTAATACTGAAACACTGTCAAATTTTCAGGAGTATTAGCTTCAAGTATTCCAAATAGATACCTGATAATATATATGCAATAAATAAATTTTCATAAATTTCAGTAGTAGCTCAGCAATATTTGTCATTGCAGAAAGTTAAGTGTTTGATTTTCTCACTTATTTAATACTGAAACTTTGTCAATTTTCAGGAGTATTAGCTTCAAGTATACAAAACAGATATCTGATAATAAATATGCAATAAATTAATTTTCAGAAATTTCAGTAGTAGCTAACCGATACTTGTCAATGCAGAAAGTTAAGTGTTTGATTTTCTCACTTATTTAATACTGAAACTTTGTCAAATTTTCAGGAGTATTAGCTTTAAGTATACCTAACAGATATCTGGTAATAATTATGCAATAAATTAATTTTCAGAAATTTCAGTAGTAGCTAACCGATACTTGTCATTGCAGAAAGTTAAGTGTTTGAATTTTTCACTTATTTTATACTGAAACGTTGTCAAATTTTCAGGAGTATTAGCTTTAAGTATACCAAAAAGATATCTGGTAACAAACATGTAATAAATTAATTTTCAGAAATTTCAGTAGTAGCTAACTGATACTTGTCATTACAGAAAGTTAAGTGTTTGATATTCTCACTTATTTTATACTGAAACTTTGTCAAATTTTCAGGAGTATTAGCTTCAAGTATACCAAACAGATATCTGATCATAAATATGCAATAAATAAATTTTTAGAAATTTTAGCAGTAGCTAAGCCATACTTGTAATTGCAGAAAGTTAAGTGTTTGATTTTCTCACTTATTTAATACTCAAACTTAGTCAAATTTGCAGGAGTATTAGCTTTAAGTATACCAAACAGATATCTGATAATAAATATGCACTAAATAAATTTTCAGATATTTCAGTAGTAGCTAACCGCCATTGAAGAAAGTTAAGTGTTTGATTTTCTCACTTATTTAATACTGAAACTTTGTCAAATTGTCAGGAGTATTAGCTTCAAGTGTACCAAAGAGATATCTGATAATAAATATGCAATAAATTAATTTTCAGAAATTTCAGTAGTAGCTAACCGATACTTGTCATTGCAGAAAGTTAAGTGTTTGATTTTCTCACTTATTTAATGCTGAAATTTTGTCAAATTTTCAGGAATATTAGCTTTAAGTATACCAAACAGATATCTGATAATAAATATGCAATAAATTAATTTTCAGAAATTTCAGTAGTAGCTAACCGATACTTGTCATTGCATAAAGTTATGTTTTTGATTTTCTCACTTATTTAATACTGAAACTTTGTCAAATTTTCAGGAGTATTAGCTTCATGTATACCAAACAGATATCTGATAATAAATATGCAATAAATAAATTTTCAGATATTTCAGTAGTAGCTAACCGATACTTGTCATTACAGAAAGTTAAGTGTTTGATTTTCTCACTTATTTAGTAGTGAAACTTTGTCAAATTTTCAGGAGTATTAGCTTCCAGTATACCAAACAGATACCTGATAATAAATATGCAATAAATTAATTTTCAGAAATTTCAGTAGTAGCTAACCGATACTTGTCATTGCAGAAAGTTAAGTGTTTGATTTTCTCACTTATTTAATACTGACACTTTGTCAAATTTTCAGGAGTATTAGTTTCAAGTATACCAAACAGATATCTGATCATAAATATGCAATAAATAAATTTTCAGAAATTTCGGTAGTAGCTAACCGATACTTGTCATTGCAGAAAGTTAAGTGTTAGATTTTCTCACTTATTTAATACTGAAACTTTGTCAAATTTTTAGGAGTATTAGTTTAAAGTATACTAAATAGATATCTGATCTTTAATATGCAATAAATAATTTTTTAGAAATTTCAGAAGTAGCTAAGCCATACTTGTCATTGCAGAAAGTTAAGTGTTTGATTTTCTCACTTATTTAATACTGAAACTTTGTCAAATTTTCAGGAGTATTAGCTTCAGGTTTACCAAATAGATATCTGATAATAAATATGCAATAACTTAATTTTCAGAAATTTCAGTAGTAGCTAACCGATACTTGTCATTGCAGGAAGTTAAGTGTTTGATTTTCTCACTTATTTAATACTGAAACTTTGTCAAATTTTCAGGAGTATTAGCTTTAAGTGTACCAAACAGATATCTGATAATAAATATGCAATAAATAAATTTTCAGATATTTCAGTAGTAGCTAACCGATACTTGTCATTACAGAAAGTTAAGTGTTTGATTTTCTCACTTATTTAGTAGTGAAACTTTGTCAAATTTTCAGGAGTATTAGCTTCCAGTATACCAAACAGATACCTGATAATAAATATGCAATAAATTAATTTTCAGAAATTTCAGTAGTAGCTAACCGATACTTGTCATTGCAGAAAGTTAAGTGTTTGATTTTCTCACTTATTTAATACTGACACTTTGTCAAATTTTCAGGAGTATTAGTTTCAAGTATACCAAACAGATATCTGATCATAAATATGCAATAAATAAATTTTCAGAAATTTCGGTAGTAGCTAACCGATACTTGTCATTGCAGAAAGTTAAGTGTTAGATTTTTTCACTTATTTAATACTGAAACTTTGTCAAATTTTCAGGAGTATTAACTTCAAGTATACCAAATAGATATCTGATAATAAATATACAATAAATAAATTTTCAGAAATTTCAGTAGTAGCTAACCGATACTTGTCATTGCAGAAAGTTAAGTGTTTGATTTTCTTACTTATTTAATACTCAAACTTGGTCAAATTTTCAGGAGTATTAGCTTCAGGTTTACCAAATAGATATCTGATGATAAATATGCAATAAATAAATTTTTAGAAATTTCAGTAGTAGCTAACCGATACTTGTCATTGCAGAAAGTTAAGTGTTTGATTTTCTCACTTATTTTATGCTGAAACTTTGTCAAATTTTTAGGAGTATTAGCTCCAACTGTGCCAAACAGATACCTGATAATAAATATGCAATAAATAAATTTTTAGAAATTTCAGTAGTAGCTAACCGAAACTTGTCATTGCAGAAAGTTAAGTGTTTGATTTTCTGTCTTATTTTATACTGAAACTTTGTCAAATTTTCAGGAGTATTACCTTCAGGTTTACCAAATAGATGTCTGATAATAAATATGCAATAAATAAATTTTCAGATATTTCAGTAGTAGCTAACCGATACTTGTCATTGCAGAAAGTTAAGTGTTAGATTTTCTCACTTATTTAATACTGAAACTTTGTCAAATTTTTAGGAGTATTAGCTTTAAGTATACCAAATAGATATTTGATAATAAATATGCAATAAATAATTTTTCAGAAATTTCAGTAATAGCTAAGCAATGCATGTCAATGCAGAAAGTTATATGTTTGATTTTCTCCCTTATTTAATACTAAAACTTGGTCAAATTTTTAGGAGAATTAGTTTTAGGTGTACTATACACGAATCTAATATCAAATTTGCAAATAATAAATTTTCAGAAATTTCAGTAATAGCTAACCCATACTTGTTAATTCAGAAAGTTATATGTTTGTATTTCTCTCTTAATTAATATTGAAACTATGTCAAATTTTTAGAACAATTAGTTTCAGTTGTAATATATACGAATATAATATCAAATTTGCAAATAATAAATTTTCAGAAATTTCAGTAATAGCTAACCCATACTTGTCAATGCAGAAAGTTATTTGTTTGATTTTCATTTGACTTTATTGCTCAGGATGTGATAGTTTCGTTCCTTCAGCTCCAGTCGGATACTTTTTGAACAGCCCTCGTATGTAAATGAAACGCCGCAGTGGCATGGAGTGGGGTGATGGGTCACCGCGCAGGTCCACGGGAGGAATTCGCCGCCAACAAGGACCTGCGACAGTTCCCGGAAAAGTGCAAATTTTCGGAGGAAATTGCCTGGAGGCGGCCAGGAGTGACCACCATAGTCTTGCCCAGGTCCCGAGGGATCTTTTGATATGATTCACGGGGGTGGTGCGGATGGCTATTCATCACAATCACGATGAATGCCCGCCGGGTTCCTGGAAATTTCAAAGGTAGGTACCGTATATGTAATTAACATGGACAGAATACGCGAGTATACGTTTGGCCAAAATTTGATCAAAAATCAATCGCTGGCGTGCGAGAAGTATGCGTAAAGTTTTCTCCAAAGCCTTGTGGTCATTTTGATATGCGTCTCGGTTCTTGTTAAGGCGGCGACGGCTATTAATCAGTGCGTAAAGATTTTAAACTTTGCCTTTGCTAATGAGGTCAAGATGGCTGGCAGTGTGCGCAAACGAGTACAGGCGACGTTCTTCATCTGCGCAATTAATAATCGCAATTAATTAAATGATAATATAAATTAATGTCGAGGGATTTTTGAGTTATTCAGAGATTATTGGGTCGCATTTTCGATTATTTTTGAAATTTTTGAGTGCCCCTGCGCCAAAATTGCAAGTTTGGAAGATCACTCCTTGAGATTTGTCTTAATAAATGTTTAGGTATGTGTAGAGATTTTGTACTTTGCCGAAGTGGTGAAGATGGCCGGCGATATGCACATACAGACAAGGTGATTTATTCTGCGCAATTTATATGATATTCTAATTTAATGTGTAGGTATTTTTGATCAAACCAGAGATTATTGGGTTACATATTATAGTTAAAAAATTATAAAATATTAACACTTCAATCATTAAAAAGAATCAAACTTGTAATTTCCTATTAAAACGAAATTTAAAAATGTTGATTAAAAAGCTGAAGATTAATCCAAACACTAGGAAAATACTCTTCTGCAGCATAAAATACTGCAGATGATACAAACATTGAAAAAGATAATAACTTGAAAAATAAAAACCAAGCTTTTGAGGTTGTAAAGAAAGAACATGGCTTTCATTTAGAAAGTACAACTAACGAAAATCGAGTATTTAATTAAAAAAATTAATTTAACAAAATATCTTTTATAGTCCGCAAGGACTTGTGAAAAAAATTAAATTTTTGAAAATAAAAGATAATTTTCTTCATAACAAGAAAGTTAAAATGTATCATCAATACAATACATTTTTAAATCTATTTGCAATAGTTTTAGTCACGACACTTAATGATTTCATATATTTCCAGAATTGGCAGTCCCTACTTCGTTTGCAGACCTTCACCATTTCCAGGCTAAGAAGATCAGACACATTCTCCCACTGAAGACGCTGAGAACTCATCATTTCGTAGCATAATAAGGTAAATTTCTGCTTAATACGTTTTAATAGCACATTGATCCTGTAAATTTAGTATCAAAATGGTGCATTTATTTTGTTGAAATGTTGTAAGTTTTTGGTACTTTTATAAACATTGAATGATTATTCTGAACATTATAGAAACTTTAAGCACTTCTGGCACATACCTGTCGATTAATTATCTGCAAAATTTGGAATGTTCATGATACATTCCAAGTTTTGCAAAAAAATAATATATTTTGGAGATTTGTTTTGTTATTTCATGGCAATCTTGTGTATTTTCAATAAAACTTCAGCAATTGCTAGATATCTTTAAAAGTTTAGTAGGAGATTGTATAAAGTATTTTGAAAATTAATTGAAAATTGAATGAATATCCAAAATTTTGTAAAAATTTGATATATTTTTAAATCGTCAGCAATTGCCTTTCATTTTGTCGAAATTTTATAGTATTTTATGGAAAGTTTTTGGTATTTTTATAAATACTGAATGATTTTTCTTAACATTATAGAAACTTTAAGCACTTCTGGCACATGACTGTCGATTAATTATCTGCAAAATTTGGAATGTTTATGATACATTCCAAGTTTTGCAAAAAATAATATATTTTGGAGAATTTTTTTGTTATTTCGTGGCAATTTTGTGCATTTTCAATAAAATTTCAGCAATTGCTAGATATCTTCCAAAGTGTAATAGGAGATTGTATAAAGTATTTTGAAAATTAATAGAAAATTTAATGAATAACCAAAATTTTGTAAAAATTTGATATATTTATAAATCGTCAGCAATTGCCTTTCATTTTATCAAAATTTTATGGTATTTTATGGAAAGTTTTTGGTATTTTTATAAATACTGAATAATTAAAAATGCAAAATTGCAGAATTAATAAATGCATCTGTGCTACTATGTACGGCAAACGCATAATAAAGATTGATTTGATTTGATTTGATTTGATTATTATGAACAGTATAGAAACTTTAAGTACTTTTGGCACATGACTGTCGATTAATTATCTGAAAAATTTGGGATCTATATGATATATTCCAAATTTTGCAGAAAATGAACATATTTTATAGATTGTTTTGTTATTTTCTGGCAATTTTTGCATTTTCAATAAAACTTCAGCAATTGCTAGACATCTTCCAAAGTCTAATAAGAAATTGTAACAAGAATTTTGAAAATTATTAGAAAATTGAATGACGATCCAAAATTTTATAAAATTTTGATATTTACAAATCTTCAGTAATTGCCTTTAATTTTATCGAAATGTATTGGTATTTTGTGGAAAGTTTTTTGTATTTTTATAAATACTGAATAATTATTCTTAACATTATAGAAACTTTAAGTACTTTTAGCACATGACTGTCGATTAATTATCTGAAAAATTTGGAATGTTTATGATACATTCCAAGTTTTGCAAAAAAATAATATATATTGGAGAATTTTTTGTTATTTCATGGCAATCTTATGTTTTTTCAATAAAACTTCAGCAATTGCTAGATATCTTCCAAAGTTTAATAGGAGATTGTATAAAGTATTTTGAAAATTAATAGAAAATTGAATGAACATCCAAAATTTTGTAATTTTTTATATATTTATAAATCGTCAGCAATTGCCTTTCATTTTATCAAAATTTTATGGTATTTTATGGAAAGTTTTTTGTATTTTAATAAATACTAAATGATTATTCCTAACATTATAGAAACTTTAAGTACTTTTGGCACATGACTGTCGATTAATTATCTGAAAAATTTGGGATCTACATGTTATATTCCAAATTTTGCAAAAAATGAACATATTTTATAGATTGTTTTGTTATTTCGTGGCAATTTTGGGCATCTTCAATAAAACTTCAGCAATTGCTAGATATCTTCCAAAGTTTAATAGGAGGTTGTATAAAGTATTTTGAAAATTAATAGAAAATTGAATGAATATCCAAAATTTTGTAAAAGTTTGATATATTTATAAATCGTCAGCAATTGCCTTTCATTTTATCGAAATTTTATGGTATTTTATTGGAAGTTTTTGGTATTTTTATAAATACTGAATAATTATTGTCAACATTACAGAAACTTTAAGTACTTTTGGCACATGACTGTCGATTAATTATCTGAAAAATTTGGGATCTACATGATATATTCCAAATTTTGCAGAAAATGAACATATTTTATAAATTGTTTTGTTATTTCGTGGCAATTTTGTGAATTTTCAATAAAACTTCAGCAATTGCTAGACATCATCCAAAGTCAAATAAGAAATTGTATCAAGAATTTTGTAAATTAATAGAAAATTGAATGAAGATCCAAAATTTTGTAAAACTTTGATATATTTATAAATCGTCAGCAATTGCCTTTCATTTTATCGAAATTTTATGGAATTTTATGGAAGGTTTTTGGTATTTTTATAAATACTGAATAATTATTCTGAATATTATAGAAACTTTATGTACTTTTGACAAATGAGTGTTGATTAATTATCTGCAAAATTTGGAATCTCCATGATATAAAATTAATAAATTTTTGAGAATTTGTTATGGCAATTTTGTGTATTTTACAAAATTTGGTAAAATTTTTATATTTATAATTCGTCAACATTTGCCTTTCATTTTATCGAAATTTTATGTTATTTTATGGACAGTTTTTGGTATTTTTATAAATTGTGAATAATTGTTCTGAATATTATAGAAACTTAATGTACTCTTGGCAAATGACAGTCCATTAATTATCTGCAAAATTTGGAATCTTTATGGTATGATTATAGATATACTAAATTAATTTAAAAAATAAGTAAATAACAACATATTGACGAGGGTAAATTTTTAAATTCATTTAAAATATTTTTATCCATGAGGCAAACATTATTTAATAATCTCATGTGTTTTTAGAAACGCTTCCTGCTATGGTTGCAGACCTCCACTACCTCCAGCCTAAGAGGATCGCAGACATTCTGTTCCTGGTCATTGACTAATCATGACTCTTTCTTGCATTCATTATCGGAAGTGAGCGTGTGCGATCCTCTTTCTAAAGGCATTGAGAAGACATCATTGGCCAGAGAATATTAAGGCAAGTTTCAACTTAATAATACTTTGTTGATTGAATGGCTATCATTTTTGAAATCCTGCAAATTTGCGTTTACTGTGTGAAATTGTAGTACCTACTACAAAATATGAGGATGATTATTAAATACAAATCAAATCATTGCACACACTACTAACTACGAATTACCTCAATTTTATTAACACCCTCATTAATTAACTGTATATTGCAAACAATTGGGTGTTCTAACGCCCTCATTAATAACATTACTTAATTAATTTGCAAGATTAATAGTACCCTGCAATCAATTGGGTGATCATTTACGCAATGATTTAGTGATTCTATTGAATACAAGTTTTTGAACGAATTCACCAGAAATCAACGTGTAAATTTTACGTGGAAGAGATTTAAATTTTTCCCCCAATGTTTCAGGTCATCGAGACTTTCCCAAGGTGAATCGTGTGAGGACGATCTTATATCTGTTTTTCATCCAAATTTCGCATATGCCACCGCTTCTGGGCCAACTTGGGTTTGGTTGAAGCTTAGCATATGTTTATATATTGGCGTAATAACTAACGTGTAATTTCTTCCAGCAAGTGTTCAATTCGCGATTATACTTTGGGATTACCTTCCCTAGTCAAACGTATACTTTTTAGTGTTTGCTTTGTCTTGTCTTCAACAAATAATTAGTGAAAGTATCTTGAGCAGTTCAGATTACCTTCTGACGTAAATGTCATTTTAGAGCCAGTGCGTAGTAGTGTCGAAAGTTCGGGTATGGTTGAGCCTGGGGATTGTTGCGTTTGTTTCGTGCTTTCCCCGCCCGCGCCACACCGTCAAATTTCGAACTCCGATTTGTTTTCGGAGTTCGGAGTTGCAGGGTACTGGATCTTCGCCAAACAACTTTAAAAGTCAATTTCAAGGTAGGTCTTTTTTTGAGAAGAGCTCCAAGACGTCTCAAAGTGAGTACAATTTTATTACTTCCCCCCGATGTTAGGGTTTTTCTCCACAGTTGCGCCAACACTTATACCGCGAATCTATTCTTTTAGTTGCAACACGTTTGCTTTAGAGTCACACAGTACGCCGCCTGGGTGAGCAGGGTTTTTCTTACAGTTGCGCCATATGTATTTGTGTATTGTCGGCGTATATTCTCGCTCTGGGCGACGTACTTATTTATATATATTGCGCTGCGTACGTACGATCAGGGTTTTTTTCTTTACAGGTGCGCACACATCATTGCGCTAGTACGTCGAAACAGTAACGAGTAGGGGTATTCTTGTACACTTGTATTCTTTGTATGTACCTATTCATTACTTGCTGGTTGGAAGTAGTATGTATACAGAGTACTTGTTTGTTGCAAGTACTCTCTATACAGTAGGTACATATTTGTTGCAGGTAGTACGCATACAGTAGGTACTTGTTTGTTGCAAGTGGTGTATATACTGTAACGAGTAGGGGTATTCTTGTACACTTGTATTCTTTGTATGTACCTATTTATTACTTGCTGGTTGGAAGTAGTATGTATACAGAGTACTTGTTTGTTGCAAGTACTCTGTATACAGTAGGTACATATTTGTTGCAGGTAGTACGTATACAGTAGGTACTTGTTTGTTGCGAGTGCTATATATACTGTAACGAGTAGGGGTATTCTTGTACACTTGTATTCTTTGTATACCTACTGTATACAGTAGGTACATGTTTGTTGCAGGTAGTACGTATACAGTAGGTACTTGTTTGTTGCAAGTGCTATATATACTGTAACGAGTAGGGGTATTCTGGTACACTTGTATTCTTTGTATGTACCTATTCATTACTTGCTGGTTGGAAGTAGTATGTATACAGAGTACTTGTTTGTTGCAAGTACTCTATATACAGTAGGTACATATTTGTTGCAGGAAGTACGTATACAGTACTTGCTTGTTGCAAGTACTGTGAATACAGCAGGTACTTGTTTGTTGCAAGTATTATGTATACAGTTTATACTTGTTTGTTGCAAGTACTACGTATACTGTAACGAGTAGGGGTATTCTTGTACACTTGTATTCTTTGTATGTACCTATTCATTACTTGCTGGTTGGAAGTAGTATGTATACAGAGTACTTGTCTGTTGCAAGTACTCTGTATACAGTAGGTACATATTTGTTGCAGGTAGTAAGTATACAGTAGGTACTTGTTTGTTGCAAGTACTATATATACTGTAGGTACTTGTTTGTTGCAAGTACAACGTTTACTGATGGTACTTGTGTGTTTCAACTACTATGTTTACAGTACTTGTATGTTGCAAGTAGTATGTATATAGTAGGTACTTGTTTATTGCAAGTACTAAGTATATAGTACTTGTTTGTTGCAAGTACTTTATACACAGTACTTGTTTGTTGCAAGCACGAACAACGCATTTATCTTAGCGCTGCGCCTCTCATATTTTAGTGTTGTCGGCGCATATTCTCGTTCTGTAAGACGTACTTATTCGATGTGCATGTAATTAGTACCGCGATGTTGCGCCCATGCATTGAACAGGGTTTTCCTATTCAGGTACAATCTCTCAGCCTCACTAAAAGTAGATGCATGTAAAACTGCGCCTTGCTTGCGTTCCTCTAAACAGGATCTCTAAACTTACTATGTACACTGTGCTTGTTTCTTACAAGTACAACCAATAGCATTCTATCTTTCAGGAACTATATAAACTGCTCCTTGATTGGGTTCCTTTAAACAGGTTCTCTTAAATTTTAATGTATAGTACTTGCAGTACTGTACAAACAATAGAATTATAATGTATAGTACTTGTTTATTACAAGTGCAAACAATAGAATTATAATATATAGCACTTGTTTATTACAAGTGCAAACAATAGAATTATAATGTATAGTACTTGTTTATTACAAGTGCAAACAATAGAATTATAATGTGTAGCACTTGTTTATTACAAGTGCAAACAATAGAATCATATCTTTCAGATTATTTCAAGCTTCGAACAAGAATCAATCAAGATTCAATCAACATTCAATCAAGATTAAGTCAAGATAATAGAGAAAATCAAGAACATGAGTAAAATAGGGCTCCAAGCGAGATCTCTCATGTATAAAAAAAAAGATAACGGCATCAGTGATTGGGCAGCTTTATTTACACTAACAGTTCAACATTAGAGGAATCATTATAAACAAGGAGGTATTTTAAAATTCACTGATTGAGTTGTATTGTAAATCAGGCCGTTCCGATCACAGACAGTACCTAAAACGTGCAGCAATTTACAGAATATTCTGTAAAGTGCTGTAATTTTAGGTGATGCAGGAAAATCTGTCAAATGCTTATTTTATTGAGTAAGATCTAATGCGTTCGTCATTTTGAAGATAATGCAAATTAGTTACAACTTACTCATTAAAATATGAATCGTCATTTTTTTTTAATTCTGTACGTCATTGAATTCATCTTCTGTTACGTTTGGTGCTTCTTGAGTTTTATGTTCCACCTTGTAAATTTAGTACGAAATTAAACAGCACTGAAGCAAAATAATTATTTCAACTTGGACTATCAAATAATAGACAAGACTACAATTTATTGGAGATTACAGATCTGCCGTCTTGCACAATTTCTTAATTGATTGTTAGAATTGTACATATAACGATGGGAGGATCTGTAAGCAAACTGTTCGGTACATTCAGTAACGAGCAGTCAAATATTTGGCAATTTAAGACGGAAATTGTATGCGTAGTGAAATTTCGAGAAGATAAATCTGGATAATAGGCAGATATCACTTACACTTATTTTATTTAGTGTGTATAAACTAATTTAAACAAAGCCCATTACTTTGTATGCTTACACGAGTTATTAAGTCTGAGATCATAATTTTCAGTAGTGCATTTAACCGAATCATTCACACATCATTTAGGGATCTAAATAATTAGTTAATGGAATGTAAAAGTGAGTATCACATAAGTGATACGTAACTAGCTTCATTATACAGGGTGCCAATTTGAAAAGTTGCCATCGACTTTTTTCATAGAACTGATGATTATTATTATTATTATTTATTATTTAACAATCCCACCCTTATAATTTTTATTGCAAGTCAATATCATAAAAACAAACTGTCGTTGCGCGAAGTATACAAAGATTCTCGTAATTTCATAAAACTTCTTTTATGAAATTGTTTTTGTTTTTCGAATTTTGTTTCGTCTTTTATTTTCGAATTCTCATTTCTGCTTCAAAACTTTTGTGCCAGCGTGTACAATACAGTTTTCTTTGTTCTTTGTCTCACCTGTTTCCTCCGAGAGGTTAAAAAACGGTGTGAAGGGGTTCCCTTCGGAGACGAGGCCGTACCTGATGGCCCTCGGCTTTCCCCTGTCGCCATCCTCGGCCTTGACGGTGAGCACCAGGTCCCCCGGCTTCAGCTGGGGGTCAAGGGCCGTCGTGGGGGGCGCCTGGGTGAAGACGGGCGGCGTGTCCTGCTCGTCCACCACGGCGATGAGGAGGGGCCATGCGGCTATATTGCGTGAGTCCGTCTCTGGCTCCGTGTAGGGGTCCTGAAATTATCGCGTGTGTCATTCATTGGGGGGTAGCAAACGGTTAAGTTGCCGCTATTGGGGTCGTAGGGCCCCTTTTATGGGGGAGAGTGTTGAATGGAGGTGTAACGTGATTCGGGGCAGTATTTTTTCGTACCATACAACCTCCTGGGGGGTGGGGGGTTGTAGGTGCACGCGGGGGCAACGCACCCCAAAAGCGTTTCGCTCTTAATGGCCCACGCGATATAATTTAAAGGTACAGCTATAAATACTTCTAATCGGCGTTTGAAGATGATCAATTATTCACTGGAACTGCGTCGTTCAAAGTTCTGAAGAGAAACGACGAACTCATGATACTTTATAGCTTCCGTAGCTTACCAACTCTGGGTAGGTCTTGAACTACCTTACCAACTCTGGTAAGGTCTTGAACTACCTTACCAACTCTGGGTAGGTCTTGAACTACCTTACCAACTCTGGGTAGGTCTTGAACTACCTTACCAACTCTGGGTAGGTCTTGAACTACCTTACCAACCAGGGTAACCTGAGTCTTGAACTACCTTACCAACCTGGGTAACCTGGGTCTTGAACTACCTTACCAACCTGGGTAACCTGGATAACCTGGGTCTTGAACCACTCAAAACTCATTATCGTCGAAACCGTCATTGAACCATCATTGAACACACAATTTAGAATGTGAATACAAATTTGGGCAAAAATTTGCAAAATGATCTACAGCAATTTAAAGGATGTATGGGTAACAATGTGAACACTGAAATATTGGGGTGTAGTTTATATGTATGTAGCCAAATCGATGATGTTTTAATTATCTAATAATTTAAGATACTGAAAGACCAATCAAAACCCATAACAACTTATAATTGAAGACACAATTTAGAGTGTTAATACCAATTTGGGCGAAAAAGCGAAAATTATCACTAAGCACTGAAAATTTGGGGTGTAGTTTATATGTATGAAGGTAAATCGATGAAGTTTTATGAATCTAATAATTTAAGATACTGAAAGACCAATCAAAACCCATAACAACTTATAATTGTACACACAATTTAGAATGTGAATACTAATTTGGGCGAAAAATTGCAAAAATTATCACTGAAAATTTGGGGTGTAGTTTATATGTATGTAGGCAAATCGATGATGTTTTAAGTATGTAATAATTTAAGATACTGAAAGACCAATCAAAACCCATAACAACTTGTAATTGAACACACAATTTAGAATGTGAATACTAATTTGGCCGAAAATTTTCAAAATGATTTACAACAATTAAAAGGATGTATAGGTACAATGTGAACACTGAAAAATTGGGGTAAAGTTTATATGTATGTAGGCAAATCGATGATGTTTTAAGTATGTAATAATTTAAGATACTGAAAGACCAATCAAAACCCATAACAACTTGTAATTGAACATACAATTTAGAATGTTAGTACCAATTTGGGCGAAAAATTGCAAAAATTATCACTGAAAATTTGGGGTGAAGTTTATATGTATGTAGGCAAATCGATGATGTTTTAAGTATCTAATAATTTAAGATACTGAAAGACCAATCAAAACCCATAACAACTTGTAATTGAACACACAATTTAGAATGTGAATACCAATTTGGGCGAAAAATTGCAAAAATTATCGATGCCAAGGAGTGATGTAACACACTTGACCATTTAGACCCAATTGGTAGCTCCACTTCGATTTCTATATTTCCTAATTTTACAAGAAAAACTCAGTTTTAAAAAGAGAAAGTTAAGATTTGTCTACGACAATATTTGATATTACAAACAAGATATTCTACTAACAGGCAACAGAAATGAATGGATAAAATTCTATAAAAAATAGAGTTATTCCTCAACACCCTAAAGGGTAAAAGAGGGAAAGATTAAGAAACAAGAAAGAAATAAAGAACCATTAAAAGAACATAGAAGATATTCTTCATAATGAACAATTTCATTTAAAGAAAAATACAAGTGATCCTTTTTCACAATGACATGTATTTCTCTAAATGTACATTTCAACCACTATTACTACTAACAATTTCATATCAGCACCTATAATTATTATGGTTCGTGTTTAAAAATTTCAGACAATGTTAAAACAGTCCTATGGAAGGTTAAATATTTTACATAGACAAAATAAAATCTTTGAACTTACGTATTCAACGTAACATAATATAGTTAAAAGTAGTATATTTTCAAAGAACTCTTATGAGTTATGGCTGAAAAGTTGGATAGGAGAAATACGCATAAGATTGCGTGCAGTTGCTCCATAAATTGCCACCACCCAGATGTTTGTAGGTCGAATAAATTAAGATTAGGGCAGACTCGTAATAGCTGGGGCTCTCATTTTCACTTAACTTACAACAATATTAACTAAACCAGCCGCAAATGCACGCAAAATGGTTGAAACTAAGTTGTTCAAATTATGTTACATTATACTTCGTTAAATAATTGATTCGTTAGAGGCCAAGTAGCAGTAGAAGTAGTCCTGAAACTATTCTCCTGAAAATTTGACAAAGTTTCAGCATTACACAAGGGAAAAATTCAAACATGTAACTTTCTATATTGACAAGTATGGGTTAGCAATTACTGAAATTTCTAAAAATCAATTATGTGCATTTTTAATATTTGATTCGTGCACATTACACTTAAAACTAATTCTCCTGAAAATTTGACAAAGTTTCAGTATTAAATAAGTGAGAAAATCAAACGATTAACTTTCTGCATTGACAAGTGTCGGTTAGCTACTACTGAAATTTCTGAAAATGTATTTATTACATATTTATTATCAGATATCTGTTTGGTAAACTTGAAGCTAATTCTCCTGAAAATTTGATAAAGTTTCAGTACAAAATAAGTGAGAAAATCAAACACTAAACTTTCTTCTATAACAAGTATCGGTTAGCTACTACTGAAATTTCTGAAAATTTATTTATCGCATATTCATTATCAGATATCTGTTTGGTAAACTAGAAGCTAATACTCCTGAAAATTTGACAAAGTTTCAGTATTAAATAAGTGAGAAAATCAAACACTTATTTTTCTGCAATGACAAGTATCGGTTAGCTACTACTGATATTTTGGAAAATTGATTGATTGCATATTTATTATCAGATATCTGTTTGGTATACTTGAAGTTAATACTCATGAAAATTTGACAAAGTTTAAGTATAAAATAAGTGAGAAAATCAAACACTTAACTCTCTGCAATGACAAGTATCGGAATGATACTACTGAAACTTCTGAAAATTTATGTATTGCATATTTATTATCTGATGTCTATTTGGTATACTTGAAGCTAATCCTCCTGAAAATTTGACAAAGTTTCAGTATTAAATAAGTAAGAAAATCAAACACTTAACTTTCTGCAATGACAAGTATCGGTTAGCTACAACTGAAATTTCTGAAAATTTATTTATTGCATATTTATTATTAGATATCTGTTTGGTACACTTAAAGCTAATTCTCCTGAAAATTTGACACAGTTTTAGTACTTAACTTTCTGCAATGACATGTATCGGTTAGCTACTACTGAAATTTCTGAAAATTTATTTATTGCATATTTATTATTAGATATCTGTTTGGTATACTTGAAGCTAATACTCCTGAATATTTGACAAATTTTCAGTATTAAATAAATGAGAAAATCAAATATATAACTTTCTGAATAGACAAGTGTCGGTTAGCTACTACTGAAATTTCTGAAAATTTATTTATTTCATATTTATTATCATATATCTGTTTGCTATACTTGAAGCTAATTCTCTTGAAAATTTAATAAAGTTTCAGTACTAAATAAGTTACAAAGACAAATATATAATTTTCTGCAATGACAAGTATCGGATTGTGCCTACAGAAATTTCTGAAAATTTATATATTGCATATTTATTATCAGATATCTGTTTGGTATACCTGATGCTAAAACTCTTGAAAATTTGACAGAGTTTCAGTATTAAATAAGTGATAAAATCAAACACTTAACTTTCTGCAATGACAAATATCGGTTAGCTACTACTGAAATTTTTGAAAATTTGTTTATTGCATATTTATTATCAGATATCTATTTGGTATACTTGATGCTAAAACTCCTGAAAATTTGACAAAGTTTCAGTATTAAATAAGTGAGAAAATCAAACAATTAACTTTCTGCAATGACATGTATCGGTTAGTCAGTACTGAAATTTCTGAAAATTTATTATTTACAAATTTGATATTATATTCGTGAACAATATACCTAAAACTAATTCTCCTTAAAATTTGACAAAGTTTCAGTCTTATATAAGGCAGAAAATCAAACATATAACTTTCTGAATGGACATGTATTGGTTAGCTATTACTGAAATTTCTGAAAATTTATTATTTGCAAATTTGATATTAGATTCGTGTACAGTACACTTGAGACTAATTCTCCTGAAAATTTGACAAAGTTTCATTATTAAATAAGAGAGAAAATCAAACATATAACTTTTTGCATTGACAAATATGGCTTAGCTATTACTGAAATTTCTGAAAATTTATTCTTTGCAAATTTGATATTAGATTCGTGTATAGTACACCTGAAACTAATTCTTCTGAAAATTTAACAAAGTTTCAGTATGTGTAATACAAAAATTATTATTTCAATATGCAATATTTAATCAAATGTACACGAATTACAAACAATATTCTGCGATCGTGCAACTTGTCCACCTTAATAACCGACAATCATTTGCCTCGCGAGGAAACTCGCATACAAATCCTTCGATTGCCCTCAATTGCCTCAATTTGTATACTTTACAGCCGCAACTCACATTCAGCCCTCGAAAATAACTCTTGTCTGGTCCTCCAAAATGTTACAACAAGACCTACATTAATTACAATTTGAGTGCATTAATTTTCGGATCGTGGCAAGATTAGAAACCAATTATAACTGCTGTGGTCAACGCGATGGGGCTAACGAAGTGTCCCTTGAATTAGGTCAGTTTGTGTGTGTAATAGCCCCGTTCCGCCCTGTTTGACTGTAGATCCACGAAACACGATAAACCCTAATTCGATTTCGAATAAATACCCACAAACACACACGTTTGGTTGCACAGAACTACGAAAGTAAGAAAATCAATGCTAAGAAGAGTAAATGATTGATGGGATCAATGATGAGATTTTTCCTAATCAAGCAGAGGAACGTTGTTTGGTCAATGATAATAATTCACTTGTAAGGTGATTCGGACTTAAAGAGGTTTGAAGAGTATAAACAAACAAATGCTAAGAAGAGTAATTAATTGATGAGATTAATGATAAGATTTTTTCCTAATCAAATAGGAATGTTTGGTCAAAGTTCAAAAATCACTTATAAGGTGATTGGTACTTGTAGAGGTTTGAATAGTGTAAGCAAATTAATGCTAAGAAGAGTAATTGATTGATGAGATCAATTATGAGATTTTTTCCTAATCAAATTGGAACGTTTTTTGGTCATTGTTCAAAAATCACTTATAAGGTGATTGGTACTTGTAGAGGTTTGAATAGTGTAAGCAAACCAATGGTAAGATGAGTAATTAATTGATGAGATCAATAATGA
This sequence comes from Othius punctulatus, assembly GCA_951805005.1. Taxonomy (NCBI): domain Eukaryota; kingdom Metazoa; phylum Arthropoda; class Insecta; order Coleoptera; family Staphylinidae; genus Othius; species Othius punctulatus. Next base: position 10,136,951 of record OX638143.1, read on the forward strand.
GATTTTTCCCTAATCAAACAGGAATGTTTTTTGGTCAATGTTCAAAAATCACTTATAAGGTGATTGGTACTTGTAGAGGTTTGAATAGTGTAAGCAAACCAATGCTAAGAAGAGTAATTGATTGGTGAGATCAATAATGAGATTTTTTCCTAAACAAACAGGAATGTTTTTTGGTCAATGTTCAAAAATTACTTATAAGGTGATTGGTACTTGTAGAGGTTTGAATAGTGTAAGCAAACCAATGGTAAGATGAGTAATTAATTGATGAGATCACTCTTCTAAATCTTAATTAATAATTGTTCTCTCTCTTTTAATTCCAAAATTTCATACATTAACAATTTTTGGTAGAGTAAAAGTAATTTCAGTATAGTAAAAGAAATAGTTGTTTGCTTGTAAGTGTCTACATTGATTACGAAAACGCTGAAATTCTTGCCTTATTATTAAACTGAAATTTGCGAATTTATGGGCCTAAGAACAAATTTTGCACATATCTCAGGAAATAACTGCAACTTTTTGCAAAATGAGCGATATTTTTGTACTAAACGTGAAAATTGGACTCGACCGATAGCAAATAATCCAACACGTTGGGTGCAAAAATTATGGTTTCTTATATAAATCCCAACTCTTATTTAATAATATTTAGCGCAAACTTCTAAATCATAATGAATCTAATTTTCTTCAAAGTCTTCTCTAATCTTCTCTAATCTTTTCTAATCTTCTGTAATATTTTCAACATCTTCTAAATCTTCTAAATCTTAATTAATAGTTGTTCTCTCTCTTTTAATTCCAAAATTTCATATATTAACAATTTTTGGTAGAGTAAAAGTAATTTCAGTATAGTAAAAGAAATAGTTGTTTGCTTGTAAGTGTCTACATTGATTACGAAAACACTGAAATTCTTGCCTTATTATTAAACTGAAATTTGCGAATTTATGAGCCTGAGAACAAATTTTGCACATTTCTCAGGAAATAGCCGCAACTTTTTGCAAAATGAGCGACATTTTTGTACTAAACGTGAAAATTGGACTCGACCGATAGCAAATAATCCAACACGTTGGGTGCAAAAATTATGGTTTCTTATATAAAACTCTACTCTTATTTAAAAATATTTAGCGCAAAGTTCCAAATCATAATGAATCTAATTTTCTTCTAAGTCTTCTCTAATCTTCTCTATTTTTTTCTAATCTTCTCTAATATTTTCAACATCTTCTAAATCTTCTAAATCTTAATTAATAGTTGTTCTCTCTCTTTTAATTCCAAAATTTCATATATTAACAATTTTTGGTAGAGTAAAAGCAATTTCAGTAGAGTAAAAGAAATAGTTGTTTGCTTGTAAGTGTCTACATTGATTACGAAAACGCTGAAATTCTTGCCTTATTATTAAACTGAAATTTGCGAATTTATGGGCCTAAGAACAAATTTTGCACATATCTCAGGAAATAGCCGCAACTTTTTGCAAAATGAGCGATATTTTTGTACTAAACGTGAAAATTGGACTCGACCGATAGCAAATAATCCAACACGTTGGGTGCAAAAATTATGGTTTCTTATATAAATATCTACTCTTATTTAAAAATATTTAGCGCAAACTTCTAAATCATAATGAATCTAATTTTCTTCAAAGTCTTCTCTAATCTTCTCTATTTTTTTCTAATCTTCTCTAATATTTTCAACATCTTCTAAATCTTCTAAATCTTAATTAATAGTTGTGTAGAGGTTTGAATAGTGTTGGTCCAGCCGAATGAGTTAGATCAGAAGTTTACGAGCTTTGGGCACGTTTAATAATTGTGGGAACTGAATAAAAATACTGGATAAAAATGAATGAAATTAAAGAATTTAGGTTTCTTAAAGTAGACTCAAAAAATAATACTAGAATATACACTGCCAATTTGTATTTCATACCTTCGTATCAGACGATATTTGGTCATTGTGTTAACTATCAACAACTATCAACTAACTATAAACAAGTCCAAAATTACTCACTAAATAATCCAAAATTAATACATACGATTAAGGCTCTTCCTGATAATGAATTTTTGGAATTGCACATTCCAGAAGTTTCTCTCTTGTTCTGAATTAAACGTTCACTACATTCTGCCGTCCACTTTGCATCATTACCATTATTGAAATGTTATATTTCACAGATCTTGATTCATATAATTAATTGCAATGAAAAAATCGTGACACACATTTGAAACGTGTGACATTTTTTTTGCTGTGATAAATCACGCAATAAACCTAAACACGCACACCTTATAAATCCGCTATTAAAAACTTCCCCGTGAGATCACCACCTATTCTGCTTTACTTTTTTCATTGCTATTGTTCTGCTTTATTAAGAACGTGTCAGAAAGTCGCGTGCCTCATTCACCTATCTGCTGTCGTGAGGGCTAAATTGCTTATAATATGCAAATGGCAGTCACTTAATCCTCGCGGATTTTAATTGCTAATTGGATGTTGCGTACTTAAATTGCCGCAGTTAATAGGCTGGCCGTGTTTATAGCCCTCGGGAATTTTTCTGCATTGTTTCAGATTCTAATCGCGCTTTTTGTTCCATGCATCGATTACAGCGCAAAAAAAGTAGGTCGGAAAACTTCAACGCAAGTGCAAACTAAATATAAGTAAATAATATAAAATTGTTTCAAAGATTATATCAACTCAAATGCTTCCCCACTTGACTACTGTAATGCAAGTTGCCAGCAGTAAATTCAGGCAATAATATTTCCTTCTGCCTTGTCATTAATTAAAGGCAATAGATTACATGCATTGCATATATTAATAATAACAATTATTATCAATATCATACTAATTTGATAAATTGATTTTTTTTCCAGCGCTAAAAAAGTAGGTCCGAAAACTTTAACGCAAGTGCAAACTAAATATAAGTAAATAAAATAAAACTGTTTCAAAGATTACATCAACTCAAATGCTTCCCCACTTGACTACTGTAATGCAAGTTGCCAGCAGTTAATTCAGGCAATAATATTTTCTACTGCCTTGTTATTAATTAATGGTAATGGATTATATACATTGCCTATATTAATAATAACTATTATTATCAATATCATACTTATAAATTGAATTTTTTATTCCATGCATCCATTGCAGCGCTAAAAAAGTAGGTCGGAAAACTTTATCGCAAGTGCAAACTAAATATAAGTAAATAAAATAAAATTGTTTCAAAGATTACATCAACTCAAATGCTTCCCCACTTGACTACTGTAATGCAAGTTGCCAGCAGTAAATTCAGGCAATAATATTTCCTTCTGCCTTGTCATTAATTAAAGGCAATAGATTACATGCATTGCATATATTAATAATAACAATTATTATCAATATCATACTAATTTGATAAATTGATTTTTTTTCCAGCGCTAAAAAAGTAGGTCCGAAAACTTTAACGCAAGTGCAAACTAAATATAAGTAAATAAAATAAAATTGTTTCAAAGATTATATCAACTCAAATGCTTCCCCACTTGACTTCTGTAATGCAAGTTGCCAGCAGTAAATTCAGGTAATAAATGTTCTACTGCCTTGTTATTACTTAATGGCAACGGATTATATGCATTGCATATATTAATCATAACTATTATTATCAATATCATACTAATATGATAAATTGATTTTTTTTCCAGCGCTAAAAATGTAGGTCCGAAAACTTTAACGCAAGTGCAAACTAAATATAAGTAAATAATATTAAATTGTTTCAAAGATTCTATCAACTCAAATGCTTCCCCACTTGACTACTGTAATGCAAGTTGCCAGCAGTTAATTCAGGCAATAATATTTTCTACTGCCTTGTTATTAATTAATGGTAATGGATTATATACATTGCCTATATTAATAATAACTATTATTATCAATATCATACTTATAAATTGAATTTTTTATTCCATGCATCCATTGCAGCGCTAAAAAAGTAGGTCGGAAAACTTTATCGCAAGTGCAAACTAAATATAAGTAAATAAAATAAAATTGTTTCAAAGATTACATCAACTCAAATGCTTCCCCACTTGACTACTGTAATGCAAGTTGCCAGCAGTAAATTCAGGCAATAATATTTCCTTCTGCCTTGTCATTAATTAAAGGCAATAGATTACATGCATTGCATATATTAATAATAACAATTATTATCAATATCATACTAATTTGATAAATTGATTTTTTTTCCAGCGCTAAAAAAGTAGGTCCGAAAACTTTAACGCAAGTGCAAACTAAATATAAGTAAATAAAATAAAATTGTTTCAAAGATTATATCAACTCAAATGCTTCCCCACTTGACTACTGTAATGCAAGTTGCCAGCAGTAAATTCAGGCAATAATATTTTCTTCTGCCTTGTTATTAATTAATGGTAATGGATTATATGCAACGCAATATGCAATTAATAATAACCATTGTTATCAATGTCATACTTATAAATTCAGGCAATATTATTTTCTTCTGCCTTGTTACTAATTAATGGCAATAATGGCAAATATTTTTTTTAATATATATTTTTTAAATTCTAATATCAATTAATTATTAATAATTACTATTATTATCTATATCATACTTAAGTTTACGTAAATTAAAGAGCTCAAACATAAGACACATTTAGATGTTAACAGAAGGTCAGCATGACTTCCAAATACGTGAATAATTGAAAATCAATGCCTCTTACCGTTATTATTATCATTATCTAATAGCAATTCATGCACGCCATTGAACTGAAAACACACATACGTAGATCGATTCGTGTTTCATCGATTGTCCAGTTTAATGACTCCAAATATATTATGCCTGTGAAGTCCAGTTTTTTTTTTTAATTTCGTAGAATGTCAACGATTGTCTTTACGAGAAATTATATAATTATTTGAGTGATTATTGCCAGTATTTGTACTCTGGAATGTCAAAGCTCTACAAACAAATTCTACCAAATAGATGACGTCTAGCACATAAAAATTGAACGAAGTAGCTAAAGGTACCACGAAATTTTCAATTAACTAATTTTGAAATGTGTACAGAATTACTGAGTTTTCAGATTGATTTTGACCATGTATCAGTTGTGTTTCACTTTATCTCAAATGCTTTTCCCTATTCTCACCACTTGTCAATTTTGTTCATTATTATTTCAAATTGTATCCACTATTTATCAAATGCTTTTCCTTCAGGTCGAGATTGTTTTAATATTAGAACAGGGAAAAGCATTTGATAAATATTGAAAACAATTTGACATATGGGGAATATATTTGATACAATATTGACAAGTGGTGAGAAGAGGAAAAGCATTTGAGATTAAGATACATGGTGAAAAGCAATCGGAAAACTCTGCAAGAGCTATGAATATAATATAAATACATTAATAGTAATTTTAATTGGAACTTTCAACTTTGTTAATATTACATTTATTAACGTGATATTAACAAAATTGAAAGTGTTCTTTATTTCAATGTTTTTATTAAATTTATTTAATTTGTGAAACACACCTGATAAATGATGAAAAGCAATCGGAAAACTCTGCAGAGCTATGAATATAATATAAATACATTAATAGTAATTTTGATTGGAACTTTCAACTTTGTTAATATTACATTTATTAACGTGATATTAACAAAATTGAAAGTGTTCTTTATTTCAATGTTTTTTTTTTAATTTATTTAATTTGTGAAACACACCTGATAAATGGTGAAAAGCAATCGGAAACTCTGTAAAAGCTGTTAATGTAATATAAATTCATTAATAGTAATTTTGATTGAAACTTCCAACTTTCTTAATATCATATTCTTGTACGTTATGTTAACAAAATTGAAAATGTTCTTTGTATAAATGCTTTTTTAAGTTATTTACTTAATTTTGAACAGTTTTTAACATAGACAGAGGGACCATTTTCTATATAATTTATTGTATAAAGAACGAATATTTAATCGGAGTTTATTTTTAAATAAAGGCTAGATTAATTTAATGCCTAGGATGAGAATATGATGATTTTTATTTAGGTCTTCAAATATAGCTGCTAACGGTGTAAAATTTCTGTTCTTAAGACATTAAGTCAACAAATTATTTTATTTGTGTTAGTATTTTATCCATTTTACCAGATATATTTTATTACTATTTGTTATTTGTTAAAGTATTTTCTGGTATCTTCTAGTATTTATTGATTTATTTTTCCCTACTAGTTTCGACTTAATATTCAGCCATCATCAGATGGCTGAAACAATAAATTATTTCATTCTTAGTATTGTCTCCATTTGAAACTTATTTCATTCTTAGCATTATTTTTACATTCTTTACTTTAAACAAATTTTCAAATTCTTGGTTTTAGTTTATTGATTTATTTTTCCCTACTAATTTCGGCTTAATATTCAGCCATCATCAGATAGCTGAAACATTAAACTATTTTATTCTTAGTATTGACTCCATTTGAAACTTATTTCATTCTTAGCATTATTTTTACATTCTTTACTTCAAACAAATTATCAAATTCTTGGTATTAGTTCTTCCTTCAATCTACCAAGAATTCCCATTCCTAGTTTCTGCCCCACATTAACCTCATCAACTATTCAACTATGCCCTGGATATCCTCTAGCATTTACTAGTTTTGTGTTGGAAAATATAAAGCAGGTTGACCACCAGTTGACCACTTCAATTAAAGGCCGGCATTGTTAATAATTGATTCAACTTTAGTTGTGCTGTGCCTGTGGTGTTGTCTGTTTGTTGCGCCTTGTGGGCGGCCTGTATTGGTATGTGGTCAATAATGGAGCTCAAGTTCATCATGGTAATCAATCAATCAATCATTGTGTAAAAATAAATGTTGTGAGCAAGGGACTGGTATTGGTTGTTAGTAAAAGTGAGATATAACTGATAAGCTATCAATTTTAATTAAAAAAATCAGTAATAAAACTGTCAGTAGAAGCTGGAAGAGAGATATTTTGTCATGCAAGTCAGAGAAGAAAATAGAACAGTAACAAAACTTGACAAGTATTGGTTATCTATCACTGAAATTTCTGAAAATTTATCTGACGTATATTTTAAAAACTTTATGACAGATTTACATATAGTATACCTGAAGGTATATCCTCTGTAAATTTAAGAGAGAGAATGTCTGAAATAAATGAGAAAATTGAGTTATTAACTTTCCTATTTGACAAGTACTGGTTATCAGCCACTGAAATTTCTGAAAATTTGTCTGACGGATATTTTGAAAACTTTATGACAGATTTGCATACAGTATGCCTGAAGGTATAACCTCTGTAAATTTGATGGACAGAATGTCTGAAATAAGTGAGAAAATCGAGTTATTAACTTTCCAAATTGACAAGTATTAGTTATCAATCACTGAAATTTCTGAAAAAAATTCTGACGGATATTTTAAAAACTTATGGCTTATTTGCATACAGTATGCCTGAAGGTATATCCTCTGTAAATTTGCCAGAATGATTGTCTTAAATAAGGGAGAAAATCGAGTTATTAACCATCCAAATTGACAAGTATTGGTAATATGTTATGCCTGAAAATGTTATCCCTTCAGGCATACAGTATGCCTGAAGGTATAACCTCTGTAAATTTGATGGACAGAATGTCTGAAATAAGTGAGAAAATCGAGTTATTAACTTTCCAAATTGACAAATATTGGTTATCAATCACTGAAATTTCTGAAAAAAATTCTGACGGATATTTTAAAAACTTATGGCTTATTTGCATACAGTATGCCTGAAGGTATATCCTCTGTAAATTTGCCAGAATGATTGTCTTAAATAAGGGAGAAAATCGAGTTATTAACCATCCAAATTGACAAGTATTGGTAATATGTTATGCCTGAAAATGTTATCCCTTCAGGCATACAGTATGCCTGAAGGTATATCATCTAAAAAAATGTCTGTTTCTGAATATTTATTTGACGGATATTTTGAATTTTTTTTGGCAGGTTTACATACAGTATGCCTGAAAGTATATCATCTAAAAAAATGACAGTGAATGTCAAACTTCAACTGATCAAGTCTTACCATTTACAAAGCTGAAAATCAGCAGAAGATGTTATTTATTGTTGTAGTAGTAGAAGAGTTAATTGAACTCCACTATGAGATAAAGTACTGAAACTCCTCTAGGCTCATGTGAGGAAGAATATGAAGAAAAAGATGCACATGTCGTGTAACACATATCAGAAATAGTAAAGATACCGTGAACTTATTTAAGGAAGAAGATATCTAAAACCGCAAAAAACCTCTATTAAAAAAATTTTGATGGTTTTTTCGGCATTATTTTTACTACATATGTTAAAGTTAAAAGAGGACATGATGTGGTGAACGTCTAAAACCGAACATTACAAGGAGATAAAGAGGACATAAGTAGGGAAGCTATGAGAGTACGGGGCCAGAATGATGTGATAAAGAGGACATAAGTAGAGAAGCTATGAGAGTACGGGGCCAGAACGATGTGAAATCAGAAGGTTTTCAAATATTTTAGGATACTTACGTTGGCCAGTATGGTGAGGTGATGTACAGAATGGTGTGATAAAGAGGACATAAGTAGAGAAGCTATGAGAGTACGGGGCCAGAATGATGTGAAATCAGAAGGTTTTAAAATATTTTAGGATAAAAGATACTTACGTTGGCCAGTATGGTGAGGTGATGTACTGAATGATGTGATAAAGAGGACATAAGTAGAGAAGCTATGAGAGTACGGGGCCAAAATGATGTGATAAAGAGGACATAAGTAGAGAAGCTATGAGAGTACGGGGCCAAAATGATGTGATAAAGAGGACATAAGTAGAGAAGCTATGAGAGTACGGGACCAGAATGGTGTGAAATCAGAAAGTTTCAAAATATTTTAGGATAAAAGATACTTACGTTGGCCAGTATGGTGAGGTGATGTACAGTTTTAACTTCATAGTCCAACTTTCCAAGAAGAATGATAGTCCCCTCGGCGTCCTTCTCGGTGATGAGCCTCTGCCTGAGGCTGAACTGCGGCGAGCCCCACAGCTCCAGCAGCACGGGCTTCTCCCTCAGCGAGTTCCCCCTGGCCACCAGGCTGCCCAGCTCCTTGTTCCTCCTGGCACTTTCGGAGACCATCAGCAGCGTGGGCGCCCCGGGGAAGATGTCCCCGATGGGGGTGGTGGCGTTGGTGGCCCTGAAGGAGCAGTCCATGGCGGCTGCCTGCCCCCGCCGGTTGGCCACGGTAACGCGGAAGTCGTAGAACCTGCCAGGCTCGAGCCTCCTCTGGAGGATCACGTTCGCCTGGCAGACGGAGTTGAACCTGGTGCAGTTGAGGGTCTCAATGGAAGCCACCGTGATCTTGCCCTCGACGTCGAAGACGAGGGGGTAGTCGAAAGCGGGGTCGGACGCGCGCAGCCGGTAGATGATGGAGCCGACGGCGGCGTCCGCCGGCACCCGCACGTTGCGCAGTATCGCCGTGGGGTCGAAACGGGGGGCGGCCATCGCCAGGAGGGGGCCGCACACCAGCACCCACCAGTGCATCGCTACGGGGGCATCGGCGGCGCTGGAGGTGGCACTGCGGGTGCGGGCGGCGCTCAATTGTTTTTTTCCCTAGGGGTGGTGTCGTCTCTCACCCCCTTTCAACGGGGGCCATGGCACGGGGGTGCAGCGGGCATCGCTGACCCATCCACTCGGCCTGTTTACGCTTGTAAATAAGTTAGCAGGTCGTATATCGACATGCCACGACCTATCTGAAAAAGAAAAACGACAATCTATACCAATTATTCCACAGAAATCACAACGAGAAATAAATGCAAAAATGAGCCTTGTTGCACTTTCGTCCTTTTTTGCCTAATTTTTATCCCAATAAGTTAGCGTAAAGTCCACTTTTTCCACTTTTCCCATAAAACCGAAATCCCGCCCCCTGGTAGAATCGGACTAACAAGAATGCACCCCAGAAGTTCAGGGTGCATTTTCGATAATCCGACTAAAATCGGACTAACGAAAATACACCCTACACTTATAGGGTGCATTCTCATTAGTCCGATTCTACCAGGGGGCGGAATTTCGGTTTTGATCTTTGAGGTTTTGAGCCATAGAGCCATAAACCATGTAACGGTCCAAAATAGCGTTCGGCAGAAACGGCTTTTAATAAATTAACTAGCGTGTAGACCTACACGGTAGGCAACCATGCTTGCATTTTTTTGTTGTGGTGACGCGTCTCCCCGGTGAGCGATTTTTAAATTCACCGGCGTAAGCGCCACTACGAGCAGAACTACATTGACTCGTGCCCGAGATAGATCGTGTCAGAAGAACCGTTGCAGATAAGGTATTTCACCATCCGTTTTACGGGAATAATCAACGGTTCTCAACTAACCACCCTTGAGGGGGATTGAGGCATCGACTACGGGGCAGGGAACACGCTCATAACACCTGAGCGTTTGCCGACGGGCTAAACCGCTCGGCCAGAACCATTCTTGGCTGGAAGCCGCGGACCTGGCCCAGACGCCGTCGACGGAAACCGCCGACATCCCGGGGCTGAACCCAGCCAACGGCGAGACCATCCATATAACGCAGGCCAGATATAAAAATTCCAATAATATAATTCTTTTGTGTGCTCGATTGAGCCATCTTTACCGATTATTGTTTTGTGTGTAAATTGCGTCTACGTGTTTCGTGTCGTACGTGTTTGCGCTAGTGTACGAGAAAGGTCGCTCCCTCTGCCCTTTCAATCGCGCGATTAGGAGCTTGTTTTATTCGGCCGAATAGAGTAAACCCTGCGCGAAAGGGTGGCGCTCGGAGGTATTTGTTTTCAGGAGCGCAGGACACGGTGTCCGTCTTGATTTGTGTGTGCGAATAAACGCCATCTTACCATACCAAGCTCACAGCTGTTATTTTTTGCTCCCCCCCACGTTTTCTCTTTACAGTTTTCTATATTCAGTTACAGTTTTACAGTTTTCTATTCTCACTGCGAGATTTACACCTGGTGGTGTTGGCGTCAAACGGTCAGCGTTGTGACAGTTCGTGATTTCTGAGCTTCGCTGACTGTCTGCCGTCCACCCACGCAGGTAGAGTGGAGCCTCCCTTGCGACGAAGTAGCAACGAGGTAAAATTACGTGGAGCCTTTTTTTAACCCCCCCACTCTCTGACACCGAGAGCCTGGCCCTCGTCACTACTTCAAAGGGACCCTCCACTCGCTCCACGGCCTAACGCGCCGACTGCCCTTCAGGTACGTCACAACCATCAATGTATTCCTTTGCTCCCTTAGAACACATATTGTAGATACACTTGTATTGTATTGTAGATACACCCTACACTTATGGGGTGTATTCTCATTAGTCCGATTCTACCGGGGGCGGGATTTCGGTTTTGATCTTTGAGGTTTTGAGCCATAGAGCCATAAACCATAAATGTATTCCTTTGATCCCTTAGAAATTTTAGCTCACTATCGTACCTCAATAAATTGGGATGCTCCGAGAAATGCACTTGCATTTGTGTTATCCACCCCGATAGAAGAGAGGGTGGGATTCAGGTTTTATGGGAAAAGTGACAAATTATCAGGAAATTATCTAATAATTTCGAATGAAAGTGAAGGCATTAAGAAGAATAAGTATGTCGACAGTTGCACTTAAAAATCTAATAAATGTTTGCATTCAATCTCTGGGATATCAAAAATTGACAAATTTTAACGTACTCAAGCGGTATCTATTGAAAAATTTACAGATTTTCAGAGGTGAAGCTTAGAATTTTATAGATTTTGACAATTGCAATTGAAAATTTAGCAAATTTCGACAGTTTTTAATTAAATTTGACATACAGCGTGATTCAAAAGGTGTACTACAAGTAAAAAACGCCAATTCTGTTAGAGTTTCACAGCTAAAGCTTAGAATTTGACAAATTTTAGCAGTTGTAATTATTTTTTTTACAGATTTAGACTACTTAACTGTATTAAAGTAAAGCCATTACGAAGAATCTCATTTTTTTTTACAATTTTAGTGCTGCTGTAAAGTTTAAATTTTCTAAACTTATAAAATATTTTCCGGATTTATTATTTCTAAAGTTTTGCCCTTTATGATTTTGAAAATGATTTTTTTTCGTACCTCGGAATAATGTATAATTATATTTTCTTTGTATCTTTGTATTGATAATTCTTCTTTTTTTTCTCTTTCTTTCAATTATAATTTGAACTTTTATCAATTGTCAAAAAAAATCAATTGCTGTTTTTCTTTTAAGCTTAATTTTACGTTTCGCAATTAAATATGTTATTTTTCTCAAAAACTACAATTCTGATATTAATATTAGGTCCAAAAAACTATAGTAGATACATAACTGTACGAAAGTAAAGACATTAAGAATAATCTCAATTTTCTTACATTTTTAAATTTTCTAAACTTATTAAATGTTTTCCGGATTTATCATTTCTAAAGTTTTGCCCTTTATGATTTTGAACATGATTATTTTTTTCGTTACTCGGAATAATGTATAATTATATATTCTTTGTATCTTTGTATTGATAATTCTTCATTTTTGCTCTTTTTTTCAGTTATAATTTGAAACTTTATCAATTGTCAAAAAAAAATCAATTGCTGTTTTCCTTTTAAGGTTAATTTTACGTTTCGCCATTAAAAATGTTATTTTTCTCAAAAATTACAATTCTGATATTAATATTTGGTCCAAAAAACTATCGTAGATACATAATTGAATAACAGATAAGTATTTTGTAGATATCAAATGATTAAAATTGTTTGATTTTTGCTAAAAACTGCAGTTTACTTAAATTAAAGCAATTTGTGAATACTCAAAAAGGCGAGATTCTTAGATGTCAAGAGCTGAAATCTGAAAAATAATCACATCTTGCTGTCTTGGAATTAATAATTCTTGATAATCATCTTCGATTTGAAAATCGTTAATTTTTCATTAATAACTTTTCTTATGGTAAATCTGATAATTGTTTTTTATATCTCAAAATCATTCAATTTTTTTTCGTACCTTTTTATGATTATATTTGTTTATTATAATTATTTATTTTTCTCCTCTTGTTTTTTCAGTTATAATTTGAAACTTTGTCAATTGTCAAAAATAAGTTATTTGGGGTTTTCTTTTAAGCTTAATTTTACGTTTCGCATTTAAAAATGTAATTTTTCTCAAAAACTACAATTCTAATATTAATATTAGGCCCAAAAAACTATCGCACATTCATAACTGAATAACAGACAAATATTTTGTAGACATCAAATGATTAAAAAGATTTTTTGCCAAAAACTGCAGATTACTTAAATTAAAGCAATTCGTGTATACTAAAAAAGCGGAGTTTCTTAGATATTAAGTTCTGAAATCTGAACATTAATCACATCTTCGCATCTTAGAATTATTAATTCTTGTAAAGTATCTTCGATTTAAAAAAAGTCAATTTTTCATTAATAACTTTTCTTATGGTAAATCTGATAATTGTTTTTTATATCCCAAAATCATTCAATTTGTTTTCATACCTGGTAATAATTTATGATTATATTTTCTTTGTATCTTTGTATTGATAATTCTTTATAATTTTTTCTTCTTTTTTGCAGTTAAATTTGAAACTTTGTTAATTATAAAAAAAGTCATTTTGTGTTTTCTTTTAAGCATAATTTTACGTTTCGCAATTAAAAATGTATTTTTTCTCAACAACTACAATTCTGATATTAATATTAGGTCCAAAAAACTATCGTAGATATATAACTGAATAACAGATAAGTATTTAGTAGCTATCAAATGATTAAATTGATTTTAATTCTGAAAACTTATTATTTGCAATTTTGATATTAGATTCGTGTTTACTACACTTGAAACTAATTCTCCTGAAAATTTGATAAAGTTTCAGTGTTAAATAAGGGAGAAAATCAAATATATATATATATATATATATATATATATATATATATATATATATATATATATATATATATCTGTATTGACAAGTATGGGTTAGTTATTACTGAAATTTCTGAAAACTTACTATTTGCAAATTTGATATTAGATTCGTGTCCAGTACACCTGAAACTAATTCTCCTAAAAATTTGACAAGTTTCAGTGTTAATTAAGGGAGAAAATCAAACATATAACTTTCTGCATTGGCAAGAATGGGTTAGTTATTACTGAAATTTCTGAAAATTTGTTATTTGAAAATTTGATACTAGATTCGTGTTCAGTACACCTGAAACTAGTTCTCCTGAAAATTTGACAAAGTTTCAGTATTGAATAAGGGAGAAAATCAAACATATAACTTTCTGAATTGACAAATATGGGCGAGTTATTACTGAAATTTCTGAAAGTTTATTGTTTGCAAATTTGATAACAGATTCATGTAGAATATACCTAAAACTAATTCTCCTGCTAATTTGACAAACTTTCAGTATTAAATAAGGGCGAAAATCAAACATATAATGTTATGCATTGACAGGTACGGGTTAGCTATTACTGAAATTTCTGAACATTTATTGTATGCAAATTTGCTATTAGATTCTTGTAGAGTACTTCTGAAACTAATTCTCCTAAAAATTTGACAAACTTTCAGTATTAAATAAGGGAGAAAATCAAACACATAACTTTCTGCATTGACAAGTATGGGTTAGTTATTACTGAAATTTCTGAAAATTTATTATTACTTATTGTTTTTGATGGTAAACAACATCTCCTTGCATTATTAATTAACTAATCACAATTGAATAATTAAGGAAGATTTTTGATGGCAAATAACATCTCCATGCATTATTAATTAACTTATCACAATTACAGAACAATTTTGTGATCAAATAATAATTTATAATGAATTGGGAATGAATCCATTTGAGGATTAAAGTTTCTTTACACTTTTTGGTTGCCTTCGATTTCTTTAGTTCTTCCGCATTCTTAGAATTGTCCAGTGTCGCAGGAATGTATGGATTAAATTTCAACGAACTGACCCACAAAGAGCAGCAATCTCATACACAATTTGCATTCATTATTGAGAGTATTTGTAATCAATGGCGTCTATGCAGGCGCAATTTTCATCTTCCTTATTTATAAACAGTAAGCTTGGCAATTTACTCCTGCGTCATCCTGTTGATGGTTCGCTTCGTAAATTGGAATCAAAACATGTTTTCTTGCAACGTGATTCATTTTTTGAGCAGGGGCATGCACAGGGTTTATACGTGAGAAAATGTTTCCACTGTAGCCAGGAACAGAAATATAAATATTTTCAGTAATTCAGAATAAAATTAGAAAATCATAATTTTGCAGTAAGAAGTACACTCTACAGTTAAGCAGTAGGTTATTTTCAATTCTTTTTTCGTTTGTCAGGATTTTAGATTGCAAAATTTATCGTTTAATCTAGATCTATAATAGTAATTAAGGTAAATACTTTATAAGGTATTATTAGGTACTATTAAATAATTAGTTTTTTTAAATAGTTTTTTTTTAAGTTAGTAAAAAAATTTTAAGGCAATGATTTTCTTTGTCAATAGGATTAAATATAAAAGAAACAGATACATATAATTATTATACTATTTATAATTTTATTACACATTTTCGCAATAAAATTTATATAGTAATCCTAAGCAACACGCAATAAAATTGCATTTCCCCCACACTATTAACTTGTTTCGACCTGTTTAAATAGAACTGAGCCTGGTTTTACAATCGCATGTTTATCGTTTTTTCCTCGCCGCGTTTTCTTACGACAGGAGGCGAATTTCATCAAATTAGCTATGGGGGTGTTTAAGTTTTAGTATCTGTGAGTGCCTGACACTGGAACTTTGCACAGTACTTTAAATAAGAATAAAATACGAATCCATTACAGGGCAATGCAGGAAAGTTGGGGGCGTTGTAAGTAGAACAAGGGGTAGCTTCGAATAGTTGCTATCTTATTTTGAAAGTTTGAGAGCTATTAACGATGCAACGTAAATATTTACACTCGGGAATTACTTATAATAAATGGTATGTACATATAAATCGTATTCTGAAAAATATTTCGAAAATAATTGGTCAATCATCGTTTGATCAAT